>JAWNLS010000939.1:1200000-1906218 GCA_035042185.1 Drosophila kambysellisi
AGGGAAATGGGCGCGTTTATTCAGTTGTGCATTCAACATTTTAAATGGCCAACAAAATGCGTCGCCGCACAGCTGCCAAGGCTTAGACTGTTTCCCTCGTCTACCCCCATATTATGTGGCCTCCATTTTGGGGTTTCCCATTGAGTGCGCAATTAAATGCGCATTTGCGCATCAGTTTTTCCCGTTCCTCAGTTCATTTTTTTTTTACTTTCCACAGCTGCATTTCCGCTCCAAACGAGTTTGCTTGTTTACGCTTCTGGCTAAAAGGTGGATTCTCAGCTTCCTTTTCCCATACTCTCTACTCTGGTCTGACGTCTTCTGTATTTTCTTCATATCCTCTATATGTATCTATAGCGTGAATGGCGATGATGGCAATGTCTGCCTCTGAAGTGTTTCATAAAATTTGCGTCATTTGGTTGGATTTTATTTTTAGGCTGTTTGTTATTGTGTCCCGTTAAGCGTTGTCTCGGCCACAGTAACAAATAACCATTAAATTTGTCGCTTCTTTTGTTGCTGCCCGGCTGAGACGCATTAAAACATTTTTATCAACGCCATTTTGGCAAGTCCAAAGAAATGTGTGCACTGCCTGCGGATACACAACAATGAGATACCCTGTATAGAAGTCGATTTTTGTGATAAATTGAATATATGCCAATAATATGCTTAAGTAAGTTAACTTATACCTAAAAGAAAACTTATGCTTACTTTATGAAAATACTCTTCTTATAATAACCAGGTAGGTTTATTACACGGTATCTTAAAAATATACAACAAGTTTATTTGAATGGTTGCTGAGTACATAACGAGAATAAAAAGATTTAAAATATAAAATAGAAACCGTTGTCAGTTATCGTGTGTAATTGTCCTTGAACTTTGTAGCCAAGTAAACTGTGGAAATGCCAAATGCGCTTCTGTTCATCTTGCAACCACTTTGCCTTGAAATAGACCAAAATACAAATGGGCAACACATATTGAGAAACAATAATGGCACACAAAAAATGGATATGGACAACAGCAGGGCAAGAGAATTGAGCCAGAAGACTGAAGCCTGAAAATGATATAACAAATTGACTTGAGAGCGTTTGAGGCAGACTAGAAGTGGCAAGCAGCTTGCAAGGATTGGATTGGAATGTCGGGAGGAAGAGTTCAATTTTGTATTAAATTGCTTTCGTTGAGCAAGCTGTCAAAGTGTAAAACAATTGTTTCAGCAGTTGGAAGCAATCATTTTACAGTTGAAACGATAATCAATATGCAATAATGACATTAATATCTTTTGATACTTTAAGAGCCCAGATCAAAAGGAACCACAATCCATTTGGAAATCCGTTCTTCCTATGAGGTTTTTTAAGCATATATTGTATATCATATATCATATAACACCAAACGGTCTGATTGCATATTAATAATAAATATAGATTTGAGCATACAATAAAAGCAGGGGTCTTCCTTTTTTATGGTCCAAACATTAATCGAACTTCTCTTGATTCGATTATTTGTCTTTCTGTTTTTCTTTGCGGCAAGTTATTTATGTGCCCTTTTTCATTGCTTTATTTATTTGCGGCCACAAATTGGTGCATAACGTGGGAGGCAAAGCTTATGCAAAAATGTGGCATGTCCATCCAAGAAAGATTGCCACATTTCCCATTTTTATGTGCTTCAATTAAGTTGTTATTTTGCCGTCTGCGACTGCCAGTCGTAATTGGCAAAGTTTGCCACAATCAACACACCCTTTTCTATCGATTTTGACTATCGGTATATACTCGTTATTTTTATCAGTTAATTTTTATTTATGTGACAGTTCTTATTAAAGTTCAGTCAACAATGCAAAATATACTCACTAGATAATGTCCTAAAAGTATTTTAAAATAGAACAACAAATTTATATTTTATTATATTTATAATATTGTATAAGCACTGTTGAATCGTTGCCTGTTGTCTAAATAACAAATAATTTAATATAACTATTTCTGCGCATATATAATACTAATAATAAGTAGATACTTATGGTTTCTTTTTTATACTACTATTTTTGTATATTTCCAACGATGTTTATAAGATGCTTGCTTTTTACACAATTTCTATAACTCTGAAAGTTTACCCCAACTTGAAACTCAGTTTGTGTGTGTGTCTGTTTGTGTTATTGGTTGGCCAGCACGTGCCGTGGATTAGTCAAGCCTTAGGCGGATATGTTTGAATACCCTTAACCAATTAAAAAAGGGTATAATGGTTTTGTGCAAATGTATGTGACAGGCAGAGCGAAGCATCTGAACATGTGGATCTCAGAGACTATAAGAGCTAGAGACTTAAAATTTGTAATATAGATTTTCCTATACCAGGTGCAGTTTGCTTTATTTTATCGATAACTGCCTCAGTTTCTCGATTATCTCGAGTATACATTTAGATTTCCGATAGCAATAAATTCCACAATTTAAAAGGCAGAGGCTTTTAATTTATACATATACTATGTTTGTATCATCTTAAACGCAAATTTGCCAATAAAACAAGAATATATTTAACAATTGGGTTAAGGGTATATCGTAGTAGAGCTCACTCGACTACAGCATTCTTACTTGTTATTAGTACTACTGCTGTTGATGGCCTTATTAGCGTGCGACTCAAATTAGCTCAGACTTAAAGCGCGACGTTAAAGACGATTTCATAAATACACAAAAAAGGCTTTAGTATGCAAAAATCACAAACAGCTCCGATGTGCCTCTAGTGCCTCTAGTGCCTCTTTGCCACTAGTGTCATATAAATTACGTCCTTACCACTTCCTTATCACACCCGCCCGTCCTCTACCATCGCAGTTTTCAGCCGATTTATTTCCTCTCTCTCCGTCTCTAAATGGATTGCGTGTGTATTTGTTATCCCTGTATATTTGTTCGGTTTAGGCGCTTTTCGCAAATTCTAATTCTATCCTTTTTCCTAGATCCTTGCGTCAGACTTTCTTGCACTTCTTGCCTTCGTTCTGTGATTTATTGCTACATATACTGTCTACTTTTTTTTTATCTCCCACAAATTGATTTCTGTAAATTATGACGGTCAATTTTGGTTCAGCTGAATGGTTTTCAGAGAAATGTGTGTTTCCAAAATCTATAAGTATAAAAAGTTGATTTAAATGGCTTCGTGAGTTTGGAGTACGGTCGGAAACAAAACTATGCACTACAAAAAACTAAGCTGCTAATACATTTATTAGTTTAACTCATTTAATTAACTTATTGATATATTTATTTTTATCCAAGTAGTTTATATAGAATAGATAATTTCAATCATTTTAATTAGTTTTAAACACAACAAGTAAGAAATGTTGGTGTTGCATAATTCGTGCACACAATTTCGGTTGAAAGTGGAACATCGTAATTATTCAAATTTTTGTACAACAAGAAAAAAAACCTTAATTATGGAAATCGATTTTGTTAATTACAATTACAAAGGACAATTACTCGTTTTATTTGTTGCCAGCCAATTGCTTTGTGGAAACATAATTTATTAAGTGTGTACATCATATGTTTTTTCTGGACACTAATTGAAGTTCTCTGAACTACAATTTGCTGGATTCTACCTGTTTGATATAATGTTGTAATGTTTTCCTTTGTCATTTGTTTGTTTTGTGTTTGTATTTGCTTTTGACATCTTCGACTTTTCCGCAAGCCAACACAGTCTTGTCATTTTCTTGCTCCATCCTGCTGTAAGTATAGTTCACTTGCGCCCCCTGCGTTTATTTGTGTGTGTGTGTCAGGACAGTAGTCCTTGACGCGTAATTACTATCGATTGCTGGCAATGACTTAGGAGTATTACAAATGCTTACACACACCAATAAGCCACTCAAGACACACAAGTAAAAGACACACACATGTGGCGCTTACTGTGCGTAATTGTAGATATATTTTTTGTTAGACGTTGCACTCGGTTATGTCATCGTCTACAGATGCGACTACAGATACACACACACACACACACTTGCTTTGACTGCTGACTGTGCCTTGCAATTTGTCGCCTAATAAGAAAATTAGGCGATGTCGAGTGAATTGCGGACAAAAGGGAAATGCAATTTGCAATGCCGGACATGGGCCGGCCGCATCACGTCATTTAAAGAGCTGTGCATCATGGCCAGCGTGCACTTAGTGGCACCGAAACGTTTTCGACCACAAAAATTAATTTGCCCAAAGAGACTGAGACACTGTCGGACAGATGGACAGATGGACAAACGCTGGCAATGACACTGAGACAGGCGAGTGAAGTCATTTGCGTCAGACATCCAATCTGGCAGCTGACAGCAAATTCAATTTGTAAATTGTTGTTGCTATTATTGTTGTTGTTGTTTTTGTTGCCAGAGGGAACAGGAGGCCAGCTACCAAAAGGCTGCAGCTGTTGGCAACATCACAGGCAGCAACAACAGCATCGACAAGGCAATAGCTGGCGCTATCAACATTATTTTAATTTTGTTAGCCTTTTCAAATTATTTTAGAAAAATAAAATACATCTTCACAAAACCAAATTCGACTATGAGACACCCAGTAATGGAAATTATATTTTATGCATTCAATAAAATAAAGTATAAGTACTCATTAGATCAAAAAACATACACATTATTAATCATAGATATAAACGAATCAAATAGACACATTCAAATTCTACCTACATATTTAGTCATTAAAATAGGAACAACATTTGACTTCAGTTTGGTTTTTCGCACTTTTACGTTTGACCTTGTAACAAATATGCACAAATTGCAAACAACAACAACACACAACAAATAAAATTTCACAAAATCAACACGACAACATTGTGTATCTGTATCTGTATCTAGTATCTATAGTCGTAGCTTTTATGCGAGGCGCTAGTTTTAATGCTTACATAAAGTAGCGTGTCGAAAAGTTGAACAGAATAAATATAAAAATCACAAAAGAAAATTTATCTAAAGTGCATCGATGCGTAAATACTCTAATGGAACTAGTATTAAACAAATTGCAGTAGCTGACAAATTTTATTAAATTAAATTATAATAATCGATACTTTAGAAATAAACTAAAAATTGCACTAATGCAAATACAAAATATCATTAACGAAAATAAAATAATTATTGTAATATAAATAATTGTAATATAAGTAAATATTTTAAGATTTTTTTTAACAATTTTTGTATTTGTAGAAAAAAATAAAAATAAGTCGGCGAACTGAAATAACCCTGTAGATAAGTAACTCACTCACTCGGTCTAAGTTGGCAATTGAATTTTTATTTCTTCTCTACATTTATCTATTTTTGCATGTCAGCTTGGCACAAGTTGAGTTTGATTGAAATCTATGACAGTTTTAGAACTGACTTGCTTTCTTTACAATTTGACTTGCCGGAGAATTTGCAAGTAATGTGGTTCAAGGTGCGTTCAATTGACGGAGACGCCCTGTTCAAAATTAGCTGTGAGTTGTTACCAAAAACATGACAGTAAATAACTGTATATAGTATTGTAAAGAATTTTGTATATATACATATATTTATTTATTTACTACATAAATATAATAATGTAATGTTTAAGTAAAATGATGAACTTGGTCTGTTTCTCAAGTAATTTGTCTATAAACACAAAATATGTACATAATTAGTTTATGTAACTCTGATTAAAATATAATTATGTTAGTTAGGTTATGCACAATACAAAAGTGCAATTGAACTTTAGTCAAATGTAAAGCTTTTGCCACTTGAAATCAGTTTAGTACGTTAATTAAGCCTTTGCTCAACAGTACTTAGCTGAAGACCAATCAAGTCCGCTATCTCAGCGTATGGATAATCCAACATAATCAATTAGGTGTACTTAACTTTAATGCCTTTATAAGAAAAATGCTTAAATTACGGATCAGAATAGCAATAATGAGCACAAGCAACAACAACAACAAAGACAGCAACCTAACAAAATGCCACAATAGCAATAATAAAAAGAAGAATTGCGAGTAGTAAAAAAAGAAAATAATGCCTTGAATTTGTTTGCAACTACGGAGCTCAACATGACACCGCAGCAGTGGGACGCATATTTCATAATTTTAAAGTGCAGTTTATGGAAGGCGTCTGGAGAACTCTACCAAACTTTCTCCTACCCAGGAAATTAATCTTAAGTGGCCCGCACTTAAGTGTCGTTTAGTCGCGAAACTCGGCCCGATTCAAGTCAAAACAAATTAGAAGTGGTTTATTTTGGGGTCAAGCCAAGCAATTCATAAACAATGCATAAAAATAGCGATATTTATAGTTCCGCCAGCGATTAATCAATAAGCACTTAATTGGACGCATCGGTGGGAAAGGGGGTTCATTACTATAGGCTAGAGTCAAGAGCAGTTAGCTGGAAGAATTGAGTATTTATAAATCTAAACTACTTATATGGTGGCCAGGGAAAGATAGCTAAGCGAATCTAATCAGTAGCCATGTGTAGAAGCTTTAGAAAATCTCGATCGCATTTAATTAATGATACTCTTTTAAAAAGATACTTAAGGACTAATGATTATTATTTTGACCACATCATTTCTGTCACATCTTAATTTGGGTATATACTTAGTTTCTGGTAACTTAAACAACTGAAAATAAATCAATATTTTGAAAAATCTAAAATACTTATGAAACTATTTAAAATTCTACAGCAGCTAATAACCTAAATGATTTATTATTTTTTGACTACTTGCCTAAGGTATTTTATCTATTTCAGAAACTTTTACTGAAATTTCGGTTGGCAAACATTTTCAGACTGTGCTATTTTTGTATAATTATTATTATTATTTTTATTTTTAAACTCAAATTGAACCAGTCACCATAATTACATGTAATTTGTATTCACAATGAAATTTGTAGTGTGCGTCTGTCTACATATTAGATGTGTAGAGAGATGCCCGGGGTCTGACGCCAATGTGTGGGAGCACATGAAATACAACAATTTATTTGAATACCCATCAAATGTCCCACAACATAGGGTATATTCCTACAAGCCTACAACTTTGATTTATTACAAAAATATTTATTTAAATCGCCATTAACTATCCCGCATTGAATATATGTATTGGATTTAATACAGTGATTAAAAGTTTCAAAAAATTTAAGATATTAAATTTATAAAAGTTCACAATGGTATGAAATCTTCGGTATCTCAGAGGGCGCAACTGTTCATTCTCGATTTTATTTCAAGCAACTTTTGACAGAATGCCCACTGTGCGTGCCTTGCCAACAACAAAAGCAATTTATACAATAAAATTTTTGCGCGACATTTCTTATATACAAACGTATTTCTCAACTCAACGTGAACATCATACAAAAGAGCACAAAAGTAAAGAAAATAATTTGCGACACAGTCAAGAATCGGCTCAGACTGGGGACTGGGTGCAAAAACTGTAATGTCAGCTAGTCAGGCATAATAAATTCATAAACGACTGCACAAAGCAAGTGTATCTCTCTATGTGTCTTTATATCTGTATATGTGTGTGTGTGTGTGTGTGTTCGGGGCTAGTTGTGCTGGTCAAGTGGAACCCAACATTCGTTGCCATTTTTGGCAAATTGCAACTTACGCACCAATATGTTGAAACGTTTTGTTTGTTTTTGTTTTGATTGCTTTTTTATATATATATTTTTTTAATTTATTTGATTTGTGCCCACGACAAACACAGAAAAATCGAAACTGAACATTTTCAAAATACTCGACCACATTTGTGAGAGACATTGTGGGCGTACATTTGAAATATTTGTGACGCAATTCAAAGCTCATTCAAGCCAAAATAATTGCAAGCCAGTCAGCCAACTGCAATTTCAACTGCGAAACTAACACACTAAAGCAGCAGTCGCAGTCTCAGTCGCAGTCTCAGCCGCAGTCGCAGTCGCAGTCACAAATCAAAAGTTGCTGCTCTCTGCTCTGAATCAAATAGCACATCCGTTTATAAATTGCTCGCCATTTAGTTTAAAGCAGGCGCTTGAAAAACAAATACAATGACACTCACAAAGATAGCTGCACAGACTACAACTGCAGATACAGATACATTTATATGGAATGGATGCATTAATGCGATAGATTCAGCTACAAATGAACTTCTGGATACATATTTGAAATTAGGTAAGTTGAGAAACCAAATCAAAGAGTGCATGGAAAACAGGAGCAAACAGGAGCGAAATTAACGAAAAATACTTAAGCAAATTGAAAACCTCATAATATTAAAAGATAATGGCATGTCAAGAATGTGGCAAAAAAAACTATATTAAGAGTCTTAAAACAAAAGTAGGAACGGGAAAATTTTGTTGAGCTGATTTATTTTCTGCATTTTAAAACTTTGATTTTGTATTTTATTTATTGTCTTATTGTCCTAGAATCCGTACATGCTTATTAGCTTTTATGGCTAGCAATAAAGCCATAAATCTGAAAAGTGTTTACTTGTTTATTTGATAGTTAATACGTGGAAAACAATCTTTATCATTATTACAAACACTATAATTAAAACTAAATTTTAGCTTCGTTGAATTAATGATATTTATAACAAAAAGATTTTTATTTTCTCATTTTTCCACATAATTTTATAAATATATATTTAAAGTTGTTAGCTCACTTAGCCCACTTCTGTTTAAATCTTGGGTAAATGATTACCAAACACCAACAAAAGCCAAACGTTTTTTATATGGTTTCTTCCACGCGCTTCAGACAAGTTTTCAATAGACGACGTTACATTTAATCTTATCTCAGACAAATAATAGTCAACACACACACACACACACACACAATTAAATGAGCGTATGTGTGTTTGTGTGTAGATAGCCTGACTTAGATATGATTTTGTTTTTTTTTTTTTTTTTGCTGTTGTGGGCGATTAAGTGACGCTTTTGTGCTGTTTTTGTTTATATACAATTTTTTTACTTTACTCATTACTGTTAGCCAAGCTGAAAGTGTTGAAAGTTGTGCAGCAAATATGAGTGATTGGTTTTTAATTGAATATAATCGTGAGCTGCCTGAATTGATAAGCAGCTGCTTAACTGGGTCTTAATAGTTGAGGCAAATGGTAATCGATAAACACGTGCGTCCGGATATGCATATTTAATGAATTGGGTCACCGAGAACCGAAACCTAGGAGAATCTAACCGACACAAAGTTGTGCCTGCTCTAGGAAATCGACCCTGAGCTGGCGAGCTACTGCAGCACCTGGCCACTGCTAAAGCCGCCCACAATTTCACCCACTTTTCTTTTATTTTTTGTTCACACATATGTACACAAAAACACATACAAACACATACTACACCACATTTCAATTTCCGTTTTGTTTTACGGCTGAAAGCATCAATTTTCATTTTATTGATTTCGATTTTTATTGTCAACAACAACAACAACGCTGTAGGCATCAAATGGAAAACAGCAAACGCTAAAATTCAAATTGTAGTAAACTTATTTACATGTACGCTGCAAAAACACACACACACACACAGACACACACACACACACATAAATAGGCAAATAAATCCAATCAACGGGCAGTTTATCTATGCTGCTCCTCTCACATGCCACATCATCACCAACTTTCAACTCGAATCTGTTTTTTGCTAATCTATTGATTTTTAATACGAGTTTCATCAACAGATGAAAAATTCATAGTGAATGTACAAAAGTCGGTTCATATTCAATTACGAACTTTACTCGTTTTTTAGGGGTTGGTTGGCATTTGCATTTTCTTTTAATTTAGCTCGCATTTTCCCAATCACAGTATTTGGCGGAAATGGTTGTCCGTCTGTTTTCTATTTTGCAGCTCGGTCTTTCACTGAATTTTCCCATTGCCAAACTCCCCATTGTCTCCGACAACCATCGAGTTGGAAATGCCGCCCCGCGGGTCAGCGATTGTTAAGAAGATTAGCGCAGCTGGCAAGCGCCGGCAGCAGCTTTGCCTTTGTTTTTCCCCGCTGCTTTATATATACATATGTATATGCTCAAATATATACAAATTCAACTATGTATATACTTCGTACATTAGATATGTATGTAAGATATTGCTAATAGATAAAATACACACGATTGAGAATGGAAATGACTGGGAGGATGGGAGCGATGAACCGGCAATTATATTCATTTCAATTTTAAATGTTTGTAATCGTCGTGAAACAGTTAATTAATATTCTTTATTCATTTTATATTTACAAAATTAAAGCTATTACAAATAAGAGCATTTATTAAGGCTAAAATAATTAAGTCTGGTTGTTTACATTTGAAATACTTATGATTGTCAGCAAATTAAAGTTGATATAATTCGATCTGTTGTTTGAAATATCTGGCGTCTGTTATAAATAGCTTCCAAGTAGTTACTTAATTGTATGGTAATTTGTTGCATATCACAACAAAGCTATACTGGAATAAGTCAGAACAGACGTGGCTATAATTGTGCTGCCCCATTTGTGATGTATAATCGGAGGCAATCAAATGCATTACTCATACGCCACATGTGCGGTCGATAAATCCAAGCAGAAGAAGGAGCAGATGGAGCAGCTGGAGCACAAAATATACAAATATAATATTATTGAGAAAATATTTGTTAAGCAAACTTCACTTTGGCATAGCTTAAGAGCTGGGAATGTGAGACAAGACCAGTTGAAGAAGCTATAATAATATCGAAAGTCCACTTAGCGCTAATGTGTTTAGTTTCAAGGATAAACAAAAGGATAAAAGCTAACTGGACAATGGAGGATGAATGGTCTGGCCAGCTCTTTGGTTGAGGATTTTGAGGTGTGTCTATTCGCCTGTTCGTAGTTGACATTACCCATCCGAAGCGTTGGACAGCATATTGATTTGTTGTCGTTGCTGTGTTTAACATTTTATAGCGCAACCGCATCAAAATAATTGACTTAATTAAGTATGCAAACGTTCAATGTGCGGCCTGCCAATGGCATCACTGCAACAACGTGGCTAACACCACCTGGCACACCTAACCTAACCGCCTCGTTCATTGATTTATTATCAGCTGACACGACTGGCGCAGCTAAATGCCATTTTTCATCCTGACGCCATTGGAGGAGCGCAGGTAACACAGTCCGCGCACCTGTGTAAATCAAATAAAACTGCTGGCGAGCAAAGTTTAACTTTCACTTCATTTGTTAAACGAATCCGTATGCGAATCCGGTACAGAAGCTTCGCTGAAGGTCGTCCGCCAAGGCCACCACCGCCTTAGCCAAAGCAGCCCATCTCCGTTATCCTTTGGCAACCTCTGATTGCGCTAATGGCGTCGGCAGCTGCCCAGCTCCCTTGGGCTGTAATTGCTTTTGCCACTGAAAGGCATTCTCGGGCAGCCATGGCGCATCCTCGTTGAATAATTGAGTCAGTTTGGGCTAAAAATCCCAACGAATTTGCAGACCCAGTTGGATACCGTAGTCCATTTGAATTGTTATTGGGCACCAGGCGTAAAAACTTATCCTTGAAAGTCATTGTTAAAGTTGTGATTTTGAAATACTCTTGTTTTAGAGTTCTGATTGTTTTGCTATAGAAATTATTTATGTATTTATAGATATTATATGTTAAATTTTTAATCATCAAACAAAGAAATTTCAGAGTTCATGCCCTGAATCATAGATATTATACAGATTTGTGCAACTATAATGAATCGAATATTGAACACATGGCTCGCTGCTATTGGGATTTTCGCATTGCTATTTTTATATTTGTTTCGTATTTATAGTATTTATAGTATTTACTTTTAGTACGCACAATTTGAAGCTATTGACGCGTGTTGCCTGTATTTTTATATATTTTTTGTTGTTTTGCCTACACTCATTGTGGTAGCTTGTTTTTATTAAGATAGTCGTTGACGCTGTCAGTTTTAGTGGCTTCATGTGGTTCAAGGAATTTCATTCGAGTGACGCCACAAAATGTAGCGTGTACGGAGAGTGAGAGATGCGTGAAATAATTAGACATACGTTTATACATTTGCGACTACTGAAGCATACACTGAAACCAATAAATACTGAGTAATACACAGAAACTTTCATTCGAAAACCACTCTAAAGCCAATTAAAAGTTTCTGTAAATATAATTTTATATTCAGAGCTTTTAAAATGTATTTTAAGTCATGAAACAGAAATGCATTTTTCTGTATGTAATTTCAATAGAATTGTGTGGTTTATAATAAAGTTAATTTTGTTCATTTATATCTTCCTCATTGTTCAGTAGTAGTTGTACATATTTATAAATGAATACAAGTATTTATTTCTTAATTACGGTTAGCAATTAGATGTCTAATAATAATAATCTGCGTAACTCTATAATTACAGCCCACACATCAAACGGGATTATCGCATTTTAAAATAAGCTTCTGAAATATTAGAAAACCTGTTTTATGTCGAAATTACGTCAAGCCATCTTTTTAAATCGGTTTTAATTTGGGTGCAAGCTGCGACAGCTGAAAAACATGGTCTTGAACCTCTAAAGAGGCTAAAAATATTTAAATATAGCAAATAAACATTCCGAATTACACATCCAACTTATATACAAATTTGAATATCTTCTTATTACTGCCACAAATTACTACAATTTGCCTTTTATACATTGTTTAACATTCTATATGCAAACACGCTACAATTGAGTTTTTAAAATCTCTCTGAAGATTATCTGTAAATAGACGCCAATGAACAAAAATAAAATTTAATTACGCTCATGTAGCCATTGAATACCCGAAAGTCCACAGAAATCTTCAAGACGAGGCGGCTAATTAATGTACATTCTCAACATATTTTTAACAATTTAACAATGAGCTCATCCCAACAACGACTGACAAAAACAAAAAACAAATCCACGACCCAATTAAAACGCTGCGGCGCTGAGTGCGGCAAATCAAATTAGGGGCGAACACGTTTACCGTTTTAAGCGCCTGAGCATTCGAGATCCACTCGAGGCAATTACGGCGACAGCCACACGGCGTATGAGTGTTACATGCCGCGTCGCGTCGCTGCGTTTATCTCAATTTTCAAAATACTTGTAGGCAATACTAGATACAGATGCGACATATGTAGACCCACCAGATACAGGCTGCTTGCATATGTCGACAATATGATATCTCGAAATAGTCACGTGTTAACACAATTTCCAATTAAAAGCAGGCGAGAGCGGAACAGCGACTATCAGATACCCTATAACCAGGTAGCACCTGCATTCGCACAGATAATAATAAAATTATTGCCATCTTCTTCTGCTCTTCATTATTAAAAATAGTTATAAAAAGGAATCATGGCATAAATTCAAAAATTCGGTAAAAAAAAATTGTATCTTATAACTCGTAGTTACTGAATACTTATGATGAAATATATCTAATTTTATCTCTTCTCTATTTACTCCTGCCTATTACATACTATCTCAGAAATGTATTAGACCCGTTATTGTACCCAATTATTACTAAGAATAGAAAAGTCGAATGTGCTTACTTTTCTAGGTAAACTTTCACAAAAACGCAATAAAGGAGGTAAGTAATTACTTTAAGGCACTGTTAGTAGCAGCTTTAACCATAAATACAACAATTAATCTGTAAGATTTGTCATATTCTAATAGGTTCAGTTATAAACTGATTTAGTCAATAATTTGTTCAATATGTATATGAATTGATTGCATTGCTGTTGACCACTTTTCACATTAATAATGTGTATTGAAATAAAAAAACGCGATTTTGCCAAAATATACATTTACTTCCAAGATGAATCGATTTAAAAAAAAAAAAACAGGAATTTTAAATGTGACTTGACCGCTTCTCCATTTCAAATGTGGTAATGAGTCATACGACTTTTATCCTTGCACCGTATTGTATTGAACATTCTATGCAACTCAATTCACTTTTACCGTGCCCCTTATTTTAATTTCATTTGTATTTGGCTTTTTGCTTGGCTTTCTGTTTGATTTTGCTAAATAATCACAAATTAATTTAATTGCTTTTTTACCGTCTTTATCGCTGCCACGCCAAATACTTGCCCCACCCAAACCCCAAACCAACCCCGTGAATTATAACCAAACTGTAGCCAGAGTGTAAACAATGGTAATTTGCCATTGCCATTACATTTATCTGCTTTCTTTTTGCCATGCTTGTTAATTCTGGTATTCCTTGTTGCTGCGAGACACGGGCCCTAATTAGTTGCCTACCTCACGCCTTTGAGTGTCGGTCCAAACTGGTCAAAACTACTCTGTCCGATATCAAACTTTGAGGCACGACAAATTTTATTTTGATTAGCACTTTTTGGCATGATTCAGCTGTTTAAAATGACAACTTGACTTGATTGCCAGAAATACGATTTGCCCAATTTATTATTTCAGACATTTCTGCTATTATTAATACTAAATTATTTAAATACTAATTTAAAAGCTCGATTTTCCTGTTCAAGATCAATTATAAATTCAACTAAGCGCCACAAACAATTTTGTCAAAAATCAATTATTAAAATATATGAAGTAAGCTGCAAAAAATACAGCGCACATTTTAATAAACTACAAATTTGAAAATTTGTATACAAAATATTGAAATGAACTCGCAGACTATTTTGAAATCAACCGCAAAATGTATTGTGTGATAATTTAACGACACTCAATAAAATTGAAATATATACATACGAATATGTGCCATACAAATTTTAAACAAACCAATGCCACAAATGCCATAACACTTCTTCTACACAGACATGTATCTATATTTACTATGTATAACTGTATATATGTATATATATATATATATGTATATTGTATACACACATCCGAGACGAAGCACGCCTCCGCAGTGAACCTGCGCAAAATAAACACACGTGTGAACATAAATTGAATGGCTGGCCGCAAGATGCGCTGCAGATACAATCTCACAGATACAAAGATATTGATTCACATACCATTCGATGTGCATACTCAGCTCTATATACACAAAGCCAGAGACACATTGACTGAACAAAATCAGCGCGAAATTGACGTAATTGTCACAATTTTTTCGGCAGGCGTCGTCAAACTACAATTGTCTATGTGTTTGGGGCACTGACGACAAATAATGTTGCACGAACAGAAGCTATAGTTATGAACGGATTTGGCGAACTGTCAAAAATATATTAAAAACTGGCAGCTTCTTAAATGTTCTCAAGTATGAAAGACTTTAACAAGATCTGTCAATTTATTATTAAATTTTCTTCGAAATTTTAGATATTTTTAAATGTTGAATTATTTTAGGAATAAAAATTCTAAAGAATTTTACTTCTCATTACTGAGAATTTATTTTAAAATATATTGGAATTCGTTAAGAAGATTTTAATAATATTACTGCTCATTTTATTGGCATTTAGTTAATTGACTGTTGCCAATATCGAGCAAATTCCATTTAGGCGAGTTTCACTGTCCCAGTAAACGTTTTTTATGGTATGCGTGGTGCTTTTGACATGGCGCAGGCGCATTGCCAAACTTTTCTAATATGACCAAATGAATGACGACTGGCAACAAGTTATTGTTGTTGCCATTGTTGTTTCTCTTGTTGTTGTTGTTGTTGTTGTTGTTGCCATGCTGCGACTTGTGTCAGCTTTGTCCTCACCATCAATTAACACCACTTTGGCATACACGCACATGAGGCACACACAAATGAATTGAGCAAATAGAAAAACTCAAACCGACGACAGCCAGACAACAAGTCAGATTTTATATATACACTAATCATTGGAAATCATGTATTTCCATTCGCACCCACTCCACGAACTGGAAGACGAAACAATAAATAAATTAGCGCGACAACTATAAATACACCAGTTATTTACATATATATTTTAAAATAAAGTAGATATATATTTAATTTTGATAAATTTTGTCTTTGCTCTTACTAAATACAGCAGTCGCCTGGAAATGTGTAATTAACTGAGTGCTGCTAACTAATAAAATTGAGAAAACTTTGCTCCATTCGTGTGCCATATAAGCACATTTGTGTATACTAATTACTCTCTAATTTTTGGTTAATTTTTGGCAAGTTTAATTTTAGGTTAATTACTCATACGCATTGTTTGCACAGTTAGACAATGTTCTAAACTGTCAGAGCGCTTGTACAGCGCATTAATCAATTTGAAACGCTTTGAGCTATATTTAACTAATATATACAAGCTTTTTTAAGTACATTTTCACTCAACAAGCATCAAAAGCATGAGTCAAGAGAATTTTCCAAAATTTGTATATGCTAAGATACGATAAGTAGTTTTAATATTTGTTTATATTTCTTCGCTTTGGCCATAGTCTGTATGTTTGTTTTGGCTTTCTTAGCAAGTCAATATAATATTTTTTTTTCCCCAATGATTATTAAATATCGTTCACTGTTAAAAAAAAAGGTGCATAATAATTTTTATTCCCTTAACCCATTAAAAATGGGTAATAAGGGTATAATAGTTTTGTGCTAATGTATGTAACAAGCAGAAGGAAGCATCTCCGACCCCATAAAGTTTAAATATTCTTGATCAGGATCAACAGCCGACTCGACATAGCCATGTCCGTCTGTCCGTCAGTCCGTCTGTATGAACAAGCGGATCTCAGAGACTATAAGAACTAGAGACTTCAAATCTGGAATATTGGTTCTTGTATACCAGGCACAGATCAAGATTGCTTTATTTTATCGATAACTGCCTCCGTTTCTCGATTATCGATACATTTCGATTTCCGAAAGCAATAAATTTCACAATTTAAGAGATAGAGGCTTCTAATTTATAAATAGCATAAATATGCATATTATTGATCAATTGCCCAAATTTCGTCAAGATCGGAAAAGAAGCACCCAGGTTATGGTCGAAAATATATTCTCATATTGATATTATTTCTATCAGCAGCTGCAAGCATTTTCTGTATACATATGTATAATAGGCAAGCGCGTGTATAAGAAAGAGATGGCACGATATTTGACGCGAGAGTCAATGCGATTTTGTGTGTATTCTGGAGAGCCCCGAAACTTCTATTTCGTGTTTTTTTCACGTTTTTGTAGCCAGCCAGTTCGGGTCAGTTCAGGATTGTGAGTAAAAATATTCTGTAAGAAATGCACTTGCAGAACTGAACATTTGAGTGCAAATCATCTTAAAGGGAAATTTGCCAATAAAACTAGAATATATTTAACAACTGGGTTAAGGGTATATCGCAGTCGAGACAACTCGACTACAGCATTCTTACTTGTTTTATATACATACATATAAATATAAACCACAAAGTCAATTATATTTGATATTTTTAGACATTTTTGTTGGTTTTATTTTTATTAATTTGTCCTCAACTTTTCGTTTGCTTCATTTGTATATATTTGTATATTTTATACATACTTATAATAAAATCAAGAAAGAACGTTGCAGTCGGACGTAACCGACAGCGAAATACTATGATACCATAATTTGTGTGCAGTCAAGAAATACTGTCCAGGTTTGCCTTTCAGATTGAGGTAACTGTAGCTCTTAAATTAGGGAAGATATGAGCTTTTCGAGATTTTGGGAGCGGGAGTGGGCGTGGCACAAACAATTTTTGGATTTTGCTCTTAGTAATATACCTTTCAAGTTTGATAACTGTAGCTCTTAAATTGCGGGAGATATGGGCATTTATCGATTTTTGATGGCGGGAGTGGGTGTTTCTAGCAATATACCTTAAGATTTGGTGACTTAAGCTTTCAAACTGCGTGAGATATACGGTGTTATCGATTTACACCAACAGGTGTATCGGTTTAGGTACGCGGAGTGGGCGTGGCCATCCAATTTTTTATAGATCTTTTGGGGTAGTAACCAGTAACATACCTTCAAAATTTTGTGCCTCTAGCTTACAATTATCCTGTGGGCGGCGGTTGTGGGCGTGGTCCAAAAATTGATATGCCAATCCTTGGAAAAGGTTACCAGCAAATTACATTCCAAGTTTGGTTACTCTATCTTTAAAATTTTCGGAGCCATACGGAGTTATCGATTTACACTTTCCAAAATATCGGCATTGTCGATTATGGGCGCATGTGTGGTCGTGGCAACACAAATTTGTTATCGGTTCTTAAAAGCGACTACCAGTAATATACCTACCAAATTTGTATTTTAAAATTTTGTGGTCGGGGGTGATGGGTGCGTCGGATGTGGGCGTGGCACATGCCGATCATTGAAGGACCTCGCCAACAATCGACTGCGAAAATCGAATTTATCGATTTTCTATATACCTTCGGTATCATAGTATAAAAAATCAATTTGATATTTGATATTTGTTGATATTTTTGTTGGTTTTATTTTTATTAATTTGTCCTCAACTTTTCGTTTGCTTCATTTGTATATATTTTATACATACTTTTAACAAAAATAAAATAATTCCACACATAATAATGTCGAAATATTTTATTTTAGATGTGTGAGCTATTTTCAGCAGACTTCTTCAAACATAATACATAAGTAAGTATGAATACGAATATAGATAATCGTATATACAATAGATATATATATTTTTGTTTTATTTTTTGTTTATTTTGTATTATTTACTGACCTCATTTTGTTAATAAAAATGCTGGGATGTGATTTCAATTAATGCTCCTTAAACTTTGCTTGTTTGCCATTACTTAAAGATGCTCCTTTTTCTTATCTAATTATCATCAGATGCTGCCGAAAGCCGAAATAATTTTTTATAATTCCACTAATTAAAATGCACATTACAATCGGTCTGTTGCCCATAAAAACGAACTGTACAAATCGTAAAAAAATTAACTTTACGAGTTCCGAGTGCGATGGGAGGCAGCAGCCAAAATCAAGCGGGAGTCATAAAATGCACCACCATCCCCACAAACAGGACAGGGGCAGTGGCGGCATTTTGTGTGTGCAGCCATTTGGAAAATTAAATCAGAAATCACAATCAGCCAACCAACCAACAAACCGACCGACCAAGCGACCGGTCTGAGTGCCAGTCTGGCTGACTCAGTTGAACTCGCATCGGGCACGTAACCAGCGGGGGCAGGGCCAGAGCCTGGTAGGTGCCATGCATGTTTTTTGGCCCACTCACTGGGCAGCTGTTCCCAGTGCATCACGCAAAATGAAAATCAGCATTGACAGCTATTAACGGCACATGCACTGAGTGCAACACACAAACAAAGCACACAACTGCGATCTGAATTCAGAATCAGAATTAGAATCAGAGCAAAGAGCAAATTATTTCGTTTATCAATTGTCTTGCCAACAATAGCGTGATATAATTAACTTAAATTAGCCCTCTTTTTACGGCATCAAACGGAATACACCCTGTAACCTGGCTAAGCTCAATGTGCATCTAGAATCTCATGGGTTAGCTCAAATTTGATTTATTTATTATTCTCTTGCATTGTCATAGAGTATTCACAAGTCGAGACTTTTACTATATTCTATTGAACTTTACCCCTAAACAAATTGTGAATATCAACTAAACTACAACTGACAGTGAAAATAGTCCGCTAATTGATTGGGCTAAATAAAAACTCGTATGATTTTAACATGGTTAAATGACTGATTATATAAGCTAAAATATAACTGTCAGTGAGAATAGTTAACTAATTGATGGGGCGAAATAAATGCACGTATGCTTTTAAAATAGTCAAATTCCTGATTATATAATAACGTGAATATATCTGTACTTATTCAATTAAAACTCAATTATACTCAGTAACTTGGCACTACATAGTTTATCCGAATAAGAAAATCTCTAACGGCCTTCAGATCATCTTATCTGAGATTTTAACTAGCTTTATCTTGCAATCTAGTCCAAAATTAGGCTTTACTCTAAGCACTATCTTCATTACTCATTATAAGTTACTCGTATCTTAGCTGGCAAACAAAAAACAAAACGCTTATTTAATCTAAGCTAAACTCAACTAACCGCACACTTTTTTAAAGTTGGACACGTTTTGCGGAACGAACGCGAAGTGTGAAATTAGTTAAGTTGATTAGCAGAACGAAACACTATAAAATGCATATATATACATATATATATATATATATATTCATCAATACTGTTTGGCTTTTCTCCAATATTTTTTGCTTATTTTTCGAAATATGATTTATTTTCATATAAAAATTTATTTAAGTACCAATTTGAATAGTCTCGCCACAGAGCATGGCACCTTAAATGTTTACACAGGTGCCAAATCCTTACAAAAGCATTATTCATTAATTTAAATTCCGCATTAAGTCAAGCAATTCTTTCAAAATTATTATTTTTTAATTTGGCCTACCTGAAAGCGTCTTCAAATGTGGCATGTAAATAATTCCCAACGCTTGAAAATAAATGCTGTACACAAATATGTCAAATGATGCGAAAAGTATTTAAAAAAAAAATATATATATATTTATTTATTTTATATATGCATAACAAATTTTTGTTGTATCCGATTTGGCTTGCTTATTTTTGTTGCCAATATACATATTTGTTTTTATTATGCTCCCGTTATTGTTATATACATATATGTACTTTTGCACGATTCCTATAAATTCTTATGGATTACTTTGAATGTTCTTGTTGCTCTTTAAGTCTGACCATCTGCTAAGGAATTTTATGGTTTATGGTTCGACGCGAATTTTATATATCTGATATATATATATATCTGATTGTTGGTTCATTATTATTAGCAATAAATTAAGTTAATGTTTTTGGCCGGCCCAATAATAGACTATGCCAGTGGTCGAAATGGCAAATGAGTTAGGAAAATAATAAATTATCTTCGTATTTATGTTTGGAAAGTTTTCATTGCTAATGATAATTTATAAATTTCTTGAAGCAACAAAATGTTTCTTAACTTTATATAATAGTTCTATACTTTTCCCACAGCAATAGTAGCTACCTAGGGGTTGTTGGCCAGCCCAGGGCAAGAAATGGCCCAAAAAACTGTGCCTGCGACAAGCATATTAGTGTTGTGTGTTTGCGTGTGTGTGTGTGTGTGTGTGTGTATGTGTGTGTGTGTATGTGTGTGTGTGAATAAGGAATTTATACATTACTCTGCTTTAAATTTCAGCAAGCCTGTGTCCAATGGCATGACAATCCATCAATAGCATAAGCTGAAATACCAGGATCCCAATGTTTAAGGTGAGTATGTAAGGGCCGCAATCATAAAGCCGCTTAGTTGATGTCCTGTCGCATGTCCTGGCCAACTTAGCTGGTAAAAACTTGGCAGCAAAAGTCACAGCCAAACAAACGAGCCAAAGTAATATTAATATGTATGCCCAAAAAGTGTTGCTATAAATAACCTTAGACATGCTCCGTACTTTGCTTGACACACAAGCCTCGCCCTAACCTCACATGCCATATATGTATGTACATAGATATGTACACATTTACGTATGTATGCATAAGTATGCATTATGTATATATAAATATATATAATTTTGTGCATGTGTCGTGTTTACACGCCAACTTTTGTCTGCAACGAAAATCAAGGAAACAAAGTAAAAACCGCTTTTCGTTTTACTTTGTCCTTTTCCTCAAATTTTTCAATATTTTTGTTTTTGTTTTTGTTTTTGTTTTTGTTCTTGTTCTTCTTCTTGTTTGTATAGCAAAGCCAACGGCAACTGTGTCAAAGCTACTCGTTCTTTGTGGAGAAAGAAAGCCAGCAGAAATTATGCAAAAGTTTGGCAAACCATTTTGTAAGTGAGTTGAGAGGGTTTTTGTGGGTTGTCCGGTTTCGTAAGTTCCAAAAGTTTGTTTGTTCGGTAGCTTCTACTTGAATGTTAAAGTAATAATGTGATAGTTAGTTGAACGATTTAAATGCAATACTTTTTAATGGAACCAAAACATTTTGAAAGAAAAAACTTTTAATTTCAATGTAAGAGAAATGAAATGAATAATATATTTAGTTTAGTTTCAGCTATTTATCTTTATGGTAATATTTATAAAAATAATTTTTCCTAAAAGCGTTATAATATTCGCCAACGACAATTGCTTTAGAGAAAATTCGAATTTGCACTGGGAATTGGCTCATCTAACCGATACACATATGTATATATTGTGTGCATATAATATGGTCGCAGATGTTTTTAGTTGCCATTTACTTACGTGTGCCTCCGTTGCCGTTAAGGTTGAGAGTGGGTTTTACCTAACAAACGTAATGCCTGGCAACACCTTGGAGTAGTGAATAAAATATGAAAATGTGGAAGCGAAATTCTACAGCTCTGGCAAGGTATGTAATTAAATTATGCTGGATTTTGGTCGCGTGCGAAGGTTTCATATGAAAACCTTCATCATGTTTAATAGGTTCAAGAAGTTTTCACATCAGGGGCATGTTCTCGGCACGTCACACTAGTTTCATAATTAACATATGCAAATTTCCCGGAACGCTGAGAAAGTTACAAGACCCAATGCGATTCCTTTGTGAGATGCCACAACGAATAATTTCAATTATATAATTTTGTAACTTAATGCTCGTGATAATAATAAACGCGCCTTACCCAAATGAGAATGCACATATTTTTCATATATATTTTTTAAGGATTTCAAATTCATTTTATTGGTTTTTTTTTTGTTTGTTTGTTTTGTTTTCGCTTATCTTTTCCTTTGTGTTTGTTTCCACCTCTTAATTTTCTTCCATCATAATTAATTATAATTGGTTTATTTGCTCGCAAATTTTTTTTTTTTTTTTGTATGCTTTATTTTGTTTAAAGACATTTCATCTTATTTTTGTTGGTTTTGAATTTTATATATGTATTTATTTATATACGCACCTGCTATATAAACTTAAATGTATAAACTAAATTAAATAATTTGAATTTTGTTTTTTTTTCGGTTTTTTATATATGTATTTCATATCAGATTTTATATATATGTATATATATATATTTATATTATTATATGTACTTCGAATTTAGCACGCACACACATAAAACAACAACAAAAGTGGCTTATTTTTCCAATGTTTTTTTCACAATACTTGACAAAAATGATTTGCATTTAAAATCAAAAACTAATTGATTTTTAATGCATATTTTTGTATTTAACATAATGTTTTCATTTCATTTGCTGAGTTTCACTAAATAAATTACATAAAATTTTAACTAATCAAAATTGCACAATAAATTATTTAAAATTTACAAAACAAAAATAAGTTAAACATATTCATTTTCTAAAAACAAATGTTTGACTTTTTCAATGCATATTTAAATACATATGTATGTATTAATATGTATATGTATGTATATATATTTTCAATATATTTATAAATATACTTTTTTCCTGTTATGTATTAAATTGTTTGCTCAGACTACCATCAACTATTTATATGTTTGTATGTTGTATGTTCATTATCCTTTTTGTATAATTATTTATTAATGCGCCTATTTCATTTTGTCGCTGCTTTGTAGTGTGTGTGTGTGTGTGTGTGTGTGTCAAATAAATCTTGTACAATTCTATGTTGTGGTTATAACAAAAATATAATTAAACATGTAGAAACAATGTGATGTGTGTGGTGTGAGTGAAAGATTGGTGGCTACGTTTTTGACCCTTCAAAATAAATTGAGGGTTCCGCAGCCCGAAATGAACATGTTTAAATTTAATTGTTTAATTTATGCCTATTTATGACTTTTTGACGCAACTATCAAACAAAATTATTAGATTTGTTTTAGTTTAAAACATACGTTGTATATTTGTATAAATAAGTTTTATTTTGTTATGATTTCGTGTCTGTGTTTCACAAATTAACTGAATTGGCTTGGCATTTAAAAATAAATTAACAAAAAGTACAGCAATTAAAATTATAAGTTATATGATATTGTTAAATCCTTTAGCCTATATTAAAAAGGCTTCGCTGCTCTCCACGTAGTAAACTCTTAAGATCTTTTTTAAATTTTATATGCCGAACCGCAATTGAGAAGGTTGTTGAAGAAATGTTAAACAATAAATATCTTTACTCGAATATATATGTATATAACGTTTTGCAATCTTTTAAATTATTAAACTTAATTGGCGCTTCTCTTGCTTATTATCTTTCTCTCTTGCACATGTTGTTGGTATTATATGTTGATGTAAGTGTATTTAATATTTATATAGACTTTTTGACGCCATTTCTTATTAATGCTACGAATTTACGCTTTTTTACACACAAATTTCAGTTTGTTTTTTTTTATGTTTTTATGTTTTTTTTTTGTGTTTTTTTTTTCTTCTTTATGTTTGCGACTTAATTGTAAACATTTAGATTTTATATTTGTTGCTGCTGTTTCTTTATTTATTTTTGTATGTTCTTCATGTTAATATTTATTTTAGAATTTGAGTAGTTGATGTGGTTCTGGCGCAATTGGCCCTAGATCCTTGCGAGTGATACGTGGATATATGCGCCTGACTTTTTAATATGTGTGTAAATGTATGTATAACGTGTATATGTATATGTATGTGTATGTTCGGTGAGTGCGCTTACTCTTAGGTGCCACTGTTGATGAGCGTGTGTAGTGTGGTTCCATTGGGTGTCGATTAACTCTCGGTATTTGTATTTGTTTTTGTTGTGGTTGTGATTGTGTGTGTGTGTGTGTATTTATTGTTGCACGTCGTCGCTGATTGTACAACATTTATAGTACATATGTATGTATATCGTATGTCTAAAACGCCTAAAACATCAAGAGCTAATCGCAAGCTCAGTTAGTAGCAGAGGGTTAAATGGTGTTGTGGGCACATAAGAATTACAGCTTTTGGAAAGTTTAATGTTTTTTTTTTCTTGGCAACTTTTGCAACACTAACAAGTGTGTATTCTACTTCGCTTGACAACACAACAAAAATGCTCGAGCATTTGACAACACTTCAATTGTTATTGTGAAAGTCGCGTAACACTGTTACGGCTAGTTAACCAACACTGACCAAAATTGTTAAACTGCTTATGAGAACTTATTTCTTTTGTAAATTTTATTTTCCTTCTTTGCGCTCTGCTTTGCTATATTTTTTGCTTTTGTTTGTTTGCGAGTCGTTTTTATTAATTCTCATTTTTTGACGTGTACAAGAATATGAGAACTTGGCCTAATGGATTTCTTTATGGCGACTTCAATTTCATAGCTCATGGTTTCCGTGTAAAATTGTAGCTCGCTTTTGGTTTTATTAAATATTTGGTTGTTTTTTTTTTCAAGCGCACTATGTGCGCCATAATTTTTTTTCTTGTTTTTTTTTACATTTTATTTTTTAATTTATAAATTAATAAAGCGTTTCATACTTTCACGAATATATTGTTGTTCTTGCTGTTGTTGCTGTTGCTACTGCTGCTGCTGCTGTTGCTGTTGGGTTGTTATCAGCTGATAATAAAAACAAATTCTTTTGCCCATTTTACCGTTCTTGTATCGCCTTTGTATGGTATTCCAGGCGCATCTGGTTTTCCGCACTTCTTGCTTTATATTTTATGTTTTTTTTCCTTTCTTTTTTCTTTCAGTTAAACTAAACTATGTACTTTACAACTAAATATCTGTAGTCTCGTGGTTATACTATACGCTATATGTTATGAATGATTATTTATGTATATGCCATAAAAGTTTGTTACTTATTTGTTGCTGGTTGGTTACTCCTCACTACCTCTCCATCTCCATCTCTCTCACTCCCATTTTCTGTCTCCGCCATTTATTTCAGCTGTGACTCGAAATTACATCAAGTTAAATATTTTACGAATTTTGTAATATTTTAATTGTTGTTTTGGCTGCTGCTGCTGCTGCTGTTGCTTGCATGAAGCTCGTTTAAAGGCAGCTTCGATTTGAGGTGCTGGGTTCAAAAAGTACGTTCACCAGTTTTTGGGAGATTATATGTTGATCCATTAGTGGTATCCACTTCTGACACATATCGTGTATGCACTGCAAAATATAAATGAAATAATAGGTTAATAACAGCTCGAAGCAGCAGACTTAAAACTACAAGTCTAAACATAATATGCATAAATCATTAGGCTGTTTCTCAGTCTATCATTATGCAAACATTTTTATACTTTTTTTTACCAATCAACGCTTTTTGGTAGCCTTGCCTGCTAACCAAGTTTGTCCGCCAGACACTTCCTGTTTGAGGTTTTTAAACCCAGTCTGAGACTAGAAATCAAATTGCCATAGCTATGACGAGAGCATTCAACAACCTTAAGAGTCTAACTCAAAGTTTGATGGGTCTTTGATGGGCTCCGATGCTTTAGGTTTATTCAGCTCAATAAACATATTGTATTAGTGCTCAAAAGGTGATCGAAAAAGGTCAAGGTCAAATTATATATCTAACTTGGGTACTGGTTTAGAAAAAAAAATCTGTCTTAATGAAACATACAGTGAAAAGTTAAGCAAAAGAAATTTATTTATTTATTGAAATCTTATTATATTGAGGAGATTTAGTGGAACGAGAACATTTTGTATGTGTCAAACAAAACCTTTAAATTATAACTACCAAATTTATATTAAAATCACCAAGAAGAGACTTGTATTAATTTTGAATTATTAATAAATAGAAATCTATCTTAAGAAATCATTGCTGAGACTTCGATATTAAAAATAATAGGCGGACAGCTCTGAGTATTTTACAATAACTGACAGCCAAGGCCTGCATACAATTATTTCTGTAACTCAAACACTTGTCTGAGCCAGTTTGCCTGACACTTGAAGCGGTCAAAACCCACTATATAATTATAGCAAATATAATTTTATTACATTGAATAATCAAAAAGTTACAGCTAGTACCTTTTTCTTAATAAAATTAATTTTTCCTTGAAATTTTTTGCTAATATAACATTGAATTGAATACAGTTATTAAACAGTTATTCTTGAACTCCACTTAATTAAACAATAAATAAAACTGGTATTGTTATAACATTGATAAAGCATTAAGTCGTTTAAAGTTAAGTTGAGTTGCAACTGCTGCCTTAGCCAAAAGATTAAGCCTCAATAACTGGTTAGCAGCGCAACTTCTAAAAATATATTCAGTAGGTTATTGGTTTAAAAACTACAATAACAAATAGAAATCATTAAACATTATTAACTCTGAAAATTCGATAAACTAAGTTTAGAGCTTGTTGGTCATATCAAAAATATGTATGCCACTTCCTGCATGTGCTCTATGCATGTATAAATTAAACATGAATCAGTCAGTTCATTTGCAAACCAGTATTTTTGAAACCTAATTAACCATGTAACCCAGGGTATAATTTTCAATACCTTTTACTCATTTCCCATTTCTCACTGTAGCACAGCACAACTGGGCTGTGAATGTAAAAAC
Organism: Drosophila kambysellisi; assembly: GCA_035042185.1. Lineage (NCBI taxonomy): Eukaryota > Metazoa > Arthropoda > Insecta > Diptera > Drosophilidae > Drosophila > Drosophila kambysellisi. The sequence goes on from JAWNLS010000939.1 coordinate 1,227,129, forward strand.
TTTTATAGAGTTTGCTTCTTATCAGCAATGCCGCACACACCAACCAGTCGACGAGGCTGGCGTCGCTGCCATTGGGTGCCAATGACGTAAGCAGTTGGCAGCAGCAGCAGCGGCAGCAGCAGCAACAGCAGCGTGCTATATTAAATCTTTTTTCACAAAATCATATAACACAAAAACAACAACAATAACAAAGAGAGAAGACCGAAAAAGAAAAAACAAAAACAAGATAAAAAGACAGCAAAAGTTTTGTATTTTCAGGCGGCGTTTTATCGCTGAAAACAAAGACCGTCAGTGACCGAACCGGCAAAGTGTTGTTGCCTGCACCCACGCTACAACATCAAACAATAACAACAGCAACAACAACAGCAACAAGGAGAGCAGAGATATAGAGTACTAAACCCATATACATATATCTGATGTGCTTGATGTGGCATTAAAGAGTGCAGCGAGCATCAGTTAACTCTTCTAGTTTGCTGTAGCTGTAGTTGCTGTTGTTGGCCAGTAGTTGTAGTATTACATAAGCGCCATTAGCCATTGTCAGTTAACAAACATTACGTGCGTCATTTACAATTGACTACTTTATGACCATATTGGACGCCAACTCCCAAACAAAACTTTCACTTGCTAAATGATTTTCTGGCCTTGAAATTTCATAACATCAACTTATTGGTAATAGCCTATTACTGTGCAAGAAATGAAAGCCTCCAGAAACACAAGGAAATGACGATCATTAGTTGCCACAAAAAGTGTGTGTGATCTGAATGTGATTCCCATCAAATGGGGTGAATTTTCACTGACTAAAACTTAACTGACCAAACTTCAAAAAAAAGTAACTCTATCTGAAGTATAAGTCCTTTCGCTTATTTTATTAATTTATCAGATCTTAATACATGTACAACTTTAATAAACTTTATAATATAATTATATATAAATATGATAATATAAAAAAACCACATATCCCAAACTTCACTTGGGTAAATCAATTTTCAATTATTTTCAGTTAGTTAAATATTAATTTAATTACAAATTAAGTTGGTTGAATACAAAAATCAAATCAAAAGAGTTTAATTAAATTTATTACAATATTCTGTTTAACTCGTTTGAATTATTTTTTTCATTTGTAGTTTTTGTTATCTCTACATATAAAAATTGAAAGATAGACTGATATTAATTTACTTGACAGTTGAAAAGTTTTCACAGAAATAGTTTGCTTTTATGTGGATGACGGTAAGTTTTAAAATAAATGTGAGTTCGACACTGAGCCTGGCAGCACGGAGTTTCCCATTGATATCTCAGCTCTGCAGCCCTATCACAATTTCAAATCGACCCGACAGCTGGGGTGTCTTATCAGAAGCGCACAAGTTGCCAAGCAACTAACTAACTAGATTCAACTAGAGAATTAACTGATGAGAAAAATTAATGTGTGCTGGAAAAAAAGCCAGCAAAGCCTGACAAGCTTTGTGTTGTCAGCATCGCAGTTTTTTTATTTTTTTTTTCATTGTTGGCTTGTGCATTTTCAATAAGGCCAACTGACTACGGGGAATTGTCCCCCCTTTTTTTATTTTGTACGTCGCTCTCAGTCCGTGCATATTTCATTAAGTACGGCAACAAACTGCATTTGAAAAGTGCGTAATTAGCACCTGGGGAAAATAAACAACTGTACTGACTTAACGGGACTATTGGCTACATATGTTTTCATACACACACACACACACACAAACGCACAGTATATACATAAATAAAGATAACGACGACAAATTTACATGGGGAGGGGTGGGTGTCTGTGCCTGTTCAACGATATGCATGAATATAAATAAGCTGATCACATATCATGCGAGGTTCAATATATAAAACGCTAAACAAAAGAGCGTGAAAGCTTGGAAAATAAAAATAACAATTAGTGCAGAGTAGTTGCTGTACTTCAAATCGTTTTACAGCCCAACCCTACTATTAATAATTTTCTAAACTTAGCTTGAGGCCATTGACTTGAGACTTTACTCTAATTAAAAAAAAAAACCTACTTTATTGGTTAAATGATGGTCGCACCCTCGAGCAACTTTGAGCTGCATACTTTATTATTGTTTGTGCCTGTTACTGAAATGAGTTGATGAGCTAAACACTAACGACTGACGACAGACAGACAGAAATGGGCAGTCGGAGGCGACAGTTGGAGAACCAGCACCCAGCAAGAGAGACAAGCCACAGACATCAGTGGCTACGACCAGACAATCAGACATCAGATACATACATATGTATCTATTTGCGAGTTTGCCAGCAACAACTGGGCGAAAACAAATTTGTTCATTTCATTTTCATAATATTTGCGTCTATCTTGTGCAAATATGTATCTATAGTGTTTTCCTTCTGCTATATATACGATATACCGAGCCTGTCCACTCGGTAGCTACCTCGCACGGCCTGTTGATTTATTAAAATGTTCTGCCGAGGCAGATTGGATCGGGGCGGGGAAATGTGTATGCTTTTATAAATTTGTATTAAATTTTGTTTGTTTGTTTGTGTTTGTGTGCAAGTGTGTGTGTGTGTGTGCATATTTCTTAGCTGACCAAAAGCATTGCTTATATAATTTAATTTATATTCATATGCTGGTCGCATATAGTGTTTATATATTGTACAAACAAACATATTTCTATACGAGGCAAACAATTTTTATTTATTAAATCAGCAACATATTTGTCATTGCCTCTAGGTCAAATATGTTGCAAAAGACTCACCAGGGGAGTGACACATATTTCTTGATAAGTTCCCTTTACACAATTGGTTTTCTTTGCAAAACTTTCAGTTTCAAAATGTGCCGAAAATATAACTTCCAATCCGGTCTTGTATTGGACTGCTTGAGGCCATTTAATGATTGGAAAAAGGAACAGAAAAGTTTGAATGTCTGCCACAATATATTTCTAAGTATCCCAATGGCTAATGTTCAATTTATATTCAAATGCAAGGCGAGAAAATAACGATTTTCCACTTCTAAAAATACAACAAATACAACTTACTATTTGCTTTAGACAAAGACCGATGGTTCATTCAATTAATTCTTTGAAAACTCAAAGTTTCTTCACCTATAAATTGACACTGAATGCAAATTTGCATTCACCCAGTGTTGATGAACGCACTTTTGGCCTTCTCTCATCTGGTTCGACTCAGCCACTCAGTGAGTGAAACAGCTTTCCGAGCTTATTGGGACCATTTAAGAATGCTCTTTGAGTTCAACAAACGCCATTCAGCTTCAGTGATTCAGTTCTCAACTGATTTTCAAGCAGTCGACTGTTCTCACACATATTACGGGCTGTTCAACGCTTTGAACTGTCAACTGTTTTAATAAGACAACAAAAGCGATTTGGGGGCGTGTCCAAGGGCAAATGACAATTATAAGGCGTCCAATATCGACAGCATCGACAGAGTGGATAACTTTTGCGGCAGGGCAAGCTGTAAAAGTATATCTGAAATACGGCTCTGCCATCGTATCTAATGTCAATAAACTTGTTGGCTTTGAAATTTAAATCAATTTTCGAACTGAGCAAAATATATATAGATATATAACAAAGAAGAAATCGATTGAGGGCCTGAAGGCAAATCAATTAATAAAAATTGGGCTCGCTTTCCATCGAACTAAAGGCGAATGTCAGATAAAGTATAAAATGTCAGCCTGGAAATGAACAGGAAACGGAAATTGGACACGGGCTGAACACAGAGAATCTGACCTGACCTGAGTATAGACCCAGGATTTAAAAGCAAATTTCAATTTTTGCAATGACATTGAAAATGTTGTTTTTGTTGATGCTGCTGTTGTTATTGTTGTTGTTAAGGATGTTGTTATTGTTGTTGTTGTTTCTGTTGTTGTTGTCTCTTTTGTAGTAACAGAATTAACTACGAAAGTAATTAAAGACAAGGGGCAGCCCGGCACAGAAGGCAGAACAACTCGAGCCCGCAGGCTTTGTGCGCCATAAAGGACATGGGTCTGGGAGGTCAGAAACTCGACTTGCGCGCGCATGGAGGCAATTAACGTTACACACACTGACGCATCCACTTCGAGAGGGATGTTTAACAAAAAACCCTGTGTATTCAAATACAATCAATCATGCTGTCGGCTTTCACTGTCAGCCAGCTTATTCAATTATAATAAGGTATTTATTCGCTTGTTTTACCAAGCATCAGTCAATTCAACTCCAGTTAATGCCAATTCCTTGATACTTTAATAACTTATGAATATTTTATTTTCTTCCTATTATATTTGTCAGTCCGCTTTAACATCAGTCATTTATCTTTGGTGACATATTTTTTAAAATTATTTGGCATTTAGTTTTTACTTTTTTTTAGTTAAAGAAAAAAAATGCAATTTTAATATTTCTAATTATATTTTTCGCTGGCTAAAGGTTCATATTTTATTCATAACATATCATATCTATTTATTTTTTACACATTATTGGAACGCATGAAAATATTATCAGTTTTAAACTTTAAAAAAGAAGAATCAAGCAATCAGACTATAAGGTCAGATTATTTAACCCAGGAATATTCCATTGATAAATGTTGGTTAACTATTGTGTACTTCATTCATTTATATAAATATACCGCAGCGAAAAGAAGTGGCGAACTGACGGGGCAGCCCTCGCACAGATTGAGGTTCAGGCGTACACGCAAGAACGCCGCTGGCGCACAATTTGTGCGCTGCAATAAAATAAAATTAAAATTTGAAACGGCAGCAACAACAGCTGACAGGCAAAAGGAAGCTTTTTCTCCCCCTCTCCTTCTCTCTCTCCCTGGCCCTCTCTCTCTCGCTGTCACTGAGTAGCACGCGCTATACTAATTCACCCTGTGGCTGCGCCTAAAGTGCACTTGTGTATGTGTGTGTGTGTGTGTGTGTGTGTGTATGTGGGTGTTGAGTGTGGTTTTCCAGCACAGCTGAGCTCATTCGCAAGCATCGTCATTCATCGTCATCATTTGTAACCCGCATTCCCCTTGCCCGCATTCCCCTTGCCCGCATTCCCACTTGCCCACTGCCCTCACCAGCATTTGTTATATATATTTTCTGTTAGTGTTTTTTTTTTTTTCTTCCTTCTGCTGCTCTCATTTGGCTGGTAATTATGATAAGACAGTAATTACATTTATCTGTTGCTGGCAGTCTCTGGCAAAACTCAACAATGCTCAAGAGCGCGTGGGTCGCGCATAACGCTGCGTATGCGTGATACATCTGCACATGTGGATGCATTTAAGCCACATTGTGTATACGCCCGCTAGTCAAGGCAAGTCCACAGCATTTGCTAAATTTTAGACAGTTGACCTTGGCTAATGCAAATAAAACCTGAAATACTATCTTTACACAGTGTCTACCGTTATTTCGTTTGTGTGTGTGTGTATCAACTTCTTCTTTAGCTGTTACAGAATGCAGTCAGTCAATTTATTGTTTGATAATTGTAGCGAAGATCGTTTACAACAATCAATCAATCATCGCTGCCTTCAGACATTTCTATACGTAACAAGCAATTCTAATTAAGCAGCCAAGCTCATATGGGGAAAAATTATAGCTAAAGTATTACACTAAAGAAAATGAGGTAGAAATTCTACCCTCACTTTTATAATGAACGAAAAATTAATACATATTTGTTTTGATACTATGTGGTTTTTTCATACTATAATGGTAGCTGACTCTTTAATGTTTTATTTTAGTTTTATATTCAACTTTAGCTGACATTTTAATGTTTTATTTTAGTTACTGCATAAGATTTACACAAATATTTAAATGAGCCCATTAGTCAAAAATAAATTGCCTACAAAAATGACATAAAGAATTAAATAAAAGCTACAATTGAAAATCATTTCAAAATCGCAATGACCAGTGTAAATTAAAAAAGCAATAAATTAAACAAACAGAAAAACCAGCCAAATAATTAATCAATAATTGCGCCTTGCGTGCATAACATTTGACAGGAAGACAGATAAATTTGGAGGAAAAAAAAAGAACAAAAACAGAGAAAAATAAGTTCAATTAATTTGTTGGTAAGCACCTGGCTTGGCCAACGAAATGGCTATATGCAGAAGAAGCCCCAAACCGCACCACCTGCTGTCTAATGTCAACGCAACAACAAATTATTATTATTGATTACATGCCATTCGTATAGAACGGTGGGCGGGGAAACGAGGGGCGAGGGGTGCTGCGAACAAATTCAATTAGCCGCCCGACTCGCTTCGTACTAAAACTGCAATTGTGTGTTAAATACACATACACACAACCAATATATATATATATATATGTATATACATATATATAAATGCATACTATGAAATAATAAAGTTTGTCCCAACGGTGCTATTATTGTATTTATTACTTATCGTTTGCATGACGTATTTGTTATGGGGTACCAAAATTAATTCATTATGTAATACCTAGAAAAAAAATCAACCAATAAAAAAAGGAAAAAAAGAACGAGTTCAGTATCCTCCCCCCTATACTGTGCATTCTCTTAACCCATTTCGTTAGCTAAACAAATTAAAAAGAAATGCAATAAACAAATATTTCTGACGTTGCTGACGATGGCGTTGACGACCCGCATAATTCGCTAACCTGCATAAATAAATGCAATAAATGTATTTGTTTGTTGCCAGCTCTTATCAAAAAAGAGACGCCCAGTTGTTGTTTGGTTTTAATTATTTTGCTAGTTTTTCGAGCACACAACAAAAACAAATGAAAATACACTCAGCAAAAGCGAGAGCCGTCAATAGTTTTACCGATTGTCTTGTTGATAAGCCGTCACAGGGGGAACGAACACTTGACGGCTACTTGGCATTCAGTACGATTCTAGACATTTGGCATTTGTTATCATCGGTCTTTCTTAACGGGTTGCACAATTAAAAACAAAAAACAACAACAACAACAAACGCAGTTCGGTTCTGTTTGAGCAGCTGAAGCTATGCACCTGTGTCAATTGAATAATATCAATCATCCCATATTACGTATAATATTTGAGGTTATTAATAGCAAATCATATGTTAAATTTATATTATAAATTTAACTTTACGTTTTTTTCATCTAAGTTATTTCGATTATTTAATATAATTGATATAATACAAATCTAAAAACATAAATGATCCATTGAATTATCAAATCAGTTCTTCTCAGGGGTCGTAATGAGTTACGTAGCCAGCAGCTTTCGCACACACACACACACCCACAAAACACACCTGCTCATCAAAAGCGAAAAAGAGACACGTAACAAGCAAAAATGGAAGAGTGCAAAACAAAACTAAATCAAACAAAACTACAAGCGAGGCAAGTTTTCAATTTTCATTGTGCGCCTTTTGCATGTTCAAGTCTATTCCATTTGGCCATAAATTCTGAATGAAAATTGCATGGCACTGAAAAATGTATAAGCCAAAGAGACAGAGAGAGCGACGCAGCGAAGCGAACACAAACACACAGCTAAAAGCAGCAGTCAAAGAGGGGGCGGCTGGCAGAACGAGAGAGGCAGAGCGACAGTGAGAGAGAGAGAGAGACAGAGATACAAAGAGAACGGGTAGAAGGCAATACAAAACGGGCAAAAGTAAAATGTACGCGTTTTATCTCTCAGATATACACACACACACACATACACAAACCAAATAGCAGCTACAATTTGAAAGCAAAAAAAGAGAAAAAAATGAGAAAAAAATAATTGCTAAAGCGAAAAAAAAACACACATACGAAAAAAAAAAATAAAAACGGGCGCAACATGGCGACGACGTCGACGTGTGCGTTATTTAAATGATGATTTCGTTGCCGTTGTTTTGTGTTGTTTGTTTTCGGCTGTTGTCTCAATTTAAATACTTTATTTTGTAGGCTGCATTCGCTGGCGTTCCTAACAAAACTCGTTTGTTTTTTGCCACAGCCGCGAGATCTTTTTTCGAACAATAATAAAACAAACGCAAGCAAAAGCAACAAACAAAATAACTTTTTGTTTTTTGCTCACAGTGAAGTCATTTAATTTATTCTCGATGCGTATGAAAACGCTTAATTCTCGAAAAGTCACTAAACAGTCGAGTATTTGTTTTGCTTTCCACTCACTTCATTGCGCATACGACGCGTTTACACAGCGCGTTAAGAATTCGTTATGAACATGAACACCCTGAACAAAAAAAAGAACACAACAACAACAACAACCACATGAGTAACTGTGTCATCAACCAAACTCATGAGCAACTGTGAAGTCTCAGAGAGTTGGCAATCGGCAGCATCAAAACGTTAATTGGCTGTTGCTGTTTAATTATTTTTTGCTAACAGTATAAACAGTTAAAAGCAGCTAGACCAAAAGTACTATTTTTGATAATTAAAATTAGATACTTCTTAATTATGGCAAAAATAATATATATGTATGTATGTATAAGTATTATATTTACACAATGATAAAAGTGAAAGAATGTTGCGAGCTAAATTTAATAAATGATTCATTTACTAAAATCAATTGAAGTACAAATAAACAGCGAAAAACATACTTAAAATATAAAAAGGTAATAATTATTATTATAGATAAGCACACAAAATATATGAAACAAAAAACTGAAGGTGCTTCTGAATAAATTTAAATTTTAGTAAATGTAAATGTTTTCAAGATTGATTGCCTGATGAATGCTGGAGTTACTACTATTACTAAATTCGCACTGGCTGCTAAAAAGACCTTTGGCCAAGACTTGTTCAATTAGCCAACCCAGCTACCGCTGTATGCAAATTGCAAGAGTACAAACTCTTCGTCATGTCTAATTGATAATTGTTTATAATTTTTATGCAAGCAGTTGTTGCGATTAATTATGCACATTGTTTTTTTGCCATGACTGTTGTTACTCTAGCTGCTTCTGTTATTGTTGTTGATGTTGTTGTTATTATTATTATTGTTGTTGTTGCTGTTGTGGTTCTTGTTGTGGTTGTTGCAGCGCGTGCGTGTTTGCCAGTTGATTTGAGGGCACTGTTACAAGGCTGCCTGGTCTGTCTCAGAGTCTGTCCGCGCTCATGTCTGTCTGTCCATCTGTCTGTCTGTCTGTCTGTCTCTTTTCGTATTTCTATCTTGTCAGCCGAGCAGCCCCCAGTTGGCCAGACAGCGTCTCAGTTGCGCGTTGGCAGTTGCATTTTTTCGTGAGATTTATGTGGCACGTTGCCTGTGGCGTTGCATCTAAACTTGCTTTAGGTGTTTATTGGAGCGACACAAATGTGAGCAACGAATTTGTTGCGTGCGTGTGTTCTAAACGAGTTTCTGTGACGGCAGTTAGTTTGCTGTTTTTTCGCTGCCCCAACTACTGTTCAGTGGCATCCAGCAGCGGTCTGAACTTTGGGCAACTCAACTCAAGGCACCCAAGGTGCAACGACGATGTATAGACAGTCGAATTGTAGACGACCTCATTTCCCAACAATCAGACAGTTCCACCCAAATCAAGTAATGTCGCCCAAACTCTTGATACAAATTACAATAGTTACAACATAGGTAAACTTCATTCAAAGCCTAACAAATTCGATATTGATCAATAATATTAAACGATATGGCCAGCCGATAGTAAAGTTATCAATATGATAACACCATTTAGACTATAACTTGGGTCATTCATCTCCGATCATTTTCAAATTTTTCAATTAATCAAAAATATGTATGTTTATTGACCATACCTTTAAAGTTGTGTCTTTTATTGCTATCGAAAATTTTTATCGATTTGTATCGATATTCGCTAAACTGGACGAAGTGTTGATCAAATATAACAAATATTTGAGGTGTCAAAAATATTTATACTTGATTGGTTTGGCGATGCCTCCTACTGCCTGATACATATATTTCCACATTTTTAGGTGTCTCCCTCCTTAATTTTTTCTCTTTTCAAAAACAGAACACAAAATTATGGTTTTTGAGTTATTTTATTTTATTTTATAGCCCATTAAGTAACTAATATCAGTAATTATTGTTGCCAGTTTTAATTCCTATCTGAACCTAACTGAACTGGGCAAGCCTCGTAACATTGTAGAAAATTGAGTGCAATACTTAGGTAATCGCCATGCTGAGCCCCAGAGCCTTGTCTTAGTCGTATCTTAGTCATATCAATGACAACTTGACTGCCCCCACAAAGCCCATCGCTGATAAACGATCACAAATATTCATTGAGCAGTTTGGGGCTGTGTAAATAAGTAAATACTTAAGTGCTAGTGCCCCAGACTATCGTTATAATTGTCATGGCTAAAACAACAGCAACAACAACAACAACGAAAAATGATTGATGAATTTACTTTACTGTTTTGTTTGTTTTTGGTTTTGTTTTTATTATTGGAGAACCAAATGGAAACCAACATTAATTAGTGCCAATAAAATTGAGCAAGTAAAGTGTCACATCAAGGAATAAATGAATAAACAAAACGAAGAAGCTCACATTTTGACATAAATCTGAAAAACCATCCAAAATGCTTCGCCAGAGGTCAAACAAGGTCATGGTCAAACAATACGGAATGCAGCAAAATTTCACAACATATAATGGAGGTAAAAAAAAAAACAACATAAAATAAAAACTAAATATATTCCACAATAATAAGCCATGTGACCAATGACGGCCCACGCCTCAACTTGTACATTTTATAATTATATATTTTTCATTGAATTTTTTTTTTTTATTATTTGTTTTTTAGATTTTTAATATGGCCTGTTAGACGCAGTAGCTGCTTACAATTTATGATATGACTTACGATATTTGGCTAATGGCCCAAAGGCACGCAAAACCAGCAACCGACTACAATTTGTAACTGCACAGCAAAAGCGCATAAATTGGTGTATATAATATATATATATATTATATATATATATATATATATATTTATATTCTTTATTTTGTTTGTTGGCTGGGCTTGACATTATTTATGCTCAATACTGCCAAGGCAACCAAATGGGTCAAGTGTGAATATCTATTTTTTGCTGCCTTGCGGTCTGCATGTTGATTTTGGTTAAACACAAAGTTCAATGCGAAATGTGGGCGGCGTTGATAGCGGAGGAAATGGGAAAGTGAGGTTGCTTTGCGACTTAACCAGCTGAGGAAATTCCAAACACGCAATACGCAAAACTTATAATAAAGAAAACGAGAAAAAGTTAAGGACACACGACATTTTTGTATAGCTGAAGATTCTGGGAAACTAATATGAAAATGTAGTTGAATCAATATTTGTCTATAATAATAATAATAATCGATAACTGTGACCAACAAGTTATTTTCTACGTGAATAGTAATTATTTTGTATTTTTATTAAACACGAATACAAATGGCCTTTGGAATTTAAAGAATCGTGTACTATGAATTATATGTATATATATTATTGGAATAGTTAAAGTGCAGCCATGTAGCAGCAATATCTTATCTCAAGTCGGACATGTTATTTGCAGTTAAGGCACTCTGACAGTTATTATCTGGAATTGGTGTTTCCCAGCAACTGTTGCTGATTGAGTCAGTCTACAAAATAATTGACCAGAGCACGAGCACGTAGCAGTAGGACTCGGACTCATTGCGATGGATACAACGAACATATGTTCAACATGTGCTACAAGCAGGCTGCCAGCCAAAGTATCTCGTCACCCCCGACACCCCCGTGTCCGAGAGTCCGATGAATACCGAGAATTTCAAGTCACTCACTGGCTCACATCACAGCTGCAACGAGTCAAACTAATTAAAAGAATGACCGGCACGCGTTAACAAATGAACAGAGAGTAAGTGGGTTGGCAAGGTGGTAAGGGGTAAGGAGGAGGTTGAAGCTGTCTGAAGCACAGTCAGAACTGCCCACAGTTGATGAACTGACTGAACTGACTGGGTGTATTGTGTTTAAGGGGTTGCGCTTTGTTTAGTCAACCTCCAAAACAATGCCCAAACAAACATCAATCAATCTTAAGTCCCTAATGAACGGAATTCGAATGCTGATCAATCGCAATTGCAAATATTTTGCTGGCAAGCAAAAATTCTAAAAAAAAAAAAAATAAAAAATGAACATATTTACATTCTGAAAGGTAGAAAGGTTATCGCTAGGCAAAAAGTCGGCCAGTTTTATAGGGAGTCACCAATCTTAAACGTCTGATGATTAATTTGACGTCAAGTGAAAATGCAATGAAGCAAAAAACATATTTACAATCTAAAAGGTGAAAAGATTATCGACAATTAATAATAATCGCCAAGGTCACTGATAATATTTTGTAAATATTATGAGACACACCCCAATTTAAAACAATTAAAAAAAAATATGAAAATGTATTATGTTTGTGGGGTAATATATATTAAACTTTAGATACTTACTGTAATGTTATTTGTTGCGGTTTGGGTATGAGAAATCCAATTTGTGTGTGCTGTGTGTGTGTGGGTATATTTGGGTGTGTGTTGTGTGTGTTTGTTGGTGGCTGGGTGATTGATGTTCATTTGGATGATTAGAAAATGGCCAGCTGTTAGACGCAAATAGATGCGCAATAGTTTCAGTTGTAGTTTTAGTTGCTGGATTTTAGTTGTAGTACATGTACTAGTAGTAGTTGCGTAGTAGTAGTTGTAAGTAGTAGACATATAGACGAGACGACGACAACAACGACGATGGTAACACATACGAGGTGACCAGGGAGGGATGCGCAATGGGTGTTTTGGTTTTCTTTTTGTTTTTGTTTTTTTTTTTGCTGTTGTTGTTGTTGTTGTTGTTGGGGTTGTGCATCCATCGAATTAGAATTCAGCAAACTCCCTGGCGCACTTCTCGGTGCTGGAAATTCGCAGGTTCTCCTCCTCGTAATCATCGAAATTGCTTGTGTCGCCGGGACCTTTACACCGTGGTATGAACGGCGCCTCGATTTTCTTTTGGAAGATCGCTATCCAGTCCGTGGAGGCGAACCATTTCTGATTCTTAATATCATTTACGCCCGCTTTCAGATTGCCATAGCGCTTGGTCAGATCGACCTGCAGCAGATTGCGCAGCAGATCCTTCAGATCGGAGCCAAAGTGCGAGGGGAAACGCACCTTGCCGGAGACGATCTTCTCATAGATCTGTATGGGCTGGTCGGCAAAGAACGGCGGATAGCCGGCTGCCATCTCATAGACCAGCACGCCCAACGCCCACCAATCGACGGCCTTGTTATAGCCCTTGGACAATATAATTTCGGGCGCCAAATATTCGGGTGTACCGCATAGCGTCCAAGTGCGACCTTTGACACGCTTGGCAAAACCAAAATCGGTCACCTTCAGATAACCCTGCGAGTCAATCAATAAATTCTCCGGCTTTAAATCGCGATAGATCAGATCCAGATAATGCAGATACTCAAAGGCGAGCACTATTTGGGCTGCATAGAAACGCGAATGAGGCTCCGAGAAGCGTCCCACTTTGCGCAGATGCGAGAACATCTCGCCACCAGGCACATACTCCAGCACCATGTAGAGATTGGAGTTGTCCTTGAAGTGATAGCGCAGCGAGACAAGAAATGGGAATTGTATGGCCTGCAGGATGCGTTTCTCGTTCAACGTATGCTCCACCTGCTTCAACTTGACCACCTTCTGCTTGTCGAGTATCTTCATGGCATAATAGTCTTTTGTCGGCTTGTGCTGCACGATCATCACACGGCCGAAGGAGCCGGTGCCGAGCGTTTTGATCCTTTCGAAATCGTCGAGGGCAGCGGTATTGGTTGGATTGCGACGCCATTTATCCTCGAATTCCTCCTTTGCCTGTTCGAGGAACTCCTTGACCGTTTCGGCGGCGTCCACCTTCTTGTTGGATGTGGTAGCGTTATTGCCCATCTTCGAGATAGTTCCAGTTAGCGAGGACAAACGGAACGTGGCGCTTGCGGAGACCTGAGCTTGGGGAGAGTTGCTGCTGCTGCTGCTAGCTTTTTGCTGCTGCTGCTCCTCACTGGCAGCAGCTTCAGCGTTGCTTGTTGCTCTTGTATCGGCTATTGCTCCACTGCCACCTCCTCCTCCTGTTGTTGCACCCGATGCTGATGTTGCTGATGCTCCAGTTGCTGATGTTGCCGATGCTGCTGTTGCTGTTAGCGTGTTTGAGGGCGTGTGTTTTTGGCTAGCGGCGGCTGCTTCCTGCTGTCCTCCCCCTGCACCACCGCCTTCCTCCTCGTTGCTGTGCTGCTGCTGTAGCTTCCCCTCTGATCCGCTGCCGCTGCCGCTTGCCGTTCCTGAACTATGATGGGATTTTTTCTTTTTAAGAAATTGTAAAATGGATTTAGCTATTTTGGCGAGTTTATTGACAACGGTAAAAAGAAAATTTTAGCTACGGCTTTTTTCGCTTTTTGCGCCTTTTTTCTTAGCAGCACAGCGCAGCTATTCACTTGGATCCTAGAATTTTTGAATTTGTTTTATTTTTAGCAGTTAGCGCTTTTTATATTTGTATTTTTTCAGTTTGCTGTTGTTGTATTAGTGGAAGCTTGTGCTCTTGTTGTTGTTGTTGTTTGCAGTTTAAGATTAGATTTTTGTTTTTAGGTGTGTGTGGTTTTCTTTTTTTTTTTTTTTATTTGCTTAACACTTGGCGGCTTAATCTAGTTTAACACTTTAAGCTTAGGCTAACATTTGGTTTAACACTTTAATATTATTTTTTCCGCTTCTATATAATATTATTATTATTATTTTTATTTGTATTTTACTGTGTAGCTGCAAAGAGAATGTTGAAGAAAAGAAAATAACGAAAATTAGCATCTAAAATTTGAATTTTCCATCTCTTTAATTATTTATTTTTTTTTTAGGGGGTGCACAATAATTACAAAATTAGTATATCATTGCCAGTTTCTTAAATTTTGTATTACTTATTTTTGAAGTTTACTTTACTTCGTTCCGCTTTTGTTTTTCAAGTGTACCACAATTTTGTCATTACTTTTGTCTTTGCTCTTTTGATTTGCTTTTGCGTCAATTAAAACAAAGCCATGCATGAAAAAAAAAACAATTTAACTTAATAAATAAATCAATTTGCATTCATTAACACGACTCAAAACTCAAAGCGCAACTCGTTTAGGAAAAACAGCAAGAAAAAAACAAAAGAAAACGAAAGAAAAAACATTAAAAACTGTCGTCGATCGTGTCAAGTGTCAAAACAGCTGATGGCCGTCGTATGTTGCGCACTCGCTCGCACTCGCACACATCACTCGCAGCTGCATCAGCTGCCAGCTCAGTGAAGAGAACATTTGACTAAAGCTAAAAAGCATTAAATTAATTATTAAATCTTGCGCTGTGCGTTTTGCCTTTTGCTTTGCATTCACATTCACAGTGAGTTTTGCTTTTGTTTCATTTACTTTTGCACTTATGTTTTTTTTCTCTTCTCGCAATTGCTTTTGCGCTCATTTACTTTGTGTACGCGCGTATGCGTGTGTGTGTGTGTGTGCATGTGTGTGTATGTATAGCTGTGTCTGTGTGCATTTCTGGTTGGACTTTTTTACGCTCTGCTTTTGGTATACACTTCTTTACATTTTGCAGTCTTTTTTTTAGCTTGCTTTATTTTATGTTGTATTAATTTCAAATTAGTTTTCGTTTGGCATATTTTGTTTGATTTTCCGCATAGTTTTAAGGCCTATGCATAAAAAGTTTTAACAAACACACACATACACATATATACGCACACGCATACAATACATACACGTACACACACACACAGATTAAATAATCGATTTTGCTACACACACTTAAAGATTGCGTTACATTTTGTTGGCCATTTACCTTTTTCAACTAATTCTATGTGGTTATTTTTTTGTAAGCAATTTTCAACACATTTAAAAATTTTTACAATTTTTTTAATGATTTTTTTTGCCGATTTTTGCACTTTGGATTTGTTGCTTAGATTTAAAATACCCGCATTTACCGCCGTAAAAACCCGACTACACGCGTCAACAGCAAGATATACAATAACAGTCTCCACTAACAGCTGTTAACAGCAACTCGGAATGTTATCAAGCGCTGCTCTGAACACTTCAACAAGAAACAGCCAAAAAGAGTCGAAGAAGGGAGAGCATGAGAGCAATTCTGTTGCTTAGGAACATGTTGCACTGTTAAGCTTAATTCGCCGAAATATTCGATTTCATGAAATTCACTCGCTCAGTATAATCGACTGAGGGAGTATGACAAAAGCTGAATGCGTTAGCCTATTATTTTTTACTTAAAAACCACTAGAAACTGGCATGTTTTTATTTAACCACTAAAAAAATATAGAAATTAATATAGAGCAATGTTTTTTGTATCTATGTCACAAATACGAATGATAAAATAAAACCGAATGAAATTGTTATCGACAGTGATTTGTGGTTGGTATTCTGCCTGCAATTAGTATTTTTTAATTGGTATTTCTACATTTCACCGAAATCAAACAGCGAATAACAATCAAATGTAGAATAAGAGAATATAAACAAAACAAGGGAAGATGGAAGATGTGTGCCGCATTTGCACCAGCAGCAGCGTCACCCTCGTAGACATCTTTAGCCAACGCAGCCCATCGGAAGCCGAGCCCTGTTTGGCCGACATGTTAAACGAATGCGCCAATTGCCAGATTCGACGAGATGATCCGCTTCCCCAACAGATTTGCCTCACCTGCATTCTCGCCGCCCAAAATGCGTTTCGCTTCAAGCGGCGATGCGAGCAGAGCCACCAGCACTTTTGCCGTCTGTTAACAGAGTGTGCTGTCAAAGTGGAACAGGCGCTGGAAGCAGTGAACCAAAGACCTAACAGCGGCTTAAACGAGCGCATCAAGATCGAGCGACAGGAGAGAGAGCGATTAGAAGAAGAGGAGAGCGGTTTGCTGGAAATTCAAATCAATCGAAATGCCAATGCAGAGAAATGTCCGCATTGTGCCAAGGTTTTGGCCAATCGAGGCAGTCTCAAGCGACACATACTCATCCATTCGGGCGAGCGGCCCTACAAATGCCAGCACTGCACGAAGGCCTTCAATCAGAGCTCAAATCTCATCAAGCACATGCGCGTTCATTCCGGCGAGCGGCCTTTTCAGTGCATGTATTGTCGGAAGGCTTTCACCCAGAGCAATCATCTGGCCAATCACATGCGCGTTCACCCAGTGGAAGTGCGGCAACAGACACCTGCTCATTCCAGTGAATGTTCATTTGAGTCGAGTCGCACTCACTCCAGCGTGGGTGCATTCCAGTGCTCGCACTGTCCAAAGCGATTCGTTAGTCGTGGAAATCTGGAAAGACATAAGCGGGTCCATTCCGGCGATCGGCCGTACAAATGCTCGCACTGCCCAAATACATTCACGCAGAGTGTGAACCTGGAAAGGCACGAGCGCGTTCATTCTGGAATTCGACCGTTTCAGTGTCCCCATTGCACTATGGCATTCACCCAGAGCAGTCATCTGGTGAATCACGTCCGGATGCATTCGGGCGAGCGGCCCTTCAAGTGCCATCATTGCCTCAAGTGCTTCACACGGCGCCAATATCTCGAGAAGCACAGTTGCAGCCACTCGACGGTTATTAAGTGAAATGCAACCATAAATAAAAATTAACAAATCAATATCAAATAAATTGACTTTTCAAATGTTGTCCATTTATCGACATCGATTGCTGCTATCGATTTTAGCACATTAACAGTCCCTTTTGAGCAAACGTATCACTGTTGGATTTCTGTTAGCCCAATTGTGAACTATCCTCAGTTTGGAGTAGGAGGTTAACAGCGCGTCACTGTAAAGTTAGCTGCGACACAAAAAATGCAAGCAAGAAAGTTCGCATGAAAGTTTAAACAAAAATAAATAAGAAATATGTGAAAAATACATTATCGAAATTAGCACACAGTCACATTACCCAAAAGCTAATTTGCAAAGCATAATATTACAAGTACAGCAATTTGCGACGCTGATGGTAAATATTCATATACATATATGCGAGTGCGTGTGTTTGTGTGTGTGGGCCAGTCTGTGATTGTGTGTGCACTTTTGTTACTGCTGCAAATTTGTCAGATATATTTTTTGATTGGAGCATTCACCACGTGAGTTGACATTAATAAACAATTTCGTAAATAGAACTAAGAGTAATAATAATAGAAAAGCTTATCAAACAGTTGAGTCGCTGACTCAATCAGGCGCTGCAGGTGGGCATTTATTACTTGGTTGAAACAAGCATTAGTCATTCACTCGAAAAGCCCACAGACAATGGCCGAATGGCTGCAGTTTGTCTGCAATTTTTGCACTCAGTGAGTGGGTTTCGGTGCAGCTGCACTCAAAATGTACCCAGTCACAGACTGATTTGCGGGCAATTTATCCAAGTAGCTATGTATGTTAACCCTTGTGTGTCGATATCTTTTTGTCAGTTAATTATAAGCGATAATAAGTGGCATGTGCGAATTATTTAATTAGCGCAAATTGCTTTTTAATGCAGCTTAATTCTAGCGCACAATATAGTGTAAACATTATTATGTCAGTTGTTATGCTAAGCAGGCACCATATGCGGGTTAATGTTTGTGTTTGTGTGCAATGCGTTCATTCACTTCGAAAATAGCTTTTGTTTTGCGTAGCTCTTCTGAAGCTTTTACTGTTGTCTTCTGATTTGATATTTAGTAATTACACTATTGCTCTCTCTCTCTCGCTCTTACCGAAACTACTCAACTCTTTCTAACATTTTGTTTCGCTGTCTGAGCAAATATTTTATATTTACATGCACCGAAGAACTGGTCTTTCTAGGTGCGCGTGCACCGAGCCAATGATAAAAAACAAGGTTATAATATATATGTATTATTTGTGTGTGTAGCGAAGCTTTATTTACTGCAAAGTTTTGATACGATTGAAATACGTCTGTTTTGTTACTTAATAATATGATCTTAATTGACAAAAACACATCAAAACAGCTTAATATGACTGTAAAGAAATGTATTTTATTAAAAAGTTTGTTTTCAGACTACAAAACATAGTATACCTGCATAAATGTCACAAAATGAAAGCTCATATCTAAATAAAAAATAGTCGAAAAATAAACAATAATAATTTATAAATATATAATATATATAAATATTTTGATAAGCTTAGAAGAGCCAACACTTTGTCGGTGCTAACGTAATGAAGTGAATATTTATGAAATTAAATTGCACTTATAGGGACGCGTAACTGTAATCTAGGTATTTGCTGGCAACAGTTCAAAGACCATTTTCACTTTCCAATCGCGCGTCACACGCAATGCTGCCAGCCAGTCGCCGTCATCTCTCAGAGGCATTTCACTTAAAAGTGATTGAATCACTTTAATTGACTGCACACAATAAAGAAAAATACACTTATAATGTATGTATATGTAATTGTAAGTGTATGTTGTATGTGGGAAGCATGATTTGTTGTTTACGGTTATGATTTTGCTGCAACGCTCGCAATTTCCAATTTGAGGGCAGGTCAGTGTACAAAGGCGTAAATGTTACTGATTCTGCTGCTTTGGCAATAAATACGATGGCAACAATAATGAAAATAAGAACAACAAAAAATACTCTTGCAATTAATTTGCATTTGTTAAACGAACCTCGCACTCCTTGGGACGGTCTTCTCCCTCTTTCTTGCTCTCCCTTTATCGCTATCGCAAATGCTCTTTCTTTTTGTCTTTCACATGTCGCCGACGAGACACGCGCTCAGGGCAAATGAATGCCCAGCAGCTGGTGGGAGCGAGGGGGGTGCAAGGGCGGTTTGAATATGTAAATGGAACTCACTCACTTGGTTGCCTTCTGTCGTATAAAATTACTTGCCTCACGACAAATGCGTTCTGAGGCATGATGCGCATGATGTTCTTGGTAGGAGTACGGGAGTAGTGGGGGAGCACTTTGCGTAGGTGGGCCAACACTTTGGCATATATACATATATATATATATATATATATATATATATATATTTATACCTACGTCCCAAACTGTATATTCATTTGAGATACATATGCTAGTGTAATGAAATTCCACAGCATAGCTAAGGCCTTGGCAGTGGTTGTATATGAGCTGAAGAGTACGTTTATTCCATTTAAAAAATAAATAAATAAAGAAAAACAGACATGGAGATTTGATTATTTGTGCCGTGATCTTTATACGCATATATCAGAGGCAAATTGTTAGTTTTGAATAACTTAACTCAACAAGATAGAACGTTGCAGACGTAACCGACAGCGAAATACTATTATAGCTTAATTTGTGTACAGAAACATTAGGGGCGGGTGTAGGCGTTGCCAAAAAAAATTATAGAGAAGTTTCCTAATAATCTTCCTACCCAGTTTGGTAACTAACTAACTTGTATTGCGGGGGATATGGGCGTTTATCGGTTTTGTGGGCGGGAGTGGGCGTGGCCCAAACAAATTTTGGAGTTCGATCTTAAGAATATACCTTCTAAGTTTGGTAACTGTAGCTCTTAAATTGCGGGAGATACAGGCATTTATTGTTTTTTGTGGGCGTGAATGGGCGTGGTCCAAAATTTTTTTTCCACATTTATGAAGGGTGTTACTAGCAATATACCTTTAAAATTTGATGACTTAAGTTTTCAAATTGCGTGAGATATAAGGGCTTATCGATTTACACCAAAAGGTGTATCGGTTTAGGTAGGTGGAGTGGGCGCGGCCATCCAATTTTTTTATCGATCTTTGGGGGAGTTACCAGTAACATACCTGCAAAATTTTGCGACTCTAGCTTGCAAATTACGGCAGATATGCGTATTTTTAATTTCTAGGGACGAAGTTCCTAGGGGCGTCGGATGTGGGCGTAGTCCAAAAATTGGTATGCCAATCTTTGGAGGAGGTTACTAGCAAATTACCTTCCAAGTTTGGCTACTCTATCTTTAAAATGTTCGGAGATATACGGAGTTATCGATTTACAATCGGAATTGTCGATTATAGGCGCAGGTGGGCGTGGCACCACATATTTGTTACCGGTTCTTAAAGGCGACTACCAGTAATATACCTACCAAATTTGACGTTCGCTACTCAAAAACTGCGGAAGATATAGCCATTTGAAATTTGGGCGTGGCACATGCCGATCTTTCAAGGACCTCGCCAACAACCTACCAACCAAAATTGGTGACTTTATTCATTAAATTGTAAGAGATATGGGGATTTATCGATTTGCTAAAATCGAATTTATCGATTTTCTAGCTCCCTGGTGGACGTAGGTCCAAATCCAAGACACTTTAACTTTTGAGGGTACTTTCCAGTATACGTTCCAAGTTTCAAGTCTCTATCTCTAAGGGTGTCGGAGGAACGCGCGTTCATACAGACGGACAGCATGACGGACATTGCACAAAACCAATATACTATTATACCTTTTTGGTATAATAGTATAATAAATAAAGAAAAAAAGACATGGAGATTTGATTATTTGTGAATTGATCTTCTTTATACGCTTATATCAGAGGCAAATTGTTAGTTTTGAATAACTTCAAAATAAAATAGTAACTTAAACTTTGAATAATATTCAGTGCTCAACTTTTTTAGTGCAGATTCACATTCAGCCAAATTAATAAATTAAAATATTCTTCAATTGCTTTCTAGAAGATATATTTATATTTAAGATAAAAATGCTTACTTTACAAATTGACAATCTAGACTACCATTATCCTAGCTTAGCATTCACTTCTCATATAATCATAGTCTAAAATAATTATTTGAGTTTGCCAAATGTTTAGCTTTTTATTTAAGAAGTGTTATAAATTTAATATTCGAGAGAAAAAAATCCCACTAAAATCGATGCCGCCTTTAGTGAAGTGCCAATGTGGGGGCGATAATCTTTTCACCTTGCCGTGGATTTGGTTGGCTTTGGCCTGTGATTTATATGGACATAATCTTATGGCTAAAATGGTTCTACTCTTGCAGCTTACGCAAAGTTAACTGAGTGGCTCATAAAATTAGTTGCAGTGTTTTTCCATCCATGAAAATCATCAATCTCCATGAATCGGCGGCACGTGCAGCTATAACAAGCTGTGTGAGTACTAAAACTAAAGTCGTTTAATTAATTAGCATTAAGGTAACTACACACTAAAATGCATATTTATTTGATTTAATGCCTGACTTTGTAGACAGTTTTTGCATGTGACGACTTTATGCCGTAGAAAATAATCTACGTATGCGTTAAAGTCTATTATTATAAATCGGACTGCGCAATCAGCAATGTGTGTACGAAGTATTTACCTGTGGGTCTCTATTAACTGCCTTTTCAATGTTTTGCAGAATAAGTAGTATATAGCTATATAGGGAAGAGAAAAATATTTATAATTTAGCAGCTTATTCATTAAGTTTATATTTGCTTATTAATATTCTATTTATGCAAAGTTGATACAATATTTATATATGTTTTAATTAAGTAAACAACTTATGTTCATTTACAAAAATAGAAAATTACATATAAAACAGTGCACAACAGAAACTCAGTCTCGCTTTATTGTAATATGCTATTCATGCCCTTTGCTCTATTGAATTCTTATCTATTCTTATCAGCAACTATTAATTATAAAGTCATTTTATGCGTCACCTAAACAACATGCTGATAAGATTAATAGCCCTCCTGTGATTAAGCCTCTGACTGTATGATCAGCTATCTGACTTTATTTACCTATGCGTTTAGCCGGTTTATGTTCGTGAGATACTAATATCAACACCATATGTCAAAGCGCTTGAAGGTTGTGATTAAAATGTTCGGCACTCGACTCGTAATCCCCCGGCGTCAGCGTTTGTTTGGCCAACGATAAGATATGCGGCCATTATCAGCTATCTCACTATATGATTATATATGTGTATTTCTGTAAATCTATGCTATATATTTCATATAATACACCCAGTTCATTCTTTCTGTGAACCCATTTAGCTTACTGTTCCGAGAAACGTTTTTTAAGTTAATAATAAGTTCCTATTAAGAAGATGTAAATGAATTAACGCTTGCACTTGTTTGAATAATTTCCACAAAAATAGATTGGCAGCATGTGGTAATATCATCACTTAGCGGTACGTGAATTTTGCCATAGCTACCATCTGTTCCCATCTGGAAATTTATTTGGCTCTTTGGCATGCCACTAAAAAACTTTGTTTGCTTGCACCTGAGTTGCTCTCCTAATAAACACTAATAGCAATTAATTAAGTTTGCTGCTACAATTTTATTTCTTCTTGTTGCTTTACTTGTCAGTTGCTCGTTAATCAAATACAGCACATAAATTGGGGGTCACGACTCCAGACATAGAATTGATGGAAAAATCATAGAAAATATATATTTTAGCATGATTATAAAAAAATTCAGTTATTGTTTTTTAGTCGTCTGCATATATTCAGTAAAATCTAAAATCGCGTCTCATTTTAATTGTTACAAATACTGTAAATAATACTGAGGCAAGTAAGATATGGTAAAGCTCGTTATTAGAAAGAAATTGTCGATTTCTTTATCAACATAAATATTGATTTAATTCGTCGTTATGAACGAGTTAAGAATCAATCACCACACTTCAAATTCATATTGTGTACTATCCAAGTATAGGTTAAGCACCTACAATTCAAATTGGGATTAAATATTTATGCATTTGTAACGCTTCCAACCCTTTTCAAATTAAAACTTGTGTGCTGCTCGAGGGCGCTTTTCGAATACGCCCTGTAAACAGTTTACATACTAAAAGATACATGAGTTTGAACAGCAATTAAAGATTATTAGCTGGGTGTGACTGCTCTTAAGTCAAAATAAATTGAATTATTAATCATTAACCTATGCCATGCGCCTTGGATTTTAGAGCAGTGCTAATCTCAAGACTGGCTTTTGCTAAATAAATTTAAAAATTAGAGAAAATTGTGGCGAAACTGTATCGTATCGTGACAATATTAATATTTCTGTTTGCACTATCAGAGTGAATAAATATTGAAAAACTCTCACGACCGTTCGTTCAACTATGGACCCTGAACGTCACACTCTGTCTCACCATATTTCTCTCTCTCTCTATCTGCATTGTTGTCTGTAGGTAGCTCGCTGAACAGACGAGCTACATGTAGCGCCACATAGACCAAAAACCAGTCTATTGTAACTTAGCTTTGGGCACCAAAAACTCGTTTGCTTTGCAGTTTTTTTTTTATTTTTATTTTTCAATATTTGACCAGTGCTGAAATACACACTTAAGATAAACATATACAGAGAGATATATAGAGATATATATACACACTTTCATAGCAAGCATAGAAAATTGCATTTGTATTTTAGTTGTGCAAACGTTAAAATCCTCATTGTTGTTGTTACGCTTTTGAAATTTCTTCGAAATATACAATTATTTAATTGATTTTGTAGTTTGACCAAAGATCTTGTTTGTTTTGTTATGAGAAAAAGTAATGGCGTAATAAACATTTCCACATTATTCCATTTTAAAAATAAAAACAAAAATAAATAATAAAAGCAAGCAATAAAAATTAAATTTTCACACTTGTTAAATAGAAAGAGTATTTAAACTCATTTATATATACGCATGCACATTTATAATCGTATATATGTACATATTTCAATGCTTATTTTCTAATTGTATAATTTATGTCTGTATATCATAATTACAGACAATTTTGTCAATTGTTTGTTCGGCACAATTTGTTATGTTTGTGATGACACACGAAGTCTAATTGGCAATGCAAGGGTCCCAGAAATATTTAGCTATATATATGAATATATATATATAAATTCCTTCAAAGCCTGCTGATCCGCCATTTAAATTTATTTCAATTTTCAGCTTTGTTATTTATACAAACAAACGGTCATTGTTTATACACGCGACGTGACTTATGTATGGGTATCTGTATACAAAGATATCTGATGTAAATGTGTTATGCATGTTTTGTACGCACAACTTTAATTGATTGGTTTTTGCACTGTTTGTATTTCATTGGCCTTCTTACTCATCATAGTACTCGTTTGCACTGCTTGCCAATTGGCGTCAGTCGGGCGTGACGTATACGCAGTGTACTCTCCTGTGCGCACTGCTTGGGGCCAAACTCAGCACGATCGCTGTTAAAGTTTGAACAGTTGACAGTTTCAACTAGAGATGAGCGTGTTGCGTGATAACAATCCGATTATAATTATTTTTACTTTTTATTTGAAGTTAACATTAAATTTGATACATATAAATAATAAGTAAATAATTTGTTATAGAAATTGACTTGCTGAAATTCACTAGCTCATCTCTAACGCAGAAGTTAACAGCGCGCTCGCCGCTAAACGCATAACAGGAAGAGAAACAAAGAGTATGTGTGAGAGAGAGAGATACATTTTACTTAACAGTCGGGATCGCAACTGATTCTCTCATTTAGTATTGGCAGCGTCGCCGTCGTGTTATGATCGCACGAGTGCGTTGGCACGCGTTCGCAAAAATAGTGTGACTTGTGCACAACAAACACCGCGAGTATCTATATAAAATACATATTAAGAATAAAAGGAACACAGATATACCTGTACATTTACTCGTACCAGCAGCAATAGTGTGTGTGTGTGCTATTTTCGTTTTCGGAATTCTTGTAAAGTGAAAACGCTGCTTCGCTTATAACCGACACAGACCAGTTGAAATGTGAGGGACGCAGCTGGCGTCTCTGACGAAAGCTAAACAATAATTGACAACAGCCCAAATAATGCAATATGGTGGGTACAACTCTCCCTCTCTCTCTCTCTATCCCTCTCTCTGGCTGTTGGCAAACCCTCTGCACTTTGCAAGCGTGTGTTATTATCACATTTGCCCTTTTGCCGCTTATTGGGGTCGACTTGATGAGCAATACACACAAACATATTTCCGGTCTAATAAGCAACTAATTCAGCTGCTGCCCTTAGTTAAGCCAGACCTTAATTTCAACCCTATTTAATATAGGCGATTTCTGCAAATGTGCATGAATTGTGAACTGTGTTGCTGTGCTTTGTTTTTGACTACATTTTATCTTATCGCTAGTCAGCTGCTAAAGTTAGTCGCCTAGAAAGCAAAAGCGAAGGCAAATAAATATAATTTAGTTCACGACCTGTGCATTATTTATTGTATATTTGGCATAAATATTTACATTCAGAATTGATTAATGGCACAATTTAGAATGCTCCGAAATGTTGTTGAAAAAACTAAAAAGAAAACTGTTTAAAATTTGTTCAGTGGAATTTTTTTTATGCTTGTGAAAATAATGGGATTATTCTGTTAATCTTGGAATGATAAATCCAAAATAAAAATAAGTTATATATAAATAATAATATAAATTATTATAATTTGAAACAGAAACAGAAACTCGCTACCATCCAAGAATAACCACCAAGAACCCCCATCCGTATTTGGAGCTTGTCAATTTATATAATTTATATACCTTCAGTTCCCAGAAATTTGTTATCGGTGCCAATGAGTGGGGAAGAAAGAAAAGAACATAAACAAGCTAGAAAGTGCAGAAAAAGAACGGAAATGAGCGCTCCATCGAATTGCAAAGCCATAAAAATAAATATAAAAATATATAAAGTATTTGATCAACATTTAAAAAGCATCTGTGCAGCGTAATAACAATTGCTTAGCCTTTTTGCGCTTGACCACATCAGACAAACTTAATTTTCCGACACGACTCATGCATTTCAATTGGCTAACATCTCAGCTCAATCCATTTGACAGTCGATTGTCGATGTTTGCCCAGTTGTTGATTTCAGTTCCATCCATTGTACTTATTGTGGGTGTCAACTGGTGGCAGGCATTTTTATCGATGCACTCTTTTTGTTTCTGTCTCACATCATCCATCTATTTATCTGTGTATATATATATCCATTCCATTCCATCAGTTTGTTGTTTGTACACATTTTGATTGATGGCTGCCTGACTTGGAAGTCGTTTGCCGACAGACAGGCATTATAATGCAAAACCATTGCCAACCTTCTGACATTTTTGCAGCCCTTGTATTCTGATGGCTGATGGATCTTATGTAGTCAACGTAGTCAGCCAAACACTTGTCACAATTTTCAATTATGAGGGGTGCTAAGCATTAGCATTAATTAAAAAGTCGCCGTTTTAATTTACTTCGAGTGAAGAATAAAATATTTAAATCAATGTATATTTTAAGCAGTAAAGTAAAACAAGTAAATGAAACTGATTGGAAATGATTCTTACTTAAGTGGAGAATTCTACTCTCAATATTGACTTTAATACAACATTTTATAAATTGTCCATATGTTTAAGCTGATATTCTTATTAATTTATTCTTAGTAACTTATATTAAAATTTGCATACACATCTTAAGTAAATATTATTTAGCAAAGCAAACGCGTGAAGCATGCATGAATACATCTCAGATAATTTCAACAAACCGTCTCCATTTGATTTAGCATGGCACCATTAATTATAGTTTATCGAATACCCCTTGCCCCCAAGGCGGCTCTTGTTTGGATTATACATTTTCTCCAACACACACACACACACACACACGAACACACACAAAAACACACACTGCGATATTTACATTCGTTTTTAGCGACCCCAGACGAGACCCAAATGTTTATTCAAATGACAAAGGGTGATTGTCATTGTTGTTTGCGCTCCGTTGCGTTGCGTTCTGTTGTGTTGTGTTGTCTTGTCTTGTTTTTTTATTTAGCTAGTTTGTGTGTCAGTTTATTCGATTATCGATTTGCAACCTTGATATTATATTAATTGAGGTGTCACCGTTGACCACAGAGAAAAATTAACTAACTTCTTGATTGTATTCGAATTTCAGCTAATTTAATATAGAATGCTACCCAGCTTGGACACCTTAATGCGTTGCTCGAAGCGTGTGCTGCAATCGCCGCTGGAGTCGGTAAAGATGCACAGCTCCTCCACTGGCCACAGCAAGGCGCCAGCCGGCGGACCATACGGTCCCTTCACACCCGCCAACGATCTGAGCTGCTCCGGCCGCGGCGATTGTGTGAACAACACCTGCGTCTGCGACATCCGATATGCGGGCGATGAGTGCGACTTTATTAACTTTCCCTATTACACGGGTATATCAACTGTCTTCTATCTGGTGGCCCTCGTCTCGGTCATCCAGCTGCTCATTTGCATTGTGGCCGAGTATCAGCGGCTGAAGCAGCCATCGATTTTGCGCGCCTGTCGCCTCACCACACAGAAATTGCTCTATTTTATGGTATTTGTGGCATCGTCGCTGCGCGGCGCCTACTTTACAACACCAGTAAGTGTAATCTCCAATATTATATCTATATATATTAATTCGCTATGATTTATCAATTGCAGCTGCAGCCTCAATGGGCAGTCACACTGATGTCCGCCTACTATCCGCTCCTTATGACATGCGCCTCCCTCATTGTCTGCATGTGGGCCGAGGTGAGTCATCAATGCCACAAATGAGTGCCAGTCGAGTTGAGAATGATGCGATCAGTTTCATTCAATTACTCGAATGAGCGCATGACAAAACAAATTGAAAGCGTTTTTAAATTTCCTTTTCGTTTCAAATGACGAAAATCTTTGCTTCTACAGTTTCTACTACTTTTTGACTACACAATATGTGTAAAATGTGCAGATAATATTCGCGAACTATTTTGATTATACACTAAACTGCATTTTCCATTAAGCTTATTAATATTCGAAAATTTACAATTAGAATTGACTTATTCAATGATTTAATGCTAATGGAAAACTATCAAATTTTTCAAGAAATAAGCAATTGTTTCTTACGATTATTTTTGTGCTTGAATCTTGAATGTCGAGAAACAAATAATTAACACAGCAGCAAAACATATTTTTAAATATAGTTTATTATTGAAGCAACCCGCGTTAATCTAACCGTCAAAATTCGCGCTGATGATAAGCAATATCCCAGCTACAATTTTGATAAGAACATAAAAGCGTTTCTTTTTGCAAGAAACAAAAAATGAAGAGAAAAAAATTAGAGAAATTTATTTGCGGTTGCGCTCAACTCTGCTTAAGTCTTATCTGAGAGTCACGAGAAAGAGTATCATGTGAGTGTTCGCACAGCTCCGTTTAATCTCTTATCTTAATTATGCTGGTCTGCTGAGAACCAGAGAGTCTATGTATTAATTAAGTAGGTGCGAATAAAAGGTTCTCAAACACTAATAATAACAGAAAAACAATGGGTCCAATTATTAATTTTTGTAGCTGCCACTCAGTCAACTGTAATCTCAAGTTTTTAGGTGCATGTGCACCCAGTCTTTCAGTAACAATTACAATTGTTTTTTTTTTATCGCTAACGCAATGTGAAAAGCAACCGCAATTTGTCGCAAGCATTAATTAAACTTGTGGGAACGTTCGAAAGTCGCGTACGTGCGCACTTTGCAATGCGCATATTGCCTATAGAACTATAACTTGTACTTGATTCGTATTATTCTTTGGCATATATTTGTTTGATTTAGATTTTTCACTTGCGCGACATTCGCTGGGAGAAGTCGCAGTTCCTGTCGAAGAGCTTTCTGGGCTTTGTGGCGTTCAACTTCTTCCTGTACAGCCTGTTTGGCATCGAGGTCTTCAGCTCTTTGATCAACTCCGAGCGTCGTGCTTACGCTCACATCTTCAATGGCTGCTACGCGGTGCTCCTGCTGATCGTCGTCATCTTCTTTCTCATTTATGGCGTCGAGGTGTTCTTCAAGCTACGCGGCGGCTTTGTTTACGATCAGACGGGCAAAATTCTAGGACCCAGTGAGGCAATTGTGAATGCCTCACAGCTGCATCAGTCGCGCCTTGGCCTGCTCAGCCAGGCCATAATGCTGATTGTGATTGTCGGTTTCCTCACCTCCGAAACGCTCGGTGATTTCTGGAAGACCAAGTGAGTCCACAATTGAAATTCAAATGGAATTGAATTGAATAACTAATAAATAACTATAATTTTAATTTGACATTTGTAAAGGGTGCCCGTCAATTCGCGCAACTGGCATGATATCATCTTTCGCATTGCCGAAATTGGAGTAGCCTTGTGGTTTCCCTGCTGCCTGTGGAACTGTATGGCACCGGAACAGCTCTGGATATTGAACCCACGCAAGCTGCTGTCGCGTCAGATCGATCCGTCGATACCCACACTGAATGCGGACAGCAATAAGCTGTCGCCCGAGGAGGGCCAAACTTTCCTGACCAAAAAGGATTGCTGGATATGCTATGACAGCGATAAGCCAGAGCCGCTCATCCAACCCTGTCGATGCACGGGCGACGTCAGTTCGGTGCATCACGAGTGCCTCAAACGCTGGCTGGTCGAGAGCTGTGGCAGCAACAACGAAGCCCAGCTGGCCTGCAAGGTCTGCTCACATCCCTACGAAATTGAGAAGTCAAAAAAGTGAGTAAAGCAAAAAAATTAATATATATTTCTATTATATATTATTTAACCACTGTCTCTCTCCGTTTGCAGACTCGAGTGGGACAAGGGCTTCACCATTCAGCATTGGATGAAGACAGTTATACTCATCACGCTGATGTGTGTCACCGGTGCCACAACCTGGGCCATTATACAAATGTATGTGGATCCGCTGGTGCGTGTCCTTACCGTTGGCGTCGCTGTGCTCATTGGCTATGTGTGCGTGAAGTGTCTGGGCGAGAACACTGTAGTCGCCTATCAGCGGGCCAAGGTTAGCTCCATTAATATTGTGACTAGCTCGGAGATGGAGAAACTGCACACCATTTGCGAGGATGTCAGTGCCAGCACCTCCGCAGCAGCGGCAGCGCGTTCTGCCTCCTAAACACGCACGACAAGCAATATTAAGTTGATGCCATAAGGAAACATCACACATACATATTAACACACAAACAAACATACATATTATGAGCATATACACAAACAGACGACGTACGATTTAGTTTAGAGAGCGCGTATTGCACACAATTTTGCTCAAGCTCCCGAAAATCTTCCCCGCAAACTGTGTACATAGATTCTAAGTTATTTAGCAAGTAGGAAAACGATTCGAAAATCAAAACGGGTCAATTTTGTCTCTCAAAGTAGCACGCATTATTCCAAGCGCGATGTGTATTAACAAAAAAAGAAAAAATGGAAAAAAAACCAACAAGCCAAATATTATATAATCTATATACTACAACCTACATGCATAAGACAGTATCAATTATAAAACACAGTATAGAACACCACACAAATTAACGAGAAACGTCTTGAGATTATGATGATGATGATGAGAACACGTTGCCAAG
Organism: Drosophila kambysellisi; assembly: GCA_035042185.1. Classification (NCBI taxonomy): domain Eukaryota; kingdom Metazoa; phylum Arthropoda; class Insecta; order Diptera; family Drosophilidae; genus Drosophila; species Drosophila kambysellisi. Next base: position 1,258,180 of record JAWNLS010000939.1, read on the forward strand.
TAGCTGGAGAAGTTTTTAACAAATTAAATACGAGTAGTAAACAATGGCACCAGTCAATGTCAGTCTAGCTGAGCATGTTTGTAGTTTGTAGTTTGAATACACGTTAAGTTCATAAATTGAAAACGTACTCAATTCGTGCGTTTGCATCGAGCACAGCTAAGTTTATTTTGGCGAATATTATTTTAGGCACACACACACACACACAAACATCACACACTTGCAAACATACACACATACATACAATTGTATTTTTTAATTTGTATTCAATGCGAAAACAGTTCGCACTACACCTTAAGCTTATACACAACAAAACCTAATTTATAAACGATATATACATTTATTTATATAAACGCCGCGCCCACATTTGAATTGTGTGTTATATAAAGCGATTTTGCTATGCATAATTTAAACAAGTTATCAACAACAAATCCAACACAACATATTTACACGTTAAGCTAATATACATTTTTGTGATAAACCAGTTAAATATAATTACAATTATGATATCAAATGAAAACCGTGTTTTTAATCTACTTACTGAGAATTTGCTTCAGTTCATTTGGAACAAAGCAACCACAATTCATCACTTGACGAAATCTGTAATAAATCGGCTTAAATAATAATTAATCTTCATCACTTATTTAGCAGGATTACAAGATGCATTTTTAAAACTGTTTCAAGCAATCTTTAATTGAGAGGATTTGTGTGTGATTCCTTGGTATTCTCTGATTACGATAGAAAGCCAGTGATCCCATTCCATATCCATATTCATTCATTAGTTTCAAGATACAATAATAATCAATTGCACATCAACTTAATAAATATAATTTTCAATTGATCTAATCTAGAATTTCGCTAAAAATTAATTTCAATTTAAAGAAAAGACTTTATATTTGTGGTCGTTTTATTCTATAGTTATACATTTATTATGCACACAAAACCTATCAAATATATATATATGTTTATAGTTTATGTATACAGAATATCCTTATCCATACTAGATAAGCCAAGTCAGACAGACTTTTGACATCGCCACAAGAGTTATGCATCCATAATGTACTAGTAGAGTGTTTATTTTAAAAGATCAACAATGCAAACTTAAAGAAAAGGATATATAATAATAACTGAACTAAAATTCATACAGTCCTTCAACTGGCATCCTACATTCGATGCCAATATTCAATTAGAAGATCACATTAATATCTAACATGTTATACGTGTGTATTAAGATTATGTATGCTAAATCAACTAAAAGCAATAAGCTAAATATTTTTTATTTTCGTTGCTATATAACTATTTGAATTTAGTTACGAAAAATGTTAGTTGACCGAAAGCGTCTTAATTTAGAGCGACTAATGCAGATTTTGGTATGCTGAGCCGGTATTTTATCAACTACATGAAAACAATTCATCTAATGGGGAGAAGTGTACTGGATTCGCCCGGATTTCAGCTTATGTGACGACGGCCGAGCGCTTGTCGCGATTCTTGCCACGCGTAATGGATCGTGCCTTGAAAGCGGCGGCATTCATCAGATGCTGCACATAGAAATTAATATATATTAAAATAAATCTTTTATACATGTGTGTGTAATTTGAACTTACGCGCTCCAATTTGGACTGTTTGGTTGTGACTTGGCCATTGATGCCGGTGTTTGTGGGTTTCGGACCCAACTGGAAAATTTCGCGTATGAACTCGTTCTCCTGCAGCTGCGAGGTAATTCCAGGACCCATAACGGCGCACAGAGACGAATACTGATGGTGTATGGACCAGGCATCCAATGTGAGAGCATCGTGTCCGAAACGTATATTAATCTCGGGTGAGATATCCTCCTGAAATTTAACAATTTCAATTTAGTAAGCTTCGAAACATATTTCATTCACTTCATTTCTGGCATTTAATCAGTTTTACTTAATCTTTGCACAGACAAAATTTTATGTAGAAATTCTCTAAATTAAAAATATAAAAAAAAACTAAACTTTTATTTCCTATTTTTATCTTTGATCTTTAAAATGATACAGTCCACATATCAACATGACTATGTGCCGCCAAACACGAAGCGCTACGAGTTCATGAGCCACCTGAAGGGAAAGGATGGCTTTGGTGGCCCCAAAATTGTCGAATGCCAATGCGTCGAGGAGGACAAGATTAAACCGCCACCGAATGCGATACAGAATTGTGAGGGTGTGGAATGGACGGGCATTGCACCGATGGGACGTTTAGTGGATCCGCGTCTCATACCTACACAGCTGGCGCAGGATCAAGTGGAGAAAATGGCCTTTGCCCCGGAATCGGATTGTATGAAACTGCAACCGAATCGTTTTCTCAAAATCTTACGCAACGTCTATCCGGATCTGTATGAACGACTCAAGATTATGCCCAAGGAGGAGCTGGGTCGCCGGCTAGAAACGAATCGGATGTACACAACCTATCAGATCGACTACAGCGACATAAACGAGTATCCGGACGGCATCTACGAGAGCTTGAAGCACAAAGATGAAGCATCCAAATTGAAGTCGGACAAATTGATGACGCAAAAGGAGCCCTGCACCGAATTTCGCCAAGATGTGATGAGGCAGATGGAGCGCGAGAACACCACCAGCTACGAGGTGAAGGCAGATGAATGCGAACAGGCCTACAAACCGTTCAAGACTACCTTCTCCGACTCGACGCAATTCGTCAACTCGGGCAACAATTCGCATTGGAAGACAACTGGCAGCACATTCCGTAAGGTGCCCAACTTTACGGAATACATGGACTCGATTAGCCGCAACGGCTGCATTATAATGCGCAACAAGCTCCACGATCACTCCAAGTGTCTGGCCAAACATTGTCGGCACGAAATACGCTTCAACTGCACCGACATGAAGCAGTGAATGTAGACAGATGATTTTCTGATCCGTTTCTCTCATTATTCGATTGTGTCATTCTTTCTCTCGTATAAATTAAAGTGTGCAATTCAAAACATAATTTATTTTAAATTACAATTTGGGAGAAAATTAGAAATACGATAAGTCCGTTTGTTGGTCGAGTTCTTGATCGAGACTGAATATTATACAAAAAGTTATCTCATTTATGAATTGGTTTCAATTGCACTATTATTATCGGAAGTCTAATGAAGTTTCTATATAATAAAGTGTGTTCTAATCCCGCTTAACAAATGTTAGCTGTTTTTTGAGAGAACTCAATTTATGCATGCTAAATTTAGTTGCCTCTTGATCGACATATTAGCAAATCGATAAACAAAAAATAATATATATTTGTAGATAGAAGAAATCTCTAGTGAGACAGAGTTTATATTAAGCAGTTGACTCACCTCCAGATAGCGCAAAACATCTCGGAATGTGGCGCGCTGCGCTTTGCGATCGCGTTTGGCGCGATATTTGTGCGAATCGGTGGCCAGCTGCTTCACAGCATGGCACAGCTCGGCAATGTGCTCATCCATGAAGTTGTCATCATGGGCACGGCCCGATTCGAAAATCAGTGCGATCGTCTCACCAGCGGCCATGCGAACATCCAAATGCGGTGATTGCAAAAGACCCAAAAACCTTTTAATCGATCTACAAATGGAGATTAAATTTTTGTGAGTGACAACCTTTGTCAATTATATGTCGATAGAATACTTACGGAAACTTGTGCTCTCCAGTGGTCATCAGGGAGACAAAGTCGCCCGATGGTATGAGGGTTAGGAGCAAACCCCAGGCGGACAGAGCCTCGGCATGCAGGGCACCTGCCTCGGCCGTTACGGAAACGGGTGTCTTGTCGTCGCCGCGCAAATAGCTACCGGCAAAGATGGTCTCGAAGATCTGCATTAGACGCACCAATTCGCCAACATCCTCGCAGTCGACAAAGTTGAGTAGGCCCAAGGCTGTGCAGCATTTGGCCCGAGCATCGTAATTAACCGACTTGTCCAGCAAAGTGGTCAGGAGGAACTGGCTCATGTCCTTGGACATGCTCTCCTCGCCCCCCAATTGCAGAACCAGCAACGGTGCGAGCCTTGCACCCCACAACTGCTCCTGGCCCTTCCCACGGCGCACGCTCTTCTCCACAAAGTCCATAACCGTCAATTTGCGATCTTCAACGTAATCGGGCATATAGCGATGCATCAGCAGCTCACAGATGGACTGCAGTGCCTGGAGGCGTGTCTGTGCCGACTTCTCGGTGGCCTGTTCCAGTGCCTTATCGAATTTTTCCTCGAACTGCTCCATGGACCGCTCCTTGCTCAACTCCTCGGCACCTTCCGACGAGGTGCGAGCCATCGTATCGTTTGAATAAACGCTCACATTGTCAAAGGACTCGTCCTCAGAGTTTGTGTCGCTGGTGCGATCTGTGGAAGCTAATAAGGAAAATGTTTCAATTGATGCTCAACATAATGGCTAATGTTAGGTGCTGCCTCACAAGAGCCAAATGCCTGCTTCAAAAGAGCCAAATGCCTGCCTCAACCGTTAAGATTACTTTCAATTTCTCTGGCTTAGTACTTAGAACTTGTATCAAACTGTATTTTTATCAAAAAATAATCAGTTAACATTAAACGATTGCTTAACACTCGTTCTGTTAATGTACAGAGCACAACAGAAATGTATAGCAACAGTGCTGCTCAAACTGTCTAACAAATTCAGCCAGCAATTTGCTGCTCGCTGTTAAATGATTTCAAATTTCGCAGCAAGTGAAATGAAATGACTCAGCTCTGGCTAGCAACAAGCAAAAAAGAAAATAATGTATATTTGTATATATGTATGTATTTAGTAAATTGGCAGCACGATATCTTTCCGCTTAGCAGCGGATTTCTTGGCAGACTATATGTGCAGAAACCTAAATAAATACTTTGTACATCATGTGTATATACGTATATATCTATATATATATATACATAAATAAAAATGTAACAACATGAATTGAGTGCACGTTTGTCGTGTATTTGGGGCAATTGCACGACCTTCAAACGAGAATGTTGTGCAACAAGTTTTCTTGTTTGTTGCTGCCAAAGAAAAACTCGCTCAACTTTCTGCACACACACACACACAACAGTTTTCAGTTAGCCTACGCCTCTGCTGATTTAGGACAAGGTAATTTCCGGCATTTAGTTTTCATTTTCACAACAACAGCAACAGCTTGTTTTGTAATCAAAACAACTTTGAACAGCTGTTGTGAAAAAAATAATTAACTTTGCTTTGAAAGTTGTTTGGTAAGTGAAATCAAGGAGTCTCAAAAACATTTGGAATCTGCCCTGTTAGCAAAAGTTTTTAATAAAACCTTAAAACGAAGAAAAATGTAATTAGAGTTTTGTGTGTAGCTGTATCCGTCCAAGAAGCGTATTTTAATAGAAATATATATTTATTTATTTATAAATGCCATCTAGTGACACATGCGATTAGATGTACATTTGTAATTATTTACATATACACATACATACACACAAACATACATATGGGTCTGACCGTGTGTTTCTTGATAAGCTGGCATTGAACGTTCACACACTTGAATACCCTTAACTTTTCGAGTGTATCGGGTTTTAGAGACTTGGCGAAAAATGTACAAAAACAAAAGAAATTAAGAAACGCTATGCTAAAAAAAGTATGCTTAATTATATATGCACAATATTTTTGAAGAAAAGCAAAAAAACAAAATCTAAATTCATAACATTTTTCGCATACAAGTTTCTTCTCTCTTTCAAATACAGGGTATTTCAGCAGTCACTTCTTCGTGTTGCGACCATCTGCTTCAGCAGCTGAGCGCGTGCAAAGCTTTTTTTCGTTTGCCAGCACAGCAACTCATTAAAAGTATATATTTTGATGATTGCCAAACAGGTTGAAGGCGAAAGCTTTTAAAGCGAACGAAATTTATATGTATTTCATGATTTTCAACGTATTTCAACATTGTTGTAAGCGAATGACTAATGACTCATAAAGCAAGCATCATTGTGCAAAAGGTCAACAGAATTGATGAAACATCTGCATTTCACTACACTACACATCAACAAAGCAACACCCACTCAATGTCTTTGACTTTCTTTGTCTCTTTGTTTGACTCACCTTTTCCTGCTCCTGCTCTTTTATTGCGTCGCGGCATATTGTTGTTAGTTTTGTTGCTAATGCGTTGTTCGCTGTGTCCACGAATTTTGTGTTTGTTGTTGCTCGAACTGATCTTGCCTATGATCGTCGCTGTTGTTCCACACACACGCTCACTAAAAACACAAGCCTTGTAGGGCAGTGTCCTTTTACTCGAAAGAGAGTGAGAATTCAAGAGAGACTCTACACAAAGATGTCTACACAGACGCGTTTGGCGGCAACTATTGGCGGCGCTTGCACGTGTTTTCTGCTTTTATTGATTTTATATGTGCGTTGTGCGTTCAGGAATTTAGGTTAGAATTTTTCTAAGGGATGGTTTACGTTTTTTTTCTTTTGGTTTTTTGTTTATGTACTTTTTGTACTTTTTGAAATTGGAAAAGTTTTAATCAAGACGCAGCTATGCCAAATCTTTTATGTTTCCAATATTGTCTCTGGTGCTGCGCTTGCTGTTGCCTTTTGTTGCACAACACGCGTTTGGAAATGTTGAGAACTGACACGCTACTGAACGTTGTTGCTTTGCACGCGCGATTTTTATTTATGCACTCCAGCTGTTGCTGCTTCTGATTAGAAAAATCTTGGTCGTTGCTTTGTGTTGCCACAAATTTCATGTTTAATTGCAATTGAATTTCGTTGCTACTTCCTTGGCCTTGAGACTCTGACTGTGTCCGACGTCGACAGCGCCGCCTTTTCCGAGGGAGTTTTTTTATTCGAGTTGTGAAATTGTTTGCTGGAGCGTTTTAAGTAGTTTGTTTCTTTTTTATTGACTCTCGGTTTTACTATGCATGCGTGCACGACTTTTACTTTGACTCATACAGCTTTTTCAAAAGCTCGGTGTTGTTTGTGTGTGTTGTTGAAATAATAATGCAAAAGATTAAGCACTTTTCATGTAGCTAGATTTGATGAAATTATAATGACACATTCAATGCAGTGTTGAGAAGTAACGCAAAATTTATATCGCGAATAGTTTATCGAAATTGGTAATTACACCACCTACAGCTCGATGCATGTACTTTATTGTTAGTGATGAAATAACATCCTACCCTGTTTGAATTTCATCGTATTTATTAAACATCAACAAAACTGCTCGACTAAATGTGTATTTATTTTGATTATTGACCAAAAAGCAGTGTTGATTCGATTGTGTTATCATTGCCAGATGTTTGATTTAAAGGTAGGCGCGATCCATCGTCTGTATGTATTTAATTAAGTATTTGTAATTGTAAATTCTGTATATATGAATAAAGTCTGCTGATTTTGTATCGATAATTCTGAAGATATCAAATGAAATTATTAATATTAAATCTGATAAATACATTTTACATTCATAAAATAACAAATAAACAGTTTAGTTAAATAACTATTTGTACTTCTTTAATCTTCTGATTGATTGAAACTTAACAAATCGAATCACTAATAAATTTTTCAGCTAAGCCTGGGAAGTTTAGAATGGATTAAAAGCGTTTCAGGAGTACCCTGTATTTCGTATCGATATCGACATTGCGCATTTCAACAAATATCGCTAGTTTCATTTAATCGATATTTACTCTCATATTTATTCATTTCCATAGCATGTTTATTATTTATTGCAAAACGAATTAAAAACAAGTGGCAAGTAGTCAGCACATCCAGGTTGCTGGTTCGGTGTTCGCTTAAACTAATCGCTACCAATGCCGATAAGTTGTCGTTATCACTAAGTGATTGTTTAGTAAACAGCAACAGTAGCAGAAGCAGCAGAAACAACAATTTATGTTGAACTTCGTCTCTTGAGAACTCGAACTTTGTTTCACACCCATACATATGCATCGGCCAGCGTCAGTACATGTGAATCAATAACACAATAATAAAAAGTCCAACAACAACAAGAACAACACTGCCCGCAAAAGCCTACAGCGTCATTATTTTTTTGGGTATCTGCACTTGCACAAGATAATTAGGTAATTTGTAAACTGCTTGCGACAGCATCAGCGCCATTCACCTGTTTGTTGGTGTGTGTGTTGGTGTTGCTTTTATTCATCCGCGCATGAGATGGAAAGGGTGAAGGGGAGGGGGATCAAGCTATTTGCGATTAACGCTTAACCTTAGCCCCATCAGTATGACCAGCAAAATTCCAATTCGATTTCAGATTTCACACACACAATTTGAAATATGGCAAGCATCGAGGAACGTTTCCAGGCGGCGGTCAACGTGATCAAGGGACTGCCCAAGAATGGACCCTATCAGCCCAGCACCAGCATGATGTTGAAATTCTATGGGCTTTTCAAGCAAGCATCGGAGGGCGGCTGTGCGCAGAAGAAGCCACCGTTTTGGGATGTTGTCGGACGCGCCAAATGGGATGCATGGAATCGAAATCGTGAGCTAAGCAAGGAGCAGGCAATGCAACGCTATGTGGAAGGTCTGCAGGAAATCATCGAGACAATGTCCTTCACAGAGAACGTACAAAACTTTGTGGGCAGTCTCGATGGGTTGACCAACATAAATCTAGATGAGCTGGAGCTGGTCTCGCCCGGCATGCGTGAGCTGGCCGAATCGCATCCGAACTCACCGTTCCATTCACGCACAAACAGTCCGCAGCATGGCAGCAGTTCCAACGTGGGCGTGGCAGATGCGTCCGTGTCTGCAGCAAATACGGATTCGCTCATCAATGGCCACCAGACACCGCTGACCAATGGCTATTCGTCCAAGACGAGCGCAGGCTACGCAACGCACAACGACTCCAGCAGCAGCAACAACAACAACAACAATTACACAAACAACAGCAGCGTCGCCATTGTGGAGCCCTCCGACGATGAATACGATGATCCCTACGACACGATGTTGCCCCAGGAGCTAACTCAAGCGATCACACACAATACAGAAATGCTGCGGCAAATCCAGAGCACAGTTGCCACCATGAACTCCGATATGGCTGCAGTGCAGCGACGAGTCCGTGGCATGGAACAAGCCTTGCTTGAGGTGCGCAATGCGCAAAAACTGCAGGGTAAACGCGCGAATCCCGTCTGGTGGCCATTCAAGGAAATTTCGCCACTTTGGTTTGCTGTGCTGGTGTTGTGGCCTTTCCTCGTGCGTCGCCTGGCGCGAATGGTGGAAAGCAGACGCCGCTGACGTCGGAAACCATTAAATTAGCTTTATTCGTATTGTAGTTAAATTGTGAGTATTGTTTATAATTTTCAATTTAAATCTTGCTAAAAAACCTTCATTTAGTAGAGTTAGACAGGAGCAACAGCAGACACAACAATTTATATTTAAATTCGGCTCTTAAGAACTCAACTTTGATTCACACTCATCCACATGCATAGAGATTAGGTAGTTGTGATTGCATAGAGGTTAATGCAGCTCAAAATTTACAATCAATATAAAAGTGTGTGAGATCGAGAGTTAGTATAAAAAGTTCCACAACATAGGAATTTTATATTTTTAAATTTTAATTTACTTATCATTTATGCTATAGAAAGACAAAATTAATCTAATATTTAATTAATTGTGAGTATTGCTTATATTTCCAACTTAAAGTTTGTCTCAAATGGCCGCTAAAACATTTATTTAGTAGACTAGCAGGGATCAAGCTTTAACTTTACATTAATAATACAAAGAGAGACAAAATAAGAATTTTACATTCAACTCGTTTTTAAACGTTTAACTTCAATTTCCGATCGAAATCAGTTGAGTTGTGGTTTGGGAATATAAGTTTCATTCATATTAATCTTTAAATACCAAGTGGTTGTCATTGCTGTATTAAATGTAAATATTTTTACAACTCTTTTCAGATACTCTCGGTTATGGGCATTAGCTTTATCTGGCTTGCTTTAATCATTATCAAATGCGCTACATTTCTTGTACAGAGTTGGACTTGTATTTAGTTTTATCGGTTTATCCAGTTGCAATATGTATATGTTTTATGTATATTTATGTTTTAGTAACAGGCAAACACAAACAACAAACACAAGTTATTTGTGGCACATTCCTTCCCCAACCCCCCCACTCCACAAAAACACACATTTATATGTTTAGTTCGTAAGCCGAAAGTTTTCTGTGCATTTGTTTTGCCCAGGCTTGGCGCGCTTTTGCCGTGGCCCAAAGCGTTGCCATTTGGTTGAGAGACTGGTGCAAAGGTTGTAAAACAATTTGATTTGTTTGTTAATTATAATTTTTGTAATAAAGTCATGTAATATGATTCAAATCACAATGCTCGCTGTCAAGGAATGCTCGTTTAGTCTTCAGTCGGCTGTGGAGTGATGCGCAAATAGCCTTTGCCGGATGGCACTTGGACCGTTTCGATTCCCTTGGGGAAAAGCTTTGGCACATCAGCCGCCTGCACAGTGGGCAGCACCATGCAGTTGCCGCCCTGTTTCCAATCTGCTGGTGTCGCCACGCTCTTCGTTTGTGTCAGCTTCACCGAATCAATGACGCGCAGAATTTCACTGCAACAATGAAAAACAATTCAGTTAATTATAAGAAATGGTTCGTTACAAGTATTTGGCTCACTCGAAATTTCGACCTGTGGTGGCTGGGTATAAAATGGATAAGCGCAGCTTTTTCTTCTCATCGACAACGAAGACGGCGCGACAGGTGAGCGGTATGCCTGCCGCATTTAGCTCATCCTTGTCCAGCATATTTAGCTTCAGGGCCAACTCACGCTTGTCATCGGCAATGATGGGATAATCAAAGCTCGCCAGTTCTGCAAGTGAGGCAACAAAATATGCTCAGAAGCAACAGGTTTAATCCAATTGGAGGAAAGCAACTTACTGCCATAGCTTTTAATGTCCTCAATCCAAGCGTTGTGCGACTCTGCCGTGTCGCAGGACAATGCAATCGGTTTAATGCCACGCTTAACAAACTCTGGGATTAATTGTCCAACCCGTGCAAGTTCGGTGGTACAAACAGGCGTAAAATCTGCCGGATGAGAAAAGAGTATGGCCCAACTATCCGACATCCAGTCATAGAAATCGATTTTGCCCAAATTGGTCTGAGCCTCGAAATTAGGAAACTGATCACCAATATTAAGAGCTTTGCCAGCCATTTCTTTGATTAAATGAACAAGAAAAATTAATTAGAAAAATGCGGCGAAAATTGTCACTGTCAAAAAACTATCGAAAGCGAGCCAACATCTCTAGCGATAAATAGTTATCGAATAAATGTCGGAGTCAACAATAGCACCGTTGATCAACTCAGTTTTACTAATAAATTATCAAATACAATGAGCACGTCAGATCTCAGCATTAGTGGTACTCAACTCCCGGTGCAGCCACACACGCCGCCACCCCCCTCGCCGCCGGGCAGGTGGCCCTTTCGCATTACAACAAATGCACCACAAATGCTGGATGCAAATTTGACGCCAGGAAGGCGGAAGCTTCAAAAGTGGCTGGGTCGCGTCCTGCGTATCGTCATAACGGATGGCCGTGTCCTTGTTGGATTCTTCAACTGCACAGATCGGGATGCGAACATTGTGCTCTCCATGTGCGCCGAATACTTGGTCGAGGGCCAAGAGCCCCGTTTGCTAGGTAATGTTATGGTGGCCAAAAAGCATATTGTCTCCCTAAACATTGACGAGCCTCGGGCGTCAACGGTTCTTTAATTAAATTGGGATTGATAGGTTTATCGTATTTTGGTCAAATAAGATAAGAATAGTTAGACAAAAAAACCTTGTATTCTTATTAGTCAAACCAAGATTGAAACACAACACAAAAGTGTATGTAACATTGTGGGCATTTTTGCGTAAAAGTGTATCCAATCAATAAAAATAATTTAATATTTATATGCCTGTCCCTGCGAAAATCATTTTATGCAATCACGAAGGAAATTTAAAAGAACCTTCAAACAGTTAAAATTTTTCTCGCTCATTGTAAAATGTTTCTCAGTGCCAAGTGAATGGCAAATCGATACGCTGCCAACTTTATTGCAAATTATTATATTTTAACTATTTACAAAAACATTATATTCGAAGTGTTCATTTAAAGATAAAATAAATAAAACAAGTTTTACAATGTGAATGGTTTTAATGGAATTTGAGATTATTCTTCTAAATGTGTAAATCAGCTGAGCGAGTAGTATTTATATTTGATTACGACTTTTCTGGATTTTTTAGCACATTTCTAGATATGCGTAAAAACAGCGACACCTAAATTGTTGCAAAGCATTAATAATGGCAACACAGCAGTGGAACAATTAATTGGTCGAAAAAAACATTCAATTGAGCACAATCAACGATGGATTTCACGACCTTCGTGAAGCCTTCAAACGGCGGCGTCACCACCGAGCCACAAAGCGATACAACGAAATTACAGTTTTGGAAGCACGTCGAATATATTGAGAATCATGGCAAACAGGAGGATGACTACGAGTATTGCATGACCGAATTCCTGCGCATGTCGGGGATCTTCTGGGGCGTGACGGCACTCGATATTATGGGGCAACTGGATCGCTTAGATCGAAACTCCATCATTGAGTTTGTGAAGCGTTGCCAGTGCCCGGCAAGCGGTGGATTTGCCCCATGCGAGGGACATGATCCACATCTGCTCTACACGCTGTCAGCGGTGCAAGTGCTGTGCACATATGAAGCTTTGGACACCATCGATTGCGATGCGGTGGTGCGTTACGTGGTTGGCCTGCAGCAGCCGGATGGCAGTTTCTTTGGCGACAAGTGGGGTGAGGTGGACACCAGATTTAGCTTTTGTGCGGTGGCAACTTTGACGCTCCTCAAGCGCATGGAACAGAGTATTGATGTGGAGAAGGCGGTCAAGTTTGTCATGTCCTGCTGCAATCAAACGGATGGCGGATTTGGCTCGAAGCCAGGCGCTGAGTCACATGCAGGTGAGTCATCAGGCAATCTCTATAATATATCCATAACATATATTTCTATTGATGGCAGGACTCATTTACTGCTGCGTGGGCTTTTTGTCGCTGACACACCGTCTGTATTTGCTGGACGTGGATAAGTTGGGCTGGTGGCTCTGTGAGAGGCAGCTGCCCTCGGGTGGTCTCAACGGACGGCCAGAGAAGTTGCCCGATGTTTGCTACTCGTGGTGGGTGCTCTCCTCGCTAACCATTATGGACCGTCTGCATTGGATTAGCTCCGAGAAGCTGCAGCAGTTCATTCTCTCCTGTCAGGATACAGAGACTGGCGGCTTCTCCGATCGTACGGGCAACATGCCCGACATATTCCACACACTCTTTGGCATTGGTGGACTCTCGCTGCTGGGACATTCCGGCTTAAAAGCCATCAATCCCACGCTCTGCATGCCGCAGTATATTATTGATAGGCTTGGCATTAAGCCGCAGGCTTATTCAAAATAAAAATGCATTACCGATATTAAGATAAAAGCTAAAGCCAATGATTCGCTTTATGATTAATATGTATCTTCACTAGAAAACGACTCCTTTGAATACATTTTGTATCCACTCACAATTTGCTTTCTTGTTATGCATTTCTTTAGTTAGCTTTATTTGTTAAATAGACACACACAAACACATATGACAGAATATGTTGTATATGCTTTAAAGCCCATTCTAATAATTGATAAGCAAACCGTGTACAATTTGTAATTTGTAATTGTAATATCGAGCAGAAGTAAATAAAGACACTATTTAATTGTTGCATGCCCATATCTAAGATATTTGAACCGATCGGTACCCAGAATGAAATCCCATTAAAATTTGAATCTAGAACTAGAAGAGTATTAAATACATGCAGTATTAGTTTTGTGAAAAAGTTGTCTCTTGGAAACAATTAAAAAAGGCACAAATGTAAGTTTCAGAAAACCAAATTGTGCAAACATGAAAACCTTCGAATCTTCAAGACTATTTTTGTTAACTAAACAGTTCTAAAGAAATTTTTGATTTTCAAATATTTCTGCACGAATTTATCGATTTGTTTTTGGAAAATATAATTATTTGCAAATTAAATCAGGATAACAATCAAATTTTTGGGCTAACGCTTTTTCAAAAATAGATACCAGAAAATTTTCCAAATAAACATTTTGTATTTTATTGCAAAAATAAACTAATAAATATGCATGAAAAGCCATTTTCAATTAATACAATAATTTTAAACAATTTAAAAATTAGATATGTATGCAGATATGTATATACACTAGGAAAGTATGGAGTGTAACACTACGGATACAAATATCGTAACGTATTAATTACAAATACGAGAAAAAAATGAATCACACAAAGTTGGAATTACAAACTAGAAACGAAGATAAGTGTAGTCACAGTGCGGCCTCGAAAAAATCAACGAAATATTATATGAATTCGCTGTCAATTAAAGACAATTGAAATGAATTTATAGCGCATAAACATATCAAACTGGCCCGAAACTAAACTATATTTAAAGTGTATCTGTGTTTAATTGTATGGAGGTGTGTGCGTGTATGTGTGTCTGTGTGTGTGTGTGTGTAGTATACTTCGATGCACGTCTAAGGCACTCTAGAAACAATTTCAGCTATATATTCGTCTACACACTAATAGAGGGAGTACTAGGAATTATTGAATTTCTCATCGCTGGTCAGCACGTTGTAGGCACAGCCCAATGCCCAGGATATTTCATGACCATCGATCTTTTTGTAAAGCTGAAATTAAGTTAGAAAATCATATTAATTAAGAAATATATTCGAATTTAGAGTGGGTTGGATGTTTACCTTGACTTTCTTGCTGTCGTTAAGACCAAATCCTTCGCGCAGCAGCACCGATATGAACGTCAAATCAAAGCACATGAATGGCTGCTCATCATTGGGTATGGCACAGATTTCCTGGGCCTTTTTGCGATATGCCTCCACGGTTGTTTCGCCGCCAGCTGTCGGATCGACCAGACCCGATTCGATGGCGCGCTCAAAGTAATAGCTAAATGCAGCGACTGCATGCTGCTTGAGGGTGAATGGTTTTGGCTTCACCAACGGCATCACTTTGCTCTTGACCAGCTCCAGGCAGGCATCAAAATCGACGACAGGCTGCTCGGCACTGGATTTGATGTTCTCCTTGCCGCTAACCTGATACTTGACATTGCCATAGGTCCAGGTGCGATTGGCAATAATGGGATTGACACAGACGCTCTCCACAAACGTTTCATCGGTACTGTAGCCCTTGGTGAAGACGACATGGCGAGCGGCCATCAGACCCAAACCCAGATAGCTATGTGTGAACACATTGATCTTCTTGCTGGAGGTGACCACCTCGTGCATATACTTGTCATAAACGGGCACCTGTTCCGGATCCGTTGGCGAGAAGGTCACCTGTGTGCTGCCGCCACCCAAATCCAGAGCAGCGGCCTGATTCGTCTTGGACAGACGGCCGAGCAAAAAGTTAACCGTGAACCAGCTAAAGATGCCCTCATCGGTGCCATCCATAATCTCGACCGCGTCGATGTCCACACTGAACTCCGACTTGGCAAACAAATCGCGCACAGCATTCAATAGATTCTCCGCCTTGCTCTGCGGCAGCAGACGCAATCCGGCGGTGGCCTTCAGCACCAGTGGCGTGGACGACCAATGCTCCTTGGGTATGAAGGCGCGCGCCTCGTCCAGCAGCAGTTTGATGGAGTGTGCACCACTTGCAGGATCATCGGCAAACGAACTGAGGCCGGGTTTGCGCTCCTTGAACAGCTCCTCGTACAGCACCAGTTTGTTGTCGATGAAGCTGCGATTGAATTTGTACGCCAGCACCCGAGATCCTGTTGAGCCAGCATCGATGATCGCCGCATACTGCACCTTGCTGTAGCCCAACTTGGAGGCCAGACGCGCCAGATACGGACTCGCATTGTCCGAGACAAAGCCTGCAGCATTGGGATCATCGTGTTTTGAGTGTTTCATTGTCGCCGTTGGTGGTTTCATTGTGGTTCGCGGTGCGTCCGTGTGGTGCGATTGATGATAACGCACGGTGACAGTGGGAAAATCAGAGGATTTAGTTAATATTTTAGTCACAGTGGATGGAGGGGGGTCTGCTTGCGCATAATACAAATGATACACACCAAAGACGAACAGCAGCAGGACGACAGACACAATTAGACATAGAAATGATAGCTTTAGGCCGCTGGTCGCACCGCCACGAACATTTCCGTTTCCGTTGCCGCTGTTCTTGCGGCGATTTGCCTGAGGCAATCTATCATCGCTGGCCAGCTGTATAATAAAAAAAAAACCAAAAACAAAAAAAAAATTATAACCAACAACGTAAATAAATAAAATAGTTTCTTTTTTGACAAATTTTAATGTGAATGCGTTTTTTTAACGTTTTTTGTTAACGGGTTTCTACCAGCTTGTATTCGTATCTCATTGCGGTTCGGTTGCTGTCTATAAACAAGCAGCATTTTCGTTAAAACACATTTTGGCTGCCGCGTCAGTTGTTTGCTTTACTCCGTATGTTTTTTATCTTTTTATATTAAGTTCATCAACGTAGACAATTCCCTTCACAATTATTATTTTTGTATTATTATCTGACATTTGGCAGGCAACGTATTTTGTTGTTGCTGCTGCTGCTGTTTCGGTTTCTGCTCATCGGCAGCAGGCAGCGAGGGCTGCACAACATTTAGTTATCGATAAAATGCTGGCCCAGGGCTGCCACAAATCAATAAGCTTTGCTAACTTTGCTAGTTTGCTACAAAAAATTGTTATATTTCACTATGCATTCTTACTAAACAATATGTAAATTTGTTAGACAAAAAACTAAATCATTAACAAATATATAATAAAACTTGTTATTTTTTGTATATTATATTAAATTTTATATTTCTAGTATTAGTATTCAGAAATAAATATTTTATATTTTAAATAGGTACATTTTAACGGATAAATAAACAAAGAATGCGACTGGGTAGAGATAAAATAATTATAAAATGATTATAATTATTAAATAATAACAACAAATAATGTTGATAACAAATATAGTACAGATAGAACAATAAACACATGAATACCATTAGTCTATTGAAATTCTTTACAATAAAATGAAATTCATAAATGTTATCGCTTTTCAGATAATACAGCTTATAATGATGAGTGTGCATTTAATTTCACATAATCAGTTTGTCCACTTTTGATACGAAAACTTACAGAAGCTGAATACTATAACTTATGTAAATTTAAGTCTCGTGTAATGAATTAATTATTTAAATCCATTTCTAGCTACATATATATATATATATATATATATATATATATATATAAAACAGTCTAGTCATGCTTGAAGGTTATCATGTAATGGAAATATGTAGACAAGCTATGGCCCTATATGATAAGATATTCGCCTACCATTTCGCTTGGTTTGGTTGTTGTTCGTTTGCCTAAGTAATTTTTAGCTTGATGAAATATTGTCGCTGCAAACAATAAAAGGCAACTGGCGAAATTGTCTATTCCATTTATTTAGACAAATGTTTGTTTTAGAGCTGATGCCGCCAAAAACAATGCAAAAAGAAACTAATTGACTTTAATGTCGTCTCTTTAGTTGGCAACAGCAAATGTTGCTATGTACTTATAATATATATATATACATATATATAAATCGAACATATACTACTTGATTAGTATGTCAATTCCTAATGCTTTTTTAAAATGCTTTAAACTTGTGTGTATTACAACATCTGCTCAAAGGTTGAGGTTGAGGAGCCCTTCTTCTAATCGACATCAAATACAAAAATCAATTGATAATTAAACATGCGTCTGGTCAGACAAACAAATTTCTATTATACATATACACTTTAATGTATATTAGTAATTTCACGATGGGGGTTGAAATTGTGTTTGCTTGAAGTGCGTTTTGCTTATCGGTCGACATTAAGAAAATAGCCTCGCGTTTTTCATCAGAAGTTACGAGTTTTTTTATCACACTGGCCATACAAGGGTTAATGTTATATACATCCATCGATGTGCCTGAAACTGTAAAGTGCAACCTGTTTTGCGCCCACGCCGGCATCTCAAGAGCAAAAAAAAGGGGAAAAAGACAAGTTTCCTGAGCATTGTTTTGCATCTTGAAGAGATTGCCAATGGGTTTGCCTAATAAAATCATGTTGCATGCCAACAATTTAACGACCTTGCTGCTGATCGCCGCATATCCGGAAATTTAACCGGGCCCGGCCGGCAATTTGCGACATGCGTAACTATTTTAATTATGTAAATCACCCGATAATATATTCTATTCTATGTTTATATACAAGAAAACGTTTAGCCAGTTGGACAACTTTTGAAGCGCAGCAAAACGTACATTTAATTTTGAAAAGTTAACCCAAAACAGGTGTTTAAATTTTCCTTAAAATAAACGTTTGCGAAATTTAAATAAAGGCAAAGTAGCATTTGTTTAACGTTTACAAGTGTGAAAACAAATATTTTATAATATTGTCTAACTCTGTGATTAACTGCTACTATTGAAAGCAATTAAATAATCGCCACAAATATATATACACAAATAAATCAGCTAAAAGATATGTATAAGATTCAGATACACCGGTCGCTCTAAATAAAAAAGAAATAAATAAGCCGGGGCAGCATGGACAGCAGCAATTAATTGGATTTGTAAATAGATTTTGGCACAATTATTTATTGTGTTTGTGAGTGTATTGTAAAGCGCGCCGAAATTACGCTCACTTCGCCCTTTAACCTTTACCTACCTTCCGCTTTCTCACATCGGTGGTTGACATTGTGATGATACTTTTATTTTATTTTTTTGTACTAAATCGTGTATAAGCTCTATAAATTGTAAACTGTATTCACTAACACATTCGTATATGTTTGGCAATCAATGACCGCTTAGTGGCTCTAAGTGTGATTGTTTTACGCTTAAAAACTAGAAACAACTAAACAGCAAGGAACACGTCACGCACCAAATGGCGTACTAAATTAAACTACAGGTCCGAAATCAGCTGTTGCTGTTTTTAAGTGTGCCGTTACAGTGTTGGGTAAGTACAAATGCAAACATGTAATGGGCACCCAAGTAACAGCTGTGTTATCGCCTAAGTCCTAACATTATTATTAAGGTTGCCTATATTGCAGTTAGGGCCAGAACAAATAATTTATTTTATAAATTTTGATGCAAGAATTTTATTTTGAGAAACTTTGTTAAGCAATACATATATATATATTGAAATATTGAAAATACGGGGAAATATGTCATGTAAATGCAATACTCAAATAAGACTGTTATTGACATGTATTTACTTCAGACTCAGTGTTGATTAAAACAGCATTAAATGAATTATAAATTATGCATCACTAAATTTAGTATTTTTTTTTTGGTATATCTTCGATAAAAAGTTGTTGGTCGGTTTACGCTGTTTACTGTTTCCCCTTGATTCTCTAAAAGAACCTAACGTTTTTCAGATAGCCTCGACCGGTCACACTGCAGTTAGTACCAAAACAAATGCCGTTCGGAGAAGTCGCGCGCGTGTCTGTGTTGCGCCGCGAGCGTTGTGGAAAAAAATATTTGTAAAAATTTCGTTCAATTACACAAAACAACTCAAAATAGCACAATCCAATGTAAAATAATACATTTAAATATTTCTGAAATAAAACTAAGTCATAGTTTCAAATTGAATAACCACAAATAAAAGTGCCCCAGGCAAAAATCTTCGTGCATGTTTTTGTTGCAGAATCATAGAAATGTGGGTGTAGTTGTGAGCCATGTGTATATGTGTATGTGAATGCGTAGTGGAATTACAAAATGCAAGCAATGGCAAATAAAATAGGCATAGTTCAAGAATTAAATTCTGGCTGCATGAGAAACAGAGGCAGAGACAAACCTTAATTCAAGCAGCGTAAAACAACAAAAGTTGTAAAGCAAATAACAAATGGGGAGCCTGCATGTGTGTGTGTGTGTAACAGCGACAAGAGCGCAATAAGATAAAATTGAAGGTTATTCTTTACAAAAGCAAGAAAACAAAACAACAAAATACAAGTGCTTGTGCATATGTATGTGTGAGAGAGTGGAAAAGAGAGAGAGAGAGAGAGTGTGAGAGAGGCACACACACACACACAGAAATAGGGAGCGCGCACGCTCACTCAAAGAAAGCAGCGCACAAAAGCAAATGCTGAAAATGTCAATAAACTCTGCAAAGGTGAGGAAAAACGCAACGCAAGAGTAGCTTGCCAGTGGCAGAGGCAGCGACAGAGCAGCAGCGCTCTGCTCTGCTGCCGTGTAAAATGAAACCCAGAGCAGCAGCAGCAGCAAAGAAAGCAGCCAACAAGCAAGTGCAAAAAAGAACAGCCCACACATACACACATATTCATGTACAATTGCAAAGAAAGCGCACGTATGTGTGTGTTTGTGTGATTCTTATTGGATGGCGTAGTAAAGAAAAAAAAAATATATCTGGTTTTCAGCTTGCAGCTTCCGCGTTTGGCTGCGCTTTGCAACATCAACAGTTGCCGTCTTGCAGCATTTTGTTTATTTACTTTTTTGTCAATTTGCTGCTTGGTCGCTTGTTAACCTACACACGCACACACACTCACGCACACATCGACAGCAACGCTGAATGATTAATTTACCGTTAATAATTCGCAGGTGAAAAAAGCAGCAACAACAAAACAAAACAAAATAAAACACAACACAATAAAAGCAGCGGCATTCATTGTGCAATAATTATTATCGTTCTCGTTATTGTGCAAATATTTTTTATAAAACCATTTTTACAACAACCAAACAACAAAAAGAATCGGCTTAATTTGCATAAAATTTGCATACAAAATTAAATAAGCCTAATTGAAATTTAATATAAAAAATACATTTTAAATTATACATTTATAAGTGTGTAAACAATATTATAACAAATTACAAATAAACAATCAATAGAAATTAACTCAATTTGAGTTTGGCAAACGCAACATTTTAGGGAATATCGAAATAAATTGTATTAGACTGAAAACACGGACAAATGGAATATTAATATTTACAACTTGGAATGGTGAGTAAAGAAACCATTTTTTTTCTATAACTTTAAATAAATTAAGTTAGTTTGGATGTGAAAAGAAAATCCAGTTAATTATTATTGCATATTTTTATTTTATAGTTGGATATAAAACATACAAGCTCATAAAAAGTTTTAGTTGATGCAAGAATTGGTAAAATCGCTTAGTAAATTGACACTTTTATATAAAGAGGTATTTTCTTCTGCTCAAGATCAGCTTGAGCCCTTAATCAACATTTCCGCCCACTTATCGATAACTTAACTTAATTCGTTTTGGAAGGCTGGTCTCTTGAGCTACACCCACTTGAGTTTTTACCGCAAAATAAAAAATAATAAGAAATGAAAACAATTTAATTAACGCCCAATTCGCTGAAAGGAGAAAAAAAAAACTTACGAGCTCCAAAACGCAAAGCGACGAACCCAGGGCAAAATCAAGAGCAGCTCACTTCACTTGAAGCAGTGAAATGTAACGGCGCCATTGGTCACTTGAACTACTTTCTTGGGGCGCTGACTCATGGAACCCATGGAACCCATGGTACCCGTGGACCCAGCGACTCTCAGCTTGGATCGCGGATCGCGTCTGTTGTAGTTGTAGCTGTTGCTGGAGTAACTGCAATTGTGCAGCGCTTAGCACCGGAGGCCACCGGAAATTGTTGTTTCCAACCTAAAAAAAAAACCAAAAAGCAAAAAAAAAAGTGCACACGAGAGCGGTGCGCAGTTAAGAGAAGCTTTTAACGATGCGGCTCGGGCACGTTTTGAACTCTATCGCACATTTCTTTCTGCCTTCGTCTTCCTCTGCGGCTGCCTCTTCCTCTTGTTTGTCGTGTCGCGTCTTTCGCGTGTGGCTTGACCCAGAAAAATCGAAGACTCGTCGTCTGTGGCTGTGCCGTAGGTGTATAGTAATCATGATGATGGACATCATCATCATCATCATGACCATCATTATCATTCATTGTTGTTGTTGTTGACGATGATAATGACGCTGCCATCTCATAAACCATTTTAAATGTTGGCTCATTATTATTTTGACTACGTCGACTTGCGGTTTTTCGTGTTTATTGCTCGTTGCTGTTGCAGTTGCAGTTGAGCTCTTCCCCTGCTCTTACATACCCTATAAAAAGAGAAGCTGTAATTAATAAATATAATAATAAATTATAGTTCAGTTTAACAATTATTAAGATTGAGACAATTCTAATAAAAGAAGATTTTTGCAGCTTGTGTCTGGTCAACATACAGGGTATTACCAGGTCGAGTTTTTTGGAGCTCACTCTTACTTGTTCGTAACTGGGTTTATGTGCGGTCTTTGCTTTTATCAGTTGGCAGCAGTCAGCAGCAACAGCTTCCTCGTCCCTCCTCACTCTCCTCTACCCTCGCATTGCTCTTTTTCCACCTTTTCAGCCAAGGTTGTCGGCATTGGCATCGACGACTTTTGTAAGTTGATTGGCTCTGGCGGGTTGTTTTCTTCTTCTTCATCTTCTTGTGTTGAGCACGTCCATTGCTTTGTTTATGTTCTTGAACTCTTTTTAAGTGTGTGGCTAAATGCGTCGGCCCCAAATGTTAATTTACAGCCTCTGCTGTCATAATTTAAGCAGAAGCTGGATGGTTAGTTTCAGCAGAGGGGGGAGGGTAAGGAGAGAACGTAAGAAGAGAGAAGGCGAAAGGAGCGGGGGAGCTGACTACACTGTTATCGATGAAAATGAACGGAGTGTAAACAATGAGAGTTGAAAGCAGACAATAATATCGATAGTAGCTTTTAATAAAAATCACATTATTATAATAATATGCATTGGTGCTGAAGTTACTGATAACAATGTGAACATATTATGTTATCGATAACAAAGGCAACACTAATGATGAGCAAATTGTTAGCTTTTGAGCATAGTTTCATTTTAATAGATGCGTGTGATCTTGAACGACATGCAAAACATGTTGTCATTTTATTGTTTACAATTTGTCTTTGTGTATGTGTGTGTGTGTGTGTGTGTGTGTGTGTGTTTGTTTGTAGCATGTCAAATGTCTAATTTGTTCACTGTTGCTACAGCAACAACAACATCGGCAACATCTTTTGTTTTCTGTTAACCGGTTCTCGATATGTCCGCGGGCACATATCGATTGTAAAATGCAATCCTCTCGCTCCCTCTTTTTCTCTGTCTCTTTCTCGCTCGTTTTGACTGCTAATTAGCAGTTAACAATTGCAGCATTGACCTCCTCCCATAATTCTTCAGCTGTTGCTGCTGCTGCTGCTTATGTTGTTCTTGTTATTGTTGTTGTTGTTGTTTTACGAGCAACAGCAACAACTTTTCGCTTTGTTCTATTGTCTGAGGCGAGAGATCAAAGCACAGATACAATAACATGGCAGCAAGTTTACCTTGTTGTAACCTCAGCGCAAAGAAGAAGACAGAGTAGCAGCAGAAGAAACTTGGCTGAGTGGTTGTTGCTGTTTCAACATTCGCCACAAAGCTGGCAACATTGTTGCTGAACTGCTGCTGCTCTGCTGTTGTTGCCATTTGACTGCAACAGTTGTTGTTGTTGTTATTGCTGCTGTTGCTTTTGACTTTTTGGCCAACATTGAATGGCTTTTTATCGTTTGCTGGCTGCATTTGTTTTTTATTTTGTGCTTTTTGTGGCTTTCTGTTTGATTTTTGCAACTGCAACTTTGGCGATTGCCATAACTGTTGTCGTTGCTGCTGCGGCTGCTACAAAACATGATTGTTTTGGCCAATTTTTGTGCAGCAGCAACGGCTGCCGTTTTGTTCTGCAGTTGCCCCGTTAACAGCTGCCGTTGCTGTGGCCAACTGTGAAACATGTTGCCCAGCAAATACTGCTGTTGTTTATTTGCTGCTGCTGCTGTTGTTGCTGTTGTTGAAGGGTTGCGCAACAATTGCAGGCATTTCGTAGTGCAGCTGAACCTGGACATGAACTTAGCTGGTTGCATCTGGAAAGTAAACTGTTTGATAAATTAAACATTTAGTGCTATATACATTTGGTTTAATGAATCTTAATTTGAAATTTATCAAATATCATTAGCAAGAACTCTAAGCACGCCTCGATAGTTCGTATGGCGGGACGAGGTCACACATGTCTGTCCGTTTATTTATCAGTTTACCTATTTAGAAATTAGTCAGTCAGTTTTGTATAATCATCTAATGAAGCCAAGTTTAAATATTTTAAAATACTCAAGTCGAGAAAGTTCCGATTTTGGTATGCATAGCTTTAGTATTGTGTATTTTATTGAAATCGATTTCTATCGATATATAAATTTGACTTGCGTACAATAAATGAAAACTTATATTTTATGTTTATAGTTTCAATAAACTTGTCCATTAGAAAGAAGTCTTCTCGACTCTTGATGTTGATTAAGAATATACATTATGTACCCTTTTTAACTAGGTTCGTTGTGTACCAGTTATTGAATCCAACTTACAGAATTTGTTTAACACATTGTTTACATAACTTGCTAAATTTAAATTTCATGAATTATGCGTAATAAGAAAATACGTCATAGAGCTGCAAATATATATATATATAGTTAATTTAAAAATATAATGAAAGGCTTCAAAATAACTAAATATCGGGTTGTTGATTTTTTTTTAATATTATTTAGATAGAGAATAATTCTGTCTGACAATCATATAAAAGCTGTTTTTTTTTTTACTGTCAGTTAACAGCTGAGTCCACTCTAAACTATTTGACAAGATCATAGCTAGAATAAGCTTAGTAAATTGTAAATTCCCTAGTGCTATTAAATCAATTTAATTGCTATGTTGCAAGTGTCTTCATTCTTCGACAAGCTGCAGACAGCTGTTCTTTTATGTTTTGTTGTAAGTTTAATTATTTATAACGCTGAAGGTCAGCCAATAAATCGCAGCAGCATTTAAACCAAGACGCAACAAAAGCAGCAGCAGCAGCAGCAACAACAGCAAAAAATATACAATTTATGGCCATTAGCCATTTAATTTATGCAAAACAAAAGATGAGGCTGCTGCCACAGCAGCGGCGCGGCGCAGCCCGTCAGGCGGGGCAGAACAAGAAATCGATAAAAATCTCATCAAATTAAAGCAAAACGATAAAAATTGATTGGCCCACGGGGCCCGCAGATAAATTTAAAACCCAAAAAACCACTTTGAAAGTTGCTGCCTGGACTTAAACAACAACATAACAAGCGACTCAATAAAAAACATTTTATTAGAAACTATTCTAATCCGACGAGCAAAAAAAGAGGTAAAGTTTAGTTTTGTATTTGAAGGAAACATTCAAATGCCACTCTCTCTATCGAAAGCTCTCTGGTTCTCTCTCAATAAGCGAAACAGCCCTTTCCCCATCCTCCTCCCCTCTAAGCACACCTGGTCCCCATGCCTTGTCTGGGCATAGGTTGCTTCTCGTTCGATGACTAATCACATGAAAATTGCCGCCAGCCAACGAGAGCTGAGAGTTGGGCTCCAGTTTGTTGTTTGTTGTTCGGCTTTTGATTTTGGATTTTGCTTTTATGCTTTGGTCCTCTTTTACTTGCTGCTTGGCTTGAACCAATTCCACTCCCTCCCCAAACCCAACACACTCACACACACACACATGCATTCGCACAACAAGAAACGGGTTTCTTCCTGTTTCAGGTTTCTCTTGGATCTCAGTTTGAGTGACGCTTCACATGACGCATGGCTCATGATGTTTGGCGCTTAGCTCCAACTATTGACTCCATGCTGTGGGGGGAGAGGAGAATCGAAAGACATATGACCAGCAAAATACACGTACTTTTCAAAGGTAACACTTACCACTGATTTATGTGTGTGTGTTTGTTTAGGACAGCATCAGCAGCAGCAGCAGCAGCACTCGTGTCGAGTCATCAAGAGTCAGTGAATACACCCAGTAGCTTAATATCTAAAAGCAATCAATTCAATTATTCAAGTACATACTATATAGATGTGGGTGCGGCTGAAATAACATCTTTAAGAGTACTATTAAATCATTTTAAGCGATAGCTGCAACAATAACAATAACAGTAACGAGGCGACTCTTAAGTTCAAATACATCTAAAAGCTTTAATAAAATTTACTAAATGTTATTATCGTAAAAAAAGTATGGAAATATTAGAAGTCTGAGAAAAATTAGTTAAATTAAACAAATGTAAGGATAGGAAATGTTTTTCATATAAATCATTACAGGCAGATGATTAGTTAATTTATCCAAACTTCTAACTTCGCTTAAGGTTTTACTTGAAATTTCTATATCCCCGAATTTATTTTTCAATTTATAATAACTAATAATTTCTTTTGAAGTATTTCTTGAAATTTTATATATAATATTTATATATATATATATATAAATACATATATAATATTTTTCAGGCATAATAATTATGTTAATTCACATTAACTTTTAAAAAAATGACTTATTGTCTTTCTGCTGTATGCAAGTCGAATAGTTAATTAGGTTTACTTTTATGAACATTTCGATTTTTATACATTTTGTGCCAGACATATGTATGTACGTATGTAATTGTATTATTTACGATGCCTATTTACTGGTCTATGTGTCATTTACATTATATAAGCTAATCCACAACAGGTGTTTATCAAATGCTGTTGACTTATCTGCAAAATTTTTCCGATTAATTTCGTTTTGTGGCATTTTTGTTGGCAGCCTCTTTCATAGCCAATTAGCGGCTACCAAATATCACACGCCTGTCTCAATAGCGTTCCCCCATACGATCCACATACATACATAAATACATTCATTAATGCATAAAGATAAATCTACCGGAATTGTATCTTATAATGTGGTAGAAAGCTATTGAAATGCTGTCATGATTCATTTGCCAAACTCATTTGGCCAAATCGTGGCGAAATTTTTCATCAGCTCGAATAAAATTATATACGTACAAATGTGCATTTGTGTGTGTGTGTGTGTGTATTTCTCTAAGTATAATTGTGTGTGTATATTTCAAAATTGACTCAAGGTCGTTGCTTGGCTTTCTATAGAAGCACAAACACACACACACGCAAACCCACACACACACACACACACACATAAAGCACATTGAACGTTCTTCAGTGCTTGATTATTTAATGGTTGTATTTCCTGTTTCAAATGTGCTAATTTATTTATGTACATTATTTGATTTTTTTTTCTCTTTTTGAAGCTGATTTATATTATATACTTATGCAGATAGAGCGAGCGAACGAGCGAGATGGAGATACAACAGAAACCGGCATTGTCAACCTGTCGCTTAATTGAATTGACGCATTGATGAATTGCCAACGTTCCTCCAATATGATTGTTTTATAGCGTCCAATTTTTTTTATCGTAGTCAGTCGATAGGGATTTTGGCAAGAGTTGAAGTAGGTCAATTTTTGTACCCACGCATTTCGCCATTGTTTGCAGTGTTTGTTATCTTTGGGCTTATATTTAATTTGACGGGCATTGTCTATGGTTCGACTGGGCTGATGAAGGTCATCGAAAGTTCCACACAGAGCTTCGAACGTGTACAGAACTTTTATTTATTGCTTACTCATAAATAATATGTGCATAATTTAATAAATAATTAACAATATGCTGAAAATATACGTCAAATTAGTTTTTATTTTATTAACTTGTTTTGCCGCATGATTCATATTGTGTGTGTAATATTTAAATGGATTCTTCTTCATCAAATTCATAGAGATATATTGAGGAATTGAATCTGACTCACAGTAAACCACAAAAAGTCTTTGTTTTTTATGATGGAATTGTTGAGTAAAATCATAAATATTCGTATTCATAACCTCAAACCAACAGATAAAAGTTATACAATTGTATTAAGTATTATGTATAATTTATTTAAATGATTCTTGAGTAGTTATGGCCAAGGATGCTACAACTGTTGTTAAGTATATACATTAATAATGTAGTCAATAAGTATATCCAATAATAAAATTGATCAGGCACAAATACATACGCATGTAAATAAATTCTGCGAGGAGTTGAGTTGAAGAATTAAAGATGCGACGTCGTCAGAGCGCCATAATCAGCGACGCCTGGTAATATATGTTTTCTCAGGTCCTAAACTCAACGAATGTCCTTCAAAACGGGGGCACTACATCACATAAATACATACATGTATATTTGAACCGACAAAAGGCCACGAGGCAAATAAACATAAAAGGAAACGCAGAAAAGCAGAGCGAACGATAAAAAGCAACGCATTTTGGGCTGCTTTAATCAAAACAAATCAAGTTTACAGGTGGTGGCAGGAGAGGGTAGGAGTGTGGAGGAGTGTTGCCGGGAAGGTGCAGAACGAAACGATGCAATAAAATGGGCAACGAAAATATTTGTGCAAAAGTGTGGCAACGGCGCGAACTGCGAAACTGAAGCGGACAGACGGACAGATGGACTGACAGACAGAGGACCGAGACTGAACTTAACAAGCGGTTCGTACATAATTTCAAGGATTTATGTCTTATTCAGCGCTTTAAAAGGTGGCTCAGCACAGAGTGAAATCCAAATGAATGGGACAGAGCACGGCCTTAAAGCAAACTTAAAGCGGTTTGTTTTGATGTTTTACATATTTATGTACATGCACTACATAAATACATATGAACACATATTTTATTTAACTAAGCGTTGGGCCTATTATATAGAATCGTGTTTAATGGGAAGATTAGCGTGTTGGCAAATAAAAACTGAGTTGTCCTTAAGATTGACATAAATTGACAAGTCAACCTCTAAAAAAACAAAATTCTTTTAAATTATGAACTGCATTCGGGTACATAATTTTTTAGTTTTTATTTAATCCTCGGCATCCTTGAGGAATAACATAAAACTTACAATGTAGTCGTCAATATTTTGCTTTGTGAATGGTTTGAAACTGCCAGGAAACATAAATTGCAAGTGATCAATTACGAAGATTAATGCTTCAAATATGAGAAATCAATAAGGTAACAATCAATAAAATGTGGGTTCGCATTGAATATGTACCTGTAAGTGAGGTTAAGAGAGTTGTCAAACTCTGGCCAGCGCCATTGGCGCAATAGTGACAACACTGACAGCCAACAATTTATAACAAAAATAAAAACACACACACACACAACAACACACGTCGAAAACCGCCTGCCGGGGAGGCTGAAGAACTCGCAGCAGCAGCAGCAGCAACAACAACAACAACAACAAAAGGCAATAAAAGCAGAAGATCATTGGACACATTTGCAAAGAGAAAAGAAATACACACAGACAAAGTAACTAAACATCGAACTCCAACAGCACACTCAGAAGACACAAAGAGGCTAAACATAAAAATAAAGAAATAAAAACAGCAGAAACACAGAGCCAGACAAAAGAAAGGCCAAATACGTTCAAACATTGTCAGCAGAAGTCGAGGCAGCGACGTTGACGCTGACGGCGACAGCGACGACTTGTTGCCAAGACATAAAAAGCCAAACAAAGCGACAGACGACGACGTCGACGACGAAGAGGAAACACAAGCAAAACTACGAAATGAAGAAAAAAAGAAAAAGAAATGGGCGAAGAGAAGAACGCAAGAACAGCAGAATAAAAGTAACACGTCATCATGCCTGAGCCCCATCGGGGCGGCCGAAGCGGCAGTCGCCAATGCCAAGAACAAGTTGTAAATGAGAATGAGGCGTCGGCAGGCGGCAGGCGGCGAAGAAAGAGCAAAGAAGCACTGCAGAAACGAAACGAAACGAAGACTGGCCACAAGAAGAGGTCATTGGCGGCCATTGACTTTGTCTCGCTGATGACCTTGCCCCGAAAAATGGCGTGGTAAAGCGAAGAAAAGAAAAAATAACGAAGCAAACGTACATTCTTATGTATATATGTGTGCGTTTGTGTGAATGTATGCATAAAACGGGCAGCTGAAAGCTGAGCGAGCAGTGCAGTCAACATTGAAATGCACACGCAAAGACAAAACGGCTGACAACGAGAGACAGGCATGGAGTGAGAAAGTTAGACACAACAGAACAAGAGAAAGCGAGAAAGAGAGAGAGGGATGAAGAGAGAGAGATATGGAGAGAATTGTAGGTGCGCGCATGCAGCTGGTGACACTGCACAGACTGCAATGCCCTTTTCAATTGGAGAAACTGGAGAAACTAAAACGGAACAAAGGACAAACACACACAGGGAGACGACAGAAAAGACAAAGAGACATACAGGCGGACTGCGTTGGGCACAGGGCCAAGGCAAGTGGAGCAATGACATTGATGGGAACTCTCTCTCTACACACACTCAACATGTCTGCGAATATACTTGCATATGTAAATTCATGCAATTGCGAAGCGAGCATATTAAAACAGTACTCATTTTGAGAAAGTGTTTTCACAAACTATTTACATATGTATTTAAACTATTTAGCAGATATCTAGAATTTAATTATATTATGATGAAGTATTCATTTTTGTAGCGTATTCTGAAATTCTTATTAATATATTTAAACGTGCACTTATTTGTTAAACAAGTATTTGGCAATTTAATAATGTAAACATTTATTAAGATCTAGATAAATAATAAATAAAAGCTAGTATTTATTTAAGTTTCCTTTAGATCTTTTTATCGGCTGCTTTTTATAGTGTTTTATGCACACGTATTTTAATTAAACCGATTGTGTTAATTACATTATTATAGACATCAATTTACAACAACTAACTACTATTTTTTTTTAAATATGTTGGCTTGTTAGGTAAACGAGAGACACAAATCACGATTTAAAATTATGTTTTTAAAGCTTTTTATGTTTCGACCATAACAATTTCAAAACTAATTTGTGTAATAAAAATATTACACTTACTAGCCATTAACAAAATAGAAACCATTTGCTATTGTCATAAAAATGAGGGCTAAATCCAAACAGCGAACCAAATGGCAAGAGGTAAAAGGCAAATGGCCGATGGATTTGGCATACGATTTGGCTACGAGCACGTAGGTTCCATTGGCATTCCCATGACGAGCTGCAGCAGGCAGGCAGGCAGGCAGGCAGTCAAGCAGGCAGCAGACATCACCAACTGATTGACTGACTGACAAAATGACGAACTGGGCTATCCATTAAAGTACATATAGTATGTGGCTGCAGTGACTGCATTTGACTACGCAAAAAGGTCTCTCGAACAGAGCCATTAAGCGATATGCTCCCAAAACGCAACTGCTGCTCAGCGGCGCATGCAAAACAGTAACTGCAAGCAAAGAGCGCACAGTGGTTCAATTTTGAGCCAACAATATACAGAAGGGTCAATAAATGAAGCCACCCAATAATAACAATAAATTTTTGAGATTGATTGGTTTTTCCTCTTTTATTTGCTTTCAGAAAGTGTACAGAGTTTAAACTCGTTAAAAGGAGTCTAAACTTTATTCGGTATGCTGCTTATACAATTTTAAATGTTTTAAAAATTTAAACTGTGGTTCATATTAAATTATTTGCGCGGAACTATTAGTAAATATAAGTAGATATTAGTTGGTAGCTCTTTTGAACTGAAGAGTATAAAAACTATCCCTCATTCTATCTATCCATTTTTATTAATTTATTATTCCCAGCGCTACAATTTACAGTCAATTATTACGCAAAGGAGTTAAATATAACTATGTTAAAAACAGTGAACAATAAATATAGTTACCTTATGGCCATCCATCTATCCATCCATCTCATCCATCTATTCATCCACGAATATCGGCAGCATATAAAATCAATAATAAAGACTGTAATTTATTAGAAAAGAAACCACTAATGTTATTAGTGGAGCTGAAGGTCTTGTTATTAACTCTAATGTTATTTGTATATAAATATATTATAGATAATATTATTAAATAAATTGTGCTCAGTACAATGTTCAGCTGGTAGTTAACTCGATTTTATAGCTGACGTACATCCATCCCCCACTCACACACACACACACAAACACACACAATACACATAGCCTATGCTCAGGCCGCCCACCATCATCGACGCACTGCATCGATGGCACAGGCAGCCAAAGCCGTTGACTTCTTTTCTAAGCCAGTGCGAAACGCTTTGGTTTCAGTTTGTTCTCTCTTTGAAACCCGTTTCCTCGACGCTGGGTGGGCAAGTTGCAGTTGCAGCATTTGTTGCAGCAGTTGCTGCTGTTGCCGCTGGCTCTTTGGGGTCTTTGCGTGCGTTTAATTAATATCGAGTCAAGTTGGCAAGTTGGACGTGCAAACTATACATATACATATGTATAGTATAAAGCATATAGTTATGTATGTGCACAACTGATATATTAAAAGGAAAAACGAATTATTCGCGCAAGTTGTTTTGGGACAAGGTTGTTGGCGATCGCGTTCTGGTCTTGCAGGCAGTTTGGCAGCTGAGTTTCTTGTTTGTGTTTCTTTTATTTTTATTTATTTATTTTTTTTGTTTTTGTTTTTTTGGCTTAAGTGCAATTTTAATGCAATGTATGCGTGTTGGCATTCTTGATATTCGATACCAGTTAGATAGATGCAACTGCAACTATTAAGCCAGCCAGTTAGGCAGTTTAGTCAGTTAGTGAAACTGTTTGGCAGGTTGCACATAATTGTGTAATCGATAAAGTGGAACGTTGTGTCATTGAAACAAATCGTTAGTTGCCAAAAAAAAAAAACAAATAGTATGTAATAAACAAAAAACCAAATTCAAGAAACAGAAATTGTTCTTAACATAATAACACGTTTCCTTAACTATTTTCCAATCTGCTGACATTTTAAGCAGTTAGCAAGTTACAATATAGAATCCAAGTACACAAGCTCTAATAGATTCAATAGATTTTACTATAAAGATATTTGGCAAAACAATGTAGGTAAAATTATTTCAATATTTATCGTTTTATGTTAGTTTTTTACTATATACATATTTTATAAAATTCATGAATATCATTTACAATCTCCCCAAGTAATTAAAATGTATATTTTCTTATTAACATATTTAAGCGTTTATGTTTTAAGCGGTCGTTTTGATTTTTTATGTGTTTTTGCCATAATAACCATTTTGGTTTATTGCATTTGACACAAATTAACTATGCTTTTGAAAATCGACATTTCGTGTTTGAGTCTCGCTCTGAAAACCTGTCTTCCAATTTAAATAACGCTGTGCGTCAATAAATCTCGACAAAAATAAGGAAATCGAGTCTTTTCTACATTTCAAAAACCTTTTTGACTGCAATGATTTATAAGCATGTATTTTTGCATATATATTTTGTTTTTTTTAATAATAATTAGTTTAATTAAATCGTTTGAAAGATAATCTTGCCGATCAGGGAATGAGGCGAACAATGCGTCGCAGATACATTTATCAACACTAATCACGACAATAAGTAAAATAACTAAATGACATATGAGAATAAAAAATACAAGTATTACTGAAAGCCTGTTGAAGTGTGTGATTGTGAGGGGCAGGAGCGAGGGAGGGAGGGGCAACATGGAACTGGGAGTTGTTTTGCATTATATAAAGTGAAAACACGACTTTTATTTGAATACTCTATCGTAGAGTATTTTAATTATAACATACACCTTTAAAAAAAAGTATAATCAAATTGAAATATTTATTTTTTATGAATTTTTATGTTATAAAATATGTGTCAAAAAATAATGGAAAAAAGAAATTGATTTCTATGCTTATTTTGAAAGCATTGATAAACCTAATTGGAAGAATATAATAAATAACTTATAAAACATTGATTTCACAGGAAATTTAACAACTAGAAGCGCATTTCAAAGTTTTTTAAAAAACAAAATAGTTTATGATAAGCGAAAAGTGTTAGTTGAACTATATATTATATAGAAGAACTGTCATTTCGCGACAAGTGTATAAAATATTCGACACGACTAATATAACTTTACTTCGTTTATTTTATTTTTGTGTATAAATAAAGAACATTCATACGACCTTGAGGCAAAGACTGTCAACAACAACAGCTGGGCAGCAGCAGCAGGAGCAGCAGCAGCAAGTTGAAACAATTTATAAATAAAAGTCGGGGAACTGTGTTTCTACTGATACCGATATGGGGCTACTCCGCTCAGTCTCTGCCGTTGCTGGTTATCTTTTGTTAATATTGATAGCGAAGAGTTGAAGCGTGGCAACCACGAAAAAACAAAGGGTTGTCGCAAAACAAAGCACCAACCTGATAAAGCAGGCCAGGCTAATACCAATGACATACAGCAAATATGAACAGACCAAGCTATGCCTCTAGTTCAGTTCTGTTTGGGGGTATTTGGGGAGTGCCGCATACTCGAAAGTCTTCAGCAACTCATAAAAATAAAAATGCAAACGGCGCAAGCGTAACATTTCCTGTTTGTCGTACGGTAAATTGTAATTGTTATGCAGACGCAACATTGCAGGTTTGCAACTTTGCAACATTGCAACGCCCCAAAAATGCGGGTTCTTTATTTTGTGCAACCATCAAAACAGCAACAGCAACACCAACACCAACAACAACTACAACAACAGTGGCACCCATCTCTTACTGGGCGTTTAATTTGCAACGTCGCGACGTTGACAAAGTTATCAGCGGGAGCTTTGTGGCATAGCTTGCCCAAGTTTTCGAGCTACCTGTGACATAAACTGAGAGAATTGATAGACCACAAATTTAATGCAGTTTAAAAAAACATGTTTTTCAAAATTATACTGGATGAATTGAATCATCTTTAATGTAAACAAAAGCAAAGATTTGAAGTTTAATTTCAAGATTTTGATTTGGAATTTATATATTATTTTTCTAATTAGCATTAAAATCGATATAGAAAAAATGTGTTTGATTAAAATAACTTTTGCATGGAAAATCATTTAATATCTTCAGGCGAATGATATCCGTCAAAAGAGAATTAAGTTTAAATCATACTCATAGAAGCTGTTTTTTTTCTTAGAATCTATATTTATTATTTTCGATTAATTTACTTATAAAGGAAATTAATTGAATTATTTTTTATAAATTGCTCAAAACTGAGCCTCATTTTAAAATTATTTTCCTTCTGTTTAAATGTTTTGGCTATCTCTTATTTATAAATAAAATATGTTTTTGTCCTTGTTGAAGAAGCACATTTTCCTTAACTATCTAAATTTTTGTTTACTTAGCAATTTCTCTCAGTGCACCTAGTGCTGTTCTTGCAATCGTACCGGTTTTGCGTTTAGCTATTTGCCAACCGTGTCCATATCCATGTCGATAGTGGCGACCAGACGACGACGCACCTGTTGGAAATCAAGTTCTGCAGACGTCGCGTCGATTCGCATCTATGTTTGTGGATTTATAAGTGTACTCTAACTCACACACACACACACACACACACACACACACATACACATACACATACACACACACACTCACTTGTAGATAGACACTGGATTTTGTAAACCAAATGACTGAAAATGGCAATAGGAAATTCTATGAACGACCACGCAGTCTTCAATCCAACAGCTCCGTAGTCCGTCCGATCTGTCCGGTTGGTTATGTGTGCATGTCTATATAACCTGTTGGCTTTAACGAATATTTTTACAATGTTTTTGGTGTTGCATTTGTGTTGGTGCTTTGGCAATTTGTTTGCCATTTTCCATAGGCAACTTCTGTTGCACATTATGCTAATGACGTGCCAGCAACAATCCAGCCCGATCCGAAACACAAACACAAACACTCCGGCACAGCTGCATGCACCGATGATTAATCAAAAGCGAACACACACACACATTGATGAATGTGGCCCGTTGCCAGGCAATGTAATTGCAATTTGCAATTGTTGTTGCTGCTGCTGCTGCTGCTGCTGTTGTTGCTGTTGCTGTTGTAGGCCTGGTCGGGTCGGGTCTTGGTTGGCTTGGCTTGACTGGGTCTCTAGCCCGACATGGTCCGGACCCGGGGTTTACGTTTAAGCCTCTACCTTTGTTTGCAATTGGCGAAAGGTGTTGGAGGTGTGTGAGTGTGTGCATGTGTGTGTGACTGAGAGTGTGAGTGTGTTGTCCATGGGGTCTGAAGCGTGTTAAATTATTAGACAGCCAGATTGCGATTCGCAGCTAGCAGTTGCACACTCTTTGGGCCAAGTTATGCAAGCTTCTTTTATGTTTTGTTTGTTTCAATATGTCAATGAAAATCGATGAACAGTTTGTTACCAGAGTTGTTTATTTTTTAATGTTTAAAGCCCAGTAAAAATTCTTAATCGTAAAACAAAATTACTTTGCTTTTTTTTCTTATGCTGAAATTGTTAACTAAATAAGTTAAGTTATCTTGCCATTTTTAGACACTTTATGTTTCAAATCAAATGCGAATTTCTTTGAATTTTAGAATTTACTCGAAGTAAATTTCTGGTGTATTTTTTTGAGGAATTCGAATGTTTAAATTTACTAATAATTGAATAACACCTATAATATCTAATATAAAATATAATTTTTCAAGGCGGCTAACTTGTATTCTCAACTTGCTTAAAAAACATGAAAAACTCTTTGAAATGTATTGTTTTTAATTGTTCTGTTTTTGATTCCAAATTGTCATTTACTAAGAAGTAGGCTTGATATGATAAAATCGCAACTTCCTTAAGAATATTTTTCTCTTAAAGTGATGTTTTTATATATACCAGATATATAAGATTATACGACACGTATGCATTAGCAGGCACTGCTCTTTCTACTACTTACGCAAATGAATCCCCAACAGCTTTTTAACACCCACAAGATAACAACATTAACTTCATCCCTAGCCACTACTACCCCATTGTATGCCGAACCAAACCAGCACCAAACAGAGAACTCTCTGACTCCAGCTTGTTTTTCATCCCCAACAAACCAAAAACAATTGTGCTTTTTCGGCTTATTTGCGTGGGGAAGAACAAAAAGGGTCGATTTTCCCTAATTAGAGCACCCTACACCCACGAACCGACCGGCGAACCCTCCCTAAAATGCGCTTAACGCTTTCATGTTACGCATAATTGAAACCCACTTCCCATTGAGTGGGCACAACTACGCAACATGCTAACAACAACTCCAACAGGGAGTCCTAACGTTGACGTCAACGTCAACGCCAACGTAGATGTCAATTGCAAAAACAACCACCGACAACTTTGGATTTGACTTTGACTGCTTGGCTCTCAACCTTCCCCCAGTAAGTGTGGCAGTTCAGTTAGTGCCGGCCGAGACTCTTTTGGCCCACAAAGCAGCAGCAGCAGCAGCATGTCAATGTCATGAATATTATTGACATGGATTTACCACAATGGGGGGACGACGATGACGACCATGTCGCCATTTTGTTAGGCAACGGCATTCTCGCGTTTTCTTTTTTGTACACCCTCCACACAAAAACGGGAAAAGCGCCCACGCCACGGGCGCTAGCTGCAAGAAGAAAAAAAAGAAAAAAAACCCTGTGCTGTGTGAAGGTCAACCCCTTTTGTCTGCCGGGAGTTGTACTGCAAGTTGAAATGGTTTTTTTCATTCTATTGTTTTTTTTTTTTGGCTTGTCAAAGTCATAAGCATTTTGTGTTGATAAAAATCGATAAGCGGTGGCAGACAAGTCAGCCCGTCGCTCAGGGGCAACCGTCGCCCAGCCTCGTTGCACATTTCTTGCTCAGACTTTGAATACTCGGTCAGCAGCAACTCCAACTTGAGAAACCCCTGCCCCACACAACCTTCACACAATGCGGCTTTGGTATGCCGTTTTGACTTATGCTTTTTTTTTTTGTTTCAGGGGCTTGTCAAATTGCCACAAATATCTTGGCATGCCGCTGCAGTGTGCGGCAGTCGGTGCCTGTTGCAATATGTCATGGTTAAAAACTGCTATCGATGCTAATTGCTATGCATTTTTCAATGGTGGGCTGCTACCATAATACATACACCCGTATTTAATAAGCGTAATTAGATCATGACTGAGGTATGCGACTCTTGACAGCCGGAATCGAGAGGTAGCCCCAAGGGGGCGTTTATCTCTCAAAGGTGTGGAGCTGTGTTTCGCTGTGTTTTTTTTGTGTGTGTTTTTGCATATTTGAATAGCTGGTAATTGAGGAATTTGCTCAGCTTAAGATTGTTTAAACTACTGAACATACAGATATGAATACATAGTAATAGATAGTATAGAAAGCATTTAATTACGATAATATTGTGGTAATTTGATTAAAAAAAGCCATACAAGCTTTGCTTTAAACTATGTTGAATTATGAATGTAATTTATTTGTAAAATAAAGCGAAAAAGTCACACTTACTCATGTTTAAATTTTAGTTGGCATTGTTTTCGTGAGGAAAAGTACTTTTGCGGATATGAATAAATGTCACAAGGGAAAGATATTTACGCTTTAATTTTCCCTTTTCGTTTTACTTTGCCAAACTTCTTTCAGAATGTTTAAGTGTCTAGTCAAATATAAGCTTTAACTACATAAATACATAGCTTATGTACATATTAATGCATCCTGACTATGTTCATAAGAAAATAATCAATGCAGTATGCAACAATTAAGTGATTTGGGAAGTCGAAGGTGCTTTCAACTTAAATAGGTATGTACTACCACTAAGCAGACCATACATTGTATTTATTGTATATATTATTGCTTAGTGGTGCTACGAATGTAAGTACATACATATGTACAATGTATTACAATTAGCATCTAACGATCAACACTTACACATATTTCCAGTGATCACGAGGCTAATCCCAAATGATGTAGTTAAATGTTTATAAACCGTTTGGTAAAACACTTCCGCCTAATCGACAAGGTACAGTTCTAGCAGAGAGCATATAGAGTGTGTATGTTTGCATGTCTGTCTGTACTTATAACCAGAAACAAGCCGTCATCAAATCGCTTGGCTGCATTGTCGGCTCCCAACTACATACATACATACATATGTACATATGTATGTGTGTATTTATGTATGCATGCGCGAGTAGATTTCCCTAAAAAATACGAAACGGCTGACCATTTCATGTTCTTCCTGCTCCCCCTGTCTCTATCTCGCTCTCACTCTCTCTCTCTCTCTTTCTCTCTCTCTCTCTCGTTGTCATACTGCTTTCAACGCTCTCTGCTTGGTCAGCATTTTGTTTGCGTTCGCTCTCAGTGTGACCTCTCGGCACCCACACAACTTTAACAACGAGAATTATTCTTGATTGCTTTGCTCGCCACGCAACTCACCGACTGACGCTCTTGATATCAAAATTTTTGTTTATTTTCTTTTGTGCTACACACACCACACACAACACACCCCCGTCTGTTTCTGTTGCTGCCTTTGAATGTGTTTTTTGTGTTCTTTCCTTAGTCGCATGCTTTGTGCTCTCCTCCGCTCTTCACGACGTCTGCTCTACCGCGCCGCTACTGCTCACTCGCTCGCGCATGTGTTGCGTCTTTTGGTTGAATGTGTGTGTGTGTGTGTGTGTGTGTGTGAGCAGTGTGGCTGCCTGCTTCGTTTTCGCTGTTGTCGTCGTTTTCGTCGTTGACGTCGCTACGTCTTCTTCGTGGTTGCTTCGTCGTCTCTCGTTGTTGTTGTATACAAGGTCGTTTGCGTACAAATTTCAACATTATTTGAAGGTCGTCCTTTGCCCATTCTACGCTCGCTGGCTCTCTCTCTCTTTATCTCAGTCGCTTGAGTGCGCTCTCAGTTCAGATGCCGGTTGGCGTCTTGGCCGCTGCGTTTTGGGTTGTTGTACTGGCTAAACAAAAGATGTCCATTAGAGGTCGACGTCGTCGTCGTCAGCTGCATTTAATTTACAGCAATGAGTATTTGCACTTAACAACAGAGCACAGCACATATGCCAATAAGTGAAAACCATTTGCCATTGTCCACTATCCACCCCTCACCTCCCTCAGCCCAATGACACTGTCCAGCCGCGCCCTTATCATATTGAAAACGATACAACAAACAATTTCCAGCTGCCGGCTGGCTTTGGCTGGGTTAATGTACCTTAAATTTATTATAATATTCCAATCGGCTTTTGCGCCTCTTTCGCTTTCGGGTCGTTGACATTTTTCGTTTTTCGTTGCTATTGTATTGTATTGTTTGGCTTGGTGCTTTCAGCTATTCATTCGTGTGCGCATCGCTGATAACAACAAAATCATCATCTCTCATCTCTTGGACAGCGTAATATTATTGCTTGCGCGCGTATGTGTGCGTGTGTGTGTGTGCGTGCGTGTCTGTAGAACACATGTCGTGGACCCAATTAGCATAACTCGCCCTGTCTCCCGTATCTCGAGTGTCTTCTGCAGAGGCCAAGGTCGTTGGCTTGTCGGATGAGCCAGAGGTGGGGCTGGAATCATGCATAGTTGTTTAGTTGTTGCTAGGCGTTTACCATGTCGGATATGCTCATCTTTTAGCAGGCAGTTGAGCAATAATCATTCGCATAGTAACGAAATTTATATTTAAACTACGTAATCATTTAAAAATAGTTGAAGACGAACTATGCACGATTGCCACATGTGGCACAATTTTAAAAAACACTTATACTTTATGAATGATTAATTAAATGGATTAATTTGTTAACTTGAATATTGTTTTGTTTATTTTTTTTTTTTAATTTTATCTATTTAGTTAGTTCTTTTCGTAATATTTGGCTCGGAATGTTTATAAACAATACAATAAATTTTATGTATCTGTGCCTAAATGTTATTGATTTTAGAAGCGGTGGTTGTATTTATTTAAAGGTTTTAGTGTGTTTCTTATTCAAATGTTGGATTTGAATTTTGGATTTGCTTTTCATAAGGTTTTTTGTAAGGTTCTTAAGCTAATAAATGTTAATTTTTATGACCAATAAGCATTAAAATAATAAAATTGTTGGGCAAGAAACTGGAAGCAATATAGTCAACCCCAAAACAAGAAATTTATATAGATACGATCTGAATCTAATTTATTTATTTTTATATTGCAAGTCTCTGAATTCATAAAAATAGCATAGAAAGACGTTATCAAAAAGGGAGAAAGTTCTTGGCCATTTTCATAGTTTAAAGTCATTTTTATTGATGACTGTAGTATAATTGCTATTTGCAGAATAACTGTAATATTGTGTTGGTTTTTTTTTTAAGTTCAACAAAGCTTTAGTTGTATTTTTGCCAATTGCTCCTTTTATTGAAGAAATCTCTGTATTTTCTCTAACTTTCTGTGAATATACGATAGTTTAATGAAAGAAGCTTTAAAAGAAAGTAATAGGTTGATTTAAAATATCCTTTATTTTATTGTATGTTTAGTTTTTTTTTCATTTTAATTTTTAACGTCCTTATGATGTTAAATAATTTAATTTGTAACTTTAATTTAACATTTTTTAAAACCTTTTTTTTAATAAGTGAATCATTTCTTGCATTGCTCAAATATATTTTAATCTAATTATATCATGTATTTTTTTTCATTTGACAGATTTACAACACAATGGAACTGCATCAACGACATCTTTCCAATTTCTACAAATTGCACAAATAAAATAGTTTAAAGTCGTATAGCGTGTAATTGCACAAGAATTGCAAATTTCAATATCTCACACACATACACACACACACACTCAGATCCCGGAAGGATGCCAAATATGTCGAGCATTAAGACGGAACAGAGTGTTTCACCCGGTGCCAGTGGCAGCTATCAGCTGCCCGAAAACATGTCGACGGCGACACTGACGCCAGCGTCGCCGCATCAGCAGCAGCAGCGTCACAATGTGTCCGTGACGAATATCAAATGTGAACTGGACGAGCTGGCAACGCCAACGAATGGCAACCTGGTGCCGGTTATAGCCAACTATAATAATCATAATCACAATCACAATCACAATCATAGCGGCAGCTTGCGCATTCCCCTCGGTGGCAACGGGGACGAGTCCGATTCGGATGCGGAGTTGGCCAACATTGAGAATCTGAAGGTGCGAAGACGTGCGGCAGACAAGAATGGTCCGCGTCCCATGTCCTGGGAGGGTGAGCTGAGCGAGAACGAAACGAATGGCGGCGCCGCCGGCGACGAGGAGGAGCTCATGGAAACGGAAACGGTGATCAAGAGCGAGGTGAGCAGCAGCACCAGCAGCAGCAGCAGTGCCACAACGATGGCCAGCAGTCAGGTGAACGCCATGTTGCAACCCATCAAAACCGAACTGGAGCACATAGCCGGTGAGATGCAACAGCAGCAGCAGCAACAACAGCAACAACAGCAGCAGCAGCAGCAACAACAGCAGCAACATCAGCAGCAGCACCAACTGCAACACCAACAACTGCAGCTGCAGCAACAACAACAATTGCTGCCACTGAAGCAACAAAGCTATGCACCGAACAACAAACTGAAACTGGCTCCGACGCAAAGTGATCCCATCAATTTGAAATATGAGCCAACGACAACGACAACATCTTCGCTGCTCTGCGACAGGAGCAAGTCGAATAGTGGCGGCCATTTGCCACTGTTGCCCGCCAATCCCAGTCCCGATTCTGCCATACATTCCGTCTATACGCACAGCAGCCCCTCCCAATCGCCGCTGACGTCCCGCCACGCCCCCTATACGCCCTCGCTGAGCAGGAACAACAGCGATGCGTCGCACAGTAGCTGCTACAGCTACAGCTCCGAATTCAGTCCCACCCACTCACCAATTCAGGCGCGTCATGCGCCACCCGCCGGCGTTGCTGCCTTGTTTAGCGGCAATGCAAATGGCGGTGCACTGCATCATCATAGTGTGCTCTATCGGCCACTCAATGTGGATGCCGCACAGGAGGCACAAAATCTCAGCATGGATGCGGGTGGTGCTGCATTGGATGCCAGTGCAACGTTGGCTGCCTCGCCGGCGGGCATCTCGCGTCAGCAGCTGATCAATTCGCCGTGTCCGATTTGTGGGGACAAGATCAGTGGCTTCCATTATGGCATCTTCTCGTGCGAGTCGTGCAAGGGCTTCTTCAAGCGCACCGTCCAGAATCGCAA
Organism: Drosophila kambysellisi; assembly: GCA_035042185.1. Classification (NCBI taxonomy): domain Eukaryota; kingdom Metazoa; phylum Arthropoda; class Insecta; order Diptera; family Drosophilidae; genus Drosophila; species Drosophila kambysellisi. The sequence continues at coordinate 1,300,922 of JAWNLS010000939.1, forward strand.
GAACTATGTGTGTGTGCGTGGCGGTCCCTGCCAGGTGAGCATCTCGACTCGCAAAAAGTGTCCCGCCTGCCGTTTCGAGAAGTGCCTGCAGAAGGGCATGAAATTGGAGGCGATACGCGAGGATCGCACCAGAGGCGGTCGCTCCACCTATCAATGCTCTTACACACTGCCCAATTCGATGCTCAGTCCGCTGCTCAGTCCGGATCAGGCGGCAGCCGCTGCAGCCGCCGCCGCCGTTGTCAATCAGCAACAGCAGCAGCAGCAACACCAACAGCAGCGACTTCAACAGCATCAGCAGCAGCAGCAACAACAGCAGCAACAGCAGCAACATGGTCCACTCAATGGCTTTGGTGGTGGTGGCTCCAACTCGCTGCCAGCGAGTCCCAGTCTCGGCGGGGCATCCATCAAGACGGAGCAAACGGAGCAGCTTAATCATCATACGTCATCATCAACGCGAGCCTCAAGCATTCCACCTCTGCTGCAGGTAAGCAAAAATTCCGTGTAGCGTTTAAAATGGAGATCCAACTAATTGTTAACTTCTTTGCTGTGTCCACCAGGAAATCATGGATGTTGAACATCTCTGGCAATATACCGATGCGGAATTGGCACGCATTAATCAGCCGCTGTCCTCGTTTGCAACTGGTGGCTCATCGTCGAGCGGCACAGGCGGTTCAAGCTCCGCCGGACAGCATACGGGCAATGCACAACAGATGACCAATCCACTGCTGGCCAGTGCTGGTCTCTCCTCCAATGGCGAGAACGCCAATCCCGATCTGATTGCACACCTCTGCAACGTGGCCGATCATCGCCTCTACAAGATTGTCAAATGGTGCAAGAGTTTGCCGCTTTTCAAGAACATCTCGGTACCTATCTATTAGCGTGTCCATACTTGATATATATGTATATATATATATATATATAAATTCTTGCTTATCATCATCTTCATCTTTCTCTGTTGCAACAGATTGACGATCAGATTTGCCTGCTCATCAACTCGTGGTGTGAACTGTTGCTCTTCTCCTGCTGTTTTCGATCCGTCGATACGCCCGGCGAGATCAAGATGTCACAGGGCCGAAAGATTACGCTGGCACAGGCTAAAACCAATGGTTTGCAGGTTAGATGTGAAAAGAGTTTAAGTATAATTTTCCATGCTTGCAACAAGTGAGTTTAGTTAAAATAATTTAGTATACACAAAAGTTGATTAAACTCAACGATAGCTAAATAGGCATTGGAAAAGAGAGACAAACAGACATTGAAACGATAGACGGATATATACACAATATTATATATACACCTTATAACGATTGAGTTTAAATTTATAATTGGAAATAATTTATCCTGCTTTTGAATATATTTAACTATTGTATTGCGACATCAGAGTTCTGTTTCTAGGATGCTAGTCGTGCAGATTCCCGTTAATAGTTTGATTTTGTGTAACTTAACTGTTATATCTGTATAATTAATAGGCGTGCATTGAGCGGATGTTGAATCTGACCGATCATTTGAGACGACTGCGCGTTGATCGCTACGAATATGTTGCCATGAAGGTAATCGTGCTGCTGCAGTCCGGTAAGTTATTTGCAACAGTGCAACAAATCGAACACACTCATTGAGCGTACCACATTTTGATATCGTTGCAGACACCACGGAACTGCACGAGGCAGTCAAGGTGCGCGAGTGCCAGGAGAAGGCGCTGCAGGGTCTGCAGGCCTACACGCTGGCCCATTATCCCGATACGCCGTCCAAATTTGGTGAGCTGCTCCTGCGTATACCCGATCTGCAGCGCACGTGTCAGGTGAGTGTGTGTGTGTGTGGCAAACTCTAGTGATGTGCTACTTATATTAATCTTTATCTTACTTTAACCCATTGCAGCTGGGCAAGGAAATGCTGACGATCAAAACGCGCGATGGAGCAGATTTTAATTTGCTGATGGAACTGCTGCGCGGAGAACATTGACAAATGTTGTGGGCCATGAAATTCTGTCGCCGTAGCCGTAGCCGTAACCGTAGCCGTAGCCGGGGTTAAGGCGGTCGCATACACAAGTTTTATATGATTAGTATTAGTATATCTATGCGTAGGGTTAAGTGATTTATGTGTAAGCTCTGTAAACATGTGCCTAAAAAATGAATCCACAGCCAAAACAGCAACAACAACGGGCAACAATGATAACAACAACAACAATAATAATAACAACAACAACAACAAGATCAACAAACAGCGGCAGCATTAACGAAACTCGAGAACAAAACTGATAGCACTTAATATTAAAAGGAGGAAACGAAACGGGAGAATTAATTTCAAGCGTGAAATTGCCAAATTTTTTATACAAAAATAAATAAATGTAAATATATACATAATAATATAAATATATGTATATATATATTTTGTCAAAATATGTATGTTTGCTGTGTGTGTGCATTCGTTGTTGTTGTTGCGCGGCTTGAGTTTATTAAATTATATAAAGTTTTTTGCTATGTATACATATACATATGAATTATGTATAGTAACTAAAGCACACATGGAAAATGAAAAGACTAAGAAATTTATTTAACTATAATATTAAAATGCAAATCAAATTATAATTTTTAGTTCAAGTAATCAAACAAAATCAAACACAAAAAACAAAACAAAAAGAAACGTAGCAGCAAGTGTTTTTTATATGCATATATATAAATATCAGAAAGAAAAACAAAACAAATCAAAACAAAAAAAAAAAAACAAAAACAACTGAAAGATCGAAGTAAAGCAGAAACATTTAAGAATATTTTTAAATAAAATGCCAAAACCGAAATTGGTTTAAATGAGAGCTGCTAGAATTTTCTACCTAAATATATAATACGTGAATCCATTTTTAAATGTTGTAGCATTTAGTTTTAGTGCAATTTCACACATGTCTACTTATATATCGAGATATATATACTTATATATGTATACATATATAGAGCGCCTTAAATGGTTGCGAGAAGAAAAAAAAACTATACAAGAAAAGACCACTCGATTAAATTGCCGCCTCTTTGTGGCAGGGCGTGGCAAAAACTATTCCAGTGATGCTATTTGTTGCATAAAAAACATAAACAAAAACAAAAAAACAAACTACATAAATCAAATTTATACTTTTGTCATAAACCACATATGAATATTTGTGTATCTGTATTCGTATTTGAATTGTATTTTGTATTTTTTAATTAATGTTTTAATATTATATATATATAATATATATATGTACGCATATGTACCTATGTATATATGTGTATATATGTTTTGTTTTATTGTAATTCTACTTAATAGCTGAAGCAAATCCTGTAACAGGATTTAAAACATTTAAATTACATACATTTATATTTTTTTGTCATTGCATAAAACAAACTTAGATTTATATAGTGTGCATATATATATGTATATACTGTCTATATGTGTGTGTATGTCAACTATAAAGCATCAAGCCCCACCAGCAAAACAAACAAAACAATGTGTAATTCCAATAATTTAAACAAAAACAATACAAAATATGCTCAGACAGTTGACCGGCAGAAATATGAATGGATGCTGTTTGCATTATTCATAACACTTGTATACCTGTGATTGCAGAAGGGTCATTAAAGAGTGTAATTAAAAGACTAAAATATGAGATTAAGTATCTTATGCCACAATTTATACATCCAATATTAAAATCGCTCACATTTAGAGAGAGAGAGAGAGAGAGCTCTTCTCATATTTCAATTTGACAGCATTAAATAATTTCATTCGGTTGCTGACTGGGCCCCGTGGAGTACCGTTAATCGTAAACCTAAACTAAAATGCAAATAGAGAAAATGTTAATTTAATGAATGGTCTAACTAAATATCAATATACAATACCATAGTTAAATGCAATTGTAAAATGATAAAGATAATCAAAATTAATTTATAGTTTTTCTACATCAAACGAAAATTGTAGCAGCTTTAAGCCACAAAAAAAAAAAACAAAAACAACTTATAAATCTCTCCGATTTTTTGATCCTGAAACTTAAGACACTTTTGCAGACAGTGGTAATATTTTACTATTTAAGTAATTCGCTTAAATAGTCAAAGTTGCGCTAAAAAATTAAGCTTTGTAAATTCGAATTAATTGTTCGGTTTTCGTGTGCTTTCGTGCTACTTTTTTCATCTACTCATCCATAGTAAATATTTAATTTCATTTTTTATAATTTTAATAATTGAAATTAAAAATGGAACAACAATTAAACCATTAATTGTCAATGCAATATTTTGTAATAAATATTTTTTCAAAAAAAAAAAAACTACATATACAAAAAAAAGAAGTTTTATTTTTCCATATTATGGAAAGTGCTGAAATAGAGAATCTGCATAGCTTTTTCGGGCCTGGAGTCGTAAAGTGGAATAGACTTAATACTTCGTCCAAATATTAGATAAATATACATAAAAAAAACAAAAGATTTCTCTTATTTTTCTTTTTGATAAATTTTCCTGCCAGTTTTCATATTACTGCACATATATGTTACCCAGATATTTGGTCAGCTAAGGTCACCCACCCAAACGGGTTTTGTTTGCCAAAAAGCTAAATTTGTGACCCTGTGAAATCAAATTTCGATTTGAGTGTGTGCCAGAAACCAGCAAATAAATAAATTCCAATCAATGTTGTGTTGGGAGCAGAGGTGTCCAAAAAAAATACTCACAATTCGATAGAGTTATGTAAATTTATGCAGATGCCTTAGCAAATGAACCGCTGCCGATATGCAATGATGACCAATGTTCCCAAATGCAAATGCGACTAAGGAATTCAATATTTAACTATTCTCAAAATGACAGTCAATTGTTTTTATCTAAAATCCGTTCTTGTTATATTACTTGCTTAATACATAGTTTGTATAATTACAGATTATAATTTATTATAATCCCAATTTGAATCCCAACTTGAATTTCAACTAATCCTCAGCCAGTGGAAATGTTATCCTTATCAATTTGATAGCTCCCAAATTGCTAGGTGCGAGCTGCAAAGATAATGTTTCTATTGGGATAGTTGGGATTGACATAGTTTAGTTATGTGTACTTACTGGAGTATTGAAACACAGCTGGTTGCCCGTGTGGCGACATAAAGTTGCAGGCGGAAGGCATTTCGTAAGAAGCGGTATTCGGGGCTGCACTGTGGCAAGATGCGGGACCGGGTGGGCAACAGTATGTGGCCGGTGGCGACATGTAATTGGCTGGACATGGCATATCATAGACGCAACCAGGGGGCGGTGGAAACATGCAGCTGCCACCCAAACTGGAACTTGTTAAATAAAAAGGTCAAGTGTTAACTTTTTGGATAAACACTAACGAATTTCGGAATTTACTTCCATTAAATAGTTTGTATCTTAATTCGATAGCTCTCTAAACTTCAATTCAGCTTAAAACGAGTGGCACGGGTTTTATCACAGTATTCAGCCTGCCCCACTTTGCTTTAATCTGAGAAAAGCAGATAAGCTTTCTATTTAGAAAATTAACGCTTTTCACACAACAATTAAAACAGCTGTTTTAGTTTAAATAAATTGAGCTCAATTTAGAAAAACGGAAACGGTAGATTTTTGTTAAATACGGAAACGGTAAAAAAGCGCTCCTGATTTCTTAAGAATTTTAAATTCTATTGTTTTCATTTCTATTATTAGCAGTCCTACGATGAATACATACCACATTGGTGGCATAAAGACGCCGCCTGAATCGTAGTTGCCAGCTGTGCTCAGGCATGTTGCACAGTTATTGGAGCCATCGCAGCTGCCCCAGCTGCCGGAAGCTTGGTCATTGGGAAAGTGATTGAAATTGTTGCCGGGTCTACAAAGCGGATTGAAATCGGTTTTGTAAACGGTTTGCGCTTGCAGCCTGTCATCGTCACAATAGAAGTTGCTCATGAGGGGGAAAGAGCTGGCAGAGTGGTTGGAATAATAGCCAGCGCTGTTGGGATCACTGCTGGGTGGATAACTGGGACCACAACTGGGACCATAATTCATAGACATGCCCATGCCGGGCGGCGACGAAGGAGCTGTCTGGTAATTGGGAACACATTCGGGTTGCGTTGATCGCAATTCTTGGATAAAGTTCCCCCCAAGCAGGCAGTTGCCGGTGTAGCCACAGTTGCTGGGAAAATATGAACAATATGGCATCTGCTGGCAGGAGGATGGAGTAGTGCAGCATTTGGGATAAGGAAACGGGATGGCCATGGAAGCACCTGGAGCACTTGGGTATCCGGAATTATTTATGTAGGAAGGCATTTCAGTTAGGTTTATGGGTCTGCTGGTATGCTCAGTGTTTTGGTCAGAGGTACGATATTCCAGATTGCTGTCTGAAAGGATATTATTATTAACTAACCGATCTGTAAATAACTAAATTAAACAAAAAACAAGATAGAACGTTGCAGTCGGACGCAACCGACAGCGAAATACTATTATACCATTACATAAATTAATGTAATTCTTATAAATATAATATATTTCTTAATTTTGTATAAAATATTAAATCTAGTAGTTCGATTCAATTTAATTGTTGTTATGTTTCATTCAATTAAATTGAATCGAACTACTAGATTTAATATTTTATACAAAATTGAGAAATTTTATAAAAAAAGAGGTGGCACAATTTGACGCGCTCGATTAAGAGTGACCAAATTGCAAGATAAGCAGCATTGCGCCAAAATTAACAGCATATGTTAAGTATTCTGTTAAGTAAATTGCGGGAGATACAGGCATTTATCGTTTTTTGTGGGCGGGAGTGGGCGTGGTCCAAAATTTTTATTCTACATTTATGAAGGGTGTTACTAGCAATATACCTTTAAAATTTGGTGACTTAAGTTTTCAAATTGCGCGAGATATATGGGATTTTCGATTTACACCAACAGGTGTATCGTTTCAGGTAGGTGGAGTGGGCGTGGCCATCCAATTTTTTTTATCGATCTTTGGGGGAGTTACCAGTAACATACCTGCAAAATTTTGCGACTCTAGCTTGCAAATTACGGCAGATATGCGCATTTTAAATTTCTAGGAACGAAGTTCCTGGGGGCGGCGGATGTGGGCGTGGTCCAAAAATTGGTATGCCAATCTTTGGAGGAGGTTACCAGCAAATTACCTTCCAAGTTTGGTTACTCTATTTTTAAAAAGTTCGGAGATATACATAATTATAGATTAATAATCGGAATTGTCGATTATAGGCGCAGGTGTGGGCGTGGCACCACAAATTTGTTATCGGTTCTTAAAGGCGACTACCAGTAATGTACCTACCAAATTTGACGTTCCCTACTCAAAAACTGCGGAAGATATAGCCATTTGAAAATTTTAGGGGCGGGGGTGATGGGGGCGTCGGAGGTGGGCGTGGCACATGCCAATCTTTCAAGGACCTCGCCAACAACCTACCAACCAAAATTGGTGACTGTAGCCATTAAATTGTAAGAGATATGTGGATTTATCGATTTGATAAAATCGATTATCGCGGTTTTCTAGCTCCCTGGTGGACGTAGGTCCAAACCCAAGACACTTTAACTTTTGAGGGTACTTTCCAATATACGTTCCAAGTTTCAAGTCTCTATCTCTAAGGGTGTCGGAGGAACGCGCGTTCATACAGACGGACAGACGGACAGACGGACAGACGGACAGACAGCATGACGGACATTGCACAAAACCAATATACTATTATTACCATTCTGGTATAATAGTATAATGAATTATGGAACTGGTTAGTCAATCGAGCAGATTTACGAAGATTACTCGGATTTGTAGAACTGGTCTTGGGCTTACCCTCACCACTCCTTGAATAAGGCATTCTCTGAGCCACTTGACATTGGTAAATAGCTGTCGTCTCATTCATTCCGCAGTCACTGTTTTGAACTGCTGCAGCTGAATCTTCTTCCATTTGGCGAGCTCCAAGGTCGTAACCACAGTAATCTCTGGATGTACAAGGACAAGTACAAGGAGCAATACGCGCTCCAGAATTGGCATCCGAACTGCTTTCAATGTAATAATTGTTCGATTGGGACTGCAAATAGCCATCTGCCCCCGACACCTGTGCCTCTTGTTGCATATAGGCATAGTTGTCAACGTTTGTCACAGGCTGTGGCTGCAACTGCGATTGTTGGAAATAGTTAGCACTCGTTGACTGTTCCAGATAAGAACTCTTTGTAGATTCCCGTGGTTTAGCATAGCTATAGTTATCCATTCCAGGATCCATTCCCATTTCCATTTCAGGTCCCATTTGCATTGTCATCTGCTGATGCACATAGAATTCAGCATTGGTAGTTTCTCTTGCTACGTATTGTGGTCCACTAAATCTTGAGTTAGTTTTTGATTGATCTGCAATACTTATGCTGCAACAACCTATTAAAATAATATAATTTTAGTGCTTATAAAAAATTTGAAAAAAGTTGGGAACTAAAAATCTCAAGCGTTTTTTTCCAGCAATTTTCCCCCACCAGTGGTTAGAAACTCAGGAAAAACAAGATAGAACGTTGCAGTCGGACGTAACCGACAGCGAAATACTATTATAACATAATTTGTGTGCAGTCAAGAAATACTGTCCAAGTTTGCCTTTTTGAATGGAAACACATTCTTGCATATAAGTGAGCGTGGCTTTTAAAGACGGTGGGCAAAATTACACGGGGTGAGCAGACACAAAAGATTGTATAAGCTACTTTCACTCTTAAATTCCGGAGATAGGCGGTGCCCAAATATTATAGAGAAGTTTCCTAACAATCTTCCTACCCAGTTTGGTAACAAACTAACTTGAATTGCGGGGGATATGGGCGTTTATCGGTTTAGGGGGCAGGAGTGGGCGTGGAGTTCGATCTTAGTAATATACCTTCTAATTTTGGTAACTGTAGCTCTTAAATTGCGGGAGATACAGGCACTTATCGTTTTTTTTTGGGCGTGGTCCAAAATTGTTTTCCACATTTATGAAGGGTGTTACTAGCAATATACGTTTAAAATTTGGTGACTTAAATTTTCAAATTGCGTGAGATATATGGGTTTTTCGATTTACATTAACAGGTGTATCGGTTTAGGTAGGTGGTCCCTTTTTGGTATAATAGTATAATAAACCAGCACCTTAAAGTCAGTAACAGGTTGCAAAAATAATTTACTTTGTTCTCCCCCACCAGTGGTAAGAGACATTGTATAATATTATTTGTTAAACAAAAAACAATTGTTTAAACAAAAATAAAAAATTAAAGTGTGTCGTAAAAATAGTACAGCACCTTTAAGTCTGCTAAGTTAGCCACAAGTTGCAGATATCATTTACTTGGTTTTCCCCCACCAGTGGTGAGAGACATTGTATAAACTTATTTGTTAAACAAAAAACAGATTGTTTAAACAAAAACATAAAATACAAGTGGTACGAAAACATCGAACAGCACCTTAAAGTCTGCTAAGTCAGCCACAGGTTGTACAAATAATTTACTTTGTGGCATTGTGTAACATTATTTGTTTAAGAAAAACATAAAATTGAATTGGGGCGTTTTGGAATCCAAAATATCGAAAAAAAGTGAACTGAAGTGAAAAATCTAAGTTACAGAATCAAAGCGTCGTGAGATTAGAAAAAGTCAATCAATCGTCGCAGGAAAGCGTCGTGGGAGACGTCAGTCGTCGATGTTAAAAGGTCCTTGTCAGGCAGAGCGTCGTGGAATTCGGACGTCCATACAACCCGTCTAAAGATCCTTGTTGAAGTTGGATTAAACGTCGCGGGATAATCAGCGAAGCAAATTACCAGTCGAGCTAAAGCGTCGCGGGAGAATCTGGGAGAAACTTCGAGGTGACTAAATCCTCGCCATAGTTGGAGAAAACGTCGACGTGACAAAATCCTCAACGTGGTTGGAGAAATATCGTCGCCATCTTCGCGGGAAACAATCTAAATGGGTAGCCGTCTTCGTTGCCTCTTGATAGATATTGGTACCTGGAGCATGTGAGCACCGCGAAGAAAAGGATACTGAAAGGATACTGGCGAGAATTCAGTGAGCAGGCATTCGTGCTGCAAATTTGTACTAAAGGATTACGCCTTCTTGTCCCGACAGCACGCCAAGTTCCTTGTAAATAAAGAGAATAACGTGTGCCTCGAAAAGTGGAATGCACTCAATGGCGTGTTTGTTAATGAATCCAAGCTCGTTTCAAAAACTCATCTAGTGAAGACGGATGATACCATCGGTCTTGGAATCTAAGCTATATATATCCGGACGCAGTGGTGCCTCCAAACTATGCCATATTCAAATTGCAGCTAATGACGACGTGGTGCTCATATCCGATGACGAGGACACTGAAGGTCTCCCTCGGACGGCTTTACAACCCGTCTAAACAGATCCCACATTATAAGCCTTAATTTTTCAGTTGCATACTCACATTGACAATCAGATGTTTCAGAATCGCTATTCTCAAATTCTTGTTCATCATTTTTTCCGGAAGCAATTCGAAATGTAAAGCTGCAAGAACAATGCACAAATTGCTTTTAACAATTAAGGATAATATTATTCATTAACTTGCCAATGATGTTTTATTGGCTCTGGTATAACATCTTCGCAGAATGGTTGAACTGAATTTGAGGAGCTTTTCGGTGTAATTGAATCAGCATCTGGGTTATCCGATTCAACTGCAGTTCTGACTAATTTATAGAACTGATTGTGTTCCTGTGTCTCGCCTTCTCTTAAGGTGGACGTACTCGAACCATTCAACTCGGTCTCAGACGCTTCTGGCTTAGAGGTCTCAGATATTTCATCACAGTTCTCAATGTCAATCAAATTGTTTATACTCTCATCGCTGTTTATCGACATTCTAATCTTAATAATCTTAATTAACCGAATCTGTTGCGCTCCAAGTCACCCATAACAAGAGCAACTGAGTAAAAACTCTCACCAATTTTGGGTGACAGTTGCTTCAAATTTATTTGTACTGCTTAAAAATGTTATAAACATTTCAGATGCTTGCTTTGTACTCAAAAATCCATTAGAATATTTACTACGGACAACCGCAGTTATTCTAATTTTATTTGGCTTATTTTAATATTACCATATTATGTTATTTTATGCACTTTATGTTTTGAATAAAAAATTCAATTTACGAAAATTCATATTTATTATCATGAATGTTTTGCGTAATTAAATGAAAACTTTTACTTCAAGACGTGAAATTGTCGAATTTTCCGCAGAGCTGTGCTTTGAGATTCATTTTAACTTCTTTTCAGCTTAACACAAGCAGACAAAAATGTAATTTCCGTTTTACCTGCTGTCAGAATTATGGGCGGATAGGGATGGGAGTGGTGCAATTTTTCCTTTAAATTCCCTTATACAAAAGGAAAGGTTGCCTACTTTAAGGTGAAGCATTGAGAAAAAATTCAGCTTCTGCCATCATCTTGCCACGCCCACACATCCGCCCCCACGCCCTCAAACAACCAAAACACACACAAACCCACACAGTGTGAATTTCATTTTAAGGTTTTTTTATTATACACTTGGAAAGAGTTTTATTATTTGATTACGTATTATGCAACTCGGAGCCAAGAAAGTTGCAAGACACAAAATATTGCAAATAAAAAAAAATATATATATATATTTATTTTACTGTTTTTCATTAGCATAAAAGTCACACTTGTAGAAAATATTTCATTGAAGGAGCTAAGGGCAATTTCACTTCGAACTCGTCGATATTTGCCTTAAGGGGTTTTACTGAACGTTCTTTTTTCTGTTTTTTTTTACAAATTGCATAAATTTTTGGTAACAATTGCATAAAGTTGAATATATTATAATCATTCCTGTACTCAATAAGAGTGTTTCAACTTCGACAAGCAATAAAAGTGCTCGATTTCTATTCAGTTTAGTTCAGTCAGTTAGTCTAAGTCAGTTCAGTCTTAGCATTTGCTGTGATCGGTTGTGTTTTTTCTATTCAAATTTACATAGTGTATTTAATTTAATTTAAAAATGTAAGTAGTTTGGAACTAACAAATTTATATTTAAATAGTTTTTGTTTTCCTTGTCATGTCGTTGCCTTTTCTGAAACATAGTTAAGGCCCGACATTTTAAATTTTGAAAATGTATTCAGTAAACTTTTTATCTATAGAAAAGATCGTACTCTCCTTTGGAGGTGTACTTATTGCTATCGATGCAGATTTATCTTCAGAGATTGTAATGTCGGATGATTCCAAAGATATTGAGCTTATTACTTTTAAATTGTGTGTAAATTGTGTTGGTCTTTTCATTACATGTTCCTACATTCCACCGTCGTCAGATAGTTCAATATATCTGTATTATTTGGATGCTATACTAGCTGTCTCTGCTAAGCTCTCTGATCGTGACTTTCTTTTAGTTCTTGGTGATTTTAATCTCACTGGAACTACGTGGACTTCTTGTCCTGACTCAAGTGCCTTGTCACCTACGACTCAAAGTGAGTTTCTAAATTGTCCTTGTAACTTCTCAACTACAACCTCTTTGTAGATCGATGATTTCGCCCTGTCAACATGGGTTTATGAAATATAGATCTACTACCACTAACCTATTAGAATTCACCTCTTTTGTTATCAAAGGTTTTCAGAACAAAATGCAAACGGAGGTTGTTTACACTGATTTTAGTAAGACTTTCGATGCCGTAAATCACCATTTGCTAATTTACAAGCTTCATCTTCTGGGATTTTCTAATAACTTAATTAATTGGATCTGAAAATATTTGTTGTCTAGAACACAGAGAGTTTACTTTAGAGGTTCTGACTCAAAGTCTCTATTCGGGTTACTTCCGGAGTACCGTAAGGAATTCACCTTGGTCCTTTGTTATACACATTATTTATAAATGACCTTCCGTCTTTTATAAGTTATTCTCGGGTACTGATGTATGCCGATGATGTCAAGTTGTGTCTATCAACTACTGACTTTCTTACTGGGCAGAGGCTTCAAGCTGACTTAGATAGTTTTGAAGTCTGCAATGCAAAGTTTTGTCTTTTTATAGACGAATGCCCTTCTGAGTTAATTATTTTCTTAATGGCAAACCACTGGAACGCTTTGAATATGTTGATGATTTGGGTATCCTTTTAGATCCCAAGCATATTTCTTCGACTGCTAATCGGCCCTTTGGTGTCCTGGGCTTCATTAAGCTCTGGTGAAACGAATTTGACGATCCCTTTATTACTAAAACACTTTACATGTCACTTGTGCGTCCTGTTCTTGAATATGGGTCTTGTATATGGTCACCCAATTACAAGGTTCATCAGGACCGAATAGAATCTGCGCAAAAACAATTTCTCCTATTTGCCCTTAGACGCCTGAACAGGAATACTAATTTTAGCTTACCTTCTTACCGTAGTAGACTTATATTAAACAAGATAGAACGTTGCAGTCGGACGTAACCGACAGCGGAATACTATTATACCTTAATTTGTGTACAGTTAAGAAATACCTGAATTGCGGGGGATATAGGCGTTTATCGGTTTTGGGGGCGGGAATGGGCGTGGCCCAAAAAATTTTGGAGTTCGATCTTAGTAATATACCTTCTAAGTTTGGTAACTGTAGCTCTTAAATTGCGGGAAATACAGGCATTTATCGATTTTTGTGGACGGGAGTGGGCGTGGTCCAAAATTTTTTTTCCACATTTATGAAGGGTGTTACTAGCAATATACCTTTAAAATTTGGTGACTTAAGTTTTCAAATTGCGTGAGATATAAGGGTTTATCGATTTACACCAACAGGTGTATCGGTTTAGGTAGGTGGAGTGGGCGTGGCCATCCAATTTTTTTATCGATCTTTGGGGGAGTTACCAGTAACATACCTGCAAAATTTTGCGACTCTAGCTTGCAAATTACGGCAAATTTCTAGGGACGAAGTTCCTGGGGGCGGCGGATGTGGGCGTGGTCCAAAAATTGGTATGCCAATCTTTGAAGGAGGTTACCAGCAAATTACCTTCCAAGTTTGGATACTATCTATCTTTAAAATGTTCGGAGATATACGGTGTTATCGATTAATAATCGGAATTGTCGATTATAGGCGCAGGTGTGGGCGTGGCACCACAAATTTGTTATAGGTTCTTAAAGGCGACTACCAGTAATATACCTACCAAATTTGACGTTCCCTACTCAAAAACTTCGGAAGATATAGCCATTTGAAAATTTTAGGGGCGGGGGTGAAGGGGGCGTCGGAGGTAGGCATGGCATATGCCGATCTTTCAAGGACCTCGCCAACAATCTACCAACCAAATTTGGTGACTGTGTTCATTAAATTGTAAGAGATATGGGGATTTATCGATTTGCTAAAATCGAATTTATCGATTTTCTAGCTCCCTAGTGGACGTAGGTCCAAACCCAAGACACTTTAACTTTTGAGGGTACTTTCCAGTATACGTTCCAAGTTTCTCTATCTCTAAGGGTGTCGGAGGAACGCGCGTTCATACGGACGGACAGACGGACAGACGGACGGACAGCATGACGGACATTGCACAAAACCAATATACTATTATACCATTTTGGTATAATAGTATAAAAATCTTCCTTCACTTGCTGATCGTAGTACAATGCTTGGTGTAATCTTTTTACAAAAGCTCATAAATGGTGAGATTAATTCTTCCGAGTTAATCAGCCAAATTTATTTTACAGTTCCGGTCAGTAATACAAGGAATTTTCTACCTATCTTTCATCAAACTTGTAGTTCGAATTATGCTATCCATACCCCATTTAGAATTTTATATAAAAATAAGAATATGCTTTTCCCATTAATAAATTGTAATTATTCTATTGATTCTATTAAAACTGTTGTGTTAGGTAAAATGTCTTCTAATTCTCGGTCGGTTGGGTGGGAGGGGGTTTGCTTTTGCCTGGGTCCGTGAGTTAACAAGCCCGTGCTTGGTATCGTTGGGCCACTTGAATGGGCTGCTCCAAACAAATTTAAAAAAAAAAGAAATTTAATTTATTAATTGCCAGCAGGTGTCTGAATAAGCCAAGCATTTTAATTGAATTTTCAGATTTTGAATGCTCGGAACCTTCTGGTCCGTAACGCCAGCTAATTATTGTGCAATTGAACACAAAAGGTGTTTAAATTCAAACGATTTTCACACTTCATTAATTACATGCATGCAACAGACAACTTGTATTAATGTTTTCTTACCTATACTAAAATAAACATCAAACATTTTCTACATTTAGGGAAGGAGAAAAGAAACCTGAATAGAAAAATGGAAAATTAAATAGAAATCAAATATAAACTTGAAATTCAGGTAATTTGTAGTCATGGTGGTAGTTTTAATTCTGAAATTATAGAACAGCCTGCAACATTTTTTGTTGTCCGCCTGTTTGCACCTGTCCAGCTGGACGCATTAAAATTTCATGTCCATTTTGCTTAATGCCTCTCGCTTTTATAGCACTTTAGATGGCAAACATTTGCTAACCAGCACCAGAACGAGTCTTTATTATCGTCTGCAACTCGAAGAAATTTGCATGCCAGCGGCTAGTTTGGCGCTGCGATTGAAATGTTAAGTTGCAAAAAAGTTTGCTGAGCGGTTGATTGATTGATTGGTGCGTTGTCTGTGGCAAGCAGATGCAGGACGACTGCAAAATGGAAAGCTAAAAATATAGATAGAGACACAAAGAGGGAGGGATGGAGAAAATGGCGATTAATGATATACATATAAATATCGACTTCAACTTGAAGCTAGAATCAAAACCGCATTTTGCTCTTGTTGTTGTTATTGGTATTAGCCGCTGTTATTATGTTCAATTAGACACATATGAATTTAAGACCATTTGATTGATGCTGTAATTGTTGGGTATGTTTGAAAGCGTTTTCATTTGTTTTTCGTTTATCTTTACACGCAAATCACAATGATTTTCTAAACTATAGCATCAAATTGCAAGGCATCTAAAACAAGTTAAATATACGAAAACAAACTTTAAGTAATCTAAATGCATACATATATTACCAATTAAATTATTTTTTAATTATTATTCCAAAATTCGAATTTAAATGATTTACATTTAATTTTAAACATTTTGCATTATTCAAATTTTTGTGTGAATGTCAAAATGTGGCGCTTCAGTTAACATTTTAATTGGCCTTATTCCAAATGACTCTTTTCGAAATCAAATTTTAAAACTACATAATGTAAGGGATAACTAATAATAATATTAACTTCCCACTTATTATGCTCGCATTTAATACTTTGTCTAATATTTAACTAGCAGTTTAAAATTGGGCGCTTCTCAAATTCTTTACAGCCACCTTTAGTCTGTTATGTCGATGCAGTGGCGCTAAAAAATGCCAAAAAATTAAATACCAAGAGTATCAACAGCTGTTAATGCGAAATCTGCCAGTTAACATCATACTGTTAACAGTCTGTATAGAAATTTCCAACCGTGCGGGTGGCTACGCGAGTGCGCCAATCACAGCTCCAACCTGAAATTGGAAACTAACAATGAGATTTTCGCAAATTACACTTAAAGCATAACAAAAACAAAGAGCACAAACAACGCGTGCCAAGCAGTGGGAGTGCAAGGTGTGTGTAAAAGTCAAAGGCTAAATGCAAAATAAGCCACTGCCAGGGCAAAACGTAATCAAAGCATTAAAAACTAAAAACAAGTGTAACGCACACAATATAAATATACGGGCGTGCGGCCTGCCAAACTCTCAGTGTATGTGTATGTGTGTGTGCATTTGAGTTTGTGTTTGTTTGCATTTGCGTTTGCATTTGTGTGCGTGTGTGTGTGTGTGTGTGTGCGCGTCACCTAAATAAACCAATTCTAATTGGCAAGAAGAGAGCAAGCAGCTTACTTTTGCACTTGCAGCCTCAAATCAGCTGTCCGAGATGCGTTGATGTGTGTGTGCACGCAATTTGGCATTTGTGTGAGTGAGCAAGTGGAGTATTTGTTGTTGTTGTTGTCTTTGTCGGTTCGCCTTAGCATTTTGGTGTTAAATTTTCGAAGCCTGCGTTAGTTTCTTTTTCTTTCGCCTACATGCGGCGCTTATCTATTTTTTCAAAGCCAAAGCCACAAAACCCGTTTCGATATTAAGTTGCTGTTATTGGTGTAGTTGTTGTTGTTGTTACTTTTGTTATTGCTGCTGTATGAAGCGTCACGCCTTTTGTGTTTTTAATCGCGCAATTCATTCATGTGCCCCCACTGCAACAACAACAACAATCTTAATAGCAACGATCGTCTGCTCAATTTGGGCCGCGCGTTTTCTATACAAAATTTCTTTTATTTACACACGAAAAAAAAAATAATAAAAAACGAAAGATTAAAAAAGAAGGAAGCAAAATAACAAACAAAAGCAAAATCAAAAGAAATCAAATTTCAAACTGTAATAGCGTCAGCAACAGCAACAGTAACAGTGATATCAAAAGCAATAATAACGCCAAATATTCACAGCAGCTGCAGCCCAAATTGCATTTGCTGCTACTGTTAATGTTGTTGTTGTTATTTGTGATTTGTGAATGTGTGTGATGTAAGTTTTATATTTGAAAAGTATTTTAAACACACACTCGCTTTTTTCTTTGTATTTTGCTTGGCATTCCGAAGACTATGGTTTGGTTTCCGCTGGTTGTTTTTGTTGTTTCTGTTAATGTGCCTCTTTCTTATGCGCTGTGCTCAGTTTAACTTTTGATTTTTTTGCTGGTTGACCGGCTTTTTATCGCTGTATAATATGTCGGTCAAACAATAGCAACAACAAAATTGTGCATAAAAAAATGTATTCCAGTTTGAGTTATTTGAATTATGATATGGCACTTTTTTATTTATTAATTTTTTATACACAATCACCAAAGATTTAAATATAACAAGAAAATGATTATTAATTAGGGTTAATTGACAGCGGCAAATCTGCTAAAATGATTAGTCCGTGTGTTCAATAAATGATAGTTCCTATGAGCTAATTTCATTGATATTTCAACAACTCAAAACTAAAAATTTGCATATACCTCTAATGAAACTGTATATACCTTTTAATTGTAAACTCCAAGATACTGCCATAATATAAATTTGTAATTAAATTCAGATCTGTGGGTGTTTCTCATTCATTATTAACATAATTATTGCGGTACCTATTCAGATCAGAGTTTTCGACGCCCAATATAAGTACAACTAGTCCAAGTTGTTGTTCATTTTGTCATGTAGGTTTTCCGAACGGGTTTTAGCGGTTGCACGTTAGGTCTTTTCAAATTGAAATGCTAAATTGATTAATGGTGCCAGCCAACAAAAATGTATGCAATTAGTTATGTACAGTTATATTTTTCCAGCATTATTCGATTATAGAAATCATATTAAAATTTGTTTTTGGACATTATATATTATATTTTTATTTTTATTTATACGCTCAATGTGTAAGTTATCAGTAAAGAGGTTTTTTACTTTTCAAATGTAATTTGATTGCTGGTTTTCACACTCATTCATAATGTTCAATTTTGTGAAATTGACAAATGTATGTTGAATCGATTGGGTTTTTTTTTTGTTTTTCCTTCGAAACATCTGTATTTTATAATCAAACCAATCGGTATCGTATACATTACTTGATTTATTTGTTTACTATAAAAATCGCACACTGGTAAATATCAAAAACATAAAGCACTTATCCGTGAATAGATGTTTATCGCAACGTTAGCAAGTTTCTCGCAATACATTCTGCATTCCACGTAATTCCCCTCCTGCTGGGCGGATGAATAGAAGAAAACAAAAGTCTTCTTTCATTGCTAAAATTTCTTCAATTAGGTTTGCAAATTGTCACTATAAATATAAAAATTTTTAATATGATCTCTATTATTTACGAGTGTATAAATTCACGCATCGAATCTCTATAAATAAATAAATCTATAAAAATAATTTGAATATAACTGATGGCATTTTATAATTTAATTGAAATTATAATTTGTTTTATGCCATAAAACATTTGATCTTAATGAGCCGAGACTTTAATTTAATATTTAACCCAACATTTATCTCTTGTCTGTTCGTTCGCGCTCATTTGGGAACAGATTGATTTATTTTTAATAAGGTAATAACTTGTCAAATAGAAAGAAAAACAACCACCTAGTGTGTCTAGACATTAAACTGTCAGATAACATTTTTAAACATTCGACAAACTTAATTTATACATGTGCTTTTAAAAATAGCAGCTAACGTGCGCTTCCGGAAGAATGATAAAAAACATTTATGAAAACAAGCAATCAGCGACGGAAGTATTGTTAGAAGCTTCCATAAAATTTAAATTAAAGCGAATCTTTTTCTTGTGCGCACACTTAAAGACTCTATCATAAAGCAGATATTCTTAGATTTTAATTTTTTTACAATTTCTAGCGGATTATTGCGAGTTTATAATTAAACTCATAATTCGTTTAAATATGCATTTCCTTTAAATTTTTAATTAATTCATAGATGTTTATTTTTGATTGCATGAATATAATGTTAAATAGTTGATTTATCTATTTTGATACCTGTGCCTTGTTACATTCTATTTTTATGATGAGTTTGTTTGTCTTTTGTACTTTTTTTTATATCTCAGTTTGACAAACATTCAATTACATATCAGAAATACATTTTTTCTTACAAGCGTTTCGCTCGTGGCGCTTACAAATAAATATTGTTGTTCATCCCAAGAAGTTAAGATTAAATTGTATGATAAGCTGTCGCTAACTAGACTACTTAGCCCTGTCACCCAAGTGTACAGATAAGAAGCAATGCAGTAGCAGTCGTTTAGTGCGATAAGCTTGACATAATTTCACTGTTTCTATTTGTTGGACGATAAAAAAATTGTCAAAGCGGAAGTCACAAGTCGAAACGCTTTTATAGTCACAAGATAAGTCAGTATGCTGTGTTACTGAATATTGCTATCGTATTATAAATCACACAAAGTTGACTATTTTCCTATTCAGTGAGTTGTGGAGCATTTTTGAATAGTGCCTGACATTTGCAGTTAACAAATGATTCGCTTAGTTTCATATTACCTGCAAATGTTAGCCAAGTTAGCAGTGCTATTAATTAAATACTCAGAAAATCCATAATGAAAAATCACAATTCCTCTGACCCAAAGAGCAAAAGTTGCCTGGTTACTTTTAATGGCAAATAACATATCTATGCATGAATACACTCTTGTATATATATTTATATAAATTTATATTTATTTACACATTTTCACATAATTTGTTTGTGAAAAAACGTCATGGCAACAGCAACCAGAAAAAAAAATGTTCAAAGGGGCGCGTGCCATTTCAGGGTTCAGCAGGTCAAATGCTGAGCAACTTTTTTTTATTATTTTTTTTTGAAGCTGTTGGAAATTTTAACTGCCGCATTAATTTCAATTTTTGCTAAAGTTTTCTGTCTTTTTTTGCTTTGAGTCTTTGATATTTGTACGTTTTTAATGAGCGCTTTTGAAATGTTTGAAATTTGAGGACAAACACAAATGGTTTCCTGATTTTTCTTTTGAATTTAAATAGATAAGTTCAATATATTGCTGCCTACACTTAAATTTGGCCTTAGGTTTGCTATTAAATTCAATAAATTATTGTTATCGAGTACAACTGAAACAAAATACTGTGTAGAATTGTATGTATAACAAATAATTTGAATAAACAAGCAAAATCATTAATAGACTTTTTTTGCTAATGGAGTGAACCATCTGGTTCAAATAAAATTTTGAACTACGACAAACTTTGACTTCATGGCACCCTTTGATAATGAATTTTAGTTTTACAAATTGTGTGCCATTAACAAAAATGAATCAACCGAAGCTCAAAACTATAGTTCAATTAACGACCCAGCTCACGTCCATCGATCAACGTCCAGTCGAATCCGACCCAACAACTAAGCTCAACCCAATGAATACTTAACCTTGGCCCAAATTATTATCAGTCGAACTTTAAGCATATTTAAAACCGGACAAAATGCAATTTACACTTGAATTAATCACAAAGTTACCCGTAAATGTAAGCCAAGTTGACTTGAGGAGACTTCAAATCAGCTGTCAGCATGGGTTAAGTCAAAACCAACCCCAGCTCTCTTTCGCTCTGCCTACCCCTAGTGCCCAGTGACACTATGCCACTGGTCTGGTATTAGTTTACACTTTTGTGGTTAACCGCAAATAAGCATTTTGTTTGGTTTTCCTTTTCGTTTCGTGTGGTTTGCTTCTTGCCACTTTCCCAACTTAAACTCAAACCCAGCCATTTGTAAAAGTTAAGCTCGGAGAGGGTTTTTTTTTCTCCCTCTTTGGTTTGGTCAAGGAAATTGAAGTGCCTGCTTAGTTGCTTCGATGCTCCAGCTTGGCCAGTCATCAATACAATTTATGTTTTTCATTTTCCATTTTCTATTTTCTATAAAATACCCTTTTACACTTTGCTGCGTTCATATGAAATTCCAATGCTTTTTTACTTACTTATCAATGCGTAGCAAGTGTGACTTGATACAATCCGTTGCTAGGGACTACAGCTCCCCTAATATTAAATAAGCTGCTAGGAAACAAATCGAGGACAATGAACTGATATAAAAACTCGAAGTTAAACAAGTTAGTTACCGAAGTGTCTTACCAAATGAGATATCTTTTAAGCTTGTGCATTCAGTGCAAAAGTTTCCAATAGTGATTGTATTTTTCTATTTTTTCTACACTGTATTTGTAATAAATGCTGTTCTGTTAGGCAATTCATAATAACAATTTAGTTAGTTATTTAAAGCAGAATATATATTATTATAAATTTACGATCCGTTTAAACTTTTCACACATGCAAATAAATTCTAATTGAAGAGCTTCTCGCGATGAAGCTGGCAATTAGTATATTTAAATTAATTGCCATTATGTTTTTATTAATAATGTTTTCAATTTGCCCCTCAGGGCTTTTGAGTTCTATTCTGTGTTATTCTTGGTAAGAAGCATGCAACTGTCATGTCAACCGCGAGTCAGGCAAAATGTTTTCTTTCCTTTCGTCTAACAATTAGGCACGCAACCATCCGTGGGCGGGTCGGCACAGGTGGGCCACTATTAAGGCGTGTGATGTGCCGACACCTTGTCGAGGGGGCGTGGCTGGGGGGGCACATCCATGTTGTCTGCATGACAAGCGCCTGTGGCGAGGGCATTCTGTTTATGGTTGATTGAATTGAAATGGGAAGCATGTGGCGTCTGTTCAACTAGAGCTCAACTTGGAAAGTGTATTTAAGGGTGATTCATATGTTAGATCTTCAACTTACCATTAAATGGGAGGTTTTTTGTACCCAGTAATATTATGGTTAAATATACCTTAACTAATATCATTTTATTATTAATAATTGTAACTTCCAGTTGCTAACATATTTGAATATTGTTTACAAACTGCCGTGAAGCAAACCGAAATATAAATATTGATTCTTATTCCTCCTCTTATATAAAAGTACAAATTGAGAATACCGAGCAGTGAAACAAATGGTGTTTGAGCCTTAAATATAGCTTCGCCAACATTTTACCCATGAATTCTTTTATTTTTAAGCATCCTCATTTCAACTGTTTATATTTGCTGGCCAAATCATTGATTTTAAGTGTCTGCGTAAATTTGATTCAGTTCACAAGCCCAAATTATTCTTTTGTCAGCTCTTTGAGAAGATATCTATAAATAACAGATTAGCACATTTAAATTCAAATTAATCATGTCGTTAAAGCTTTGTTTATTATTTTTTTTGTGGCGACGATCGCCAATGAAATATCAAATGTTAAATGTTTCTTGTTGTATGGTTCAATAACCCAATCGCAAACTTGATTTATAAACAAAAAAAATAAAACACTTTAAATGCTCCCCGTGCTGACTAATTTTCAAAGATTTTAAAGCGAATTCCATTTTTCGCTCAGCCTAATGGTTTTTTTTCTGCCCCCCTGGGGCATTGAATTTTTGTTGTTTTTGCCGCAGTGGCTACTGTAGAAACACAATAACAAATACGTATAATATATAAATTACAGATACGGAAGATAAATCTGTTTTCATTGCTCATTAGAATTGTCTCTGGGGTATATTATCCGGTTCCATTGACTGAGCCCTGCATTTCATCGAGTTATTTGTATTTTTCGCATAGGGTTTGATTTTATTTTGTATACTGCTGTGTTTTGTAATTTGCAATGCAATTGTTGGCGTTATTAAAATACCAGGCATGGTGTGCTATAAGTCTATTGTGGCCCATTATTAATAATGTTATCCGTTGAGCAGCCCATTTATTTAGGCATGCATAAAATTTAAATGAACAACTCAACTAGGTTGTGATGCGCAATATAAATTCTGTAAAAATAATTCTATTATATATTTATTATGTGATTTCTTATATAACCTTATATTGAACTTATATCACAGCAAGTGAACAACAACCATGTTCACTTTTATATTATGTTCTGTTGTTTTAGAAAATATTCTTAAGCTTCACGTTGATAAAGTGTTATTTAATGTTTTTTTTTTATTTTTTTTTTTTTGTTGTTACCATTGGCTTAATGTACTCACGGGAAAAAATAACTTTTGCTCGTTTATCTAACTTTATTTTGGATCTGGCCGCATCGTTTTGTTGTTCTTCTTCTCGCTGCTTGCTAACCCAGAACATCCTTCAAGCTCATTCCAACTTGCAGAATTCACACAAAAACCAACGAACCATGCAAATTGACTTCCGTCGTCTCGAGTGGGAAGTGTGGACTCGTGGGCCACTCTGTTGGCCACATTGCACTTGTTCTGCATCAGTTGATTTAAGTCCGGGAGGAGCTCCACCCACATGGACTTGAGGCTTTGTGAGGCAGACCTTAGACTAATTATGTTTATGGCAAATTCGTCGATAAAGTTTTCTATGTCACGTAGATTGTTGAAAAGTCATTACGGTTATGGCTTTGTTTTTTGGGCTGAATTAGCAACTTGGTTTTTGTTTGTTGTTTTTAGTTTTGTCTTACAAATTGGCATTTATGTTAATTAGAATAGTTTTCTCTTTCCACGATAAAATTCTGAGAAAGTAGATGAAACATTGTTTTACACTGATTAGCTACTCAAATCTACGAGCTTTTAGTTGAAATAAGTTTAAAGAATGATGATCATGAGGTCAGCCCCGATTTTTTTTATTGCTTTTATTGAAATTCGTTTTAGAAGGGACCGCTTAATTAAAAGGCAGTTAAAGTGACTGTAAAACTAAATTAAAAATACAATTGTTGAACTTTTCATGCGCCCCTCGAGTGCTGCATGATAAGAATCCAAACACTCATTATAGAAGTAAAACACTTAAAAAATTATGAGTAACTTCAACTTGAAATTGTTCTTGGAACACTCGAATATTTCCATCCAATTGAGCGATGCAATTCAATAGCCGACAACCTAATCGACATTATTTCTTATCATTTGCAGATAACGCATAAGGCACTAAAGCTGCGCCCATCTCTCCACATTTTGGATAAGGTAAGTAACCATAAAACCAATAAATAATTAAAAAAATGTTGTAATAATCGGCTGATAAGCACTATTTCATTATCAACTCTGATGTAGCTGATAAAAGTCAAGTTAGAGAATATTAGCACTAAGCAGTCAACACATTATATTGACACATTGGTATTCGTCTAGTGTAGCAATTTATAAAAATATTTACTTATATTGTCTTTAACCTATTTTATAATAATATAATTTAAACATATTTTTTTTGTTGTAATTATTATGGTTTATTTGAGAATTACAATGATGTGATTAGAAAGATTCTATTGCCGTGTCCGTCTGTCCATTCGCCATAAAACTAGAAAATATTTAATAGCTAGATTCAGAGTATATCGTAGCATTCTTCTTGGTTTAGTAACTTTTATAAATCAGAATAAATGTTTTACTTGCTTTTTATATCCACATGTAAGTTTGAGGTTTGAGGATACGTAAATAGAACAAAGAACTTAGGCTTTAACGAGCTCGTCTAAGTGTCGACTTAAGCATTTATCTTGCATGTTATCTATCACTCTTAGTATCTATTAATCAGCGGCAATTGGCTGCCATTTATTGGCACATTGATTAGCCACAGGCTGTCATTGAGCCCGCTTGATAACGCCAACAAATCCGTTTTCTGATAGTCAACAAGCCACCAGGCCAAGCGCAAAAAGTGTAGTCCGCTTTTAGGATACGCGGGCACAATTAATCTTGCTGGCACTTTGGTAACAAGAACAACAACAACAACAATGGCAAAAAGTGTCTACAAGAGGGGCAACCACATCTGCGTGCTTTGTTGTAATTAATATGCAAATGAGCACGTCTGGGGCCGGGCCCGAGACAAAGCGCAGCGCCGACGTCAAAAACATTTGCACAAATCATCGGTTAAAGTGTCAGAGAGTTAGGGAGACAAGTGAACCAAGTGAAGCTAATTGTTATGCAAACGGGCACACTAAGAATTTCCAGACAGTTGTTCTTCTTGTTGTTTTTTTAATGTTGTTGCTCTCACAGTTGTTGTAATTGAAGTGCTTAGACTGTTGTGAACTTAGAGGACTGGTTAAAGTCCACTTTCGAGTAAACGATGCTAAATAGGCCGAGTACAGCAAATGTAATTATAAAGCGTTAGCTGTTTGTCTGCAATGGGCTGAAAGTACGTGCTAGTTGCCGCCAGTTTCTGCTCTTTTTTTTCTTGTTTTTTTTGGCCGTCATCCAAATGTCATCGATGTAGTCTCTATGAGCCTGTCCGAGGCACCGCAGTTGAACAGTGGCACCAACAGCAGCGGAGCCACTCAAACTTGACATCGGCATAGGGACTAACTGAGTGTGGGGCACTTGGTGTTCTCAGGCACAAGGCCAAGAAGCAGCCACAAGCATCTCTAGAATAGCACTCACTCATACACACACACACTTGTCCTCTCACTCTGACAGGCTCTTGCTGTCTCTTTTACATGATTGCCTTGGCCAAGTTTGAGGCTAAGGCTGAGCATCCTTTTAAATGAATTAGTGCAAAATACATTATAGTTTTCAGCTGCATGAGCGTTTTACAGTAAGTTGATTGCTTAAAAGCTTCCACTAACACACACACACACACACACACACATGTTTGTATTTATCGATAGCAGGCAAGTGCTTTGTGGCATTTGGAATCGATAGTTTTGTGTTTGTGTTTGTATTTGATTTGGATTGTGGTTTTTATTGATGACAATGCAAATTGATATAGCATATCTTAAGAGCTTATGCAAATTTCCCAGGCTATGTTTAAATTCAAGTCTATCTATATTTTGATTAGAAAATAAGTGCAAACGAGATTTGTGGAGATTCAGAATTGCTTAATTTACTGATCCCATTTATATTTCTAATTCGTTGTAAATTGTCTTTTGCCATTTCTATAGTTTGTTAACCTAAAATAAGTGCAAAAGGAGCTGTGGATTTTCTGTAACTCTGTTTTCAGAATAAAATTTTAATATTTAGTAATTTCACTGATTCCATTTATATTTGTAATTCATAGAATTTTGTATTACTCGGCATCATTATACCCTGAACCCATTAAAAATGGGTAAAAAGGGTATAATGGTTTTGTGCAAATGTATGTAACAGGCAGAAGGAAGCATCTCCGACCCCATAAAGTATATATATTCTTGATCAGGATCAACAGCCGAGTTGATATAGCCCTGTCCGTCTGTCCGTCTGTCCGTCTGTCCGTCCGTCTGTATGAACGCACGGATCTCAGAGACTATAAGAGCTAGAGACTTCAAATTTGGAATATAAGATCTCGTATACCAGGCCCAGATCAAGTTTGCGTTATTTTATCGATAACTGCCTCAGTTTCTGAATTATCGATACATTTAGATTTCCGATAGCAGTAAATTCCAGATATCTCTCACAATTTAATGGATACAGTCACCAATTTTGGTTGGTAGGTTGTTGGCGAGGTCCTTGAAAGATCGGCATGTGCCACGCCCACTTCCGACGCCCCCATCACCCCCGACCCAAAAATTTTCAAATGGCTATATCTACCGCAGTTTTTGAGTAGGGAACGTCAAATTTGGTAGTTATATTACTGATAGTTGCCTTTAAGAACCGATAACAAATTTGTGGTGCCACGCCCACACCTGCGCCTACAATCGACAATTCCGATTTTAAATCGATAACTCCGTATATCTCCGAACATTTTAAAGATAGAGTAACCAAACTTGAAAGGTAATTTGCTGATAACCTCCTCCAAAGATTGGCATACCAATTTTTGGACCACGCCCACATCCGCCGCCCCCACGAACTTCGTCCCTAGAAATTTAAAATGCGCATATCTGCCGTAATTTGCAAGCTAGAGTCGCAAAATTTTGCAGGTATGTTACTGGTAACTCCCCCAAAGATCGATAAAAAAATTGGATGGCCACGCCCACTCCACCTACCTAAACCGATACACCTGTTGGTGTAAATCGATAAAGCCAAATATCTCGCGCAATTTGAAAACTTAAGTCACCAAATTTTAAAGGTATATTGCTAGTAACACCCTTCATAAATGTGTAAAAAAAATTTTGGACCACGCCCACTCCCGCCCACAAAAAACGATAAATGCCTGTATCTCCCGCAATTTAAGAGCTACAGTTACCAAACTTAGAAGGTATATTACTAAGATCGAAATCCAAAATATTTTGGGCCACGCCCACTCCCGCCCACAAAAAACGATAAATGCCTGTATCTCCCGCAATTCAAGAGCTACAGTTACCAAACTTAGAAGGTATATTACTAAGATCGGGCCACGCCCACTCCAGCCCCCAAAAACGATAAACCTATAATGCATTTAAAGCTTGGTTCAGGGTATATGGTAGTCGAGCTCACTCGACTACAGCCTTCTTACTTGTTTTATTTTGAAATTGTGCAATTTTTTCCTGGCTGCAAACTGATTTTAGTTAGCACAGAAAAGCAACCACACAAATTGTTTTTTAAGCTAAATGGAAAATATGTATGAATGGATTTGGTAAAGTAGATAAGTCTAAGCAACTGAGTGCTTTTCAATTGCCCGAATTGGCTTTTAAGCAACACAAAATGTGCCAACATATTTTGGAGTTACGCGAAGCGAGACTAAGCACTCCAAAATGGCTGCTTCACAAACAGGACCCACATCGCTTATATTTTAGTTCGCATTTTATGCAGCTTATATTGTGTATGTGTGTCTGTGTGTGTGTGTGTGTGTGTTTGCCCACTTTTGCAAACTCATTAAAACTTTAACAATGCTCACCAACCCCAAAGAAGAAAAAAATGAAAAAGTTTGACAGATGGCCACATGTTCGGACATTCAGTTAGTCAGCTAGGCATCCATTTTGGCCGGAATACAAACAGAATGAAGCGCCTTGGCTAGAAGAAGGACCGGCGTGAAAATGTGCAGACTAATAAAAGTGAAAACTGAAAAGCGGAAAGTGAAAGATGCTCCAGCACTGTGCGACAACGCGGAAATTACAATTAATGTGTATGTGTGTGTTAGTTACGAGTGTGCAGCTTTTGTTTCCTGGGTGGCGAAAACCGTTAAGACAACTGCAGTCCTAAAAGAGAGGAAAACAAAAAAAAAAAAAAAAAATACAACGAAATGAAAAACAAACTTTTCATAAGCTTTTTCAGCTGTGCAGCGCAGGAAAAGTTGTTTTGCCAGTTGTTATTGCTCTTGTTGTTTTAATTTATGCCCATGAGAGACGCCAGTCGGCGACAAACACATATACAGGGTACCAAAACTTATGGCATGCACTGTAGGTGCGGATAAAGCCGCTCAGAAGAATTAGCATGCAACGAGCAGGGAGTCCTTGACCAAAATTCGTACATTCATAAACATAGAAATGGGGACGTTGTGCATTGTTTTTGGCTTTCTAATAAACTAAAAACGCGTTGCGACAGAAAATACAATAATAATTCTTAATATATATATAAACACTCAAGGAATATAAATTTGACTTCAAGTTAAAGGCAAAGAACAAATTTTGGATAAACAACTATTTTTGATTGGGATAAAAAAAATACTAAAATGAAACTCAAAATATTTCTTAAGCTAAACAATAAACTAAAAAGTCAATTTTATTAAAGTCTGGAAGTTATATTTGGTTCGGGATTATAAAAAGAAATATGCAAATGCCGAATATTAAGTCCATTTATCAAAAGGATTTAAATAGAACAGAAAGGCTCACGTTAAACAATATAAATATGTCAGCAATTAAGGCTGAAAAACATATGTTTCTGAAAAGAGAATATCTTACTCTTATGAACAAAGCTGCTTTAATTAATTCCACAAATCTATTAGCATTTCCACCATCCTTTGTTTAGTTCGGCTTAGCTGCTCGTTATCCTTATTTTTTCCTTTACATATATTGTTGTAGTGGATTGTGGCTTACTTCCGCTTAATCATTTCGTCGTTTTGCGTGTTTGACGGCCAAGTTACTAAAGTTGTATTTACTTTTTGGCCAAGTCACTTGTCCAGAGTTTTCATGTCCATTTTCCGTGGCCCCAGCCACATTGTGTTCCTTTTCCTTTGGCTGCCCATTGTTATTATTGTAGTTTTGTTAGGTTGTGTTTTGTTCGTTTCAGATTTGTTTGATTCTTTTCATTTTTCTTCAGTTGCTTTCAACGTTTTAGTAATTGGACGTTTTCTTTTCGTATCTGAATCTAGGTTTTCTTTTTTTTTTACTGATTGGAGATTGAAAAGTTTTTTACGCTGTTAATGCTGTGTTAAATAGAATGAGGACTAATGGATCTAAAAGTGATCTAAGCACAAAAAGGCCAATGAATTTGAAATTTGTTAGCAACAATTTTACTCTTGAATGGACATTTTTTTTTAATTCTCTGTTAGCGAATTTAAAATGCAGAAAATGAGGAATTTTATGTAAGAATTGTTTAAAAGTATTGAAGAATATTTTAATATTCAGAAGTTGATAAGTAAATAATTCTTTAAATATACTCAAATTATTTGTACCTGGAAACTTCTTTTAAAGGCAAAAATGAGCTATGGAAATATTTGTAAACTTATAGCTACTTTACGTAACTTTCACGACAAACAACATTTTCAGAAGTATTTCACAACAAATTACACCCTCACATGATCCACACAGCAAGCCTCATTATCATACGTGTAAGCACAGAATACTTCAAACTTGGCTTGTTGGCAAAGTTGGGGAGGGGGAGGGGGGGGGGAATGTATTCTTGTACCTGCTGACAGTCAGTGCAAATATTTACGACATTTACTTTTAACGTAAATCAGGGCATGTTGCTCAGTCCACAGCTGCTCGACACCACAAACACACACACACACACACACACACACACACACACACACACACACACAAACACACACACAGGCACACGCATACGCACGCAGGCAAACTGAGCTGCACATAATATCATTAAAAAAAATTGAGCACATTAATAAATAAGAATTATGATTGTTAATAAAAATAATGGTCATAACGGCGAAGTGACCGAAAATCGATGGCCAACAAGCGAAAGAACCGAAAATGGGAGCAAACCTCCAGAGAGACATATTGACACTTCGTGCAGTAATTGCATTTGATGTCTGGGCGCTGCCACGCCCACCACATTTATTGAAGTTGGCTACAGCAAATATGGCAATATTTTGCGGCCACTTGCCACACACTTGGCAGGAGGCGGCAAAACATTTTCAGTTCGTTTTGTTGCATAACTTTTGGCGCTTAAAAATGTGGCAGACATCATAAATCAATTTTATATTTTAGCATGCAGACAATAAAAGATAGACGGATTGTGTGCGTGTGAAAGAGCAACACAGAGACAGAGAGAAAGAGACAGAGAGAGAGGAATAGTGAGAAATGGGGAGAGAGAAAGAGATGCGGCTTAATAGTCGAAATGGTTTAATGTGCTGGTATCTGGGGGCTTATGGCCACCCAAGTTGAGTGGTTTCAGTTGTTCTGGCGTCTTCTGACTAACACAAAGTAGAAATATGCCTACTAACTTGTTGTATAAGCCAATATCAATGTGTGCAGGTGTAAATAGGTTGAGTTAATAACGAGCAACTCCAAGCAAGTGGCATTTGAAGTACAATGCAGATATTTTAGCCAGTTTATTCAGTCTGTTTAAGATTGCTTTTCGATATTTGTTATTAATATTATTGCATAAATATTAGCATAGTTGGTTGGATATTAAATCATCACTTGCATATTTAGTTCGATAATGCATTTTCAATTAATGCAACAAAATTCATCAAAATGTCAACGAGCATAAAAAACGGGTATATTAAAATTGGAAAAAATTGGAAAAACTAGGTTAGCGATTGGAGCATAAGCAAACAACGAGGGAAATTGCAAGGGAAATATACATAAGTGACATGGGGCTGGGAACGCTGAAGGCGACTGACTGAACTATATAAAAGTGTAATTCAAGAGCTCTAGGTAAAGCAAAGAATATATATACTTTTATATATTGCAATACACTTAAAACAAGCCTACAGAACTTACGCAAAAAGTTATGCAACTGGAGGATGATTATCCGGAAGCCACCAATCCAATATAACATGCTGGTGGGCTTAAGCGTTAATCTGGTCGCCGGACGCCATTTTGTTTTTTATTAATTTCACCGTTAGCTTGCAGCTTTGCCGATGTGTTGTTGCGTGAAGAGCTGACGACAATAATAAAAAAAAGAGAAAAAAAAGCTGCCTGTTTCTCCAGTTTTATTTGACACGGCAACGCAGATTAGCCCTTCGCAGGAGGGGAACCCACGCAATAGATAAATAGAAAATGAAACAGCCCAGGCCAAGTTTGATGTATATATATTTTTTCGACTCATTTGCACTCGATTGTGCTCAGTGATAACGTCAGCTTGTCAGTTTTATTATTTTTGCTTTCTCCTACTTTTTTTTTTGGTGTTCAGAAATAGACAGTGAGCCATGAATTGCGCAGAAATGCTGTGCGGCGACTCGGAGCATGGCCGTTGGCATCAATAAGCATTTTGTAGGAGACCCTCAAGAGATTGAAGGCAGAGTTTAAGGTAGTCAAAGAATCAGTATTGAGAATGGGACCCCCCCACCCGGATTGCTCACATTTCAGTATAGTCATTTTTTGACAGTTTGTAATTTGAGTTTCAAGTTGACTCGCGCCTGGGTGTGTGTTTGTGTGAATGTCATTTTTGTATCGTGTTTTTCTTTACCATCATTATCATCATCATCATCATTATCATCATCATCATCATCTTCGTTGGCAGAGTGTATCGTTTTCCTTTTCATTGCGTTTGACACACACTTGTGTGTGTCTGCAGCATCTTTACTCTACTTTCATTGCCTTTTTGTGTAACTTTCATCTATTCAATTTATGTGTGTGTGTGCGTGTGTGTGTGTGGGCCTAGTTGTGTATTGCATAGGCAATAGGTTTCAATCTTTTGATAAGACTTCATGTGCTTAACGTGACGTAAAATGTGTCTAATTAAGTGCTAAATTAACTCAGGTAGTTCTAAGAAGTTCATCAGCTTGTGCACTTGATTAACTAAAAATTATGTGTGTGTAATAACTAATTTAATTAAAACATAATTGCAATGCGTACTTTGATTAACTCCACTAATAATTAAATATTTATACAAACATATTTTTAATAATAAATGTGTTCTGAATATAACAAAATTATAGTTAGTCGATTTCAAAGATGGGAGAGCAATTTAATTTGTTAATTTGTCTGCAATATTTCAATTTTAATATTTTATTTAGGAAAATACGCTTCCACTTCTATATATAAAATGTAGACACCTCACAGGGTTATTAAAATTGTCTCTATTGTCATCAATCTTGCAATCTAAGTTGAGAATTCTGTACACTTCTCACCTCATCAAATACTCAGTCAGTTAATTTATTCACACAACTTGAATGAAAACCACAAGTATGATTTTTTAAAACAATTGATATGCTAAATTGATAAAATTTACTTAGGCAGCTATTTTAAAATATCATGAAATAAACAAATTTGCATGTATATATCAAAAGATATATTTGTGGCTGCGCTTAAAGCCGTCGTTTTTCTCATCTTTACACAGAATGTTCTTTGCTTTACGTCAAACTGACTGATTGCCAGTCCGTCTGTCATTCTTATGGTCATTTACTTGCAGCTAAAGTTAGTGGCTTTTTGATCTATGCTGGAGAAACTGTAAATGATGTCGCTTTTGACTGATTGACGCCTGGGGCAAGTGCGTGCATGCAATTTGTTTTGTCATTTAGTCAAATTTGCGTTCTTTTGTTGGCACACAGAGTCGAATATTTGTATACCCTGTATTCAATCGATTGAAGAATTGTTTACTATGCTTTAATATTTTTGACTAATATGCTTGGCTATGATTAAATTTTAATATTAAATTTTATATACTACAACTTTTAACAATAAATTATGAATTAATTATTATAAGTGATGATTATTCATAAAATTACAGTAATAGCTTTTTCAACTAAACATCGTCTGATTTTTCACATCTATCAGAGTAGGAGTATAAGAATAGTATAATTTAAATGAAAAATATTACAACTTAATTGATTGACTCGGTTCTATAATACATAAGTAACATTTATGCTTTGTGTAAGCTTTACTCAAAGTAAAGAGTATCTTTCAGTTGATTGCATTTCACTTTTTTTTTTTGTATTTATTTACATAAAATAGTTGGCGAGTCATTCGAAGCCAGCGTGAGGCCAAACGATAAATTGAATGAGTCTCTTGAGAGTTGCACTTGAATGATTAAGTAGTCGAATGACATAGGTTTCTTAGACTCTGAATGATGTAATTCTCTGTAGGTGTCCACTGGTTAACAGCTCTATACAGAAATCGCATCTTTAATTTGTGCAAACAAAACTTATTTGCAATCACTTCATGTCAAGTGGTTGTTCATTTTTTGTAAGCCCGGTGAAGTGCAACCTCGATTTAATTGACATCTGATACCAAAAAACTACATAGATAATTTATTACATTTTTTTTTTATTTTATTAAACTATATGGGAATTTTTTTATTTATAATAGCAACAAATGCGCTCAACGAGTTTTATCTGAGTCTGTTAGTTTTTTTTTGACTATTGTTAACGTGCGCTCGCTAAGTGCATAATTAAATTCAAGGTACTAAGAATACAATATTATCTAAGACTAAAAATATTTTGCATTGCTTAAAAAAATAAACAAAAATATGATAATTTAAAATGGAATTAGTTATGTGGCTGTACATTCTACGAAAATAACTGATTAAAATGCAAAGTTTTTATTACACATTTCTACAGGTTAAAGTTATATTATATAAAATAAGATTTGTAAACGAAATGTAACTTTTATTAATAATAGTAGAATAAACAATTAATTTTGCGAAATTTCTAGCTGTCAAAGTATATTAACCTCAGACAATTTGGCGCTATTGTATTTATCAAATGATAAAGTGAATTTTTATCAATGCTCCAAGTGGCAACACCAACCTATCGGCATGCCACACAGGCACAAACATAATCTTATACTATTCGTACTGCTGACACACAAAATTACTGTGTTTTCCACACGCCATTGCCAAACCAGCGATGTCTGTTGTATGTTGGTTGTTGGTTGTTGTTTGATGGTTGTTGCTCGTACCTGCTGAGAGAGCATCGTCTATTATTTTCCCTTGTTGTTCCATTGTTCGAGCAGTTTTAATAGTGTCTGTCCATTATTATTATTATGTTTAGCTCTTACTTTTATTTTATTGCGAGCTTGTTCGCCAAGTTAAGTTTTGCTCGCCGAGGTGTCAGTTGTATATTTCGTGACTTTTGTACACACGTTTTTTTTCTTTCATTATTTTACAGATATATATATATATATATATTATTTCGGGGCTTAATTAAAATTTGTATGACATGCGCGTTTGCTTATAACTTACATATTTTGGACATCTGGCTTAGCTTTCAATGCTGTGAATCCATTTCAAAATATAAGTCAATGTTAATAAAAACAGATGGCCTCAAAAGGGATCAACTGGGAATTTACCAGTGAATCATTTTCTTATCATTAGCTTGTGTGAGCATATTGATATATGAATCAATAAAAATTGACTGAGTACCACATACGGGAAAATCCCGCAGTGACTCGCAAGAAGTCTTTTGTAACATCGGCCTTGTACATGATAATTAAAGCTCGTGTGGCACACACGTGCTATTGCGTTTTTCTTATTTCGTTTTGTGGCATCATTGAAAATGAATCGCACTTCATAAATCAAAACCATGCAACGTTGAAGCCGCTATGCACTTTCACTTGCATATCTGAGAGATACACACACAAGTTACTTTTTTCTAATAGCTGCTCGAGCTCAGTTGGAAAATTGCTATGCACTTTGATTAATGCTCGCAATCATAGAAAATTAAACACATTTCTTTGTTTTACCTACCTAGATTCGAGTTTTTTTGGGGCAGTAAGTAGAGCACTTAAGCTCATTTGGCTGATTGACCTTTTTAGTTATTTCTTAGTTAATTAAATAGTTTTTCTTGTTGTTTAATATATCAAAGCTTACAGGTATTTATAGATGTAAACCTTCTCTAAACAGCTTTTGTATTTTGACAAGCCTATTTTTAATTTGCTCTTAATTCAACAACAAAAGAAAAGATGTCATAATGCTATTAGCCTATTATCAACTAGCTGACTTTCCCTAATAGTTTTGTGTGAATTTTCTCGGAAATTAAATACTCACGCAATTGTCTGGAAATATTTTCTTAAGCTGCTTTTGTAGTGTTTACCTGTTGAGAAGTTTTACTTTTCTGTCGACAACAAGTATACATTTGAAACAACCAACTACATAATGATAAGAGCTACTCTATATATGTATATATATATATGCTTGTATAGGGCAGACACTCAACCAACTGGAATAAACAAAAACTATTGTACACAACTGCTAACTGCGTGTCGATGCTTATCAGATAATTCTGATATATCACTTATGTGTGTGCACATTATGATTGTTGGTGTAAGGTTGGTGTAAGTTGATGAACCTATGAGTATATGGTAATAATATTTGGCCACTGCCAAGGTTACTTAAGCAATTATTAAACCTAATGCCATCGTTAAGATTGTTACATAGTTCTTGGCTGATGTGAGTGGTATTATTTAAGAGCAATTGCTGGAAAGCACCATTTGCAGTGAAATTGTCCACATAATGTTCACTCGGATGCCGACGGCGATAGCCGCAATTAAAAACGGCAAGCCCGGTGCGGTGCCAAGGCCTCAACGAGCCACTTAATGGCTCTTTCAAATTGTTCTCGATTGCATGCCAGGCCACGCCCACCGGGAACCTCCTCCTCCTGGCGAGTGTCTTTGTCTCATTTATATGCAGTTGAATTGCAGCGAAAGACAACACGTTTAATACCCTTTGCAACTACATTGGAATTGTGGGATTACCCTTATGACTAATTAGCACCACTTACTTTATTCACTTGTTATGAATATTTATTTAAATTTAAGTGAAATACATTTCGGAAAGCTTCCGATTTTTTTCACTTTGATTTTTTAATAAATATTTATAGCGTGTGCATAATTTTTGTAAGGGACGACGAAAAATTAAATAAATTTACGAGTTAATGCGAATTATATCGGAAAAATTATAACCAAATATGAATTGACTTATTCATTACACCACAAGCTTCCAACCAAACAACACCAAATTCCAACAACATTTTACATAAGTATGTAAATAAATATATTACATATATGATGATTAATTATTGTTAAATTCGAAAGTATTTAAAGAATATATCTGGAAAAAAATATGGTCGGTTCATGGCTATTAGGGCAAGAAAGATACATTTACATAATTTGAGTTTACGCAAGCCAACAGTTTATAATGGGTATTTAAGCAGCAAAATAACATGGTTTTTGAGCTATTGTTTAAACATTAAATACGTCTTAACAACGTTGAATACATTCTGGAAAATAATCCGATACCAAGCACCAAGTCAAAGTTAAGTAAAACACCAGTAAAGCAGCTCCTGCTGTGCTGAGATTTCTTGACTTTTTCCACCTTTTTTCTTTTCCACTTTATACAAACACACACAGTTACACACGCACACACACTCACACACACACAATTGCAGCTTATTAAATTTGCAGTCATCGTCAGCCACCCGTTGGCTGAAAATTCAATTAATTTCAAATGCAATTTTAAGTGCACTTCTGTAGAACGGTTCACTTTGTATTCGATTTCGCTCTGCTGAGTTTGCTCCAAAAGTTGAGCTTTATTTTGGCTTCCGACGCTACTTTTTTTTGTTTTTTGGATCTTTTTGGTCCGAAGTTGTTGATTAATTATGCAAATTTTAATTAGCTAGGCCTGAGGAAAGCGGTTTGGCTGGAACAATCTTATTTGACAATTCAATTTCCTTTTGCATTTGCCACGCTTGCGCAAATATGTTTGCACAAGTTGTTTGCCCCATCCAGGCGTGGCATTATCTATGGCTCTCCAGGCACATACACATGCTACATTCAATTAGTGGAACACACTCATTGTGGCCAAGCCCAGGGGAACTCTTTGGCTTGTTGCTGTTGCCCGAGCGATTTATTGACGCATTTAATTAAAATTACGTTATTTGCATTTGGCCAACGTTTTCGGCTGAAACGGACAACTTGTTTTGGGTGGAAAAAGCACAGAATTTTGCTGACTGCGCAGAAGAAGGCACGTTAGTGAAAACATTATTTTAAACATTATTAGACAAAAGTTGGAAGTAAGATTAGTTAATTGTGTGCGTCATAAATCCAGGTATTATACAAACTTTAAGCTGCTCTTAAGACGTGTGGTATTCAAAAAGAAAAAAAAGAACCAGTTTGAAATGAATTAAATTTGCATTTGAATGGAAGTTTGTTATGCTATAAAATTCTGATGAATCTTAATGATAAAGCATTTAATTATAGAAGAAGATTTCTAAAATGTGCTGCAAGCAAGTAAAATACTCTTTAGCTCTTTTTTTTCAAATACTTTGCTTGCAAATTATAATCCAAACTGTGCATCCCTTTTTGAATTACAACAATATATTTTGCTTTCGGACCCAAGTTTATTGTCCTTGACAAGAAGGAATTGCTATACACAATAGGTTCCCTGGAGTCCACTCGAATGTATTAAAATTTAATTATTTATTATAAAAACACATTTTACACATTTCATGACACAATTCTCAGACTGTCTTCTAGGGTATAGCCTAACTTTTCAGTAACATAGTTTGTCTAATCGATATGCCGCCCCGTTGGGGTTGGCCTTTATTGAGAGTTGCATCTCCAAAGCCTTTTTAATTAAGGCCACAGTCTGTGGCATGAATTAGGCAATACCAGTGCAGGGCTCGCTGTCAGCCAGCCAAAGGAACTAACAGCTGTGGCAGCAGTACAGTCGCTGCCTACCACAACGTAGTTTAGTGCCACAGAGTGTTGGCACTTTTATTCGAGTATTGCCCAACTATTTGGAGCTGCCAAAAAAGAAAAGAAAATAACGGTGAAGTGAAATAGATAGTGAAAAACTCGTCCAGTTACAAGGTAAACAGTTTCCATTGCGGCCAAACTGGCATTTAAAGATATTGTTATGCCTCGTATCTGGCCACAATGCACCTCCATTACACACACACACACACACACACACACACACATACATATACATATCCATGCCGAAATCTAGGCTGCCGTTTTTATTATGGGCTCAAGTCATGGCAGACCGAACTAAAAAGTAGGCAACAAAATGGCGTTTCGCCTGCAGTTGCTGCCTGCAATGTTACCGCAGATTTTGCCTGTTCCTTGGTATACCCATTGAAAATTGTTATAGGGTATAATGCAGTTGTGCATATGTGTGTTATGGCAGTAGCATCTACGATCTCAGAGACTATAGTATTCTATATGTATGTCTGAATTTGTCTAGCTTACAAAAAATAAGGCTATTGATATTTTTTATTCCCCAAGTCCAACTACACTCCCAATAGCAACCAGGCGCACTTAGCTAGATGAGTAGTAGAGAGTATCCCACAGCTCGACTATTAACAACTAAAGCAGTCGTCTGTCTGCCGTTTTTTGTTGTGTTTGTCAAAACTAATAAATTTTGTATTGTGCATGGTGCTCGCTGGAACCATCTACGTGGTAGGTGCCCCAACTGAAACGCGTTTTTTTATGCCGAATATTTCTTGTTTTATTGGCAGCTTGTGCTGATGCTGTCCTTTGCTCTGTCTTAGTTATAAACCTGAGCTGTATTTAAGGCAACTCCGAAAAGACCTGCAGTCTGATAGTGCTCCAAAACATCATGTTTTATAGCTTACTTAAAAGAATTTAATTTAGTGTCGCTTTTAATATTAGCACTAAAATTTCCAACCCCATTTCCTATTTCTCTTTTAGCAAATCCGTCAAATTTTATTAAATAAATATAGCTAATACCACATCGACCCCTAGTAAGGCCAATCAGCAACGTGTTCATATTTTCTAATCAAAGTCTTCATACGCATTTCCTTCCTTCACACCTTTGCCTTCGGTTTATTTCTGTTATACCGGATATCCGGATATTTATAGTCATGTACCTTACGTGTTCATCGTAAAGAGAAAGAAGTTCATGAGAAATGGCCGAAAGTAAACTTTAAGGATTTACACATGATTAGATCTGAATTTATTTAGACGCCTCTGTATTGTTGGCTTGATTTAGTTACCGCTAACTGTTGTTGCTGTTTGTTGTTGTAGTTGTTATTGGCCGTGTCTCTGAGCAACTGTCGCACATAGTTTGTGTTTATGACGCAGCCAAAGTTTGTTATTACACTGTCCAATGTTTGTGCAGTGTTTGCGCCCCATAACAACAGCTTTAGATAACCGAACAATAATAACAACAACAACAATGATAACCATTAAAGCGGCAACAACATCAGCAGCTGCCACATGTACAGATGTTAAAGCTGATGAATGCGAGTGTCCTGGAAAATCCGATGATAACGTCGGAATGTTGTGGGTGTGTTGTTGTTGTTGTTGGGAGTTAAGCCTTCCTTTGCAGTACATTAAATAATTCAATACATTTTTATACTGACTTTAACATATTTTACACTTTCTTTTTGACATTTGCAATTTCTGTTTAAGTTTTATTTATTGTGTATGTCAAAATTATTGTTATACCCTTTAGTTATGCATATCGGGTACATTAAACATTAGTCAGAACAATGTCTATCATTCTGGTTAAAGAATGTATCGAGTGATGGATGAGTAGCATTTGTGTTAAGAATCGTGACATAATAGAAAATGATTATTATAATTTCTTTAGAGACTGCGCTGTGCGATTTCATGGGTCACTGGCTTCTAAATGAGTTATAGTTCTTGACAAAGTCCAGTCATGTTGAATATTGCAATGTGGTCTTAAAGTCCTCATTAGCTTGTAAACTCTGGCAGGGCTGAGAGAAACTCATTATGCTTACTGCTGTGCAATTTCTATAATTTATAATTATATACGTTATATGTACATATATAATTTTGTCTTTAGAATAAATGCTTAGCTTTTATTAAGTACTTAAGAATCAGACAGCTATATAATTAGAAGGGGACACAATAAATCAAGTGCATGAAGTTAACAAATAACAATAATGTACATGTATTTACATGGATAAGTATCCAATAGTCGAGCACATTCCTTTTGCTGTTTGAACATGAATTTATATATTTGCTTGCACATATTTGTTCAGCTGTTTTATGACAACTGCTCAGTGATGCGAATTGAGCTGACGGCCAAACTTTCTTTTTTTAGTGGTTGTTCTTCACTTTATGACTGCTTTAAAACTAAAGTGATGCGCATTGAAGATTGAATGGTGCCTATAAATTTAAAATGAGTTTAGCATTAAATGCATCTTATTTTTTAATCAGGCAGTAATTTAATATAATTAAAATTTATTCTTATATGGAACTGGCATGATTGAACTTAGGAACTTATGAATATAAAATATGTTTAGTAGAATTAATTCTCGTAAAATTAAAAAAATTATTTGAAATATCCGTCTTTACTCAAACATTTTCTTTTGTTGAATTAGACATCAGTTTTCACGTTCTAAAATTTGGTTAACAATTTTGTGTAAATTTTTGGTTAGTGATTTATTACAGGACTGCCATTTGGAATACACACCCATATGTTTGCATATATTTACCTTAAAATTTATGCCAGGCTTTGGCCTAAACACAAAAAGAAACAAGATAGAACGTTGCAGTCGGACGTAACCGACAGCGAAATACTATTATACCATAAATTGTGTGCAGTCAAGAAATACTGTCCAAGTTTTCCTTTTTTAATGGGAACACAGTCTGTTAATTCTCTACTAATAAATATGTATATGATTTGCATATAAGTGAGCGTGGCTTTTAAAGACGGTGAATTACACGGGAATTAAATTCCGGAGATACGGTCTTTTCGAGATTTTAGGGGACGGGTGTGGGCGTGGTCCAAAAATTGGTATGCCAATCTTTGGAGGAGGGTAACAGCAGATTACCTTCCAAGTTTGGTTACTATCTATCTTTAAAATTTTCGGAGATATACGTAGTTATCGACTTACAATCGGAATTGTCGATTATAGGCGCAGGTGTGGGCGTGGCACCACAAATTTGTTATCGGTTTTTAAAGGCGACTACCGTAATATACCTACCAAATTTGACGTTCCCTACTCAAAAACTGCGGAAGATATAGCCATTTGAAAATTTTAGGGGCGGGGGTGATGGGGGCTTCGGAGGTGAGAGTGGCACATGCCGATCTTTCAAGGACCTCGCCAACAACCTATTAACCAATATTGGTGACTGTATTCATTAAATTGTAAGAGATATAGGGATTTATCGATTTGCTAAAATCGAACTTATCGATTTTCTAGCTCCCTAGTGGACGTAGGACCAAACCCAAGATACTTTAACTTTTGAGGATACTTTCCAGTATACGTTCCAAGTTTCAAGTCTCTATCTCTAAGTGTCGGAGGAACGCACGTTCATACGGACGGACAGACGGACGGACGGACAGACGGACAGACAGCATGACGGACATTGCACAAAACCAATATACTATTATACCTTTTTGGTATAATAGTATAAAAAATACCCATTTCAAAAATGCAACCCTTGGGAGTGACGTGAAATATTCATCTAAAATTATGTTGAATATTTGAACAAAAAAAAAAAATCGAATAAGCGCAAAAGTTAAATGACAAAACAACCCAAAGTGTCGGAACATTCCATTACATTTGTGTCCTGTCACTAGCGGCGCGTGTCCTTCAATATATCCTGTGCTACTTGCCGCATACGCTAACCCTGGCTAACCCTGTTTGTGGACTGTTCGTCCTTTGGCTTTTGGCTGTCAGCTTCTGCAAGCGATTATATATTCATTTTAGTTTAATTATCACAAATAAATTATTACCCGCAGTTGCCACAGTTGAACGCCCGAAATATTTTCCATTAATTTTAAATGTGCAATGATTGCATTTAGATTCAGATTTGATGCTGCATAATGTGAGTTTAAATTAAATTTGTACTAATCATCAGAAATTTTTGTTCTTATGTGATTGTTTTTGTAGCTTTGTATTAATTAAATATACAAAGATGGGTTAAAATCAAATAAACACATTTAAAAAATAAATAAATTGAATACTTCCAAACCCATATAAAATAAATATAAATTATTTTTTTTTGTTCAGTCATTCATTAAATGTAACAAATATTTATTTGTTGTTTTATACTAAATAATAATTAATATATTTATTTATTTTATCTGATATAATAATATTTTTATTCAAACTACTTATTTTATGATGCATAATTAATCTGTCACAATTTTAATATTCTCTGTTTTATTTATTGCATTCGTAAATTGAATTTAATGCAAATGGTATTCAGTATTGATTCTATTAAAGCTCATTTACTAATTAATACACAAGACGCACAACGCCAAAACAGTCAAATTAATTGAGTATTCAGTTTCAATACAATAATACTTATTACTGAGCATGGGGAGTGTAGTTTTCATTTCCTTGTATTATAAATTGGCCACAAAATGTGCGAGTTTTAAGGCAAAATACACAAACCCTTAGGTTACAAGGGTATTGGAACTGAGACAATTAAATGTACTTTCTTTGGTTTTAAAACTTCAGGTCCCTCTTTACAACTTAGCTTCACATATATATATATATATATAATTGGTGCAGACTTTTGTTCCACTTAATTTCAATAAGATCTTTAACACATGTTAAGCACCGCCGGAACTGGAAATAACTTTGTAAGCCCATCAAGTTGGGCCTACACATCGTATGAATAGCATATAATATAATTTACTTCAAACATTTTAAGCAGTAGCTTGGGGCTTTTCAATTGCGTTATATGTAAAATCAACAG
This sequence comes from Drosophila kambysellisi, assembly GCA_035042185.1. Classification (NCBI taxonomy): domain Eukaryota; kingdom Metazoa; phylum Arthropoda; class Insecta; order Diptera; family Drosophilidae; genus Drosophila; species Drosophila kambysellisi. Next base: position 1,344,095 of record JAWNLS010000939.1, read on the forward strand.
ACTTCATTAAATGACACACACTCACATACGGACTCACTGCCTCTTTTAAGAAGCTCCTCCCAGCAAATCGTCCTTGCCGCAACCTCAATGGCCAAATTTCCATTCTATGAGCCATTATCAACACGTACAATTGCCATATGTTTTGAAATGTATATTTAATTATGCTTCATTAACAGTATTTAAATGGCAATAAAGTTGATTAACTATTATCCACTTTAATGTATTATTTAATGCACTTGCCTCTTGTGTTAAATATAGTTTCAGACTTCGTCTTATTATTATGTGAACATACAAAAATCTAAATTTAATTTACTTCATTTTTGTTGGCAAAAATGTGTTAAATACAAGTATTTGTAAAGGTTTCTCTTAAAAAATAGGATAAAATAATATTATTGAAAATGATTTAAAATTTTAATTGCTTTCTTTCTATTCTATTCTTTGCAAAAAAAATAATAAACAATTCACAATTCAACACATTTATATCAATTTGAATGATGTATTGCTTTAGAGTCAAACTATTGTTGTAAGCTTGCGCATACTTGCCCTATTTGTCGCACAGGCTGTAGCATACATTTTGGGGCAGTGACAAATTTTTGCACACAGTTTGCCACATGACATAATCGGCAACGCAAAATACTTTCAATGAGCGCTTGCTGGGCCCACAAAAGCACACACTGTGGAATACACGAAGCATGTCGGCGACTTCCTTGGGAAGTTACTTTCTGTGTGCCAGTGGGCGCGCTACCGTGCCTGCTTGTGTGTGTGTATATGTGGGTGTGTGTGTGTGTGCCGCTAATAGACGTTGGGAGCTTTGCCAAATTTTTAACAACATGCCACCGCACGCATTTGTGTGCCGTCAAAGGACCTCATCGCTCCACCTTTGCGCTGTGGTTGCAAAGGGGCGCAAACCCCTTTCAGTTGTTGGAGAAACAAATACCGTGGCCATTAATTTAGTTTAGTCCTAATTAAATTGCATACGTTACCACTAACACACACACAGACACAGAGAGAGAGATACTGGCTCATTTATAAGCAGCTGACAACACAAGCACGCCCCTTTTTGGGGGTCCTTGAGGCTCTCTTTTTGTTTGTTGCTTAAAATTCCATGCCAGGCACACAGAAACTTATTTTTTGGCCAAATGCAAGACTTTTTCTCTGCTTTGCGCTTTTCTGGGTGTATGTGTGTGTGTGTCTGTGTACTGGAATATTTATTTTTCTTGTTTTTTGTTTGTGCTTTCTTTTTTAAAGGATGCGCTGAGCCGCTTGCTTTCGTTGGTACAAGAGTTTTAAATATTTAATGAGAACGCCGTCCACTGTATTTGTGCGTGTGTTTGTGTTTGTGTGTATATTAGAGAGTGGATTCTGTTCCTATTGGCGGCTGTTGATGTTGATTCTCTTTTGTATAATATATTTTCGTTTTTTTTTATTGTCATAACTGCCATTTATCTTCAGCTCCTAAGGCGGCTGTCTGTTCTCCTCTGGGTGTCCGAAACTCGGTTGAACCACATGTGTGAAATTTTGTAAATTGCATATAAAAGTTGTGTAGTGTGTGTTGAGTGCATTTGGAAGTAAAACTTTTAACATATGCTGACAGTTGTCGAAATTCCCATCCGCAACGGAAGTGTGTGCTTTAGCCGCCTACGCAGGGAGTTTAATACTTAAAAACTCATACATTATTTCTGCACTACGAGTGACACATCAATTATTTTCAATTGAATAACTTTAAGGGGCAGAACACAAATAACTTTCCAATTCCTTTGGTTTAGAAATTGCAATATTTTGAAATTCAACCATTTTTTACATTTCGTGTCTAGCAACTGCTGTCTAGCAAAATAGCGAGAATTTCTGTGCCTGTCAATATAAATAATTCGAATACTAAATATATCCGCAAAGCATTTTGTTTCCGTGCAAAAGAAAACTACGCCAAAATGCACCAAAAAGTACGAGAAATGCAAAAACAATGAAGAATGTATAATATACATATATAAATATATATATGTATATAGAATTTGCCCGTATAGTGAATAACATGGCAAACCTGCGCGGCGAGAAATGCCTGTCGACAGATGGGGGCGCATTATTTTTGTTTGCTGTCGCATTTTGTTTGTTATTGTTGTTGCTGCTGTATTTATTTTTGTTGTTGTCGTGTGATGCGGAAGTTTTTAAATTGTGCAGCAAATTCATTCATTCATGAGCATTCTCATACACAAGCAAAAGCATCGACGTCGACATGGTTACAAGTTCTGAGTTCGCGCAGCCAGAGTCAGCCGCAGAGTCCCCGATGCGATGGCTTAGTTCAGCAGTTGTTGCTCCACTCTGCCACGGCTGCCACTTGACTTTTCGAGTGGCGGAGTGTGCGGCGTATGGGTGGGCCGGAGCATGGCAAGGGGTGAGGGACACGGATCAAGTCACGTCAGGCAGGCAGGGCAAGGCAGGCCAGCGCTGGCAAAGCAAACAAAGTCATTTATTGTTGTTGGGATAATATAGAACTGCTGTGCAATTTGTGGACTGGGTCTGGAAGTCAGTTGGGTCAAGAGCAATAACGCTGAATAATAAGATTCTGTTGGCGTAAAATATATATATATAAATATATATGTGTGAGTGTGTGTGTGTGTGTGCAAGTGGGCGTGGCAGCCATTTATGTGCCTGAGCATGGCAATTGTAATAGTTCGCATAAGCACCTCAAATATCAGCAAAACTTAAATGACAAAAAAGCGTGTTTACATAATAAATTAAATTGAAATGGGCATTTTTAATAAGCAGTGCAATTACACAACAATTTTGCAAGGCATTTATATAAAGGTAAGCAAAATTGCATTAGTATTATTAAGTTATTCATAAGTATATTAAATTTATATACAAAATTTATTCTTATAAGTTTTTTATTTCGAAATAAACATTGACTAATACATTTTTAACAAGAACAGAGTCCAACTCACAACAAAGTACAATTATTAACAAGAGTTTGGTATATTTATAGAAATATGTCAGGTGATCGTAATGATATATTGTACTAGTAATTATGAGTGAAAAATTTGGTGATTGATGTAAAATTTGACTCTGAATGTATGAAAAAATGAAAATGTATGTTAAAAATGTATATATGTATGCTGATTTTTCATTAACCAGCAGCAAAAGGTCGCCTCAATGGGTACTTGAATAAATTGGGTTTAGGTGAAGTGAATATGTAAAGAATTATTTTCGTTCTGATTTATTTAGCAGAGATTATATTAAAAACTTTTAGACGAGACTGTGTGATTAGTACTAATTGTCTAATTATAATTAATGCGATTACAAAATGTAATATTTTAATATTATTTTATTTATGGAACATTATTGACATATCTTGTTTTGTTATTTTTTTATATACTCTAATAAATTTGGAATCACGACCGGCGAAATTAGTCGCGTTTATTTTTGTACTAGTTTAGCTTTTGTTTAGAGATAATATCTCCAGGAGCACTTATGATCTGTTATCCTTTGGAGCTAAAGAACCCTTGCAAATTTCGAGCTTGTTTTCAAGTCATTCACATTCCTGTTCGGACTTCCTCTCCTGCTCAACTCATTTGTTCGCCTTGGGCCACTTTTGCAAACATTTTTGCACATGCTGCACATTTTCCGTTTTTTCTTTTACGTGCACCTAACGTTGAACGTGTCCTGGGGCATCATTTATGCAGGCACTCATCTCTTCTTCTTTGCGTTGCACTCCTCGCGTTTGAACTTTTTTTTCTTTTTGCGCATTAATTTTTGAATAGTGCAAATGCTACTAAGAAAAAAGTGCTCACTTTGAAGTTTGAAGCTAATGCACTTTTGTACAGTGCGTAATGTGCGTGGATTATGTGGCAGGAATTACTTGCAACACTTAATGGCAGAATGCAGTAACTTGTTGGAGAATGCTTGGACAGCAGCTGATTACAAAATCTGTGAGCAGTTTAGTGGAATTATTGTTGACTTCTTGGGTTTATAGTTGCCAAGTAGATTTTCTGTATTCGAATGAAAATTAATTACTGAGATCTGAGATGAATGTAAACACACTCAAAAGATCATATAATTAAATAGGGATTTAGAAATGTGTGTTACTTTGCTATTTAACGATTATATTGCTGTGATTGTTGTTTTTATATCTAAAATATATTTTCATTTCGTTCATATAAAACTACTTTGAATCGAGCTCTGCATATTCATTGATATTATTTTTAGCATTTATAAAAAACAAGTGTTTTAAGTCTGTTACAAGGGCGTTAACTCTCGGATCTACATATATTACTTAAGTTTGCTAACTTAAGATACACACTTTTCTGATAATTTCAACTAACTTTTGACTATTTTTCTCATTTTCAGCAATTTGCAAACCAAATCAGGTAAGTTAATGAAGCATTCTGATTCCGACAAAAAACGCTGCGTTCACAAAAATCGTTATCCCTTTAAGTCTCCTTTATTTAATTGTCTTAAATGTTGCGTTAATTCAAAGGCCCGCAACCAGTCGAATGGTCTCTAATTTGGGCATCTCATTATTTGATTTTCGCATAAAACTTCAAAGGTCTGCCCCCTCCGCTCTTTCTCTAACAACACTCCTTTTCGTTGGCGTTGTCAGCCCCACTCTCGGGCCTATAACAAAAAAGTGAATGACTCACTTAGCGCTGACAATGCGAGACTCTTTGATTTATGGGGAAAAAACAGTCTGGAGTACGGGGGAAGGTGCGTTGTGCTGCTCTGCGTGCTAAACTTCAGGCGCCGACAGTTTGACAGGCCGCATGTGGCAAAGTCGACCATCAAATTCATCGTCAGCCTGTTCCAACAAAACGCTATGCAAATAGTAAGACAAAACCGCAGATAGCAACTCAAGCTGCTCATAACAAACATCAAACATAGTCATTTGTATGTTTGTTGTTGTATTTTTGGCTGCACAATTAGCTTATGTGTTTATACTACAGCTTGTCGCACGTTTGGGCAAATCTCCATTTATCTGAACAGCCGCATTTGGTTGATGACCTCGTTAATCAATGTCTGTCGAGTGTCGCATTTGCCTGCACTTCATAAGCATTGATTTTGTTTAGCTCTCGTATTATTGCCATTTTGATTAACCTTAATTAGCGGCACATTGACATTCGTCCGCAAATGAGTGCCACATGCAACCGGTCAACCAGCCAACTAGCCAACCATGCTCGCTTCCATGTCGTTGAAATGAGAGTGACATTTTGTGGCACACGTTTTCTGCTGACGATGGCTATTACTAGCGTCGTCCAGCCACCAGCCACCAGTCTGTCACCTTCCTGCTCTCCGCTGTGGCAGTTGCAATTTCAACTGCAGCCATCTCCCGTTGGTGTCAGTTGCAAATGAGTTTCTCTGCATTAGAAGATAGAAAATGCATAGAGCGAAACGGTTCAGTCCTAGACGACTTGCAAATACTCTTTTCTCTGACAGCAGTCTTACTAAAAAATATTCTACTTTGAAATTTATCATTGTTGACCATTAAATATTTTTGTTATATATATATAATTAAATTTCTTTTTGGCTTCACTTATATTCAATTTTATTTTAAATAACTTAAAATTTGATTTGATTGAATTCATTGTTAATATTTATTTATTTATAGTAAATTAATTTGTAAGTTACTTTCATGATTGTTTTTATTTTCAATTAACGACTAATTTTGTGGCTGTCAAATGACTGTTTATTTTAAATGTTAAATATATAAAATATAATAATAATAATTCTGGTATTCAATAAATATAAAGAAGGGAATATCTAGTCGGCTAGGCCAACTGTGCATAATGTTTGCCAAGTTAAAAGATGCGCGAGCTGAAACACTTTGGAATGCAGAACGAATTGCACCTCATTTCTCTCATTTCACTCCCATGTTGGCTTTGACTCCCAGTCAATCTACTTTTCTTGGCTGCTCTCTGGCAGTGGCAGGTGCACATTAATTATGCTCCGTTTAAGTTAAGGCTCAGCTTTATGAGTATATGTCATTATTTGCTCTGCTCTATTAACTTAACAGTTGCCAATGACAGTGACTGCGAAAAGTGTGTCGACCTCTGCCCACATGAGCGGCAGACCAGTTGTTCGCATTGTCGAGCGATTCACTTGACTTTGATCTCAATAAGTGCTAATTACTTGATTTCGATTTTGCAGCTGGCCTTTTGTGGCCAGTTAAAAAACAGTATCTGAGAATAAGTCGGAGTAAGAGTGTGACTTAAAGAAATATATACATATAGATATAGGCCTACACTCGCGTCCATTGGTCTGGGAAGTTGTGCAAAACTTTCACGTAGCTCATTTGTCAATGCAAAAATATTTTTCGTTTTTGTCGTCATGCATTTGTTGTTGTTGTTGCTGTTGTTCTTGTTGTTGTTATTGTCATTTGTGTGTTTGTTGCTTGCAGCCTGTCACGTTTCCAGTTTGTTTTGTTTTATTTGCTTTCATCGGCTTCTTACATGGGGAGTTTGGGATCGGGTTCGGTCCATGGTCCCTGCTGCTGTCGCTTTCTTGTTTTATTGTGTAAACTTTTTTGCTGCCAACATTACGTTGTGTTTGCCAGTCAGCTTGAGGCCTGTCAATAAAGTTCTTGACACCTTTACTTCATTTGCTCAGATTTTCCTCGACATGACTTTAACTTTGCTTTCTGTTCGAGAGTTTTCCTTTTTTGTTTTGTTTTTGTTTTTTCTCTCTTAGCACACACTATGCAAATTTCTCTTTCCTGTTCTGTATTTCGTGTGTTAAGTGACATATTGTCAAATACTATATATTTATTTACAGACTGAATATTGAGGTATCTTTATAGGCTTTGATATAAACAATCACTTATTATTTTTCGTGTATGTCATACATTTATATATACACAAGTATAATTAAAGTATAGTGTATGGTGATAGTAGGTATACCCAATTTGCCTTTGCATACTTTTCTTTTTTCTATATATTAAGTATACGTCATGCTGTCAGTGACCAAAATTAAGTGCTGACTGTGCATATGAATCCTAAAGACGCCCACATTTTTGCATAATATACGCCTATTTCAAATTCCAGATAAAATCTCCATAGCATTATTACTATCGTGCGGGTTATTTATTTATTTTTTTTTTCTTTTTTTTCTATTCGTGATGTTATTCTTTTCATATTTACAATATTACTCACACTTATTCGGGCGGCAGTTAGAGATTATTATTGTATACTATGTTATTAAAAAGATAATGGCCCAAAAGACGTCAAGGTGCTGTCGCAACCTTGAAAGATCAAGAGTTCACACACAGTCAAGACAAGGAAGCAACCAAGAAGCCAACAAACCAACCAACCAACCGGTAAACCAAAAAAAAACCTAAAATTAAAAAAAAACCCAGCGAAAAGCAATTAACCGGAGAATCCAAACGAATAAAAAAAGGCTGAAATAAATGAGCAGGTTAACAGCTGAAACGCCAGAGATGGCACTGGCCAACTTTTGTTTGCACAATTAAATAACTTTATTGATGCAAAGAAAAAACAACTTGTAACGTAAATGAACAGAAAAAAAAACATAACACAATAAAAATAAAAATATTTGATGCAAAGGTCGTCTGAGCTGACTTTTGTTTGCATAGCCGTTTGCAATTAACTGCAACAAATTAACGCCAATGATTTAACTATTGTTTGCGCTTTTTGTTTTGCCAATAAGCGCCTCTGCAACTTATGTAACATTTGCAAACATTAAATAATATTGGTGGCCGCTCATTAACAACTTTGTTTGACCATTAAATGATCAAACAAATGCCATATTTTGATTGAGACATTATCTTATTTAAATGGAATCAGAGAAAGCTCACACTAGTTACATAAATATATTATAGTAATAGATCTGTTATTAACTGAGTAAAGTTAAGTGTGTGAATTATTAAGATTGTTTATTGTTTGGCGACTTATTTTTATAATTTAATAATTTATGACTGGTTTCAAGTGCAACGTTTCTTTTTTATCTATTTTATGCTCCGATATATTTCGAATCCTATCAGGATTGCATATAAGCAATAATATTGATAGCATATAGTCTGCTTAAATTAATGTGTGTATGTATGAATATGTATGTACAAACATAGATCTTTGCGCAAAATTCAATTTACCGCCGTTTTGTTACACAGTTTGCCGCATGCCTGCATATCAAGGGGCATGTCTGTCTGTCTGGCTGTCTGCGAATCTATACGCAGTAGATTCGGATTGCTCGCATTTCTCATTCCCATCGCTTCGCTCTGAATGCTTTCATGAGCCGAATGACGTGCAGATATTTGCTGCTAAATATCGTCTACCACATCGTGATACACTTCCACAAACACAACAAAGCCAAAAATCGGACTAAAAATAGCTGACACTATCAAAATCAGACGGATTTCCTATGCTCGAAGTATATATCAAAATATATATTTAAACCAAGCCGAGCAAACAATAGTCAAATGTGTGAGCAGAAATTCAAAAGCATAGCATAGCAAATGCGTATAAGAAGATTTATAGTTATTTAAAATATTTGCAAGATGTTTTGTATTTTATGTGCATTTCAAAATCACAAAATTGATTATATGATGGCAAGAAAGCACAGCTATTTTAGACACTCGAATACTTCAATATACTTGCATTTTAACTTAATTTTATTTTATTTGATATATCAGTCTTTTTAACTTGACGACAAAACAATTTGAAATTTGTAGATAGATTTCTAGATAAGCAGCAACTTTGATGATTAAAGTTGCAACTTTTTTTTTTTTTTTTAGAATTATCAATTAGCCATCAATTAAAATATAACATATTTTTAAGGGCGAAATCAAATCGATGTTTCATCCAGTTAATCTTGTAGTCGCCTCAAAAATCGTGCTTTTTGTTGTTTGTCGCTAATTGCAGTAGATTTTTAACTTCCATACTTGAAATTGCCTTGCGGTAGGCCGTTTATCAGCAGTTTGCAAACGAAAGCCTGGCGCTGTTAAAGAATCAAAAAAAAAAAAAACAAAAAACGAGAATCAAGAATCAAGAATCGAAAACCGAAGAGAAGCCACCGAAAAACTTGTTTGGCAGAGCTGTATATACTTAAACCTCTTTTGTGGGCCAACGATCGGCGCCATTAATGACAGCCTCGTGGAGTGACCCCCGTCCGTCCGTGGCATTCATTATGGCCATACATAGCCTGGGCTATTTATAAGTATATTTGCTGGCCACGGTCACAAGCACTGGGCACTGGGCACAGGGCACAGGCACTGGGCACAGGGAGTATGAGTATCCATTTAGGGCGTGCATTTTAAAAATACCTTCCTCTCGCATTATGTGCTTCAAGCTGCTGTCCTGCGGTAATCGATGGCATTGCAACGCCTGTCACGCGCGAGAATTTCACCCGATAATGCAACATTTGTATGCTGCGCTTAATCTATCATTGCATCTAAATGTCGTAAGCCACTATCTGCAGCAGGCGATGCTACATTTTTGGCCTAAGTGGCCTTTTGCGTGTCGAAACGAGTGACTATCTAAGCGATCTCTCATATCTTCTTTCACAAGTTCTGTCTCCTCTCTCTCTCTCTCTCTGTCTCTCTCTCCTTCCATTTTTATCTCTTTCTATGAATAGATTCAACTCTTTTTAGTTGCATGGCCAAGTTGTATAGTGTATCTGTGGCCCACACCGCCTTTTTGCTGTTAGCACACTTGACTGCACCTGATACCTCGTAGTAATTTAATATAAAGTGTGCCTCTGTCTGAATGTTGAGCAATTTCACAACTTGCATAAATAATGAGTTGCTTTATTTGAAGAAATCAGTAGCTGAATACATGACTCAATCTTGCTTTAATTATTTTAATTAATATTTGCCAGGGCATCTCAAAGACGACCCTTCGCACAGCTTTGGAGTGCCATAAAAAGGTGCATTTGTGGTGTGCAACTGGCGACTTACGACTGCAATGTGACAATTTCTGTATTCGCTTCTTATTCATTAAAGTTTATACTTGTGTCACTTAAAGCGCATCTTGGTGCGCTTATCTGCCGCCAGTGTCTCCTCACTCACATGTTGGCCAGACGTTGTCGTACTCCTCATCCTGAGCTCCTCGTCTTTGAGTGCGCCATGTGTTTAACTTGATTTTGATGTCTGCTTGCGAGCTGGCAACGTGTTTGCATTTGTGGCCCAATAAATCAAATTGTTTGTATGAGAAATAATGTTTAAATGTTGTGCGGCTTTCGTTGTTGTTTTGGCGCTCTTCTACGTAATTTTAAGTACTTCTGGGAAATGCTTCTGGCGTTAAAAAGTCTGTTGTGCAGGTGTTCAGGCAGAGTGGAATTGATATTATGGTGTTTTTTTTAGAAAGTGTACCTTGATTGTGAGTGTAGTAATGGGCATGTTAGGCTCTACGATTTGCTGGTGACTAATCGCCAAATACGGGCATGTGAGCATTTATATATACACATATATACATACATTTATTTAGATATCCTACAAGAACTCTGTTCACACGATCTCACAGTTTCGCTTCTGCATTAATTAAAAGTCATTGCTTGAACCCTTGTTTTGTGGCTTTCAATTGACTGCCTTGTAAGTTTTTGATTAGCCCCACCCAATGAAATTTTACAGCTTGCAATTAAACATCAGTTTTGCTTCCACGTTGTGTGTTGCTGAGCTGAGCTCCAACTATTTATGGCGCTAACATAACTCCACTCGTACTCGCAATTCAACATTGATGTACTTGAAGCACACAGCAGACACAACCAACAACCACAACAACAAAAAACAACGAACAACAAAAAAACAACGAACAACAAAAATTACATCAACCTTGGCTTTGCTTTTGGCTGTGGCTGTGTCTGTTTTTTAGCAACAACTTTGGACTCTCTTTTGACATTGCGTGCTGCGCATGCGCATTGCGTTGTGGTTTTTTATTATTTTGTTTTTGTTTTAGTTTTGTTTTTTATTTTAACATCTTTGTTGTTTGTTTTGTTGTTGCCGCCGGCTGTTAATGTTAATGTTGCCCACTTCAATTTGCCATATTTATTTTGCCTTTTGCGTGTACGTTGCTTGATGACTGAGGAGCTGAGTAAATGACTATCTTGACCATTTACTGGCCCCTATTGACTATGCAGCTGCGCTTTGTTTATTAATTTATTGTTGTAATTATTTTCAATTGGCTAACTAAGTTTATCATTAGTTTAGCTGTCTTACATATATAAACTTATATTTGTTTACTTTTGTTGAAATTGTTTGACTCCTTTTAAAATAAATCAGCAAATATAAAAACAATATCCATGAACGCCATGTGTAAGTTAGAAATGATTTTATAATATTATTATTATTTTATATGCATCTACATTAGTCTGCACTTTGCTTATAAAAATATCAACATTTTTGATATATAGAATCAAATGAATTTATTATTCTTATTGCTCTTTCAAGGTAATAACAGCTTCGTCTTGTTTTTGTTTAATTTGTAAGCACACCAATATATTTATTTAATTTGTTTCTGGTAAATTGTATGCATTGAATATATATTTTTTTTTTGGCTTTTTGGCTTGTGAGCCTTGAAGGTTTATTGGGGTTTTCGGTTAATGACTACAATTTAGAAGGAAGCCCCCTCAACGACCTTGGGCTGATAAGCTGATGAACGGTTCGTTAATTGCTTGCGCGCGTTGGAAACGTTGAATGACGATTTGTTTAAACATTTTTTCATTATGCAAATCAGCATAACGATTTGGAAAAGCATTTAATTTTAGCTGCTTATGGATAATAAATTGCAACCATTGTCAGCCTCAACCTGAAGCCGTTTATAGTCAGCTAAACAATCAAGTTGCAATTGCAATCACAGTTGGGCTCAATGCCTAATTGCAATGTTGTTTATTCTCCTTTGGTTCTGACCAACCAGTTAGGTGCTGGCTAAGCTCATTGGCTGCTTTACCCTCTGGTTGCCTGCCTGAAATCTTTGCAACATTGTTAATTTATGCCTATGTGTGGATGCAGCATAAAACTTATTAAAATGCCAGTTTGTAATGAAAATAATTAATCATTATTTGAAATTGATGAATTCTTTTTGTATTTGTCATAAATTAAAACCAAAAAGTTGAAAATGCGGCAATTAGGTAATATTTATTGCTTAATAAAAATAATATAAAACAAGTAAGAACGCTGTAGTCGAGTGAGCTCGACTACCATATACCCTGAACCAAGCTTTAAATGCATTATAGGTTTATCGTTTTTGGGGGCTGGAGTGGGCGTGGCCCGATCTTAGTAATATACCTTCTAAGTTTGATGACTGTAGCTCTTAAATTGCGGGAGATACAGGCATTTTTCGTTTTTTGTGGGCGGGAGTGGGCGTGGTCCAAAATTTGTTTTCCACATTTATGAAGGTTGTTACTAGCAATATACCTTTAAAATTTGGTGACTTAAGTTTTCAAATTGCGTGAGATATATGGGTTTATCGATTTACACCAACAGGTGTATCGGTTTAGGTAGGTGGAGTGGGCGTGGCCATCCAATTTTTTTATCGGTCTTTGGGGGAGTTACCAGTAACATACCTGCAAAATTTTGCGACTCTAGCTTTCAAATTACGGCAGATATGCGCATTTTAAATTTCTAGGGACGATGTTCCTGGGGGCGGCGGATGTGGGCGTGGTCAAAAAATTGGTATGCCAATCTTCGGAGGAGGTTACCAGCAAATTACCTTCCAAGTTTGGTTACTCTATCTTTAAAGTTTTCGGAGATATACGGAGTTATCGATTTACAATCGGAATTGTCGATTATAGGCGCAGGTGTGGGCGTGGCACCACAAATTTGTTATCGGTTCTTAAAGGCAACTATCAGTAATATAACTACAAAATTTGACGTTCCCTACTCAAAAACTGCGGAAGATATAGCCATTTGAAAATTTTTGGGTCGGGGGTGATGGGGGCGTCGGAAGTGGGCGTGGCACATGCCGATTTTTCAAGGACCTCACCAACAACCTACCAACCAAAATTGGTGACTGTATCCATTAAATTGTGAGAGATATCTGCAATTTACTGCTATCAGAAATCTAAATGTATCGATAATTCAGAAACTGAGGCAGTTATCGAAAAAATAACGCGAACTTGATCTGCGCCTGGTATACGAGATCTTATATTCCAAATTTGAAGTCTCTAGCTCTTATAGTCTCTGAGATCCGCGTGTTCATACAGACGGACAGACGGACAGACGGACAGACGGACAGACAGACGGACAGGGCTAGATCGACTCGGCTATTGATCCTGATCAAGAATATATATACTTTATGGGGTCGGAGATGCTTCCTTCTGCCTGTTACATACATTTGCACAAAACCATTATACCCTTTTTTCCCATTTTTAATGGGTTCAGGGTATAAAAAATGCATTACAAATGCGTGGGGCATTTTTTTTTATTAAAATTAAGCTTTTGCTGCAAAAAGTTTTCACTATGACTTTGATGTGGCTGCATTAAAAATTTATATTAAAATTAATGCAATTATCAATTATAATTAAAATTGAATAATAGTACAATTTTGAACAATTTCATTTAATACTCCAAATCAGTACTCCATCAATTTACTATTAAGCTTGAAATCAGTTTATAATGGAAATATTAAAAAAAAACATATATATAAATTGGAGCATTTGTTATAGTTGTATTTATAGTCTGTTCTTCTTTTAGTAATGTTTTTGTATTTATAGATATATTTTCGCTCTTTGTTATATTTGTGTCTGACTAATTCATTCTATTTCCAGTCCAAGTTTTCTCAGTCCATCGCTTTTCAATATTCAATCAGTTTACCATTGGCATAGAGAGATTTCATATGAATGAAAATGCTGACATTCCATCAGACCGACCACGGCTTAACAAAGGAATAGCTGCGTGGGTAGCGAAGTGTTGCCACAAATCAGGGTCTTATCACAAGCATAACAGCTCGCAGCTGCCGCAACTGCAGTTCGCTAGGGGAAATAGCCAAACACAATGGCAACTGATAAATGCCGAGAAACAGAGACAGTGGCAGCAACAACCACCACAGGAGAGGCTGGCTGGGAGGATGGGGGGTGTTTGTTGTACTGGTGCGCTGGCCTGTGAAATGAAAGTAGTGAGAAAGAAATACTGTCAGACGGGGCAAACACTCGAAAATACTCGCAACTGCCACGAAGCGGCAAAGTCAAGAAGTCTGCTTCTGCTTCTATATCAGCGTCTGCGTTGTGCGGTTTATCATTGAGTTTCATGTCGGGAAAGGCGACGTGACGAGAACATCGAAATGTTTTCAACAAATTTCAATTTAGAAAAAATCACAACTATCAAATTTCCTGTTACACGCCAGCATTTTGTTGTCTTGAATTTATTGCAACAAATTAATTGTTTACTTATGTAATTGCTACTTATGTAATTGCTATGCGGCCAGTTTCTAAGAGCGTTTATTTTTTCTTCTTTCCGTCTTCTGATACATGTTTCAAGGTAAAGGCCAGTTAAGCCAGCAAGCCGTACAAAAGAAGTTGGCCCGGCTTAAGCCGACGACTGGCCACTCTCAATGGCTACAGTCTACCGTCTACCGTCTGCAGTCTGATGCACACATGGATTAGATGACAGATTATTAAATGCCCATGAAATGAGCAGCCGTATTGGCGATGCTTCCTACTTTTCTCTATAGCCACATGGTGGCTGGTGGCTATAGCCATAGTCATAGACGTAGCAAGAGTCAGAGCCATAGCGATAGCCATAGAGGCTAAGTGGCCGGTGCTTAGTGCCTTATGCTCTGAAGGTGTTGCCATAATGTCTTCATTTAATAATCGGGTGTAGGAATTACTCTGCCATGAGCGAAATGCTTTTGAGACACGCGTAAAAGTGCCTCTCTTAATAGGCGTTGTAATTGTCAGTTGCATGCAACTGATTAGCTGACGTCCAGTGCAAAGTTCAAGTTTATGTAGGATCGCTGCTTGCGATATAATAAAACAATTGCTATGCTCATTAAAAGTCTTTAACAACATTTCGCAGGAAAAATGATACCATTTTCTGAGGAACTCGTTACTCTAGTTCCGAATAGTCCGAGCTAAGTACATAACTTGTGAGACACACATATGTTTATGCACTTCTCATAGCGAGCTTAAAAAGAACTAGTTGAGAACCTTTCACCAAATTAATTATGGCACTTTCCTTAATGAGTTAATTTAGTCAACTCACTTTATGGCCATTAATTTGGCCATCTAATTTAGTTATACGAAACTGCCGCGGAGTAAAAGATTCAAGTTTGGGAAGAGAATTGTAATAAAACTATAATAGTTATTAATATTAATTTATTAAAAAAATGTTAAATTTTTAGATATTTTTGTATATTAACGAATAACAGTTATAGACGTACAGAAAAAATAAGTTTAATTGTTTGTGAAAGGGACTTCGACGTTAGTTTTTAATTGATTGAATTTTCTATTCAATAATTCTGAGTGAAATCGAATACTTTTCATTTTAATTATCTTTCAGCATTTGCGTTGTTTTATGCAATAACTTGATTTACTACCTTTTTAGGATAATCAAATTACAATTCAAGTTGTTTTATTAATGCAAATTCTTTTACGTTGGTGAAAAAAAAAATGTGTGGTGGTTTTTTTAGCTGGTTACAAACGCTGATATTAGTCAAATTACGAATCGCTCAGCTCCACCGAAGGCGGCGCTCTGCAATTTCGTAATGACCCAGGAGTATTTATTATAATGGCACACCCATTATTGGTCAACACACGCCAGGCATTTCCTACACCCACACCTCTGTTGCACAGTTGTTAATCGAATAGTTGGAGTGCTACGCTGCCAATTCCAAGTCCAGGAATTGTAGTTCTCTTCCGCATCGCGAACCGCAAGAAACGTCGCTGTAAATTGACTTTAGTGGCAGTCATGGGAAGCACGAAAAAACTGAAAATATAAAAGATTCACAATGTTTGTGAAACTGATCGAAGTGGCAATTTTTCTCGCTGTATTCTGAAAAATGCTTCCATCAGAAGTGGCAACTAGATGCCACTTATTGCAAACAATCTTTAGATTCTCTTGATGAGTCTCACGCATCGCCTGTCCGTTGGTATGTTGATTGTAGAGCTTGTAAATGAGATCTCTGATATTAGAGCTGCCACCATTGGAGTTGGCTATGATTTGCACTATTACTCTTAACGGAAAATGCTCCACTTGAAAGTGGAAACTGTGCGTTTTCAGTAGAACTGTTAAATTATGTGTTTGGGTCTTATTCGTTTGTTTGTTTATTTTTATGCACGATAGAAGAGTGGCAATGTGTTAACAAATATGATTAAAAGTGGAGCTCATATCTTGTTCTGGCATCACTTAGATGTGTTGCAAGCAGCTGACTTACTTACTTACCTTGCTTTTCCCTCAGATGCAGATGATGATGAGGTTAGATACTTCATGGGTGGAAGCTGAGCTGGGTTGCTTTACTCTCTGTGCTCATAAATACTTAGATTAATGTGAATATGAATATTAAATTATACAACATCATTTGACAACATACATCCACTCTTCCGTTTATTAGCTTATTTATCACACACAACGTGTAGATCTAAATATCGAATTAATGTAGCGAATTGACAAGCTGAACTCCAATTGAATAAATTATTATTCTAAATGAAAAAGAAATGAGCATTTGGCATTTAAAACACTTTACATTAACTTATTATCACAAAAGCCTATAATGTGATTCGTTTACATTTGATTACGCTCAAGTGAATATAATCCACAAAACAGGCGCATTCAGACAAATATTTATAGACCTATTTGCACAGCTCGCTGAGGCAGCTCGTGTGGTGCCTCCTTTGCCTTCTACTTCATTGGTTCGTTGTGATATTTGAAATACTGGAATACAGCCTGCCAGCATTATCTTTTCGCTGAGTTGGGCATAGGAAGTTGCAGATACACTGGGCTCCTTGCTGATAGGATTAACAGCGCAGACAAAGATACACAATGGTTGTGTGGCATCAGCAACCACAACGAGATACGTGAAGCAAAAGAATAATAAAAATTGAAGGGAGCCACCGAACCGAGGAGAGCCCCAAAGAACATAAGGATGAACAATGTGCACTAAATGTTATACAAATGTTGTACAATGCTTGAACACGAGTATGTTTTGTTTGTTTGTTTGTTTGTTGTGTTTTGTATTTAGTTTTACTGTGTGTAGTGATATATTTTCCTTTCTGCCCGGTATATTTTCGGGCATTAGTTCTGGTCGGAGTGCGGTGGAGGTGCCAAATAAATGGCTAAAAGGATTAAATGCGTATTTCCAAGCACAAATGTAAACTGTGTGCTGCTTGTTTATGATTGTATTTACTTTTGGTGTTTGTAGCGAATATTGTTGTGGATTTAGTTGTTAATGGTTTTCATAAAAAAATAATAAATATAAATAGATTATGAGTAAAAAGGTTGACCGCTTCTGGGGTGTATTTCTTTACAACTTGGTATAATGCGAAATTCCGGATGATGGTTACAATCCTCAAAATTTATGAATCTAAAGAATTTAAGATTATTAAGCTTATTTAAGAGGAACGAAAAAAATCATAAGTATATCCATATACATATAGAGAAATAAAATTCCCTTTTATTTTAAAACGTTCCGATCTCAGCTTGCAGACTTAAGAATTTCACATCCAGAAATTTTATTTAAGTGATTCCTCCACTGCGCCAACTTAAGCAAAAAAGCCAAACATTTAGTATGCAACTGTCTTTGATAAGTTCTCTTCAGTATATTTAAGTAACACAATTTCAAAGTTTCTCAAGCAACTGGAGTATATTTCGCTTTTTATTTATAATTAAAATTGAAACTTCTTTAAATTCACAAGAACTTCACTGTTGGTAACTTGCACAACCAAATTCAGAGTGCTCAGCATGTGGTCGAAATACAGAATTCTAATAAACTTTTCATTTATTCAGCATCCTTAAAATTGATGTTTTCATTACATTCAAGACAAGTAGCCACTGCTAAAAAGCGTCTGTTCTGGCCAAACAAGTGCTATTGAATTTGGTCGTTAAGCGAAATGCTCCGAAACTCAGCTTTCATCTTGATCTCGTGCTTGTCATGATGTGCCACAGTCCGGGCCAAGTGCAGTTGGTCGAATGGAAAATGATGGCAGTTTGCAAACAGCGAAATTTTGCGCGCATTTTGCACGTGCTGTTGGCATTTGCCTTCCGCAAAAATAAAAATATAAAAATAAATAAATAAATAAATATATAAATGTTGGCAAACAGTGTTGCGTGTGTGTTTTCTGTCCGTGTTTGTGTGTTAGAGACGCTTTGAGTGCTTGTTGCTGTTAACTTTTAGCGCTTGTCTTTTGTTGCCTACTTGCAGGCGTCTCCTGCCCCTCTCCCCACTCTCCACTCCACCATGCGTGCCACGTGCTGAGCCACTCCTCTCCACGTTTCTCTTTGCGACTCCTCAACGAGATTCGTGTCTGCCGCTCAATTTATCTCTCATATTATATTCACATTGCGTGTGCGTACCTGAAATTGTTTTCAGCACTTTAAGAAAGTATTAGGTTTAATGTGAGATAAGTCTTGTTATATATATTAAATATTATAGTCGATTGTTCAAGTTGCTGCTTAAACTACATGAGCCCGCATAGAACAATTTAATAATATTTGAATTAACTTTAAAAACTTGATGAGGCTGCTATCTAAGGGAAATCCTTAATAAACGATAATGATTGAAGATATCATATTACTACAATAGCAAATTATCACTTTATTCATAGATAAAATACCAATTAATTTTAATTTTTACAATTTTTACAACACATTTAGTAATTGGTTTCTACCTTTCTTAACTATTTCCAGGTATGTGGCCAAGACCTCGACCAACGCAAACGCCTTTGTAATTGGTTACTTAACATCTAAGTCAACACGCGCGCGACAAATATTCATTAGGCTGGAGTGTAACTTGCTCTTCAATGTATATGTATATACATATGTATATGTATATGTATGTACATGTATGTATATGGCGAATGTTTATATTATGTACTCGTGCTTGCAATGCAAATGCATTCAGTTGTCGATTGCGTCATTTGTAATGTGACCAGAGAGCTTACCAATCAATTAATGGCCAAATCACATAATGCATGTAAACGATAATGAAAATGACATTTGCCAGAGCAGCACGCTAAACAACAACAACAACAACAGGCAGAAACATTCCGCAGTCCCACGAGGGAAAGCGTACAAAAAAAAGAGCGTTAATTAATGAAATTAAGCTTGCAAATTGCGACCGATTGTCTGTGTGCGCGAGTGTGTGTGTGTGTGTGTGTGTGTGTGTGTGTGTGTCTGACAAAATTGAGTGTACGCATAACGGTGTGAATGAACATAAGCATGTATTAGTAACAGTGCCTGTCGCTCAGTGCTTTCACATTATGCTCTGCACTTCGGTTTGTGCCAGCACAAGATAATCGATTATAATCGCACTTGCCCCACCCCACCTCACCTCCCCCCAGGCACCTTAAGGGGGCGTGACGGCCGCTGTCACTATGCTGACATGTTGGCCGTGTCAGTTCCGTGCCTTCGACGAATGCCGTTCATTATTCGCCTTAATGTCGTTGACTGGTTTCCATTCGCTACCGAAAATTGTGGGTTATACGTAAAGTTGTTGTTGGATTGCTGCAGAGCCAAGTTGACATTGTTCGAGGCTTTAATTAGCATTCCGCTGAGAGTGTGAGTAGCATTCCATGAATTATCCAAAATGTTATTGCTCTTGTTCGCTTGTAATACAAAAAATAAAATAAAATAAAATCCCACCTACATATATAGTACTATCTGTGCTCCTTTATCATTGGGCTTTCCCTTTTTCTTTGCCACAGGGTGCTGTGCAAATTTATTGGTTTTCGCGGGCATTACTTCATTTTGTTGTTGTTGCGCTACTGGGCTTAGATCGCGTGTTACCACCGCCTGTAAATAGGCAGCAAACGCTGGAAAAAAAAGAGGAGCACAACAAATGCAAAAGAATAGAATTAAAGTTGTCTGCTTTGTTTTGGGTCTGGGATTGGGAATAAGCCAGACACCTACGCTCAGAGGTGGCGTGTTTGTTTGCTTTACGCTTTTTGCCCGTTGGCGTGTGTCATGTTCTGCTATTTTCATTATTATTATTCTTTTTTTCTTCTTTCTTTTGCTTCATTAGTGCCAATGCACCCGGCGAGAATCGAGAAATGAAAATCGCGAATGAAGAATCGCTGGCCGACTGTCGCCTAATGCCCCAACGCTCTAAATGTGTGCTATGCCCCGTATGAGGTCAAAAACAATCGATTTTCATTTCATTTTCCTTTTGTGTGACTCTTTCTTTTCTGTGGCCCGCTTCGGTTTTTGGCTCACGTGCCACTAGAAAGTATTAAATGTGTGTAGTTATGAAAACATTGCGAGCGCTTTAAAAATTATGCTTGTCACATGCTGCGTATGAGTAATGGCCTAGCTTTCAGCTCAGTCCCTCTTGGATTTTCTAATCATTTGCTGTAATTTGTTTTCGTTGAATTTGACAGCTTTGGGACATAACTTTTGGTACACACAGGTATACGTTGAATTCTTAATTTTTAAAACAAATTTACCTATTTTGATACCCTTAACCCATTCAAAATGGGTAAAAAGGGTATAATGGTTTTGTGCAAATGTATGTAACAGGCAGAAGGAAGCATCTCCGACCCCATAAAGTATATACATTCTTGATCATGATAATCGACGCTATCGTCAATATATTTGTGTGTATTCTGCAGAGCCCCGATAACTACTCTTTCGTGTACGTTCGTATGTGTGTATTTATGTACATATGTATATGCACGTATTTGTAGCCATTCAGTTCGGGCATTTGAGTGTAAATCATCTTAAAGGGAAATTTGCCAAGAAAACGAGAATATATTTAACAACTGGGTTAAGGGTATATCGTAGTCGAGCCAACTCGACTACAGCATCTTACTTGTTTTTTACATAGTTTTATACAAAAAAAAGCTTATTTTATACTGTGAAGTTCAGTCACATTTTGTGCAAAAATTTTTTTTCAACTACAGCAAATCAAGATAAAACTTTTAAATTAAAAGATTCCCTAGACACTTTCTTTAATTAATGCAAACAATTTATTCAACCAATCCGCACACGTGCGTGTCACAACTTGTGAAAACTAAACCTACAACAAAATTTATTTATAACAACAAACTTTGTCAATTTTTTACAAATTGTGAAGCTTTATTTTATGCAAACACAATATCACACACATATATATATATATATATATGTATATGTATATAAAAAATCTATAGTATAAAGTCTATGTGCGACTATATATAAATATGGTCAGGCTGGTTAATTTAATGTTTCCGTGACCAATGTAATTATTTTTGTGGTCATAACAATTGCCGTATTGTGTTAGCATTGCTTATAAGTATATATTTTCATGTTTATCTGCAGTGCTATGGACTATGTATCTGATATATATACTGTATATACAATATTCATGCATTCGTGACATGTATCTTACAAATGTATGACTAATAATTATCATATAAATAAAAGTTGATTTTGTCTACTTCCTATGTTTTATTAGATTATCCATATTAATATTTATTTCTGTTATTTGTTGACCTTTCTGGGGTCAATTAAGGGTTGCTCACATTCACATATAAAGTGTTGTTGTACAAGTTTAGTAAATTCTAGTTACTGCTGCTGTTCTCATTCTTGATTATTGTGTCTGCCTATTTTTTGGTATCCTTTAAGTTGCGTGTTTCTTGAATATGACCCACTTCCAGTTCGAATCAGATTTACTTGCCCTTAAATAGTTTTGTGGTCAGTTCTCTGCTTAGTTTATGTATGTCACTGAGCAATTTAGTTGTCATTTTCTTAGCTGTTTCAGTTGGTCAAATTTAATGGTCACGTACGTTATCTTTAAATTACCCAAAGGAGTTAGCTTGGTTAGTTAATTATTCATCAGTCCTACGTTTGTATTATTTATAGTCAGACTATTCCAGTTGAGTGCTATCTTGCCAATATTATATATATTATTATTTGTGATTAGACATTAATAAGAAAAAATATAAATATTCTTAATGATAAACACACCTTGGTAAACCCAACAATAAGACAAAGATAAATGTGTAAGGCCAATGAAAAATATTAAACTTATGGCACTGCAAGGCTATCTTGAAACCACTTTTATTCAAATTCATTCTTATCTTATCAAATTCTTTTAATGACATTCTCAGCATTGTAAATGATAAGCCGAATGATTTTCGCAATTTCATTTTGGTTTTTCGAAATAATATCAGATTTATTGATAGTAGTATTGAGTGATCATATTATTTAATCAGGCTAACAGTTAATAAATTTTATGGCAAAGTGATATATATATAAGTATGTATAATACCTATTTAGAGAATTTCTTCAGGTATAAATCATTGTACATAATTATATCAAGTTAGTTGCTAATGTGCCTGTCCCAGGCCAAATCAAATGTTTATTTTGTTTTAATTTCCCTGCAATGAGAGGGACTGCTTTACGGCACTTTTAATGGCCTCACATAAATGCTAGGATTGTAATCATAATGAAAAATCAAACACTTTCCGAGCAGAGTTTGCGGTTGTGAAAGGCTTTTGGAGTTTAGCCGGCATTGGAGTAAGTTGTCGGTTGGTTAACTTTGGTCAAGTGCCGTTAGCTGGCATAAATGAAAACAGCAAACCTGAACGCAGCTTTGCAGAGGATGGCATCGAATAAATAAAACTTTTATGATCCGGCATAAATCTTTTGAGGCAGGCATGTCAGGCCACCTCAGTTGAAACGCCCTGTGGCCGCTCCCAATGGCGTGGCAGACCATTAAACAGTTGTAATTCATGTCGCTGCCATTTCCGTTGTCTAACCAAATGAACCAATATAAATTCAATATTTTATGAGTATGTTTTCCGTTCAGATGGTTGAAAATATATATTTATATATATATATATATACTTTACTTTACTCACACAACACAGTATACACAACCGAACACTCACGTAATCGACATTCATTCATCAATTATCCGGCTGTCTTTTTGCTTAGAGCCATTGCCCGTTGGAAATGTGTCGCACAATGTGTGTCTACAATGTGGCCAATAGCACACTCTGGCTAACACCGAGCCTATTTATAGAGCCATTAGACAATAACCAACATGCCAAAGTATCATCATTAATGGCACATAAGTTAGTCGGTATGTTACTTTGCCGCTCGATTTGCGCCTATGTTGATATTTATTAATGTTCAATTATCGATAATTATCTGTTTATCTATTTATTATTGATCTTGCGGTCATTCAGTATACTCTTGTTACATGTATATACTATATATACACATTGTTGGTAACCTATTTTAGGCGATTACAATTCTGGGAACATTAGACCACTGACGTGAAAGCAATTGTGTATTTTAGATAGGATGTTTGCTAATTAAGCCAATATACCAGCGGATATGTCACGACCTTGATAGTCCATATATTGTTTCAAATTCAACAAACACTATAACTAAAATGTTATAGTTTGACATAATTACAAAAATTACTTTTGCATCACGTTAAAACTCTCTTTGATACGTTGAATCAGTTTAAAATACAAGTTGCAGCGCAAGGTCAGCTTTTTATAACTTGTCTTTCTATTTATAGCAACAAACTGATATGTAACGCAGCGTAACAAGTTGCAATTAAGAAAGCTACATTTTAATTCTATACGTAAAGTTTTGTAGGTTTTAACTTGTCCGCCCATAGATTTATTTCTACACAGAAATTGCTAAGCAACTGTGCAAGTTTGCCGCATCTTCGCCGCTGGCCTCAGGCTCATTAGGCAGAAGATGTGCACAAGAATCGCTGGCCCGGTTGCGCCTTTGGCTTGACTCACAGTCATTTACCATTGTGCAAACAATTTGCTGCGTTTCATGTTACGACTTTCGCAGCAACCAGCAACCAGCAACTAGCAACCAGCAACCAGTGCAAAGCAACAAAACAGAAGAAACAGATGATGGCCGGCCACGACAGAGGCTGGCAAGCGATGACGTTCGGTCTGGCCAAGAAAAATTCATCGAAGAAATGCCAAACTACAATTGACTTGCATGACCATAAAAATTAAAATATATACACCAAAGCGGGCACTGTGACCGGGCCCCGTTGCGGGTACAGCGGGCGCTCCGGGAATCGGCTGCGGGAGCGTTATCGGGACTGCTCCCGACCGTAGCTCAAGTCGTAGCTGCCGGTTGGCTGCCTGTTCCCTGGTTTGAAGCGCAAAAATAAAGTCGAGTGAAATTGCTGCTGTAATATATTTTAATAGCTCAGAGTGAGCAAAGGCCGGAAAAACTCGGCGATTGAGTCGCTAGTTGTAGTTGTAGTCGAAGACGAAGTCGCGTTTTAATACTTTCTTGTTACTGGGTTGTGTTTGGTCAATAACCAGCGCGCACTGAGTTGGTAACTGGCAACAAACAAACAGTTGACCAGACCTTTTGGCCAGCAAATTTCGACTCTCAGTTGGTTGCTCTTTGCCTTATTATGTCTAATTAGATTGCGCTAGCTGCTGCTGAAGCTGAAGCTGTTATTGTTGCTGGAATGTTTTGTTATAGTAACTTTGGACTGGTAGTTTTTGAAAGAGTTTTTGACTTCATGGTTGAGCTGGGCAGAAAAGCGATGATCGAAGTGAGGTTAATCTAAGGTGGCTGAATGAGTTAATTCCATCCCATGATCCCATGACGGGCTGCGGCCAATGCCCAATAAGCCGCTACGAAATCAAATCTCTTTTAAAAAATAAAGTTTTTCTTATTCTTTCTGCCTAAAAAGTTTTGTTTTTGTACATTTTAAAGCAATTAATTTTTGATTAAATCATCAGTATTAATATTTATATGCTGAGCTCATTTATTCTGAACTACTTCCTTAAAATGTAAAAGCCTTTAACAAATACTGCATGAAATTAAAAATAAAAATTTAAGAATTGTATGCAAATTTTAACATCTTAATTTCATAAGAACTTAATTCTTACTCAGCTAACAAAAATTTTGCATATTAATTTCGGATCGTGTTTACACGCATATTTTAATAGAATTACTTCTTGCCGAGTGTTCGAGTAGATGTTGTTTTTATCAATTGTTTGGCCCCTAGACACTCTTAACCTGTTTTCAAGAGAAGCCTTATTAAATATTCATATTTGAATGAGTAAATTGCCAAGCTCTCAACCTTTTTCCCCATTCCGCATCCCCCTTTGCCGGCACGCTGTTGCCAACCAAATTTTTGACACGCAAAAGCACAAAGCAAAAAAAAAAAGAAAAAAAAAGCGAACAATTAAAAACAATTTGTGGTAGACATGGTAAACGTGTGGCGCACTTTCGGGCCACATTGGTCTTGTCAATTGGCAAATTGAAAACTCATAAAAATTCTCACGTCTTGCTCCAAATTTTGTGGAACGCTTTTGTGCTGTGCATAATCAGCGGAGACCAACTGAGTGGGCTGAGCGAGATCCATAAAAGCGACGCCAGCTTAAGAACCCGCCAAGCAACCCACTGAACGCTAGAAGTGCCTGCCATTGAACTCTACACACGATTATTATGATGGCAAATGTGACCATAAAAGAGAGGAACTCAAACCCCAAACCCAAACAACGAACCCAATCCCAAACTCAAAAGCAAACCAGAAGACTTGTTGCGAAGCGCGTGTAAAA
The DNA here is from genome assembly GCA_035042185.1 of Drosophila kambysellisi. NCBI lineage: Eukaryota > Metazoa > Arthropoda > Insecta > Diptera > Drosophilidae > Drosophila > Drosophila kambysellisi. The sequence goes on from JAWNLS010000939.1 coordinate 1,369,721, forward strand.
GATATTTTTTTTTTGTTTTTTTTTTTTATCAAATTGGCCGGCGGGCTGTGCAAAGATTGACGAGATTCTCATTCTGATTCAGATGCTGATTTCTGGTTGGTTTCCTGTGCGGTGCGGATTACTCGAGGCGTTCGGCTTGAATTGTCCGCTGGCTATGCAAATTTATGAAGCACACACAACAGCTCGCACTACAACAAAATCCAGTCCCATACGGAGCGGAGCTGTTGTCCCACAAACACCAAAACCAGTGGCACTTTATTTTTCTATCCAAGCCACCAGGCAGATTCTGATAAAAATCGGCGAACGCAGACCTGGTGGGCCTATCAGTCAAGCCGGTGCATTGAACCTGAAACATCTCACAGTTTTCACTCCAATCCATCAACGGCGGCAGCCGATTCCAATGACGCGTGTAAAATGCGCGTGCCCCCAGGGGAGAACCTAATGAATGGAGCACAGCTCCAGCTCGACAGCAACTATACAATTTGTATTCTTATAATACTTTTTCTGCTATAATGAGCACAAGCAAGTGTCAAAAAAATGAAATAAAAATATAATAAAACAGAAAGAAACAAATTCACAAATAATTGTTTCAAATCTCTTTTCCTTAATTGCTCTCCGCACGTTTTCGAAAGTGTCAGAGATTTGGCCAAAATTTATGAATCGTCACACTTCTTGATTTCAAAAGTTTCAGAGATTTGCCAAAATTTATTAACCGACACGCTTGTTGATTTAACGGTCAATACGTGTTTTTTTCTTAATTTTTTACCTTATATGTCAATGATTTGTTTCAGTTTTCTGATCCTCATAGACAGGCGCTGTTTGTTGAATGTTTAAGGAGAATATTAAAGCTCTTATATTTAATAACTTTCTACAAATATTATTGTTTATTCTATAGGGAATAATACAATAAATTCTCACTCAAGCGGATTTATTACTTTTTTTTGCACATCTAAAGAAGAAACATATAAAAACTGACCTATATCTTCCGCGATGCCTTACAATCGCTATGTATAATTCACAAAGTCCTCTCAAACTCTCTCGACAAAATTCATTATTATTTTGTTTAATTAATAGCACATTTTAATGAACACATCGCCTGTTAAATATCTTCTCCTTTTGAAAGACACTTTTATTAAAACTTTCACCATTAAATTATCACTCAATAAAGCAGGACGCCAGCGAAAAGATTTTAAATAATCTTTAAAACTTTGTCATTAACAAGTAATTACAAAAAAATAACAATTAAAAGCAAAATGGCAGAATAATGTAATAAAATCTGGGACCATTATGAAGTTTTAAAGAACAGCAGTCACCTCAAGGCCTTGAAAGCGATGAGTAATTAATGTGGGAAACGTAACTAATTCTTGCTGCTGTTGTTAATTTAATTTCTGGCGGCACTTTAAGCAGAGTTCCCAAAAAATAAAGATAAAACAGCTAAAGTAAAGACAAGTCAAAGGCGAAGGCAAAAGCAATAACAGACCACAGCTAATTTCACGCTTCCTGTTTTGCGGCATTTGCTTTTTATTTTTTTTATTTTTTTTTTCACGCTGGCTAATGTTGATGACATTTCGTCCGCTGACTTTAACCGAAAGAGTCGTTGCACTCTCGTTTTGGGGAACCTACGAAATGCAAAACTTGTTTTGTTACATACCGCAAGCTGCACTTAAAATGTGCTTAAAATCACATTAAGTACATAATTATACTATAAATTGTGCAGACTTGTTTTCATTTAAATTGTAGCAGTGGCGAGTAAGTACAGCAAAGTAGCGCTTATCAGACGTCAATTTGAATGGACATATTTAATCGATGATAAACAAGTTCCGTTCTGTCAAGACGGAGATTAGCGCAATATTCCTGACGCACGATACGAACAAACAAGCGTAAATCTAAATAGCAAATAGCGCGGAAAGCACGGCGTCAAGTCTTAAAAGAACCGTTGCTGACCAGATATGAGTCAGTTCAAGAACGCACTTACCTGTTAACGGGTTGCCTTACGCTCTTCTGATAATGCATGCGGCAAAAAGGCAAGAATACGAACAATTTGACTAAACTGTTCCACGCGTTATAAAAATATTTATGTGTCCCAAATACGCAATTTAATTTAAATTATCCACAAGTTAAGGCAGTGAACCACGACGGTTGAGCCCATTGTTCGATATCAAAATTATTTTTATACCGTTTTTAAGTGCAATATTCAAGTGTTGTTAAGTCAAGCAAAAATACAAGGAGTTAACAAAGACTCAAACAACTGAACAAATATCATAAAATGTGTTCAACTATTTCAAAATGGTTTTTTTTACGAACCAAAACAATTATTGAAAACGAAAAAATGTACCAGTTGTCTTGATACAAATAACAATTACCCATTTCAGCAAAAATTAGTATATTTATTCTTATACAAATTAACAATGATTTGGAGCATAATTGGAAACGGCAAGCCTTATATTAAGTAGATCTAAGTAGCATTACATGCAACGAAGTTAGATGCACAACTAGTTCGGGCAACACATTCACTTTTTGGAAAAGAAGCTTGTGATGCTGCCCTGTTTTATTTTAGGCGTCTCCTTTGCGCTCTTGCTAGCTGCAGGCGGTGACTTTTTCTTTGTAGTTGCAGCTGTAGCAGCAACTGTTGCAGCTGCTGTGGCTCCTGCTGTCGGCGAAGCCTTTTTCTTGGATGACTGCGTTGGTTTCTTGGCTTTTACAGTTATAACAAAGCCATCATCATCCAGAAACGTTTCATTTGTGGCCGCCTCCACTTCCATAGCCTCCTCCAACTTCTCCTCCTGTGGCTCTATTGATTTCTTTTGTGGCTGCTCATCATCATCTGAGTCGACAATGCGACGTCTCTTGCTACTACTAGCTGGCATCGCATCCACAGGCCCATCTGACTCGTCACCTGAGCCAACAACATTGCGCCGCAGCTTGTCCAATTTCTCCTCCTCGTCGGAGGAGGCTTCGTCAAACAGCTGAATGGAGGTGTTGTTGCTTGCAGCAGGCTCATCTTTTTTCACGGTGTTCGTGGGTGTCGGCTTTGCCTGATTTCCACCGCTAGACGTTGGTTGCTTCTTGAAGAAATTATCCATGCTGCTGCTGGAAGCAGGTTTGACCGTAGTAGCGGCCTTTGTTTCCTTTGCTTTGGCCGCAGGAGCTGCACTAAAGAAGCTGCCAATGCTACCCTTCTTTGCAACAGCAGCTTTGCCCTTCTGCTCGCTCGGTGACGTCTTCTTTGACTGCTCTGTGGGAGCGTCCACTTTACTGCCGCTTGGTTTCGATGTTTCCATTTTGACATTGGTGGTCTTTGCTGTTTCTGGGGGCTTGTGAACACCGTTGCTGACGCCCTTTGGTGTTGCAGCGCCGGCACGCTTTTGCAACTTGGCCAGTTGCACCTCCACCTGCTGCATGGGTTTAAAAATAGGCGCGACGCTCTTGGAACCGCCAGCAATCTCCACAGAATACAGTTGCGATTGTGAGTTTTGTAATTTGGCTAGCCATTCCTTCAGCTTGTCTTCGCCTTGCACAATGGTATACAGTTCAGCACCGCCATCTGTCTGCTTGCCGTGCACGAGAAAGCGTTTCTCATACTTGTTGTTGGCGCTGGCGTCTTCCTGCTGTTTAATGTGCGCCTCGAGCAATTCGTGCACCTCTTTATACGTTAATTTGTACTCCTCCAGCAAATCGGTGACCAGCACACGTCTATCAAAATCGATTAGGCAATCGTCAAGAGCCTGTTGCAATGACATTTTCTGTGTATTTTTGAAAATGTAAATATTGCTGAGTTATAATTAAATTAACTAATTTGTCAAAATACCTTGCAAAATTAATTCGCGGTCCGCTGCAAAAAGGCGCCGAAATGCCGACACGAACAGCTGCTTAAATCTACTCGAAATGGTATACAGTAGAGATGAGCGATATTTACGTACTCATTTACTATCGCATCTGTATTACAGTATTTTTAATAACAGAATAACTGGAACAGTATAAAATGTAATCGTCTATGTTATGTTACTTACACTGTAAGTTCTTGCTCGCTGCTTAAATAATGGAGCAAAATTTGTTTGTTACTTTCAAATATATATTATTTCCAATGGTTTTAATTAAACAAAAAAAACAGTCACTAGTGCAGTACCATTTACGCTCTTTACTCATTTTAGTGTTAAAATGTTAAACAGCCTTTGTTGAAATGTTAACAGCTTATGGCGCGCAACTGTTAACAATTGCATTTAGTACATAATTAAAAGTATAGATGGCGCTGCCGCCTACAGCGCTGTTAATTGTCCGCTGTTTTCAAGCTTAAATTTGCAACGTATTTGTATGAATTAAAATTTTTAAATTGATTTTCTTCATGCAGCTTCAACATGCGTTTCGAGCCGCTGGGTCAGAAAATGTTCACACGTCGTAATTGGCTACTGCGCTGCAGCATACTCATAAACGTGGCTGTCCTACTTTACATAGGCTGCCTTGTGACAATTGGCGGCGGTAACAATTTCACCAGCGGCGGCGGATTTCTGCTGCAGGAGCAACAGCCGGCGGCATCCGCCTTGCAGGCATCCTCACTGCTGCCACAACAACCCACGCCCAAAAATGCTAATGTGAGTAATATGCCAAATGAATAACAATACTATTAATAATGTCCATAAAAATTACAAACTAAATAAATAATCTCCATCTCTATTTAACAGATGGAGGCGGCCACTGCGGAGGAAAAGCTACTTGCAGTGGGCAAAGGCAATGCCAATGGGAATTCAAACATAGAGACAGTGGCGGCTGCTGTTGTCGTACCTCCGCCCGCAGTTGCCAACGACAGCGGCTTGTCATCGAATGTGGCAGATGGCGTTAATGGCCAGGTGATCGGCAACATTGGCAGCAGTAGCATTGCCGCCGAGGCGAACAACACACAATCGGATAGCTACATAGTCACCGGCGATGAGAAGGAGCTGGATGAGCGAGTGCGGACGCTGCTCAATTGTTTCGAGCATGATTACAATCAGCAGACGCTGCAGCGCGGCGACTTCTGGGTGCTGCAAAATTATGTGCGAGCCGAGCACGGCGAACTGAAGTGCCACGAGTCCATCACGTATACAACACACGCGGATTACACATTTCTCGACAATCTTGTGCCGCTGCTAGAACGGTCAGTTATTTGAAATTCATACCCTAACCAAACTGAACTGACTTGTGTTTTTTTTTTCGTTTAATTTGTAGCTGGAACGCCCCCATTAGCATAGCTATGCATGCGCCCGGCACGGATTTTCAACCAACGCTGGACTCCATTAAGTATCTGAGGAATTGTGTGCCGGGCAATCAGTTGGTGCGTGCTTTTGCCACCTTTCATGTTTACTTTGGCACCAAGCACATACCCAAGAGTGTGCCCAAGGCACAGGATGCGCTGAAAACGGGCTACAACTGTTCGCTGCCAGCGCCGTATTTTAATATCAGCTCCGGCCATCTGTACAAGGCGCAGAAGAAGCTCCTATATCCAGTCAATGTGGGTCGCAATATTGCACGCGATGCAGCACTCACCCACTTCATACTTGCCTCGGATATTGAACTGTATCCGAATCCCGGACTGGTCAAGAAATTCCTCGAGATGATTGCTCGTAATGAGCCGTATCTGCGACGAAAGGCGCCCAGGTGAGCTTTGCTTAAAATTGTGACCTTTCTTCATTCTGATAACCCTCAGCCCTCAAGAACAACTGAAAGTATGTGAAATTTAAGAAAAAAACCAAGATTTGTCACAGTTCAAGAAAATTGCAGAATTATTAGTTCATCCAAAAAATATATTTGGAATCATAAGAATTTTATGAAACTAGTGCAGCTTATCAAAAAATAGCCTAACGTTGTTTGTTTAATGTAAGTACTAAAAATGTTTGATTTATCCAAAATATTATTATTAAAAATTATAGTTTTTTTTCATTAGAAACCCTAAAATGGAATGTAACAAAACAAAATTTAAATATTAACATTGCAATTTTTAATTAATTTTTAATTTTCTGTATAGAAACTGGTTGATTGTAAACCCATAGGACTTGATATATCATTTTCAATAATTAATTATTCCAATTTCGCAGAGTCTTTCCACTCAGCATTTTTGAGGTGGACGACAGTTCGCCGGTGCCGCACGACAAGACGGAGCTGCAGGAGTTTCTGCGCAGTGGCAAGGCCATTCCGTTCCACAAGCGTGTGTGTGCCAGTTGCCATGGTGTGCCCAAGTCCAAGGAGTGGATGGCGGCGAATGAGACGGACGAGCTGAGTGTATTTCACATAGGCAAACGCACCGGCTACTATGTCCACTGGGAGCCCATCTATATTGGCACCCATGCGGATCCCCACTACGATGAACGGCTCAGCTGGGAGGGCAAGAGCGACAAGATGACGCAGGTGAGCAACAGTTGAATACTCATTTCTATAGATGACTATATAATGCACACTTTACTCATGCTCAGGGTTACTCGCTGTGCGTGCTGGACTACGAGTTCCACATACTCGACAATGCGTTTCTGGTGCACAAACCGGGCATTAAAGTGCTGAAGAAGGATAATCGACGAGCGATGTTGGCGGGCAAAACGAATCAGCTGATTCGCAAGATTATCTATCCGGAATTGAAGATCATGTACGGCATGCGCAAAGGCTGTGCAATATAGTAACTAATTGTGAAGCCAAGCTGAGCACCGATTTCATTCAGTGAGAGGTTAGCGAAAAGACTACAAGAACTAAAACAACAAAACACACTATTTCTATTCGCAATGCTGTAGAAACAAACAAACAAACAAACAAACAAAACAAATCAAGACAAGTCGAAAAGATGAAATGCCGTTCGCTGTTCTATATACATACAAATGTATGTTCTACAGTTAGTTAGTGTTAGTTAGTTGGTTAGCCTAGTATTAGCTGAATTACATAGGTTTATAGACCAGTAGAGTCCGGAGCGGGTGTTTTTTCTACTCTATGCATAAGCGAAGCCTTAGGAGCACGGCTTAAGTACGTTAAACGTAGTTAGTTGTTGGTTTTTTTTAAATGCTGAATATAGTTAGTTTGCCAGGTTAGTTAGCTGCCATACAGCTGCAATGTCGCGCTTTGAGCTTAAATGAAGACAAAAAAAAAAATAATAAGAAAAAAGCCAATTTTCAGAGCCAGGCTAAATGCTTCCTATTTTTGACTTCAAGAATTCCTCTGCAGTCCACAAGATGCACTTTTATTGTAATCATATACAGTCATTATAATTTAGTTTTAGTTCTACACACAATTTGTATGTACTCGTTAGCCATTTATTTTATGTTAGTTAGCTGATTTGTCATGAATGGAATATCATTATAATTAGTGGGTTGAAGTTGATTTTCATTAAATTTGTACTTCCTTTGGAATACTCAATATATACTTTGCATCAATTCCAATACCAATATTTGTATACCAGCTGCCATTTGAATGATTAAATTATTGATTAGCTCTTCAAGACACAAAACTTATACAGAGATTCCTAGCCACAATAGTCTAACCATTTATATACATACTACTTAAGCCACCAGGTTGGCTGATTAACACACCGACCTTTCAGAGTTTAAGTTTCAAAGCAAATAAATTTGGCTAAAAATAGAGAAGACAAAAACAGCAACAATTCAAAATAAAAGCCTCTTCAAAATAATGGTTTAAATATTAAATATATTAAATAGACTTGGGAAATTCAATAAAGACGTTTGAAATTAGAATGCTGAAGATTTGACACGACATGACAAAATACATATAAAACATAATACTAACAAGTATTTAGACTTAAATATATTAAAACGAAATACAATTATAAAAAAACCTTGAGTATCAAGTTCGAGTTAATGCCTAAAATTAAAAACCAATTAATTAAAAAATACGTTTTAAAGCGTAAATGCAAACCGTGATATTTGTACTAGTAATGGTGAAGATTTGTTTGAGCATTAATTATAAAATTCAACTTAGGCAGTAAGAAGCGAAACGAAATGAAGCGAATAAAAAACAAAAAAAAAAAACAAATCAAAAAATCATAGGCATAAAACTAGTTTTGTATGTGCTTTTTTTTAGTGTTGAACTTAAAGTCAAACCTGTGCACATATAAATGTTAAAAACATACCGAGAAGTCGAGACAAACACTAAATTTATGCATCGCTTTATTTTTGTTGGACCTGCTGACAATTAAAATTTTTAAAGTGGCTAAAACAATTGTCTAGCTTCGTATGCTTAAACGTTTTTGAAAGTGTCTTGGGAACAAAATACAGCCACAATTGGTGTTTGTATCTATTGTATGCCTATGTATAAGCCTACACCTAAGCCAGTAATCAAAACATGAAAATCGCCAACCAATTTTATGCGCTCAATTGTTACAAAAAGTTAGTACATCCAAATAAATTTTTATTAACCCGACAACAGAAAATTCCAAAATACTTGTAACTAAAATCTTATATCATTAAAAATTAATATTAGAAAAGAGAGAATATAAAACTATTGAGAAAGTAGCTAAAATAGTCCCAATAAAAAGTGTTACAACAATTTAAATTTACAAAGAATACAAAAATACATAAGAAAATAAAAATTATTGATAAAGTATTAAAGTGCCTTAGAGAAAGAAATAATAAATGAAAAACTAAAATCACATAAGAAGAATCTTAATTAATGCGGCAGTGAATTGTATTTCAGTTGTATTTTTATAAATAATTCACAGACACCTTTTGTTGTGTTGGCTTAGCGGCATGGTGTTTTGGCCAAATTACATAAGTCAAAAACAATTTTCGTAAAAAATAGAGAGCATTATTTTTGTATGTAAATAATTATATAGTATGTATTTAATATTAAGATACATATATTATGTACAACAAAATGTATTAAGCTATTTGTATATACTTATGTGTATGAAGATTTCAACTAATTATTTACTTAAACCAAACCTTTTTATATAGTTTTCAAAACGACTTGAAATTTAAGCTGCAGTTAGTCGAAGTCATGCCCTATTGAATGAGTCTTCTTATAGCTAGCTTGCCAATTTTATGTTTAATATAACTATTATTACAAATTTCAATTATTATCATTATTACGTATTAGTTAAGCACTCGGATGTATATGCGTTAACGTTCATCTTGTTTAGGCCATAAATATCACAAAAGCTACTCTAACCTAAAGCCTTTTTGGGTTCCTTTGAGCGCAGCATTTGACCCATCGTTTATATGAATAGTGGCATAGTTTCGAGACAATTGATGAGCAAGAACTATTAGCTGAAATTTAAGAAAATTCACAAAATTATGTGAAATGATGTCTATGCATAAGAATTGTAAAAATAAAGAAAATATAAAACTGGTTACAGGACTTCATTATTTACAAATGATTATGTTAAGATATCGCAATTCGATTCAACCGATTGCCAAACACCATGTTTTGTAGGCCTACTAGCTCGCTAAAAAAAACATGGATTTTGTATTTGCGACTCATTTCAGTTTGGCCTGCAAGGCAAGTTATTGCTAGTGTTTGGCTTTTTATTAGATCCTTGTAATTCTGACGCGACAGGTAACTTTTTCCCGTCGCCGGTTTGTCCCTGGAAGTATGCCACACTCTTTAGCTTTACGGTAATTTAGCTCATACAGAAACCAGGTGCGTGCACATGCTATCAGCTTAACAGCAACCTGGAACGACAATATGCAATGACAATATTTCGAAATCGACAAACGAAAATAACGGGTTTTAATGCACAAAGTGTTTGTTTATTTGTAACACTAGCAAAAAATTTGGTATTGTTAAGTAAAAGACATTCACTTTACTTATTGTTATTTCAAATTTAAAATTTTCTTTTCCGTTCAATCACGTTCAAACTATGCAAATAGATACTATGACGACATTAGTGGATCTTTGAAGTGGATTCTTAATTAGCTCGAAACAATCAATATACATTTAATGACACACTTTTATCTTGCTGCTAATCTGTTTTGCCAACACGATGTTCAGATTTCTACGTAAAATTGAAAAAAAAAAATCCCAAAGCTGCTCAGTTCCAAATTCAAGACCAGATCAGCGAAGACAACTCTGACACAATACAATGGTGTAGCCCCGCACTTGGCACAGCCATAGGCTCCGCCATGCATGGGCGCAGCTCGTCCCCGTCCTTGACTTTAATAGTTAACTTGATATTTTCGGGTTTTCTGTCAGATTACTTATTGTTTTATTTTTTATCTCTGAACGAAAATAAGAGTGCCAAAAATGCTAATTCGATAGATGGCATTTTAGCGTTTGTTTAACATAAATTAAGCAAAATTTTTTATTAATACTAAGACCGTTGCTAGCTCAGCCGAACACAACCAGTTGGCGTCTTGATCTGCCATTGACTCATCTCGAGCGAGACCAGCTTCGTATTTTGTATTTTTTGTTTTTGTTTTATGCCGCTCGGGCATTTCTAGAAGCTGCCGGCTCGCTCTCTCACGTTCGTGCTTTTGTTGTTTGTTATTTGTTGGTATGCGCTTTGGTTATTTATTAACATGTTTGCTTTTTATTGCAACAGCAGCGACAAAAGTAGTCGCTGTCGTATACGTAACCAAAGTAGAAGAAGATCAGCAACTGCGTCAGCCGCAGTCTCGGCTCATGTTCATCCGCGTTTTTTTTTTTTTCTTATGCGTCGCTTGCCATTTTACCAGTTAAGATCTGAGCCGCGCATCTATCGCAAAACAGTCGAAATTGTCAGCTCGTTGCTTGCACATCGCGTTCGCTTTCCGCAACTGAACGGAACGTAGTGCCTAAGGACTGCACTTGAAGGATAACCACCTTAATATATACGTTCACACACACAGTCGTTTAATATGGCTAAAATAATAATCAGTGCTTTGTTGTGCATAGCCATGTTTGGCTCTTTGGGTTAGTAAAAACGAAATTCCATTCTACAAAAATTCAATTTCGTAACGAAAGACTTTGCCGACAAACCTGTCCACATTTGTCAAAATTCAAATTGGTTGTGGGTATACTTTAAGTGATATTTTAAGATAATTTTCCCAAAGCGTAAAATATTGTATATTAGATGCAGTGATTCAAATGTGCATGAAAAACCACATTGCTATCAAACCAAATCCAATGCAAAACTTACAGTTAAAATCAGAAACAACATCAAATCAGGTTAAAAAAACAATCGCATAAAAAAATTTGAATAAATTTAAAATTTTTACTTAATTTGAATTCATAAATTAGATAAATATTTACCTGTTTTTGCTTTATTGGATAATCAGAAAAGAGTCAAGTAATTTGGAATCCAGACAACTTTTTAGTGGTTTACGCATACCTTCTAAAATTTAATAAATTCTAAACACATATTCCAAATATTTCATATATGCATGGTCGAATATTCGCTATCATCTCATAAAAAATAAATATTTATATATTTGAAATTCAATTCAGTATAAGTCTATGATTGCAAAAGTTACAAAATCGCTTAAAAATGTAAAAAATCGCAAAATCGTAAGTTAATAAATTCCGAATAAGCTCTAATTATGTTTTCAAGGCATATTAAACAAAACGTTTAATTATATTGACGTCGCACGGTCTTTCAAAAACATAACAATAAAAATTACATCAATTAGAGGCGCCACCATTGAAATTGCCAGTCTCAGTCTTTAGAGCGAACCAAACAAAGCTCGACACCAACTCACATTTCCCCCACTGCATTATTCATTTCATTCACACCCAAAGATAATTCAACTGATCGAGCAACGTCATCTTGCAATTAAGCAACTGCCACTGGGATGGGCATAAAATTTGAGGCACTTCATGTGAATGAATTTCCAACAATACCAGGAAATTGCATGGAATGTAAACTGTCCAAAGAAAAGTGCAACTAATCTGCGCAAACTTAGGCGATATATTTGCCTGTAGATTTCCGCATGAAAAACACATCAATTTGAAAATTAAAAAAAAAAACTGTATTAAAAATTTAAATCAGTGATCGTTTTCATCTTCATCTTGTTTCAAGGTCGAGTGGCAGCTCTTTTAAAATTAATTCACACGCCGCTAGCATCGCATAAATAAATTAGTACCCAAAATCAATATTACATAACATTTGCTGTTGAAACTGTTGTTGTGGCTGTCGTTGTAGCTTTTGCTTTGCTTTTGCTTTTGCATTTGCTACTTGTGGTCCATTGTGGCTGCCAAGAAACAAGTTTTTGGTCTGGACAGCTACTTCAGTCTCGATCTGAATCGATGCGATGCGTGCCCAGCCGGTTGACGTGACCTTTGAGCGCTTTAGCATTCAAGAGCTTTTTTATTATAATTTTTTTTGTTTTTATTAAACGAGTGTTTTGTTTTGGCCAGCTCATTGAATTCAATATAAAAAAATGATGATGCTGACCATTTGTGTTGCACTGAAATGAAGGGAGACAGCCGCACATGTGCGGATTCCAGTGAATGTTGTTCACTTCAATGTGTGGGAAAATGTTGAGCTGCTGATAATTTTCGGTATCTAACAAGTTTCTAAATATTTGTCTAGCTCGCTGTTTTACAAATACATACAAAATATACATATAAATAATTGTTGTTATACATGCAAATTTACCAAAATTAAATTTTGTTCACAATGATCGATGAATTTTGAAAGATTCCCATTAAAAATGATTGTTGAATAAAAAGCATGGGATTCCCCAGTGGAGCCCTACAGCGTAATTGGCCAAAGTGTCTTTTGTGTGTACACTTTATGCAGACACAATGCCAATGAGAGCCAACTGGAGTTCAACAAACGGGGTGTGTCCCACACTTAACAACCACAAACTCATTAAAATTTCCAAGCGTCTCAAAAGCGCTGAGCAGATGTCAATAGTTACAGACGGACAGACAGACAGACAGACATACTTAGGCATCCAATATGTCCATATGTACACGTCTTGTCAATTCGTTAATGGGCAAGTCTTGACTTATGCAAACAATATGTATTTTACTTGATCGATCACTTAATCGATTTCTTCCCTACTGTTGAGAACTTATCTTAAGAGCGAGATACTTTGAAGCCAATATACAATGTATTATTAACCATTATTATTATTAAACAATGTATTAAACACTCGAGGTGTCTCAAGTAGATTTCGTTTTCTGTTTTTGTGTAAGCATTTGATTATTTTATATTTGTAACAATTGATTGATTTGATAACCGAAACTGCCGCTAGCCCGGTCAGAGAGTTATAGCCATTACTCGGGCTTGAGTGTGTGGTGGCGGTGGCTTAAACACCACTTCACCCTTGTCATTTTTGTAGTCGGCGTAGGCCAGAGAGTAGACGCACTTCATACCCATTGCCTCCTTCTGGCGGGCCGAGTAGAAGCTGGTGCAATTGGCAGTCATTAGGGTGAATCCCTTGGCTCGGCCCACCTCCATCAAGGTGGTGGAGAGGCGTGTCCCTAGTCCCTTTCCTCGCATGGTCGAATCCACGGTGGTAATGAATGAGATCAGTGCCTTAGTGACGCCGTAAAGCTTATAAACATTGGCTTCACTCGCAATTACAGAAACGAACTTGTAAATGTCTCCATAAGTATCCGCTAGCCGGCGATGCTCCTCCAGTTCGCTTGGCTCTTGGGCGCCAGCAAGTACCACGCCAACAACACGATCCCCGTTGTTCTTGTCGATGGCAACGATGCAGGTGTCCTGCTCAATGAGCGAGATGTGATAGGTATCCTGTACCTCCTCAAAGTGCTTCTGCATATCCATGCCAGCGATCATGCACAGTGGTTCGCCAGTATAGAAATGCTTGCCCAAAAACGGCTTAACTTCCTTATAGTCATCCAAGGACATGGAACGAATAAGAATTCCATTTACTACGCTTGGCTCTATCGGCATTTTGAATTGCAGCTAGTTGCATTTAGACTGCTCCTATTAATCACTGCACTCTGAATTTATATACTTTGTTTCTTATCGTGCTGGCTTTGTAAATTTAATACTTACAATATTTATTTAATTTCGTTAATCTAATCAATGAATGCGAAATAATTGAAAAGTGCTCAAAGATAGTTGTAGATAAACAGAAAGTAAATATGACTAATTATCGCCGAAAAGAGTTCGTCCATCGAACTTATTTGCTGATTCTACCGTCTATGTCCACGTTTGACCTGTGCCAATCATATTAAAGATAATGGGATAAAGATAATCTGCCAATGATATTAAAGGAGTGGGTTGGGTTGTAAAACACCTGTGGATTCGGTTGGTCGTTTAAGGTGAGAGATGGAGCCAAAATGTATATCTTACTACACATTTAGAATATTATTAATAATAATAATATACACACGTTCTTTACGCCTTTTCTTGAGTATAGTTCTTTTGTTATCTGTAGAATAAACTCGCCAAATATACTCATTTAAAGATGGTGTTCCTTGTGATTTGATTCGATTTATTTGACATGTAGTACTTTTAATTTATAAAATCTTTTCGGATGTGGATGCTATTTTGTATATTCACTTCGGTGTCAAATATGAGTGCCTACTTTAAACTCAACTCGAAATTAATTTGTTAAAATAAGAAATATTTGATTTAAAGTTGTTAAATTGTTCGTTCATTTGCTTAAAGTTACAACAAAATACAAAATAATAATGCAGAAATAATGCAAGCATCAGTTTTCATCATAAATCATTAGAGGTAAGCCCAACCCACTCCCAAGCCCGACCCTACTAACATCCAAACCTATCCGCCTCTCTTTCAGCCCAAGCAGCAGCTGGCGGCTGCCGGGAGGCCAACGGCACAGCTCCCGTCTCCGGCTCCTGCGATGCCTACATTGAGTGTAAGAATGGCGTCGCCGAGGAGAAGCTCTGCCCGGATGGCCTACTCTATAACGAGAAGTCCACCGGTTACCCATGCGGTTATCCAATCGATGTGGAGTGCACACAGGGTCAGTCACGCCTGCAGTCTGCCCAGCCCACGGATGAATGTCCGCATCAGTTTGGTTACTATCGCATGGGCGATGCTAGCCACTGTGGCCAGTTCATGAACTGTGCGAGTGGACGCGGTTTCGTCTTTGATTGTCCGGAGGGATTGGCCTGGAATCCGGCCACATACAAGTGCGACTGGCCCGATCAAGTGGAGGACTGCGACGCTGAGGCCTTCCTTGGCTTCACTTGCCCAGCACCAGGACAGAAATCGGATCTGCTGGGAGAGCAGGAAGCGGATTACACTTTCCATCCGTCGTCGGATAACTGCCAGGTGTACTTCATCTGCATTGAGAATCGCCCGCGTCGCATTGGCTGTGGCGAGGATCAGGCCTTCAACCAGGAGATGAAGCAGTGCGACGACATCGACAATGTGCCCAACTGCAGCAGCGAGATTCGCGCCAAGGGCGCCGAGATCAAAGCTGCTCGCGCCAGTGCAGCCGCTGGACGCAAGGCTGCCGGAAAACTGCATTAGCCGAAGAACAAAGGAGAAAGCCAGGGGAGAAAAGTGGAAGCTGATGTTGAGTCAGAATTCAGATTTTGGATATGCAAAGCAGGCAAAAGAGCTGCTCGAGTTTTCTAGTCTGTAGTTAAAAGGGTGCCAGTTGTGCCAGTTTATTGTATACATTTTTGCCATTCACAATTATAATAAATAAATGTCGACATTTTTGTAACAAGTGCGTCTCGTTGAAGTCTTTCGTTTGGTTAAGGAAAAGCTTGAATAATTATTTAACTCAATTTATTAAATTGTTTCCCTCTTCCAATTTCAGCACACGCTTCACCAGAGTGTCCCATAGCCAACGGACGCTTTGCCAGTGGAGAACAATGCGATGCGTACACCGAGTGCAAGGACGATGTGCCCATTGCCAAACTGTGCCCGGATGGGCTGCTCTTCCATCAGCGCACCAAGGCCACCGGTGAATGCACCTATGCGCCGTACTCCAGCTGCAAGGAGCGCGCACGCCTCCAGCCGGCCAATGGCACCGAAGAGTGTCCTCGCCAGTTCGGCTTCTATCCGAACGGTGATGAGACCAAGTGCGGAGTCTATCGCAATTGCGCCCATGGTGTGGCCAGCTTGACCAAGTGTCCCGAGGGATTGGCCTTCAATGAGGAGACCTATCAGTGCGACTGGCCCGATTTAGTGGGCAGCTGCAATGCGGAGGCTTTCTTGAATTTCAACTGCCCCGCACCGGAAGCCGTCGATGGCCAGGCACCGGAAGTCGATGTTAGCCCTGACGGCGATTTACGCTACTATCGCCATCCACAGACCTGCAAGAAATACTTCGTGTGTGTCAACGGACATCCGCGCCTCTACAACTGCGGCAAGTATCTGGCATTCAATGACGAGACGAAGCTCTGCGACTTCTACAACAAGGTGCCCGAGTGCTATGCTCTGCTCAAGGAGAAGCAGAAGCAGAAGGCCGAGCGCAAGTTGCCTTCCCTGCCAGAGGCCCTGGCATAGGACGCTCCACTTAAGTTGTGCATTTTCATAGAGGCTGCGTCTCGACGAGATTCCCTTGTAAACAATTACAGAGTTGTGCAATTCATTTTGTAAATATATGAATACATAATTATTATATACCATACGATTTGTGTTTTGTTTTCTTAATAAATGAAAATTCCTACACATTTTCTTAAACGTTGATTCAATGGCCTAGCAGATTTTCCAATGATGCACAAGGCTCTTAAACTAGTAGCCCAGATTTGGAAAAAAAAACCCTTTTTTCATTCACTGATAATATAATTATTTGCAGATTTTAGGTTTTGTAAGATTTAAATTTTATTTTTATCATCGCATGTCGTTTTGGTTTATTAGTTAGTTTATACTTTTTGCTTACTCGTATTATTATAATTTATTGGTAGATATTAATTCGAATTATGTCAATTTTACATTGTTTTTGACTTCCAACTGTCTCCACAGATTCCTCATTAAACATTACATTTTTAAATTTGACCTCACTGGCTGCTGCTATACAACACCATAATGTGGTTTAAACAATTCCAGTTTAGAGAACTAATGCAAAATGAATTTCTTTCGATTTTTTTTTTAAAGTTTTTGAAATAAATATAAGCTCGAATTTGTTGTTAAAAAACATCTCTCTGTTATCACTAATTAACCAATTGATTTTTGTAAAATTTATTGGAGTTACTTAAACTAAACGATCCAAAGATCCAGTTATTCTCCGCTCTCTTCTTCATATGCTTTTGCTTAATTTTTGTTGTTTTTTTTTTGTTTTTTTTTTTGGCTATAAAAATTAAGTTACATTTAGGTTTGCTTTTTGAACTTTTTGCACTATTTTTCTGCATGTGTGTGTGTCTCTGTTTGTGTGTGTATCTGATTAAATTACAACAAATAATGAATATTTATGTTTAAGTATTTGCTTTAGAGTATGTTTTTGTTTTGTATGGTTTTACAAATTTTTCTTACCGTTTCGTTTCGTTTTGTTTCGTTTTGTTTGTGGTGCTAGGCTAAGGCGACTTTTGTTTGGTTGTTTCACTTTGTTTGTTTTCATTTTTTTTGTTTTACATTTTGCAATATATTCAACATTTGTTGTTTTCTCTGTTGTCGGTTGTCCGTTGTCCGTTGTCGTCATCTCGTCAGTGTGTCTCAGTAATTTCTGTTTTCCATTCTCATTTTACACAAAAACGAATAATTTGCATTTGAACATAGGAATAACCAAAAATGTGAACTGAAAACTTTTGCAATGGTAACAAAAATATTAAAAAAAAAAATAAATAAAAAAAATACATATTTTAGTCGTTACAATTTGTGCTAGAAATTCGGCTATTAAAATTATTTAAGTTCATACCACGTCTCGTTTTTCTTTTTCACTTTTTTTTTTGGTTTTGCTTGAGAAAAGTTTTACATATTTTTTTCGTTTTCGTTTCGTATCGTTATCGTTATCGTTTTGGTTTTCGTTTTCGTTTACGTATCGTTTTTTCATTTAACATATTCAGTCTTTCAGCTTTCAACATAAATAAATTAATTAAATTAATTTATTTAATTGCATTACAAAATGTTCAAGTGATGCTGCCTGTAAATAATTTCGTGTTCTATTGCATTTATGTGGTAATTTTCGTGGTCTGCCTTACGTTGCTCGTTTTAAAGTTTATAGCCAAAAAGTTGTTGATCTCAAACAGCGACGAATCATCGCATTTGAAGAAAATTTTGAAAAAATTTCATCCTTAGTCAAAGTTGGTTGTAAAAGCCAAAAGTTTGCTTGCTTGCTTAAAGTACTTAACTTAATACTAGATTCTTGGGTTTATCATTGACATTTAATTGTAATAATTATATTTGCTTGTAATATTTCTTTTATATTATCATTTTTCTTTCCCTTCCTTTCTGTTTGTTTCATATGCGTTCATTTTTCTCATAAACTGCTTAGTTTTTCGCAATTTTCCTGCGTTTGCTAAATTTAATAACTTCTCAAGTGGACGTACGCCTTATTTATTTATTCGTTTTGTTTTTTTTTTTTTGCATTTTCTTATCATTTTGGATTATTCAAAAAGGTTGCTTAAATTTAGTTAATATACTTGTATTTTATGTATAGTAAATATATAAAATTTTGTGTCCAAATTCAGTTGTTTTTAGGAGTTATTTGTTTTTTGTTTGTTTTAGTAAGTAAATCAAGAAGATACGGCCAGAAACATAAAACTCTCCAGAGTTAAACATCCGAATGGAACGTACCATCAAAATTCTGACTGTGATTTTGGTATTAAGTTAATTTGGTTTTCGTATATTTTACTTTTGGGTGGGGCTTACGTTTATCATATGCTACATAAGTATCTTTCCTTGATGTTCCTATGTCAACATAAAAACTTGTTGTCAAATCGTTTCTTTCCATAGTTTTGTGCTCTTTTTTCTTACTGTAAGTATAACCGGTCTCTTGTTTTTTGTGTTAAGGCAACTGCTTTTGTTACTGAATTTGTAATTTGTTGTGTTTGTTTTAATTCTTAAGTGTTTTTTATTTTATTTTGGAATTTTTACAATTTGATTTAGAACTGCATTTTTGGATTTGAATTTCGTTGGTCAACTTTTGCTATTTTAACTAAATAATTACAAGTCTCTTAAAGCATATCATAAGCAGCCAGAAAGTGGTTCCATTTTTGTTTGACTCCTAAAAACAACGAAACATTTTAGCTTTTGCTGTTTGCAAAAATTTTGCTGTGCCTTAAGTGTTAGTTTTAATGGAAATTTCGTTTATCAATATACTAGACTTTTATATATTTTTCCGTCATATATAATTTTGAGTTTGGTTTTCGGTTTTATCGTCAAATTTTGCAATTTCTTAATTAAGTTTCAAATACTCTTTACTCGTAAGTTGAAGGGAAATTATTAAGTGCTTAATTTTTTGGCCTAAATTTAATGCAGTTTACAATTCGCATATACATCTTTTTTTGGTAAAGTTTTTGTTTTATGTTTTTTCATTACGCATTTTTGTTGCGGCATTTTGTTGTTGCTTTTGCCCGCTTTCATTTCTTTTAAAATTATATAATATGAAATTATTCAACAAACGGAAAAATCCATTACCACTTTAATAATTATAAAAAAATTTAAATAAAACAAATAAAAATGTGACCAATTATGAAGAAACTTTAATGGGGGCTTGAGTAATAAAATGTTTGATTATAAATCATTATAAACTTAACATTAATAAAAATGTAATAAGCATTTGGTTAAAGCAATAAAAATTCAACTTAATTGATATTTAAACTATAAACTAATTGAAAACACAATCAGAATGTAAATTTGATAAGGTTTAATTTTACACGCAATTGAAAATATCGTGAAACAATGGAAAACTGAGTTTACAAATTATTGTAACTAATGCAAAAACTATAAACTGGGCGTCGCGTTGCATTAATGGAATTTTCGCTTTTTGCCGCCTCGTTTCTTTCCCTTGCCACGTGTTTTGGTCAGTTTGCGTTTTTTGCTAAGGCCATCTCCACGCAGCGCAGACTCGCGGCTAATCTCACCAAGAATTTCATCACCCACATTGCCTGCCAAATGGATAACAGTTGAGTATAAGCTGCACGAAATGAACAGGACGTGAGTACTTACCCAATGAGGTGAGCTGACGCTGACGATGCTTCTCCGCTTTGGTCACTGGCAGACGCACATAATATTTCTCCTCGTACTCCTGCTTCTCCTTCTGCACCTGCGAGAGCATCTGCTGAGCACGCGAGCCCGACGACAGTTCAGTGGGCGCATCCAAGTACTCCTCCTTCAGATCTTGCAGCATAGATGAGCTACATATAGAATTAAATGAAATATATTATCTGGCTATGGAATCATAACTCTATTATATTTTGTTAGCTTACGTGATGGCTCGCTTCTTGGCACGATCCAGAGCCTTCTTTTCCTTGTCCGCATCGCGTTCATCGCCATCGTAATAGACTGGCTTAATGCGTGGCGGCACATAGACGCCAGATTTGCCTGCGGTGGCTGCCTTGCGGGGCTTTTTCGCAGCGCCTGCCTCATTATCGTCCTCGTCTTCGTCATCATCTTCGTCCTCATCGCTGTCGCTGCCTGCCTGGTCGTCATCATCCTCAGCACCACCAGTGCTGAGCATGTCCTCCGGATTTGGCTTATACAGTATGGGGTCTGTGCTACTGGAGACGCCTGTAGTAGCTGTCTTGACCAGCTTGTCAATCTGATAACGCAGCTTGTAGTCTATGGGCCGTATCTTCTCCAGCACAGTGCGTATCTCGATCAGGCGCTCAATGGAGGGATCACCCTCAATGGTCTCGCCGGAGCACTTGCGCAGCACCACGTATGTCAGATTGATCAAATAGTCCAGCAGCATATGATACTTGACCTCGAGAAAGCTCAGTCCGTACTCGGTGCTCAGCTCGCCGCGCTTGACGCGCTGTAGCATTCCCTCAACGAGATCTGTCACCTGCTTCACATTGCTGTTCATCTCGCCCAGCAGCTGAATAGCCTGCGGTATGTCCTGCTGACCCTGCACCTCACAATCGTAGTCCAGTGCCTGTGGAATTAAAATTTTGTGATTATATTAATATATAATATATTTTTATTCATAAAAAAAATATACCAAAAGTAGGAATTTTATTTGTTAAAATTCTTTTAGTAATCTTATCGATCTTTTCATTGATTTTTTTATATTTATTTTATACCTATATATATATATATATTTATTTTTTTATTGTATTATATTTTATGTATATATATATTTTTTTTATTTTTTTATTTTATTATATTTTTTTTATACATATATATGTATACTTATTTTTTTATTGTATTATATTTTAAAAATGTATATATATTTTTTTATTTTATTATATTTATTTTATATATTTCTCTTATATACAAAGCATTTTTTCAAAGTTGTATCTGGTCGATTTAAGGATTGCTTACCTCATGCATTGTAAGCATGGACTCTTGACTATGTTAACAAATGGCAATGATACTTTTGGCCATTATAATATGCAGCTTACACAATTTTCGCACCTATATGCATGTTGATATGCCTATATGTGTATGAATGTATACGTTTGTATAAATATATATATCAACTAATTATGCCTGTGTTGGCCAATCGCCATCAGCTATATGTCTAGTTGTCTCGCTCGCACTGCTGTAGCCTATTATATTGGCCATCATCATATTTAACAAATTTTGTGCACAGGAAATTAAATTTGCTACGCAAATACACAAATAAGTTGTTTAGTATATGAAATGCCATAAGCAGATAGCAGAGTGCATTCTCCCTGCAGTTGGTGCCACTCGGGCCCACATTACCATCATCTGCCCCTCACCCTCCCCTAAAGTGTGTCTATGCCCCATGTCCCTTCATGGTGCATGTGCTGCTCCTGTGTGTTGTGTTTGTCCTGTGAACGCGACACTGCACAACTCATTTGCATATTTTATTGGTTGCCATTTAATTATTTGCATTTCACAAAATTTTTGGCCACGTTTTCTCCTGCAGCCCCCTCCCACCACAGTCAAACTGCTTTTTAAAACCCGCAGCTTATGCTGCATTTATTTTCAATTAATATTAATAAAGCAATACGCAGGGAGGAGCTTTGTCCATGTCACATTTATTTTTAGAGATTAATTGCAATTTGTGAAAAGCATTGATAATTTTTTTGTTTTGTTGTTGATGCTGTTTTGTTTTTGCCATTTGCGGCCAGCGACTACGCGACTGCCGCAAAATATGCAATTTCCAAAGCAATTTACCAAATAATTAATTTGATAACAATTCGTTGAGTACTTTTGAAATTCTAACTAATTTGCATATTATAATTGGCAAATAGTTTTTATTGCATTTCGCGGACAGACATTAAGTAACAAAGTGCTCAAATATTGTGACTTAATTGATGTTGATAAAACAAATCGAAAAGCTAAAAAAAATTGAAGTTTCTGTACTGGTTGATTGAGTATACATTAAATTGAAAACTCGAATATGGATTATCTCACTCTGGAGATTTCTAATAAAATTAATTAATTGCTTAAGTTGATTATATCAATTGCAAAAAAAGCAGGTTTAATATAAAATACGTTGCAGAAATTATTTTTCTAAATAAAGTGGAACGTTATTTATTTTATATTATATTATTTTATTTGTTAAAAGTATATCATTTAAATTGTATATTAAATTGCATCTGTTAAAAAACAACTAAGATGCTGTAGTCGAGCTAACTCGACTACGATATACCCTTCACCCAGTTGTTAAATATATTCTAGTTTTCTTGGCAAATTTCTCTTTAAGATGATTTGCACTTAAATGTCCGAACTGAATGGCTACAAACACGTGCATATACATACATACATCAATAAACGTACACGAAATAGTAGTTATCGGGGCTCTGCAGAATACACACAAATATATTTACGCTAGCGTCGATTATCATGTCATCTCTTTCTCACACATGCGCTCGCCTATTTATATGTATACAGAAAATGCTTGCGGCTGCTGATAGAAATGAGATCAATATGAGAATATACTCTCGACTATAACTTTAGTGTTTCTTGTCCGATCTTAACGAAATCTCTGCCTCTTAAATTGTGGAATTTATTGCTATCGGAAATCGAAATGTATCGAAAATTCAAAAACAGGCAGTTATCGATAAAATAAAGCAAACTTGATCTGTATCTCGTGTAGTCTCTGAGATCCGCGTGTTCATACACTGAACAAAACCAATATACTATTATACCTGTTTGGTACAGTAGTATAATAATGAGATATTTAATAATTTAATCCCATGAATTCTTTGAGAGTTTATCTTACAATATTTGCATTACAAATATAATACATTTTTATTTAGCCATGAATTTAATGTGATAAGCTTTGAATTATTCCAGTCTTTGTCAGAGTCAAAACTAATACAATTTGAGAAGCTTTCGTAATGCTAATTTATAATCACATAAATTTTTGAAGCATTTTACAATGACTGTTCGAAATTGTTATTGACGCGTTAGAGGCCGGCCAATATGCATTTACAATTAAGCCCGCGTCACGCACTGGACTAGCCTCCCATTGGGAGTGGTTGGAGCTGGAGGGGAGCTGGAGGGGATCTGGGTTGGGTTGCTGAACTAAAGAAGGACAATGATAAAATGCATATGTGAGCATATTTTTGGCGACAGCCAATGCAAAAACTAACTGCAAACAAACAGCAACAGCAACAACAACAACAACAATCACACATGGAACACATGGAGGCATCGCTTTCCAAAAACTGTCCCCAGCGAACCGCAAAAGCGGTCTGCATCGTATAACGATGGCCGATTATATGCCTTTCCTTGTTACACCAACAACAACAACAACAACAACTGCAACAAGAGAAATAGCCACAACATCTATACATAGCACTGCTAACGGCAATTTACAACAAATGGCCAAATACACACACAAACACACGCACACACACACGCACACACACCATTTAGAGGTGGCCGCCCTCACAGACAACGTGCCAAATGATTTTAAATTCGTGGCACTATTTGTTTAATTTTCAAATGCGACGACTGCAACGGAAAAGCTGTTGTTGTTGTTGTTGCTGCTGTTGTTGTTGTTGCTGTTGTTGTTGTTGTTGTTGTTGTTGTTGTTGTTGCTCTGTTGCTGCATTTGCATTAATGGTTATTTGGAAATGCATTTTATGCGCAGGCCGTTGTTGCCTGTAAGTAGGCAACGAATTGAACTCGCACACAGATACAGATACAAATACAAATACAAATACAAACAAACATATGTATCTACGTATATACATCCTATTGCTGTCTCTGTTGCTGTTGTGTGTAAACTGGATTTAGTTCCTCGTATATGATTTTTTTTGTTAGCTGCGCTCACGAATAAAATATGAATTACATTTGCCGTTTCTCTGTCTGTCGGGCAGGTCATGTAAATTGTGCGCCTCCACTTTCCTCCTGCCCCTCCTCTATCTGCCCCCCCCCCCCCCACACCCTATCATCAACGAGTTTTGACAAAATTTAATGATACCATTTGATGCCACTTCACAATCAACCCACTCCACTCCTGTCACCCGTCTGCTGTGGTTTTGTGTATTTTTAGCAAATGTGTGTGTGCCTGCAAAGTGTGTGTGGCTGCAAAGTGTGTGTGGCTGCAATCATCATCAGACAAAATTTACAGAACATTTTTTTTGTTGTTGTTTTCATTTATTTTGGTTGTTGTTTGGCATTAACATCATAAATTAATGCGTGCACTTTTGCGATAATTGCACAAAATACGTTGCATATTTACGAGCATTTTAATTTGCCAAATATATGTGCACATATATATATATATATATATAAATATTGTATATTATGTGCAACATTTGACTGGTGACTGCAATTGGAATTGAGAGGTGGTACCGATTTGCAGCCGCTATTTGGACGGCTCGGTATTGGCCAATGAGCTCTTTTAAGCTGCCCCCAGCAGCTAGCTGAACACAGTCGATTACCATTTTTTTTTTATTTGGCTTTATTTAAAATAAAGCACAGAAAATGCACATGCAACATATACACAGATGTACAAAGTATACGCACATTTGGTGGGCTTAAATGTTGCAAATATGTGGGGGAGGAGCTTATGGGCTTAAAATTATTGTATTAAACATATCAAAATACAAATACCCAGCTTAAAAGCTCTCATGGTTGATTCTGAAAACACACGTTGTTTTTTGAGACACGACATTTTATTTACTTTATTCGAAAATGTAAAAAATACACAATTTTTGAGTTATACAAAAGTCAATCAACTTTGACGATAAATTATAATAGTTATTTAATAATAATCAGATAAATTCTACACATTTTTGTCAATCAAGTTTTGTAGCATGTTTTTTTAGGATTTTCAGCTCGTGCGTTACATTTTCATTACTGAATAATTATTAATTTAATTTTCGAATAATAGAAATGAGTTCTTCTGACGATTTTGAGCGTTGTAAGCTGTAAGTAGTCAAAAGAGCTGTGAACTTGAACAGAACTTGTCGACAGATTTGAATACAGCTGCCAGTCTCTTCAGAAAGGATTCAGCCTTGTAATCATTATATCGTTTGGGTGAACACCTGGCAAGGGAGCAGGCAATGCAAGGGGACCACTTGTTTCAATTATAAAACTACAAATTGTGCGCTTTTCAGCCAACTCGACTTTGCCCCAACACTCATGTGGGCGTTTTGGGGCAGGGGTAAATGGTGGGGGTTGAAGCACAACTACGCGACGGCCATTAGAAATCGATTGACATAACTCAAAAATTGTGCAAATTAACGTTAAAACCAGCGAGCCAGCGACAATATGGGCGAGGCAATCGTAGGCGGCCAGGGGTGTGTGGGTAGTGTGCTGTGGCGTCAGCCAACAGCCTGTAAATAACGGTGCAATGTTCCAGCATAGGCAAAATTATGGCCTGTCCAGAGTTGGGGCCATAGTGTGGTGCTAACACACACCATACATACATTTGTGTGTGTGAGTAACTTTGCAACAGAGAAAACCCGATACGTCTCTGTGCATATACATGTGAGCTTGTGTCTGTTTGTGTGTATGTGTGTGTGTGTATGCAACGAGGGGCAGGACTATGCTTGGCGGCCGCGTCCGTTGAGCGCCTGATGAAGAAATACGCGCGAATGTTGCAAACCGCACTCAGACCAAGCGAGTCCGACTCTGCCCCAGCCCAACCCAGCAGAGCAGTTCAAAGTGAACCTCAAATTTATGCAGGACCTGCCTCGTGCAACGTGTCGTTGTCGTTGTTCTGCTGGTTGTAGTTGCATTGCCAATAACCGAATATTGATTAGAGTTTATAGGCACAACCCAAAGCAACCGCGTGGACTCGCTAATAAAACGCAGCCGCAGCAAATCAACATGCGACGCGTGTTCTCTAATCTCAAATCAACTTCATTTCGCACAGAAAATATATATTTTATAATATTAGATTTGAATATTGCAAATATTTTTATTCTAATATTGTTTAAGAGTTATATTCCATAAATTTGTATGCCTTCACTTAATGTATTGAAATTGTTTATTAAATTAAAAATATAAGCTAAGTAATTGTAAAGCAGTTGAAATAGCTTTGTGCAAATAAGTTTATTTAAATCTAGCATTTATTAAACAGCCAATAATACTACTCAGTACCTTTACTCCTTAGTTCTAAATCATTAAAATTATTTCTCTTCAGCTCATTAAAAAATGCCTGTCATTTAAAGGCGAATTAGGTTCTAGGAACTGACTTGCAAACAGATAACGCCACCAAAATAATATCAAACTTCTTTTAGCGAATTGTGCAGGCAACAAATTTGTGACATTTGGCACTGTTTATGTCACATTATTTGCTGAAGTATTTGTTGGTTTTTTGTGGATTTTCGGGGGTGCTTTTAGGTGCACACCGAACGGAAATGAAACTTTTGCGGCCGCGTAAAATGCAAATACACACAAAACACACACACAATGCCATAAAGTATACAAGTACATATATATATTTGTATAAATCTATGGGTACACACTTGTATATGAGCTGCATGGGCTTATATACTAAAAGGTTATATGGAAACAGCAAATATAATTGCATATTTTATGCAGCGGCGCACAAAACAAACATTGCATTTGCCGCCTAAATTGGTATTTGGCAATTTTCAATTCGGTTTCTGCATAAGTCCCCCCCCCCCCAACGAAACCGCTCAGCGAAAAATGAAATTCAACCCAACAAACAAATTGAACCAGTCAGCCATTATTTATTTAAATAATTGGCTAACCATAAAAAATAATTATAAAATACCAAAAATGGTCGACCAGACAAAGGACTATGTGGACAAGCCCAGTGGGAATAAGGGAGCAGGGATGGGACGATTTGGAGCCTGTTCAAATGGTCTGAATAAATTAATAACGAATGCGACCATATTGCGAGATTAGAACCGCAGTTGTGTTCAAATAGGCGCTAAAATGAATTTCTGGCATAGCAAATGGAATGCCTAAAGATGTGGTTGAAATAAAATACGAGCTTTTATTAAAACAACTCTTCATGATTACTTTTATATTGTAACAGATATAGTTGTACATGTACGATGTATCTATCTTCTTTGGTTGAACATATTAACATCATCATCATCATTTTGTATTCTATAACTATATCAATTGCTGATTCGAAATAATTGAATAAATAGTTTTAATAAAGAATTATCAAAGATGTTGTATCGTTATTACATATTACTTAACTAAATGCAAAATTTTCACACTATTTGTTGTGTTTTTGTTTTAATCAATCAAAACAACAACAAACGCAAATCAAGAAACCCAGTGAAAATGCAGGCAAATTTATGAAAGACGGAGATTTGAAGAGACAGCAAAATATGTGCATTTGCATAGAAAAGAATGACAAGACAAATTCGTGGGATGTTTGGGCCAGGCCAAAAACAGATAAGTCCGATGTCAGACGGACAGTTACTCAGTCGGGCAGACGCGCAAACATTCTGAAATTTTGTATACATGTGGGCATGCAACGGTTTGGGGCAGTGTTGCTCATACGCCGCGATGCCAGCGGGGCAAGCAATTTCTTTTTTTCTTTTTTGCCTGTTCTCCTTTCAACATCACAACAAAGTGTCAAAGCGACGCACATTTTTGTAGGCGTCGACGGGCGTTGGTTTTCGTAAAAGCAATTTTCATCAAAAAAAAAAGGGGCTCGGCTGAGTGCTGGGCGTCAACGGGTTAAGGACGTGTGAATGGAAATTAAAATGGCAAGCAATTTGGGTATTCACCATCGCGATTATATATAAAATATTATTTGAAACAAATTACTGCTCTTAAATGGATTTGCACAGAAACATTACAAATAATTGAATAAATCACTTGGTGATTTGTATAAATTGGATTTGACTTCCTTTTACTAACAACTTTTATTTTTTTATTGTTTTGATAAAATAATAACCATAATAATAAGTGTATTTTAATGTTTTCTATACGAAATATTTTGAAAAATGTATTTCTGATTCTATGTTTACATTCTCTCTCTCCAATTTGTTTATGATATGCATGGGAAGGTTGTTTATATTTATAATATTTAAGTTTTTTACTCTTCATGTCTTAAGCAGGAGGAATCACTTCTGCCCTATTAGGTGTATATATTTTGAAGACAATTTAAGGTGAATGTTAGAATATTTGTATAGTTATTTTTATTAAAGAAATTTTTTTTTTATTTTGAAATGTTGAAAGGCGATCAGCTAAATTTGCGCACTGCAAAAGAGCTTTGTAAATTCAAATTCTTGTATAAGATTTCAATTAGAGCTAGTATGTGAAGATGGAATGAAAAAAAAATCTATCAAATCGAAAAACTCATCAAATTTACCTTCTGTTCTTTTCTGTTTTCATATCGAAGAGCTCTGTAATATTTAAAAATGCAAACAACCAACACAGATGCAAATTGACAAACAAACAGGCAGCAAAAAAAATCAGATACACAGCGCTCGTATACCCCATAAAAAAAAAATTAAAAAAAAAAACAGCATGAAATGAAAATAAATAAAATGAGAAGGAGTAGAGCGGAGAATTGAGATGAGATGAGAAGAGAAGAGTAGAGACAGGGAGAGTGGAAAAACACATCGCTATGAAATATTGCCAATCAGAAATGAAACCGAAAATAAATCGATTGTTTCAACAAACGCACAGAGCACAAAAACACGAGAGCCACGGCGACAGAGTTGCAGCCAAAATAACGGCAACAGAGCAGCCAGGCTAACGAGGACATGTGTGGCAATGTTGTGGAGTGAAAGAGGCAGATGCTTTTTGCTGCCCAAAAACTTTGTTGTTGCGTTACGCGAAAAAAGGCGAACGCGTTGCGGGAAACGGCAACAATTGGGGATAGTGGATAGAGGGCTATGTATGCATGTAGGCGTGGCAGTGGGCGCTGGGCGCTGGGTGGCCCGTTGCACGCTGAATGATTGCTGCTTGTGTGTGGGTGCAAATTGAAACAGAGTTGAGAGCTGAAGCTGTGCTGTGCTGTGCTGAGCTGAGCTCAACTCAACTGACCGGGCTGGCTAGTCTGGACCACCATTGCTAGGCCGACCTCATCGTGTCGCATTGCTGCTCCTGGCCAGCCTCGCAGGCCCAACAAGCGCGCTGAGTGGTTGCCAGGGGGCTGCCAGCCAGAGAGAGAGAGAGAGAGAGAGAGAGAGAGAAAGAGACAGAGTGAGTGGATTGCTGGGAATGCGGAGGGGCAGCCGATGTTGCATTTGCATGTGCGAGGCATAATTGGACAGCACCCAGTATGTTGTTTCATATAAGTGTGTTTGTATGAGTGTGTGTGTGAGTGTGTGTGTGTGTGTTTGTGTGTGTGAGCGCGGGGAGAGGGGTGGTCAGGAGGCAGCTAGTGAATCTCCGGCAGTCGCATTGAATGGCAGCTACAATTCTGATGGGTTTTTTTTTATTTTCTGTTGCCTGCGCCCTCCATAGACCTCCATAGGTCTTTGCATATTGATGACGATGATGTTGCCCCTTTGTCTGTCTCCGTACCTGCTCCTGCATCCTTGCCATCTCTTTCTCTTTTCCTTTTAGGCTTTCCCCGTGTTCCAACTGGTTATTGTTAAACTTTGCCCCAGCCCCGGTCAAAGGTGATATGAGGAATGCGCATGGCGGTTTAAGCGGACGCTCGTGAAACTGGGACACATCAAGTAGACAAAAGAAACTCAGCTTTAATTATGCATCGTTTGACATGTCCTTTGTCCAATTTTGTTGCAAATTTATATTTACCACACGGCATTGCAATCCTTAAGAACCAACATATGCCAACATATGAATATAACAGATATAGGCTGACAGATATAGATAACATAAACATTTTGATAAAGTTCCATCTTAAGAGTTTTGGAAAAATAATGAACTGAAAACTAAGGCAAAAAACCGCTATTTTCATTTTATGGCTGCATCGAAAATTAAATTGAGCTATTCAATAAAGTATAAAATGTCATTAAGAAGCTTTAAAATAAGTTGGAAGCTGCGATTTATAAAGATAAAATATAATTGTATCATGTATATAAATTTTTATATATATTTTTTTATACATTATAATTAATAAAAAACAAATAAATACCAAAAGACAAAAAGAAATCATGGCTACGTAATAGTAGATAAGAAAGTAATAAAATAATAATTATATTTAGCCCCTTCGAGTGTAAGTTGCAACTAAGATATGGTTATTTAAAAGTTAATCTAACAACAAATAAATCATACACGAAATATATTTTTTATTTTTTTGTTATTATAATCGAAATAAAGTGGCCATCAGATTCAGTTGTCATTTGGGCATTTACATGTGCCTCTCGCCCGGCGTTGCTATCAACTCTATTTGGCGATACTATTGGTGAAACAAAATCAACTGCGACATCATATTTATGCCTGAATATATATATCTGAATAGCACGTTGATTTATTTCTGGGTGTGTCCATTTGCCGTGTTCAGAAATTATTTTTAAAATACGTACACATAAAACACACAGCTGTATGTGGCAAATGGAATAAATGCAGAAATGAAAAACCTGCACAACTGAAATAGCAAACAGCAACAACAACAACAACAACATTAGCGGATATAGAACTCAACATTAAATTTACGTGCCAATAAAATAAACAAGCGTCGAGTTTTTTTGGTGACTCGCCAGTTGAAATACCAAACATGGGCAGGACGCAAATATATCTGACAACTTGGATAGAATTGGGTGGGGGGGGGGTGGTGTGGTGGTGTGCTTGTTGGTTTTTGAGCGTTGGGTGCAGGATGTTGGCGGCACAGGAAGAGCCAGCGACAGACACACTCGCACACTCACACACTCACACACACCAGCACACACAGACACACACTGGCACTTCATGCATGCATAAATCGCGCGAATTTTTCACGTTGGTCGCGTTGATTGTATAGCAAAAATAACCGAGTGTGGTAACTGCTTGTTGTTGTTGCTGTTGCAAAGGCGGGGCTGCCACTGCTGAACTTAGAAGTGGGTGGGGGAGGGGCTGGCCAGGAGTTAGCACAGACACATTGTCACAAAAGCAACAAATGCGACGCGTATTTTATATAAATTTTAAATACAATTTGCTATTGAGCCTCCCCGCCAAACAACAGCAGAGAGACAACAACACGCCAACAACGCGGCTAACAACAACAACAACAACAACGACAACACAAACAAACACACACAACAACAGCGGAGACAACGTGTGGAAAGAGTTGCAATATCCGAGTTAGACAGCGCACAACTGTCGAGTAATTGGAAATGTGTATTGTTTTGAAATATCAAATGTACTGCTACTTTCTGCAGGTACATATATACACATTCATATATATCATATATACACATACATACATATATAGATATGTGTGAGTGTGTATTTATTTATGATTGTGCTGATATGTATATGGTGTGGAAAGAAGTGCTTATATAGCTGTAGGTGTACCAAGCTTTTAGAAAAGCAGCATAATAAAATAAATTGCAAATTAAAAATTGAAAATTGACAACGAATTTGTTGATTTGTAGACGGATTCTATTATTAATATTTTCAATATATTCTCGAATTTGTAGATTCAAAATTAATTTTCCAAATTCACCCCGAGCATATCGGCTGTTCGCAATGATTGATAAAATTTCGTGTCGATTTTATGATATGATAAGATCACTCAAGATCACTCTCAGTCTCATATTATTTTTATCATAATGTTTCAATAAGATGTGGCAAAGTGTCTACACAAAAGGTAATCAAAATTAAATACTCCAATCATCATATGTGGTTCTAAGCACTTAGCACTTAAAAATATCTTGAATATCCTTAAACAGGCCAGACATACAGGATGTATAGGATATGTATTAACGGTTAACCCTCTTCACAGCATCAATCATAGGACTGCAACACACGTTAAATGCCCAACAGGGCTACTCATGTATGCCAAGCCTTTTAAGCCTTCTTTATGAAGCGTCCAGTTCTATTCTATTCTTTCCCCCCAATTACACAACTCCCAGTCGTCGCTAATCTATTAAAGCCCACATGAGCGAAATTAACCAAAAACTGGGCAGTAAACAAAAGGCGTGACAGGCAGGGGGAAACCCACAAGATTGTTTTTTGGAGTGATGAATGCATTTTCACATTTCCACATTTCCACTTTGGCAGACGTAAATGGAAAATAATAATGGGGACCCCGTGCACGCCTCGATGCGAGCCGCAGATAAATTTCATAAATTAAATAGACGGGTTCTGAGCATATTAGCGTAAAATTGCAGACAACCCTTCGCAGCAGAAATCTCATTACAATTTCAACGCGATCAGACAAAGCAGCGGCAAGAAGAAGAAGAAACAAAACGCAGCGACGACAGCAGCGGAAACCCCGATGATGAAATGGATTTTTATCCCAAAACAGGACATGGGGCACAGGCAAAAGAGCAGAGACAGACTAAGCGAACAACAGAGAAACACAGAGACAGAGACAGAGAGAGAGAGAGAGAGAGTGGGCATAGAGAATTATGGAAAAAAAAAGAGGAAACCCGCAGCAAAAGCGTCAACAGCCCAAAAAAAATAAAAACTTACATATATATATAAATATACTATATAAGAAGAAAAAAATCACAACATCAGCAAAAGTGGAACCCTTGTGGAGAGGCAGGATGAGGGTGATGGTGCACGGCGCGTAAAAAATGCAAATCCCAAGTCAAAGCTTAGCGCCGAAGCTCTGCACGTGGCAACCTGGCAACATACGTGCCCCGCCCCCCTCTCATACATACATGAGTAATGGCAAAAAAAATAAAAAAAAAAATGGTTGGAGAAAAGAAAAGTCTACGCAGGAATGGCATTTCAAAACGTATGTCCCGGCATAATGCAACCAGTCAGTTGGCCTGGTCAGTGGTTGTTGTTGTTGTTGTTGTTGCTGTTGGCAGGAGGCAAATTCAATAAAAACCCCGCTAGAGGGTATGAGTTAGACAAGAGTCTGCTGCTGTGTGTGCGGAAAAATTGCTGCAATTGGAGTTGGAGTTGAATTGTAGATGAGAAAGTGTGTGCGAGTGTGTGAGTGTGTGTGGCAGTGTGTGTGGGTGGATAGATGCCTAGTTGTATGTGGATTGCAAAGCGCTAGCGGATCAATGACGAAAGTGCGTTGAAGTGTAGTGCAAACAATGGGAAAAAAGGCATCAGCAAATAGATATAGCACCACTCGAATCTATGTGGAACATATTTGAATTCTGAATAGTACTCACACGCACTCAAGTACGTTTTTTTTTTTTTTGGAAATACACGCATGAGTGCATTCATAGATTGCATTTAAAAAACTATAACATTAAATGTTACAGCCACTAATGACTCCTCTCTACACAGAAAATATCCCATTGACATGCCAAAACAGCTACTTAAGTTTTATATACTAATTTTAGTTTTGTCAAATAATTATGTAATTATGCAATTATGAAAGAAGTTTTCAATGCATGTAAATATCAAAGTAACAAAATAAAGATTTTTATAACTACTGTTTGGTTTTTTTTTTTTTTTTAATGTTATATTTTTTCTAACCTTAAATATTTTGTGACTTTGAAGGAATCAAAGGCTGAGCTATTCGCATTCAAGTAACTGATCCCTAAACCAGATGCCAGCTTTCATTGCCATTGCTGGCTGTTTAAAAGACGCCGTCCGCCATGGGCCAAGCACCTATAGAAAATCATTCGAGAAGCCACTAAAAACCGCTACAACAACAACAAGAACATATAGCCATTAGTCTTAGTAGCGGGTAACGGCAGCAGGACCTGGACCTGGACCTGGACTAGCAGCACTAACAAGAGCACTAAACAGCCGTCAAAATCATTGCCATTAAGCTGGGACTGGGCAACTGCGAACAATAGCAAAGACGTCACAGAGAAGCCGCCTCCTGTCCAGCTGTGGTGGTCAACTGTCCGCCTTAACCCGTCAACCGCATGCCTGAGAGTTGAGCGCGGAAAAAAAGGACATGCCAGGATTGCTGTTCGAGAGTGCCTGCCTGCCTGCCTGGCTGCCTGGTAGGGTTGCCTGCCTCGTTGCTCTTCAACTCAAGTAGCTTGTGTGCCGTTTTATATTCCTTATTTTTTTTTGTGCTGCATTCTGCGATGGTCGCTTGGGGAAACTTTGCTCTATTTCCGCCGTCTGGCTGATGTTTTGGCGGTTCGTTAGCGGTGCTGGGATGAAGTGGAAGGCGACTCCGGATCAGATGATGGCCAAGAGGAGCGATTGCGATTGCGATTGCGAGTGTGTGCGTCTGTCGCATGGCTTATGCGACTCGCGCCATCCTGTGCTCCTTTGTGCCGGCATTTTGCATGCAAAGCGAAAATGTTGTCGCTGTTTAATGTCAGGCGATGATGGTGGTTTTTTCCTCTTTTTTTCTTACTTTTTTTTTTTGTGGCCAATGCTCATTGTTGACGATGACCCCGATATCCCATCTTTCAGCCGAATACTTGTCATGTTTGTCGCTGGCTAACTGCAGACAGTTTCATGCCCATTGCGTATTGGACCCGTCACGCCCACTCCATTCCGCCCTGCCTTTGACCATGGTCCGTCTCAGTTGATGCGCTGTCTTGATGGATTTGTCTGGCTAAGTGTCGGTTGAATTGATTTGAATTGGTGAGGTTTAAATTTATATTTTTTATATTTATAGATAAGAAATACAAATTCATAGTTGTGATTTGTAATAAAGATAAACTAAATGTTTGGAGCATCTCTCACAAATGTTGATAGTTTATTTATTTTATCTGAGTATCTGAGCACAAGGTTTCATAAAATGGCAAAAATAATATTCTACATTCCGACTCTATTTGCATTGGCAATAAATTATTTCAAAAAAATTCCTCGCGTATATCGAAATATTTTATTGATTGGGTTTGAGTTAGGTAACACAAAAAGTTCATTTTTTGTTGTTTTTTTGTTGTATTTTTTTCGCTATCTGAAGCAGGCAGCTGACTGGATTACACACCGAATATTCGTCGTCTGGCATTGTCGATACACTCAAACCGGGAAGCAGCCCAATTTACTATGTACACAACAAACCCCCGAATCTGTGGGAGGTCGCTACCAACTGCCAACTGCCAACTGCCGCAAGCTGCGAAATGTGAAATTTGAAATAGAAAAAAATAAAAATAAAAATCTTGGTACAAATGACAAGCTCAAATGGCTCAAATGTTTTTGTTTGCAATCATATTATATTTATGCAGTGTTTGCCTCTCATTCTACACGGTTTCGCCAGTTTCCTCTCGCTAGTGCCCAGTGCCCAGTGCTATGATGTACATGTATGTATGCACATATGTACGTTTATACATACATTTGCATGTATATTTTTTTATTTTATTTTTTTTTTTGGAACTGCGCAAACAAAGTGCGGCTATTTTGAGGGGGTTGTGAGCTGAGTTGAGTTGAGTACTTGTCCATGGAATTTGTGACCACTCTTGGCTGGCCTAATGCTCGTTTCGGTTAATCAAGGCTCGAGATTTTAAATTTTACTTATCATTTGGGGTAAATAGATTCAATTTTTTTTTTTCTCGGCCTCTTGATGAGAATGTGTTTCGGCTGTTTGTGATTCCATTTCGCTTATTCGGTTTATTTACATTGGTTACCCAAATTGCATATATTTTGCAAACGGGACACTTTTTTGCCGCTGTATTCCGTAAATATTTAAATATGTAATATATAGAGAGGTGTATGAGTGTATATCAGCGACATGGCCCTTCCCCGAACCCAGCATAGCGCATCAACTTTATTATTACATTTTTTATATTTATTTTACTTTTTTCTGTTTGGTTTTTTTTTTTTTTTTTTGGTGTGCAAGGGTTTAAAAGCTTGTCAGCGTGTGTGGGTGAGTGTCCGTGTGTGTAACGCCCTTTTTTCGGACAGTGCATTTTTAATATAATTTTTGCAGACCCCCTGCCCCTTCCCCTTCCCACGTCGTTGGCTCACACTTGCCGCCTCAGTTGCCGCGGCCACAAATTTTTTTTTTTCAGATTTGTATTTTTATTTTGGTCGCTTTTTGCCCACATCGCCCAGATCCCCCCACAAAACAGCAGCCTTGTTTGCAGTGGGCGTGTATATATTTTTTTCCTATATATGCCATGTGGAGTTCCGGGGGTTGGTCGCCGCCCATTGGCAACTGTCCGGTTTGCAGGTGGCCTCGCTGCAAATGCGAAATGTTCGCAACGCTTTGTTTTTATATATTTAATGTTTTTTTTTTTGCATTCACGCTGAGCGTGTGGGGGTTAAGCGGTTGCCGGACGATTGCCGGTGGGGAAGGGGTGGAGGTGGAAGCCAGGCGTAATAAGCAGGCGGCGTTGTCACGCGTACCGTTGAAATGGTGGTTCGAGGTTTGTTCCGCAACAAACAGGAAAAATACTTTCTGCCATATAAGCAAAAAGTATTTTTAATGAATTTTTATGCTGGGTGGAGTATTGTTTCTTAGTGTTTTTTAATTAAATAAAAATATATACATATATGTTTAAAATTGCATAATATTTTAATTGAAATGGAGTAGGCAAAAAAAGATAAGTTGAGCCAAATGAGAGGATAAAACCAGACAATGGAATGTTTATCTGGCTCATAATCAGGTGCACGTTTTAAGAGCTGATATTCTGCACAGTTTGAGCCCATATAATTGCAGAATTTTTATTTATTATTACTCGGTGTTCGTTAATTAAATTACTAATAATTAATTGGATTTAATTAAAATCATATTGTGTGGACTTTTAACCCTTTCTTTTCAAAGTAGAATTAAGCAATGGGATTAATTTTTCTGTCTAATACCCACTTTAATTTTTAGTATTTATCTAAAGATTCAGATAATGTAAAATGGTCTTCATTAGAAGCATTTATTTTCGTTTCATATATTTTCAAACAAGTATCCAAAAATATACATTTTCTTCCAACATTTTCCATAGAAAATGAACAATGTGAAAATTAATTTTATGTCCTGTCAGCCGTAGGAAATTCGGTGATGCTTCAGAGCAATTTTCACACCAAAAATATATAGGAAATAATTTCAAGTTAATCTATTAACTTGGTTATTTAGGGGCTAAGAATCCCAAGATTGCTGTGCTGCGCTACTCGAGTGTTTAGAATACCATTCACCATCCAAGATTCACTTGGACAATCCATTCTCAACTGGGCCGCACGACAAGGAAGGGCTGTTCTTTGCTGGGGCAGAGGAACTTCTCAAAGGCCTTCGGCAGCAGATTGGGTCGGGGCTTCTGTGCATCTGGCAGGAGCATGCTGTTCCACAGCAGATTGGAGATGATCGCGTGCATTCGCTGGCTAAAGTGAAAGCAATCGTGGGAGAAGATGCGCCAATCGGTGTTGCCATTGGGCAACATGGGCGTCGTTAGATTGGTGACCAGGGGATGGCCAATAATGGCGAAATCCTTACGCTGAAATTCGGGCAGTCGTGCTACATCCAAATCCACTTGCTGCCATCGCTTTATCGTGTCGATGCGCTGCTCCAGTTGCTTCCGGCTGAGGTGATCGCTCATCAAGCAGTGGCAGGCAATACGATGCACTAGATAGCATTGGAAAGGCACCTGTTTCAGGTGGCCCATTGTCAGCGGCACATTGGGCACCGCTATCACATTGATGAGCAGCCGTGGCACATTGTCGCGCAGCAGTCGAAAGGCCTGGCGCAGATCTCGGGCATGCTGATCGAGCACCAATTGCGGATCGGTCCAGTGGCACATGTCGGAGCAGACATCGTTGTTGCCCACGTAAACGGTGAGCAGTTTCCAGTGGCGCTGCATATCGACATGCGGATCGCGCTGCATCAGATCGATTAGCACCCGTGCCTGATAGAGCAGGTCGTGAGACATGACCATGGGCTCGGCAATGCTCAGACGTGATATCTTATGATTCGCGACCAGACTGTGGCCAGTGGCATACCCATAGAGCTGCGGATTGAACACCTTCAGTATGTTTGGCAACGTGAGCGTGTGGCGCCAGTTACCGGTGCCGCCACCCGAAAAGCTCAGGCCCCGAAACTCGTTGATCATGTCCAAGGCACTATTGGACATAATGCCATTGCCAGCCGACAGTGAGTCACCGATGGCAGCTATGATGTCAATATCACCAGGCCGTAAACGCTCCACCGATGTGGGCACATTTCGAGATCGTGTGTTGTTCAACGGGCAGGGAAACGGTGCTCTACTGGGGATCGGATTTTGCATTTTACCCTCGCGCCTGTTGCTTTTGTAAAGCGCCTGCAAATCTCGAAGGGCCCAGTTGAGAGTAGTGCTCCGAGTGTTGACAAACAATTCGCGAAAATCTTGATCTATATTCGTGTACACTGGCAAAGCACTCGAAATGGGTTCACGAATAGGTTTGTAGGTCTGGGCGTGTATTCCAATGCTGGCCAGCAGTTGATCGGAGCGATTTTGGCGGCGGATGCGATGAAGATGACCAGCATTCGTTGCGATTACAAGCCCAACAAGGAGCCCAAATATGCTGGAACACATAGTTGGCATTATGGAACGTGAGTCGTCGATAACTTTTCGATAACATTTACGGTATCCGCTGGGTATTGTATAATTTATGTTTATGTTATGTTATGTTATGTTTGCTTCACCAAATTTAGAGCTTTTTCGTTTGCGAATTTACTAATATTATTTATTTTTATTTTTATTTTCTAGTTGTCCTTTGACTAGCAGCTGCACTCTCGACACTCGACAACGACTTCTTGACGCGTTCTCAATCGAAAAGCAAATGCG
The DNA here is from genome assembly GCA_035042185.1 of Drosophila kambysellisi. NCBI lineage: Eukaryota > Metazoa > Arthropoda > Insecta > Diptera > Drosophilidae > Drosophila > Drosophila kambysellisi. Next base: position 1,408,781 of record JAWNLS010000939.1, read on the forward strand.
TCGAGCGCTTAAATGCCGCTAGTTTGAATGGAACCTCAAACAAAATGAAGCGAACTCAGACAACAACATCTCGAACAACGAGTACTTCTCAAGCACTCATTTCTTCCATTAAAAACAAAAACAACAAAACCCAGGCCGGCGCACTGGGCTACACAGAACTTGACTTGAATGCGCTGACCGAGACACTGGCTAACATTAAAAAACAAAAAGCAAAAAACAAAAAAATCACAAATGACAGAGCAGACAGCAACAAATGGATAGTTGGGACAGACAGCTTGGGTTCAACCTATGCACAAGTGCCGTGGAGTTCAAAGATATAGTCGAAAATCTGGTTAACAAAAATCCAAAACAAAATAATTACCTTGGTACTGCCGTAAACAACATTGATGCTACTACAACATGACAGACAACAATTAATGTTTTTAGCCATTTATAACAAAAATATAAAACTTATAAATAAAATATAACTGCCTAAATCTGTGGCTGTGAAAACAGTGGCGTCGATTTTTTTTGGGTGACATTTAGCAAAGATGCTTAATTCTGACTTACAAAAAAAAAAAAAAAAAAGAAAAAAAAAATTATCAATATGAATATGAATAATATTCTTCATTTTAAATAAAATTATCTAACCCTTTTTTAAATTGTACATAGTTCTTTACTTGAAATTAATATGCCTAGATTTTGATTCCATTAACATTTGATAATATAAATTATTTGAACTATCTAAAGATTTATACAATCGATGAAAAGGGAAAATAGTTTAGTGTGTGATTAAATGTCCATTTCAAACAATAATAATAATTACGAAATGCACTTTGCTCATTAAATTGTTGTATTTAACTTTCCTCTAATTGTTCCGACACTCAACAACAATCACAAAGTGTCAGTCATGCCATAAACAATGTTATCTACTTTATTTAATGGGTTCCTCGATAACTTTATAAAAAATGGGTAACTTTCGAAACCCCCTTTTTTACGCCACTGTATCGATTATATTTGTTAGCTTAGATTCTATTGTGAGAGTTTGCTGAATTGTTATGCATTCATTTAAGCCAAAGCTCAGCTTCAAAGAGATCAACAAATATTTGGAACTTTGTACTACTGCTTTTGTTGGAAGTTGGCTGTTGGCTGTTTTGGTTGTTTTCCAGCCACTTAAAATGTTAATAGCTAATTGTTTGTTTAGATGTTTGTCACAGGAACTCAATTATCGAGTCGTAAGTGTAGCCTTTCCGTATATTCAGTATGTGCACTTGATATAGGTTATTGCCCGCTGAAATAAAAAATAGTCTTACAATAATAATAAAACAATGTGAGGTGATCTAAAAATAAAGTCGTATAGTTGACTCATAAAGCGTCGAACCAAGGCGTGTCACGGATAAATCTCGAGAAACTGCTCTGTGCTGGAATTTGTTATTTATTTTTGTTGTTTATTTGAGCCAACTCGACTTCCGCTTTAGCTGGTTCTCAGAAATGGTCTCTCTGCGCTGGGACACATCATGTGCTGCACCGGCTGTCGCCAGGCACGTGCCTCGTGCAAATCCAATTTCTGCTGCATGCTGTTCCACAGTGCACTGGACGCAATCGCATGGCTTCTCTGGCTAAAGTGCATGCAATCGTGCGAGAAGAATCTCATGTCCACGGAACCATGCCTGACCACAATGCCCGTTAAATTGCTCAACAGATCATGCGTCACAATCACAAAGTCATCGCGCCTGAACTCGGATCGAGCGGCCAGCTCTGATTGCATGCGCCGCAGTCGCTGCACTACGTCCGGATAGTGGGGCCGGAAGAGTCGAGTCATGCACGAGCATATCAACTGCAGGTTGCACCTGTCCGGAAATTGTGGGAGCAGGCGCAGAAAGTCATGGATGTCCGGCAACAAAATCCAATTGATCATTAGTTTGGGCACCTTGTCGCGAAGCATGCTGAAAGTGCGATACGCCTGCTGGCGCTGCAGATGCAGATACTGCTCCGAATCGTCCCAAGAGCACAGCTCAAAACAAAGATCATTCATGCCCACATTAATGGTCAGCAGTTTCCAATGCTGTTGCATGTTGACCTTTGGATCGCTCTGCAAACGCTCGATCAGCACCATTGCCTGAAAGGGCAAATCCCGTATGGTCAACATGGGCTCGGCCACATTGAACACGGATCGCTGTCTGTCTGCAACCAGACCGTGCGTTGCATACCCATACAGCTGTGGATTATACAGCTTCAGTATGTTGGGCAGGGTGAGAGATGTGCGCCAGTTACCAATGCCACCGCCACTAAAGCTCAGGCCCCGAAACTCGGAACTAATGTCGATGAAATTCCGGGAGAGCAGTCCACTACCAGCTGTCACCGAGTCTCCAAACGCTGCCACAATATCAATATCGCCAGGACGCAGCTGTGAGATCAGGCTGGGCGGCTTTGGTGATCGACCCTGGCTCAGATCACAGGGAAAAGGTTCGTCCTTTGGCACTGGCTGCTGCAGCTTGCCTTCCGCTCGATTGCTGGCCATAATCTGATCCATGCTGGCCAACGCAATGTTAATCGACACATTGCGTAGCACTAAGGCAATGTCTCGAAGTTTTTCCAGATTCGTATAGTACATGTGTCCGTTCCGCAGATCGCCGATGTCGAAAGGAACGCTTTGTATGCCTAGGCGTGAGAGCATTTGTCCGGAGCGGTTCAGACTTACAGCCGTTAAGGATAAGAGCTGCTGCGTCAACAGGACTAACGGAATGACGATCATGATTAACTACCGTCTCGAGTGCTAAACAGCTCGAATAATTTTGGGTGCTTCAAGTAATTGAACTTGCTTTTATAGCACTATTAATTTATACCTCCTTTTTTCGGGAAGTTTAGCAGATATTCTGAATTTGCATAATTTTCAAAATAAAACTTTTGCACAAAGCTTAATGCGTTATTACTTTGATAATTAATTTCATTTATTTATTATTTATTAATTCTTGAAAAACAACAGCACTAATTGCCAAAATAATTATTATAATTTATTTAAGTATTTAAAGAATAGTATCCTGTGAAACAACTTAATCATTGTGAGATACTTTAATTCAAATAAAATTAGCTAAGTAATTAAATAAATTTTAATTCGGCGAATGATAAATTACGTAATTGAGACTTTAATTCTTTTTAAAAAATTCCTATAGGTAATTTGAAAGTCGCTTACAGATTTCCTGTTTGCCAAGCACATTTGAATGTAAAGTTTTGGCCAGAAAGGGCATCTTCAAAACTCGCAGATTAAAATAAACAGTTTAATCATAAGCAGTAATTATTTTATGACTTTTTGACCTGTTTGCCTTAACAATTGTCTATAAAATACAATACATAAAATACAAATTTTAAGCACTCTTGCCATTTGTATACACCTTATGCCTCCTAACATTAACTTAAGTTGACGTAAGTAAATTGATGGGTTTTTTCGCATCAAGAGTGTTTTGTTGACTCTGTCGATTATGGATCTAGAGTATTGCAATGTTATAGATAGTTAAGAATTAGTTAAAATTAAGAATGTACAAGAATTCTAGAAGTCATCACCCACGGTTCTTAAGAAGGGTCTGCTTTTATTGGGACACATAAAATTATTAAATGGTTGCTGCCACGCCTCAGGCAGCTGAACATTGTTTGGCTTTAGCATATTATTCCACAGGATTTTGGCTAGCACAGCATGGCCCAATTGATTATAGTGGACGCAATCGGTGGCATAGAAGCGTTTCTGTAGGATGCCATTCTCGGACCACAAGCTGCTTAAATTCCTCAGAATGCCATGCGTCACAATGGCAAAGTCATCGCTACGGAACTCGGGAGACGTGGCAATCGACAGTTGCAGATTCTGGAATCTTTTGGCGGCTTTATACAATATCTGCTGATCATACTTTTCGCGGCAGTTGCAAATATATGGGATTCTCCCGGCACAATCGCTGGACGCTTTTCCAACCACACTCAACAGCTCATCGATGTCCGGCAGAACTATATAATTGATCAGCAGTCGGGGCACGTTATCCATCAGTATTCGAAAGGTTTCGTGCAACTGACGCGCCGCCATCCGCAGATAGGCATCCGTGTCGGGCCAATTGCAAAGCTCAGAGCACAAATCATTGGCGCCCACCTGAATGCTCAGCAGCTTCCAATGCTGACCCATATCCACTTTCGGATCCCTGCGAAACCGTTCGATAAGCACATGCGCCTGAAACGGCAGATCCTGTATGCCCAACATGGCCTCGGCCAAATTGAAGCAAGACACATTTACATCTGCCACCAGACTATGCCCCACGGCATAGCCATACAGCTGTGGATTGTACAGCTTCAGTATGTTAGGCAAGGTGAGAGCTGTGCGCCAAGTTTCGAAGCCCCCGCCAAGGTAGCTATAGCCACGATAATCCACATAGGCATCCAATGGTCCCACGCTCATGATGCCAGTGCCCGAGTTGGCGGAGTCACCAAAGCTGGCCACAATATCGATATCGCCTGGACGCAGCTGGCTTATATGAGTGGGTGGCTCTGCAGAACGAGCTTCGCTCAGATCACACGGGAATCTGTCGCTGCTCAACACTGGCTGTTGCATTCGACCCTCCTCCAAATTGCGTGCTCGTATCCACTCGAACTGTGACAGCACCGACTGCTGCGTAAAGTTGCGCATTTGCAGTAGAAGATCGCGCAGATTGGTGTCCAGTTGAGTGTAGAATAAGCCATCCTCGTAATTGAGAAATTTGAAGTTAACTCTTTTGGCACCATGGCGCTTTAGCAGCTGCGTCGACTGATTGACTATAGCTGGATCTGGGCGCGAACTCGTCAGAGTAACCAAATGGAATAGCAGCAAGGCAATCATTCTGATTTAAGTTTGTTTATTCAACTAAGAGACTGTTGAGAACTTTGACTGCTTTTGTAGGGTTTTTAAAATTTTCCAAAAAAAAAAAGCTACGTTTTTATAGATTCAAGCAATGTCATAAGGGGTCAAATTTTTAACATTTTCGTTTACTTTGCATCATGCGTGGGGTTTAAACGAGACTCGCGAGCTTTTTCAAAAAGGGTGTCATTATAAAGTGATTTACACTCATGTTGCTCAACTACAGTATAAAAAGCTATTCTATAATTACCTAATATTATTTCTTAGTCACTGATGCTATGCGACTGGATCAATGAATATGATTAAGCGGGAACAGCTTTCATAAGGTTAAATAGAGTGAAAAAAATGTAATATGTAAATTACACGTTTGTAATTTAAGCCAATTAAATAAAGCGGTTTCCTTACGCTTTCAGTTTTTAAAGGCCAACCAACAATGCTATCTTAGTAACTAATAAATAGAATAAATGTTTAGATTCCATTAGCTATCAATGTTTCTTAGCTTAAATTGCTCATAAATAATTTATTTTAGTTCACAAATAGTTCATATTTAATGATTACTGCCTACGTTGATGTAATAACCCGTTTTATTATTGTCAAGCTGGTCTAACTGCATTATTTTCAGTTTAAATTAAATAATTAAATCTGGCTAAGGTAAAGGTATTTTAAATTATAAAAAATTTACGGCTATATATGGCATCGCGCAATGATACTGATCAGGAATATATGTATATATACTTCAATAGTGTATAAACAATTGCAATCAGCTGCTTTTAAAATGTTGCATATTTTAGGGGTGTGATTATGATGTGCCTCAGACGAGCACCAGTTTGCTTCTCATGTTTATTTTGCATTGACTCTGAGCCGTCAAATGCAAAACTCCAATAGATCTTTAACATTCCTCTCCACATTCCGAACGGTTGGCCACTAAATGGAACTCAATTACATAAACGATTCGTTGCTGGAGTTGTTGGTGTTTCTGTCTACGCCGTCTATCAAAAGGCCGCAGCTTCATTTCATTTAAACTAATTGAGGCTCATTAAATTGCTTACACTTTGTCACTGCTGCTGTCTGGTTTTTTTTTTTTTTTTTTTTTTTTTTGTTGCGGCAACATTGTTGCTAAATGGCGACTGGGAAGCTTTCGTCGAAACATGTTGCTGGATCGATTAACGCAAAATTCCGCAATTTAATTTGAGTTTACATATTCACACTAATTGACTGTTTATTAGCAGTTGGCTTGAAAAGTCTAAAAAAAATACGAGCAATCTTTTTATTTAAGAGTAATTAAAGCTTTGCATGAAGAGTTGCTGTTAAAGCTTGATTTTCGGAATAAATGAGTATTGACAGCTCAATTAGGGTTACCAGGTTTTTTTTTTTGTTTTATTTAAGTAAACACAAATATCGTTTAGGTCTTTGATTGATTAAATATAATTGCAAAAATAATATTTTTTAATATACATAATGAATATTACTTAGTTTTCCATTAGTGAAGATGTTTATTTTTTGTGAGTTAGAAAAGACAGCAAATGGTAAATTTTGAAATATATGTAAGTATAATTAAATACCAGTTTTTGATCACTATGCTAACGTAATATTTCATATGCCCCCATTTAACAAGCTGCAAGCCAACCTTTAATCGCTATGGAAAACGTTGCCTTACATTACGCAGATCACGACAATTGGTAACATAATTGGACGCAACCTTGAACCGCATCAGCAACTACGGAAAGAAACATTACCAGTAGTGGAGTCAACAACAAATTTGGAAAACAAACAAATAAATACGTTAGACGCTGAAGATAACATGAAATAACAACAACACAACATGGCTATCAAAAATTAATTTAGCAATAATTTTTAATTACAGCCTAATTGTTACAGCTATCAGTTGTCAATTGCAAAACAGGCCATAGACACGAAAAGAACGTGCAGAGGAAATGCGATGATTTGCCGAAGATAGCAGAAAGTTCCACTTAAACATGATAATTGACAACAGGTATTTAAAAAATCAGTTGTGTTTTTTTTTTATAATTTTGCAGTTCAATTGAAATATTGTGTCAGCACAATAAACTCATAAAATATTACAAAACTTTATAACCTCGTTGCAATTATTACACAGAAAGAGAGAGAGAGAGAGGGAGAGATGATTCCAGTGAAGAATAAGAGAACATGTAAGAGAGAATAATAGTGACAGAGAGACAGACAGACTAAAGTTGAGGAGCGCAGCACAATTGCATTTGCATATGTTAAAATTTAATTTGTTTAAATTTCAGCAATTAAACATGACTTTAAAATAAGTAAATGCGAATTTTGAATACTCTTTCAAGCTAAGATTATGTTGCTGAGATACTTAAAATATGTAAGACAAAATTTAATGAAGCAAACTTTTTTTTTTTTGTTAAGCTACAAACATTTGTGATTAAAGACTATTATGATTTCATTAAACAAGTCGCAATAAAAACATTGACCAACATTTAAAATCGATTTGAAATTATATGTGTATCAGTGTCGTGGCTTCAGGAACATATCCAGTGGATATGCAACGTCACAAAGTCAATGTACCCATTACAAGTTCAATACGACACTCCACAGAGTGCTTCAGTTGTGCAAAGGCGGGCTAGTTAACCATTGCACAACCAACAATAACGACAACAACAAGCAAACAGAAAAAAAAACACTTTGCGACATTTCTGTTTTCGGCGCTTTAACCAAAATTACAAGCTCGTCTGTCTAAGCGGAGCTATTTGCTTGAGTGGTGGCTCTGCTGATCAATAAGTGAGCCGTCGAGCGAGCGAGCGAACAGGTGAGGAGCTCTCGGCTCAAGCCGAGCTAAACAACGTTGCGTTCAACACACCCTAAGTGGGTTAATTTGTACGTCGCGCTATTGGCTCTCTGATAACAGAGTGCGAACTTCGGGGGCGAGCGGGGCACTGGGAGGGGGCAGCGGCGAATTGAAGCGCTGTCGCTTGCGCAGTCGCAGCCGCGTCAAGGTCGACTATTGTAAAAGAAAGCGCCAACGCTGGCCTTGAACACGAAATTATATGTTAAAGTGATGCCGAAAAAGAAGCGACACTCCAAAACACAAAAAATAAAAAAATATATAAATAAAATAAAAAATGAAGCAAACCAAAGCAGAGTTAAAAAAAAAAAAGAAAAAGATGCTGCACGTCAGAGATGAATGCAGAAATCGTTTGACTCTCAAATCAAACTCGAGTGCTGGTTGCTGGTTGCTTCAAGCGGCTCTCTTTTTTTGGTGAGTGTTTGGCTTGTTTTGCATAGAAATTAATGTTTAAACTACTCGTATCGCAACAGTGTCGAGTGTCGTCTCATAAACTTTATGCTTGAGTAAGACAATGGCCCAGCAAAATGTGTATTTTTCGGACCAATTCATTTTGCAAACTTGTGCAACACATGGGCAACAGCAAAACAAAGTGTGCTCGCTGCAAAATACAAAATAGAAAACAAAACAAACGAAACGCAAGCATCTCGAAATGTTTGCAACAAATAAATAATAATAGCAAAAAAAAAGTAGGTCTGCGACAAATCGCTGTTAAATGGAACACAAACGGGTTAATTTGCATGCCCGTATAAGCAAATTGGGTTAAAGTGCAAACAGAAACTGGAAAAGTTACATTACAAGTGGATTTAGTCACAGTCGGTATTAGGCTCTGTTTTCTTCAAGGCGGTTCGATTAGTACGTTAATAATTATTAGAATAATACTAAAAAGGTGTATATAGCAAATTTACAAAGCAATCTGTTTGTGTTGACAGATCAAAAGATTTATGTAAATTAGTTTGATTAGACCTTAATGCACAGCAATTAAATTCACGAATACTTTTAAATGTATAGAATTCATTAAGAGCTAGTTTCTTGATGTTAATAAAGATCTAAATTAAACTCTCAAGGTGATGCTAAGGTAATGGAATTCACTTTAGTCGGAACATTCTGAACATGAAAGCAAAGTTCAACTGTGTGTTTGGCATTTTCACCTCAACTTTTATATGCTGGACACTCGCCACAACAATTTCAAGCTAAATTGAACTCTCGAGTCTGGGAAAAGATCACAAAAGTAATAGTTAACAACAAGCAAGTGACTTTGTCAACTGGTTGGGGTCTGGCAATTTATTACGACAATTAAGCATACGATTTAACTAAATTGTCTGCATGCAAATTATAATTCTACAAACTTCGTGAGATAGGAATTTAATAAGGTTATTAGACGAACTGCTATAACAATATTTGACTGTCATAATCTTACTGTGCAGCATACAATTCTATTGACATTCAACATTAAATAATCTAAATTTGTCCATAAAGCAATTGAATACAGTTCAGTTTGTGAATGTTACCCCAGCAATGAGACCTTATATAAAAATCAAATGCGCACTTAGGCTGCCAATCAGGCGGACACTCACCATAGAATAATAATTGCTATTAAATATTTCCATACCTGTAATAAGGAAAAAAAATGATATTAATATATTAGTTTACTATGTAACAAGTCATATAATTTTTTCAAACATTTGTACCTACAATAAGTTTATTTTACTTTTTTAATCAGCCAAAACGAAATTAGCCAAAGCAAAAATGATGATGAATATGACAAGTCAGCAAAACATTTTTGTGTTGTGGCGCATTAACAAATTTCATACAATCTATCTTAACATTTTTTTACTTTTTCTTCTTTTTTTAATATTATAAGTTGTATTAAGGAAGCAACAAAAAATTCGCATTTCAAATTCAACTTTGTTTTTTCGTCGTGTGCCGCTTTGAAAGCATCGCTAAAGCGATCGACGCGAAAGCTTCCCGACCCCAAGTCCAATTCGAAGCTGAAGTTTCGACGGCAGCGAGCTTGCGAGCGGGCCAGCGTCGGCTTTGGGAGCTCAGTCGATAAACGGAGCTTGGTCGCGACACTTGGGTTAAGCGGAAGCGTCAGCGTTCACAAACGGTGATCACATACATACACCAATCGGTGCGCGCAGCGGCCAAACTTGGTAGTCAGTCGGCGAAAAGCAAAAAAAAAAAACCAAAAAAAAAAAACTCACTGCTGATGAAAATTGCAACACACACGCCAGGCGCGCTCAAGGAGAAGTTCATTAGAAGAGCGTTGAATGGTAGGAAGCTAATTAGACTATTGGAAAATATACTGTATACATTTTAGGCACTAAATAAGTGATTACATTAAGTGAACAGGCACGTGAAAAGTGTGGTCTAAAAGAACTGAGTGAGCAAAACTTGATTTAAGTGTCTTTCGAAAATGTGAAAAATATCGATACAATGCAAACTTCCGCCTTTTAAATTGGTCAACGAGTGGCCTAATGAAAAAGTCACTTTTAATAAAAAAAAAAAAACATAAAAAAAAAATAAACCAAAGAAAATTTAAAAAGTAAAACGAAAGACTTAAGACACAAACTTGCGCGGACTGGCGCGTGTGCGCAAATGCATGAAGCAGAGCAGCATTGGTGGTTGTATTGTGTTTGTTGTATTTGTGTGTGCATTTATTGTGTTTTATTGACAAAACCAAAGAAAACAAAAATTACAAAAGAAACCAACCCACCAAAAGCAGTCGCAAACGCAATCGCAAACGCAAACGAAGAAAATGAAAGAAGCTACCCAGCAGCAGCAGGCGATGCGCAAAGAAGTTATTTGAAACTGTTTCGTTTCGGTGTGTTTTTTTAGCCACTCGTGTTGTCTGCAACTCTCAGCGAATAGTGCAATAAAAACAAACTGTAAAATAAAAACACAAATAACTAAACTTCACGCAACGAACAAAAGCATCAACTTAATGTTTTTATTTCTCTTCTTCTTCGTCTGCTGTTTTTCGGCTGCCCCTGCTACTGTTAGCTGCCTCTTTCTGTTTGTTTATCCGCCGCACACGCAGAAATTTCGAAAATAAGCGTACAGCACAAGTAGATGAACTTACTACACATGTATGGGAAATGGCATAGTTGTTGGGGCCAGCTGAGCGAGCTGAACGGGATTGGGCAAGGCAAGCCAAGGCAAGGCAAGGCAAATTATTGCAACAGACAATGACTACCATATATTTATTTTAACTGCAGTTTTAACTCCGCATTCGATTCGTCGAAATTTTTACGAGTTTTTCGAAGAAATATGAGTGGGCAATCGAATTGATTCAGACTCGAGAAGTTTTAACCCAAAGGCCGTTCAATGAATATTTGAGAAAAATGCCAAAGCTGCAGTTTCTTTTGATTATCTCATTGGACAATTTGTACCCCATCATTATATTGTACTGTACACTGCTGTATAACCCACTTTTACCGTTAGATTAGCTACACAGACGGACCTTTTGCTTAATCATGCCTTCCTATGGCACATAACTATGCATCTCTTTGTCTGTGTCTGTAGCAACATGGGATTAAAAAGTAAGCAAAATAGTTACATGTTTATAATGCACTGGTGCGAAATGACACAGAAAAAAATGACAAAACGGCCAACAATAATACAGTAAAATTAAAAATTAAGGTAAAGGAAATGAAAGAGATTTCAAGCAAAACAAAACGTTGAAGAAAATGCTCAGCATGAAGCATAAATTATAATGAAAGAGAAATAAAATTAGATGCGAATACAATGAGCCAAACAAATCAAGTTACGAATGTGCTAACTCCCACTTGGTATCATTTACTTTATAGCTTTTAAAATTATACAAATTATTTAAAAAACTTTCGATTTGCTTATTTGAAACAGCAAAAGTTTATCCATTTATATAAATGGATATAGCAACATAACGATTACTTTAATAAGAGTACGATTTATGAGGAGAAACAAAACTACATCTGACAGTTTGCAACAGATTGTTGATAATGTTGCACTCAATTAAAATATAAATATACATCTGGGAGCATTTCAGTGCAATGTTTTTGCAAATGGCATTTAAAATTTAAAAGTCCACACATTAAATAAGTGTAAATGATGTAAACAGTACAGACAACCAACTGAGACAGCTGTTGTTGTTGATTGTTGCTGTTGGTGTTGCAGGCTGGCCGAAATGATTGTTGCTATATTATATAACAAGTGGCCATGCCACAAACTGAAAATCAAGAGACCAAGACACACACACACACAGAAAGAGGGAGACAGAAGAGAGTGGACAGTTGGTAACAGCGCAGCTGGTGACAAGCGAGAAGGAAGCAACTGTCGACCAATTCGGCGTTGCACGTTATCTGAATGTTGCACGAACTAAATACCCACTAACACTGGCAGGCCGCAACGATCGATCGATCAAAGACTACCAAAACTTTTCGCTGTTTGTTAGTTAAATAAGCCAATGTAGCTGGCAGCGGGAGGCGTCTCCAAGTTCTTTCTGCTGACAACAGTCGTTATTTCTGACTGTGTGTGTTTTTTTTCTGCAGCTTTGCAGCTCATGGCCTCTTGACTCGGCAGTGCAAGTATTGCAACAGATTTGCAAATATTTGCAAATTAAATTCGTTGCATATGAGCAGCAAAATGCACACAAATGCATTAAAAAATACACACACCTGTGTGTGTGTGTGTGTGTGTGTGTGTATGCACTGAGAGCAAATCGATAAGCCAAACAATTTTGGTAACACAGCCGCGACGGCAATTGGCATTACGAAGCGACGTTAACGTTAACGTCGACTTTGGACGCCGACTGCAGCGTCTGCTAACCAGTTGGCAACCTTGGCGTTGTTTTGTTTTTGGCGCTGCGCTTTGCGTTTTTTGTTTTTCTCTTTGGTTTTTTTTTTAATTTTTTGGGTTTTTTTTTAATTTTACACTTGCACTGGGTATTATAATTTTAGCATGTAGTTTGCAGTGCATGTAATGAAGGCAGTCAGTCAGTCATAATAATTATATATTATATATGAGACGATAAAATTATAATCTGATCAATGCAGAATAAATGTATTCAGTTATTCATAAGAATTTCATTAAAAACTTGAATGTGGCTTGAGTCGTAGTTGAAAGGGTTTTATCTTGTATCTTTTATTTATTCATTTATTCAAATTGTTTTCACTATTAGCTTGCTTAATAATTGTTGTAGAGGAGATCGGAAGACGTTGTCTTCTACATATATATATTTAAATTTTACTTATTTATTTATTTTTTTTTTGTAATTACATCGAGTTGATTTACTCGCAATTTGTGTATTTAATGTCGAGTCGTTTTTAAATGGCAATTTCGTATGATAATAAAGCGCAATATTTTCACGCCCCTTTTTTTTGGGTTAAAACCATATCAAGTTAAAAATTGTTGTCCTTTGCGTCATCTGCCACAATGTTAAGCAAACACCAACAGCAACAGCAACAACAACAATAATAACAATAACAATAACAACAGATACGTAAATTTATGACAACGAATTTGTGTTACTAACCTTACTCAATTTTCGGGGCAGGCTTTTATTTAGTTTTTAATGTTTTTCAAGTTTGACTTTCGAACGTTTTATGGGCTTTTTGCTTTGTGTGCGTCGCTTTTTTTGGTTGTTGTTGTTGTTTTTGTTTCTAGTTAGCCGGCTCATTTGATTATGTATCTAAGAGATACAGAGATATAAGAGAGCTGTACCCCACTCACATTCACTCACATGCTGTTTCTGTTAGCATTTGGGGTTTTGACGGATTTCAACTAAAACATGAGCTGGCACTCGAAGTGGGTCAAAGTCTGACAACGAGGTCAGTGATTTTTGGGCAGGAGTTACTGATAGATTTGACATAACAGCAAATTAAATTAATTATAGAGCACCCATAGTTCAGATCTGTTGCAAAGCCTTAAATTAAATTAAGTGTGTGCAATATGATAATGTGATTTTTACAGTTTACATAAATATGGAAAATATTTAAAGTCATTGAATCTAATTATTAGCTTTCATCTTAATTTTGAATGAAAAGCCAGTTTAACAAGAATTCAGCTGTTAGAGCTAACATATGAAAAGGCTGATTTCATTGATATTTGCTTAACTCAATATTCAGGGATGCCATTTCAATTTCTATCTAATTCTCTAATTATGCTTCTCGATCAAGTTTGGCCAACTACAATAGAATAGTTTCAGGTCTAATTATAATCTAGACACTAGACACAAAAAATCTTTAATTACGTATGTTTTTCGTTCGGTCATTTACAACATTGAGCTTTTCCCATTCATCAAATCTACAGCCACAAACCACAACCAAGAATTTCTAAGTAATTCTATTTTGCTATGCATTTCACAGCTCATTTCACAAAACATTACTTGCTTATTCTGAGTGCATTTTCTTGACATTGATGTATGTATACACGAGTGTACGACGGCTACATACATCACACATACTTATGTATGTATACATACGTACATACATAGGTGTAAGTGGGTTCGTTTTCGTTTCCATTATTGTTATTCAAGACGCTTTGTCATTTCATTTTTTCCGTGTTGTTATTTTCCGAGTGCCCCGCAGTTCTGAGCACCTTTGTCGTTTGCATTTACAGACATGCATAAGCAAAATAGTTAAAGTAAATTTCACTTGTCCTCGTATTCTGTAAATGCTGTCAATATTTGCTGAATCTGTTCGACTTCGAATTTTTGCTGGTTTTGACTGATGACGGCAGCAAAACTTCAATGAACCGGCGACTTAAGGCTTGAAGGTTCTTTTTCGAAAACTCGTCAAGTAGTTTATTTGTGAATTTGCACTGCTAATTCTTGTTGTTAAACACAATATTACAAATATGACCTTCAAGCCGACTTTTGAAGTTACATCGGTACTCCACAAAATTGCGAAGATGGCTTGAATGCATTATATAAATTTAATGATTATTTAATATTTTTAAAAAGCTATTCAATAGTCGATCTCCAGGATTTAGAAAAACACAAGTCAATATAATTACTTTTTTTTTTTTGTTCAGATAGTAGCTTCATTAGCGCGAACAAATAAAAAGTTTAAGCATCTTGCCCTCAGATGAGATCAACTCTAATATCTGTGAATCCGTATTTAAATATACAAATCAAAGGTTAAGTGCGATCCACACCTCAGAATAGAAAAAAGGCAATTAAGCAATGCAAGCTGCTAATATTATTTTTCAATAGACTTTAAATGAAATTATAAATATCAACATCTATAAAAATAGATAGGCCATTGAACTTCACTAGCTGCAATTAACAAGTTGCTCAGCTCCATTTTCACTTTCAGAAATTCTTCAATTTGTTTCAATAGTTGTTGGTTTCTTAGTAAATTGGATTTTGCATTTAGCATCAAGTTTGGATTGCGAATTTTTGGCAGCCGGAACGCTTTGTCTGCCTTGGCACGTGTCTGTCATAAAGCAGCGCAAATCAATAAAATATATATCCATATAATGATTTATTGACGCAAGTGATTACTCGATATTCATATTCTTTTTTTCTTCTTTTTATCAAACAGCACATTAGCAACGTTAAGACAGACAAAGAGACACAGACAGAGAGACAAGCAGAGAGAGAGAGAGAGCACACACAGGCCGGCACACACACACACACACACACACACACAGACACATACACACCCACACACACAACATGGCGGCCGTTGAAGTGCGGAATGGTTATAAGTACTATGGCTCCAAATCGAGTCCCAAGATTGTGCTCAACCAACTGAATATGAACGTCATGCGTGGCTCCATGTGAGTGGAATCCATAATGAGCTCGGCTCGTTCATTGGATCGATCAGATCAATCAATCGATAACTTTTACACATACGTCTTCTTAACCCCCACCTACCCTTTAGCTATGGACTGCTGGGTGCCTCGGGCTGTGGCAAGACCACACTGCTATCCTGCATTGTTGGCCAACGTGTTCTTAATGGCGGCGAGGTTCGGGTGCTGGGCGTCAAACCCGGCGAACCGGGCAGCGGTGTGCCCGGCTCACGTGTTGGCTTCATGCCGCAGGAAATCGCCTTGGTGGAGGAGATGACGGTCAAGGAGACGATCTTCTATTTCGGACGCATCTACGGACTGACAGATGAGCGCATTCGCGAGAAGTTCAAGGTGCTCAAGGATCTGCTCCAATTGCCACCAGCGCGTCAAATGATCAAGGAGTGCAGTGGTGGACAACAGCGACGCTTGTCCTTTGCCTGCGCCATGATCCACGATCCCGAGCTCCTCATCCTCGATGAGCCCACAGTCGGTCTCGATCCCATGTTGCGCGAAAAGTAAAATTTTAGTGTACCCAACAAAAATTAAGAATCTTCTTAACTAATTTGAGTTGTTCCCCTGTAGAATATGGAACTTTCTGGTGGAAACGACTCGAAATAGCAAATTGGCTGTGATCATCACCACACATTACATTGAGGAGGCCAACCAAGCGAATTACGTAAGTTTAACCCTCTTGACCTAAGGCAAAAGTGAGTTCGTTAAATATATTCTAGCTTTATAGCCAAATAACTATGGGTCTGTAACTTGGCTGTTTCTTATGAAATTCTAAATTCTATTCCGGGTATTAAAATGAGACTTTAGCAACTGCTGAAAAGATAAAGACTCAACGATTATACTTAAAGCTAACCTATACCAGTAATAAAATAAGTTATCTTACTTTCGATTCGAACAGAAAAATATATTTTAAATTCGTTTAATTAATTTTAATAGACTTTTAATAGGGTATTTTAAATAGTTTCGTTTACATATATTCTGAATATATTTTTTAATTTATGTATATTCGTTTTTGCAATATGAAATATATTTTTACTGACGCATTAAAAGTGGTTTCCTAGGGTTCTGATATATAGCTTCTCTTCTTTTTTCTTTCAGATCGGTCTCATGCGAAAAGGCGTTCTACTGGCCGAGGACACGCCCACAAATATCATGATTAAATTTGGCACACAATCCTTGGAGGAAGCATTTCTCATACTCAGCCAGCGCCAGGGCACTGAGGATCAGGTATTGGATCAGAACAGCAATCAATCAGTGGCGCTGCCTGCAGCAGTCCTGCCACTTGAGGTGATCGATTCACATGACCCAAACGCGGACGAGAAGCCACCCATTCCGTACGAGGAGCCACCGAACGAGAATCGCAAGAAGATCTTCTTTACAACCAAGGGGCGCCTCAAGGCGCTCATGACCAAAAACTTTGTACAACTATTCAGGCAGCCCTCGTAAGTAGACGAATCCAAAAATATATAATTATAGTTATAGCAGAGTCTTCTCTTTTGCAGCGGTATCATTTTTATGCTGCTGTTTCCCATCATACAACTGTCCTGCTTCTACCTGGCCATTGGCAAGACACCCAAAAATCTGGAGCTGGGCGTCTACTCCGGCGAGGTAAACAACTACACCGAGTGCTTGGATCCAAATTTGAAAACGATTTACAATGCCAACGACAGCTGTCACTTCAATAAGCTCTCCTGCCGCTACATAGTCGAACTGGGCGACGAGATAGCAACCAGAAAGTTTTACGCCTCCCAAGAGGATGCCCTCAAGGAGGCCAAAAAAGCGTTGACTGTCGGCTTTATTTATTTTGCGCACAACTTTAGCGAATCGGTGTCCGAACTCATTGAGGATGGCGTCCATGCCAGCGATGGAGCCGTCGACAATGCAGAACTGACCGTACACATCGATATGACAGGTGGGTGTGCTTGAGATCCATAATCAATCCTTGGTATATCTCTATCTAATTGCGTTTGCAGATCAACAAGTTGCCTACTATATGCAACGCAAGTTGCGGGACAAGTTCAGTGATTTCATGAACGGAGTTGTACGCGATTGCAATGTGTCCTCGGCGCTGGTGAAGCTGCCCGTTCAATTCCAGGATCCCATCTACGGTAGTACGGACATTGAGTTCCAGCAGTACTGCGCACCCGGCGTGGTAATGACGTAAGTAAACCAACTATACTTAAATGTATTATTAATCGACTTAATTCCATAAATATTTGAAGACTTATTGATGGTGATAAAAGTTAAGCTTTTTAACTTTCATTCAATTCGATAATCGATATAATTAGGTTAATTTAACCCTTAAAATATAAAACTTTCTTTGATTGGATTTAGTTGTGATGAAATTCAACTATTTGACTTCCATTCCATAATTTTCTTGTTTTTTTAGCATGGTATTTTTCCTGGCTACTTTGATGACGGCTGCTGTTTTCATATCGGAGCGCATGGATGGCATTTGGGATCGTACTTTGCTGGCTGGTGTCTCCGCAACCGAAATGCTCTGGGCACATCTGTGCACCCAGCTGATAATTATGACGCTGCAGTCGTTCGAGGTGATCATGTACATTGGCATCGTCTTCGATACGTATAACAATGGAGATACGACAACGCTGATAGGACTGCTAACGCTAACGGCATTCTGTGGCATGTTGTTTGGTAAGTGGATCAGAGAGTGAAGCTTTCATTATGCAAGATATGACGACTCATTGGTGTCCCATTAAACAGGTCTGTTTATCTCTGTTTTCTGCAAATCGCACACGGAGGCTAACTTTG
The DNA here is from genome assembly GCA_035042185.1 of Drosophila kambysellisi. Taxonomy (NCBI): domain Eukaryota; kingdom Metazoa; phylum Arthropoda; class Insecta; order Diptera; family Drosophilidae; genus Drosophila; species Drosophila kambysellisi. The sequence continues at coordinate 1,427,026 of JAWNLS010000939.1, forward strand.
TGGCCACTGGCGCTTTCTATCCCATGATTATACTCTGCGGTAAGTTATCAAGTATCTAAATTATTGTGTCTTGAGATATTTGCGTATTTTAGGTCTGCTGTGGCCGCTGGAGAGCATGCCACGGTTCTTGCAGGATCTGGTGATGGTGCTGCCATTCACCATACCCTCGATATCGGCGCGAAACGTTATCGAGAAGGGTTGGGGCATCACCAATGCGAAGGTCTACAACGGATTCCTTGTGATGGCCGCCTGGACAATCATCTTCTTTGTGCTGTGCCTGGTGGGCATTAGGCGCAAGGCGTAGTGGGTTGGGGTCAACATTCTAGGCGTAGTAGCGTATTAGCATTTCCCCTTAGGCGATTTTATATATATATGTATATTGTCATAGTATCTATATAATTTAATAATTATCGGAAGCATATCACTCGCATGTCGCAGACTCTCATTATAAAAACAAAACAAAACAAAACAAAACAAAAAGATTTCAAATTAAACTCATCATCGCATTGTTAGCCAGATTGCAATTGGGTTGCCCCGGGGAATTTCAACGAGTTGTACTAATTAAGGTAATAAAGTGGTTCTCTAAAGTACTAAATTATGGCAACCCAATTTCGGACTGTACTAAAACATAAGGTTTAACGGGTGTCTCACAAATATTTATAGTACATAGCACACAGCATTCGCATTCATGAACGAAGTCTAAGCAATCCAATGAGTTTACATGTTTAGTACATTTATTATTATTATTATTATTATCATTATAACAACCAATGTAAATAGCCCAACAACAAATGAACAAATCACAAAAAATAAGAAAATATACCACATATTTTACATGTATTGTAATAAGACATGTTGCACTATATGTATATGTATATATATATCTATATATATATATATAGAAGCTGTTCTAAAATGTTGTTCTAAATTGCAAATTTTTTAAAAGGAAATTCAAATGCTACCAAAAACAAACTTAATAAAAAGTCTCTTTAATGGATATCGAACAAAAACCATACAAATTTTAAATGTTGATCAGATAAAACAATATCCTGGGAATCCAGTAAGTAAAACTGCTTTAAAATGCAATTTGTTTTTTATAAAAGTGAAAAGTGAGTAAGCAAATTAAAATAACTGTCAACAAGTTTTTCAATGCTTGCCTTAATATGAAATGCAAACCAGCGCAAAACTAAAGCGAAAGTTCTCCAACCAACCTCACACCTCAGCTCAACTCACCCCCTGCCACCCACCTACCCTTTTCCCTAATGTATATAAATATCTGAGAGTGTGTGTCTGAGTGGGGCCAAGGACAAGGACAGGTTCACGACAACGATGGCGACGCTGAAGAGGAAGCGGAAGTCGAGGACGTGGCAAAGTTACTGACACACTTTGTGCTTGGAAATTGCTAGACAAAATGTCTGCCCGGTTGGCTTTGCCACTGGCTGGGCAGAGCAAGCACCTCCTACCCACTCACCCCCCCCCCCCCCTCCCTTAACCCGCTGAGCCAACTGACTGTCTGGCAGACTGTCTGCCGGTGTCGACGAGCAGACATTTTTATTACAAAACTTTATCTTTGCCAAATACGAAAACGAAAACGACGACGACGGAGACGACGATGACGAAGAGAAAAATACATAAAGGCCAACGCTCGGCAGCTGTGGGCTGTGTGACGTGGGCGGTGGTGGGTGGTGGATTTATTTTGTGGGCGGGCCAGGCCAAAGTGTCGCCTGCCATTTATATAAGTTGCATAAAATGTGCAAAAAAATAAACTTTTGCGGGCAGAGTGTGCGTGAAAATTGAGAACTGAGAACTTGTTGATTGTGTACGGCAAATATCAAAGACAAGGTCAAGGTTTGAAGTGGAAATGTGAAAAATGTAAGTAATTGACAGTCAAGGCATCATGCCTGAAAATCACTTATTAATTTGTGTATTGATTCACATACATAAGTAATTCTTTTAGAATTGATATTTGTGACTAACGACTGCATTATTCATGGCAGTTTTGTACAAATTTGTACGATTGCTTATTATTTTTGGATATGATCTAACTGGGGAAACTAGCATACTAATAGTTCGTAATATACGAGGGTGGTTTGATGAGTACCTGACCTACATAAGAAAAACGAAAATTTTTGGAAAAATTATTTTTTATTTTTCAATATAATCCCCTTTCAGCTCTACACATTTATTCCAGCGATGCTCCAACTTTTTTATCCCCTCTAAAAAATATGATTTCTGTAGATCCGCAAAATACGTCTCCGTAGTGGCAATAACCTCCTCGTTCGACCGAAATTTCTGCCCAGCGATTGACTTTTTCAAATTTGGGAACAAGAAAAAGTCGCAAGGGGCCAAATCCGGAGAATAAGGTGGATGGGGCAGCAGTTCGTAGCGTAATTCGACCAATTTGGCCTGGGCGACGCCGGAGGTGTGAGCGGGAGCGTTATCATGGTGGAAGAGCACTTTCTTCTTCACCAAATGGGGCCGTTTCTTCTTCAACTCGGCGTCAAATCTTCCCAATAGTTCGGCATAGTAGAGCCCTGTAATCGTTCTTCCCTTCTCTAGGTAATCTATGAGGATAATACCTTTCGAATCCCAGAAAACCGTGGCCATCACCTTTCCGGCCGATGGAACAGTTTTCGCCTTCTTCGGGGCAGATTCGCCAGGTGAAGTCCACTGTTTCGACTGTTCTTTGGTCTCTGGTGTGTACCAGTGAATCCATGTTTCGTCAACAGTCACGAATCGACGCAAAAATTCCTTCGGATTACGCTTTAACAGCGCCAAACCATGCTCCGAAGTGGTCACGCGGTTGCGCTTATTGTCTGGTGTGAGCAAACGCGGCACCCATCGCGCCGATAGCTTTCTCATACCCAATATTTCATGTAGGACATGAAACACTCGTTCTGTTGAGATGCCTACTGTCTCAGCTAACTCGCGCACCTTCAACCGGCGGTCTGACAATACCAGATCATGTATTTTCTTCACTTTATCCTCCGTGGTTGCTGTTTTCGGGCCACCTGGTCGTGGCTCATCAAAAACGGACGTGCGACCACGTTGAAACTCACTAAACCAATTTTTGACGGTGGTCATCGAAGGAGCAGAGTCACCGTACACAGTATCCAAGCGTTCTTTGATTTCACTGCGTGATTTCCCTCCAAAAAGAAGAATCGAATCACCGACCGATATTGCTCTTTTTCCATTTTTCTAAAATGCGTGGACACGACTGCTTTGACACGTGGTGAAAACAAAACTAAAAGTCCGATTTGACTGAAATTTTCACTGTGGCTGTTTAGGTTTATGTACTATACGATAGTCACGTCATATTGCAATAGTGGCGCCATCTGGCGTCAAGGTCAGGTACTCATCAAACCACCCTCGTATAAATTAAGTAATTAGCAAAAGTAACTAGATTTTAATTATTTTGTCTCTTAAAACGCTTTTACGTGTTTTGATCTATGTTGCCCTTTTCTGAGTCTATAGCTTTTCCATCAACCCAGATGTACTCCCTGCTTAAGACATGTTAATCTTAGACACTGCCGGTCTATCCGACCATCCGTACAAATATATCTGCTTTCAAATTTAAATTATTTCTCTGAGTACCTTTTGCAGATCTTATTTAAAAACATACCTTGCATATTTATCTTTAAAATATCTGTGGCATTTATCTTAGCTTAGCCAACCACATGTATACATAAATACAGTCTCCAGCTGATGACAGCATCCTTTGTTATTTTGAATTCAAGTATTCGTCGGTTGGCAGGAACAAATAAATTTGCACAAGCTGTCAGTAGGTCAAGTCGCCTGGGTCCATGATGCAAAAGTTTTTAGAATGTTGCTGCAATAAAAACATTTGCAGCCACTCCGTCTGGCGTCCTTCACACATGCCCCGCACACACACAGCACTTGCCACGCAGACTGGTCAAAGTTTTGTAACAACTTTTGCTCCATTTAATAAACACATATAGTATATTAAATGTTGTCCAGGGTGCTAGACACATTTTTGTCTGTGTGATTTCGTAATTTGACCTTCAAAACAAATGAAAAAACACACACACACACACTTATATATATATATATTTATATGTATATGTATGTGCATATGTAGGTGGCAGAGACAGAAGTCGAATATTTATACGTAAATCTAATGAAGGTAAAACTGTTTTGTTTACATTCTGCCTTTACTTTGGGGCCAACAATGTGTGATTTTCAGTGTGTTTGCGTGTGTGTTTGTGTGTGTATCTCTCTCGGTCTTTTATATTTGCCCTGGCTGACAGCCTGGTTATTTTTGGGGCAGCTTTAACCAAATTCTTGCCTCAATTCCATTGACTAAAGCTGTTGGACGTTGAAAAGGCTGTCAGGAAGTTAGGTAAACATTGAACAATAGAAACAAAGCCCAAATCTGATTCAAGGGATTCTTTCTTGTTGTTGTATCTTCAAGGGCAATTTTGTAATGCAACTGTTGTGGGCACAATAACTGTAAATGAGCAAGGGAGTTGCAACCTTTTTGTAATGATTAGTAAATGAAACTTTTTTATTACCAACTATTTCAAAATGTATCCTATTTACAATTCGTTTGATAGAAAATTCATGTCATGTCTCAAATTGAACTCTATTTAAAAACCAATCAAAAAAACCAAATTTATTTAATCTTAATTTAAAACTAAATTTAAAAATTAACAGGACAAATTCCATTTATTCGAATGTTATTAACTTTTAGAATATTATAACTTTAATTAATAAACAATCTAACAGCTCTATTTATTACTGTGAATTTAATACTGAATTCAAAAATGAGCAGCAAGCGTTCTATTTATTTTTTAACATCGCATCTGGCCTAGATTTTAAGTTTCTTGTCCGAATGCATATATCAGAAAGTACTGCTAAACATAATCTATTTTCCGACATAATCAATTCCCCTTTTCTAAACCAACCACAGCCGAAGTTTGAATTGAAGTGCCCATGATTGCTGGACATGCTTTCACTTCGAATGAAAAACTAGGAGAAATAAACATAAAATGGAATGTTACCACAACTGAGCTGGTCAATAAAAACTGGCAACTCGAAACTGTAGATTGACCAGAAGGCAAATATATTTTGGCTACTATATAAAAGCCAATATACAGAAAGCAAGAGAGAGGGGAGAGAGAGTAGCCCCACAAGAAACGCCACAATAAATATGAATAAAAACTGGGTCCGCCCAAAAAAAAAGATAAACTAGAATTTTATTTGAAAGGCGCCCGACCAAAACTAAAAACAGCTAAGCAATCAATGAAGGACGAGGACGAGGACGAGGATGAGGAGAACAAAATGGGCTTGGATGTGGATATGGATGAGATGCTAGCATAACCTTTGCATTTCATTGACCCTTTAAATGGCAAAGATGGATGCCAGTGGGTGGGTGTATACATGCGTGTGTGTGTATGCATGTGTGAGTGTGTGTGTGTATGTGTGTGTATCTAGCGAGCAGCTGGCAGTCACGTCAGTTCAGCAAAAGTGGTGAACAATTTGATTTTGGGAGTTTATTCAATTTGCTCCCTGTGCATGTATCTATATGTGTGTGTGTGCGTGTGCGTGTGTTGTCATTGCATGCAGCCTGAAGCAGGCTTCCATCACTTAAGTGCATGACGAGAGTGAGTGGGGCAGCGAGGAGAAAGAGAGAGAGAGAGAAGGTTCTGTGGCAATATAATACAATCAACATTCGACTTGGACTCGATACGCATTCAATGCGTTTTGCCTTTGCGTTTGAGGTGCAGCCGATGCCGAAGCAGCGGCAACTAACAGAGAAAAGCTACCGTTGAGTACGTCTCACATATACGGCACACACACACACACAGATATCCGCATCCACATCCGCATCCGCAGAGAGTTGCACACACACACACACACACACAGCTGCATTTGTTTTTCTGCCCATATGCAACGCCACTTTATGTATAGGCTCGACATTCGCTCACTCGCTCGCACTCGCTGCACAATTTGCAGTGGCTGCCTCTCGCTCACACATCTATGTACAGTGCACACAACACGTGTTGTTGTTGCTGTTGGGGCAAGGCTTGAGTGGGGCTGCCAACTACTGCCATCGTGGGGTGGGCCACACATGCGTTTGTCCTTTTGCCTGGCACACATAACGAGTGGCGACTGCGGCTGTTGCGACTGCAGCGGCAGCATCGGATACATCGGCAGCAGCGTCAGCGCCAGCGTCGCGTCTCACTCGCTTCTGATTATTGGACCGGCACAGTGAGGCAAATGTTTAATGCAAATGTATTGTCACTTGTAGCTTACCTGGAATTTTAAAAAAGAAAAAAATACACTTAATTGAATTCATTTTACTATTTATTATTAAATATTTACTTTTAATTATTAGTAATTTTAATTTAATAAAAATTTAAAACGAAATGACACTATATTATTTAATTTTATTCTTACTATTACTATAAAGTATAAACCTTATAACTTTTTATTTCTATTAAAAAACTATCATTAACGTGATTTGATAAATATCGATTAATTTTTATACTTTAATACTTACAGATATTAAGTATTTTTATACTTTAATAATTACAGATAGATATAGAGTATATAAAATTTACATGTATATCTATATTTCATCGATCTAATTATATTTCATAATTTATTTTTAATGTGAATCTTCGTATTTAACCGTATTTATGCCTGAAAATCGAAACCTAGCTTATTGTCCATTATCTTTAATCAAATACATAGCACAGGAAACCAATTTGATAATTCTTAAAAAATTCCAGAACAAGGTGCACATCTTAATATATATAAATATATATATATATATATATATATATATATATACATGAGAGTTGTTAATGCAAAACAAAGTTATTAATTGAATAATAATAATAATAATCTAGTAATAATTACTAGTTCCACTGTGCACAAAGGCAATGTAAAAAATGCAGCGGCCGAAAAACAAGAACATGAGTAAATGGAGAGGAGGCGTGGGTCACTCGTTGGAAGAGTCGCGACGACGACGTGGACATGGAAAAAAGCCGTGGCAGAGCCAGGACCTGATGCTGACACACACACACACGGAGAGAGACAGGGAAAGAGTATGTGAGAGAGAGAGAGAGAGAGAGAGTCAGAGAGAACGGGAGGCAAAAGCGCGGCAGCGACGTCCACGCATTGCATGTGACCCACGCGGCACGCACACTGGCAAACAGACGCACAATATACATATATATATAAATATATGTATATGTGTGTATGGGGAGATGGAGCCAGAAGCCATGGGGAGAAGCTGTAGCTGGGGCAAATTCGATGGCTGGCCAGCACTCAGAGTGGGCGAAGACGGCCACCCCAAAAACAATGGACAGGCACTAAAATGCAGTACAGAATGAAATGTGCACACACCATCACAGAAAACACAGCACACACACACACACAGATGCACACACACACACACACATAGCATACTTATATGGAAATGTGGATGCAGGCAAGCGGCTATGTACGAGAGCATCGGAGATGGCCATGTATTGCCATTGACCAGGCTCACTCCACTGCATGGCGCCCTCTCTTTCACTCACTCTACAAACACACACACTCGTACTCTCTCTCTCTCTCTCTATCACTCCCTATTCTTCGATTAATGTCCCTGTCGCACTTATGCGTGGCTCGCTTGTTTACCAATTTATTTTGCGCACAAAATGAAACACGGAAAATGCATGAGGCCCAAAAAGCAGCAGCGTGGAGCAAAACGAACGCAACGCAAGGATAGCAATGGATGGCCACAGAGTCACAGAGAACCAGGCAACAGCAACAGCAACAGCAACAATAACAGCAAACTATAAAAGCAACAGCAGCAGCAAAAGCAGCAGCAGCAGCTGTAAAAAAAAATTGCACAAATTTCAGTTCGATTTTTGGTCCATAACGCAAAAAAAAGACTGCTTTCCTCGCAGTCGCTATCTCTTCTTACAATTCCCTCCCCCAGAGATTCACCCACCCACTTCCCCATTATTTTCCTCTTCTCTTCCTGCTGCTTCTATGTATCTTTTGCGTTCGTTTCCATTTTGTGGCAATTTCAGCTGGTTTTTTTAGTCTTCAGCTTTTGCCTGTTTTCCACTTTGTGCGTAGATTTTCCTTTGCCTTGGCTTTTTTTAAAGAGATTTTTGCTTTATTTTTTGTTTTTTTTTTTTTGTTTACTGCGACTTGCGCTTTGATAGAATGACCGGGAATTTTCTTGTACTTTTTTGTTTGGCCCTGACTTGCAAGCGAAATTCAGGGAGAGCTTCTAGGCGTTTTTTTTTGGGGGGGAGCTGTTACTACGTAGACACATTGTTAGTTTGTTCTCGTAGTATGCAGCTGAAAAAAGACAAAATGGGAAAATGCACCTACGACGAAGCAGAAGAGAATAAAAATGTGCCACAAGGGACGGGCAATGTCTAAAAGCTAACTGGGAAAATTTACGAGAGAGAGACAGAGATATAGTTATACAGAGTGGGAGAGGGAGAGCAAAACACTGGAGTACATATGAAACAATATAGATCGAGGGATCTGTTATATAAATTAGACGAATTTCAAAGCTAGGAAAAGAGTAAAAATTAGAAATTTTTTTTACATCATATGTGACTTGGAATATGTAGTTTCGATTGTCAAATGGAAAATATTTCAATGTCTATGGAACACCTGTAGCCAAAGAATAATTTTCATTCCAGTTAAGGCTAATTAAAATATTTGCAATGGTATTTTTGAGGTATTTAAAATAAGCACACACAAGTAGCCAAAGAATTCTCCTCATTTCCGTTATTTTGCATTTAAGAATATTCTCTAAAATTGTAGATTGCCTATTGTCCATGATTTAACAATAAATTGCAGTGCAATTCAAATTCAATACGTACTAAAAGCATAAATGTGCCACAAAATACGACTGTTGTTGCACGCCTGAAAGGCGACTACAAAGTGCAAACTCTCGGATTCCGGGGAGGAGTGGGTGTTTTGAGTAGGTTGCAGGGTCGAAAGCCATCTGTGGAGGCGAGACATGGTTTTAGTGTGTCCATCCAATCCAAAGATAAACAAATGTTTGTTGGCCATCAATTATTCAGTTTGTAACGTTTGTTTCTGTGCCGCCCCATTTAAAGTTTAATTTACTTGATTACACTTATTTTGCCCGAATATAAGTAGGGTAGTGTCTACTGTATCTCGGCAAAATCAATTAAGATTCAATTTAAGGCAATTTAAGTGCATATCAAACTTGGAATCCTTTAAGGTTTAGCAATAATGGTATTTAATAACGAAACAATAAATTTACTTTGACCAAACATCAGCTTTGCAAATAAATTTGTTCTGCTATTTTTAAATAATTTTCATTGTTGCCATCTGCATTAAGCGAACAGTTGAATTTATATTTTAATTTTTATGCTTTTTTTTTTAGAAATAATTTGTAGATATGCGAAAAACAATTTCTTAAAATAGAAAATGTTTCTTGCTGTTTTTCAGATATATATCGATGTTTGAAAATAATCGAGAAAGCAAAAAAAAATAAACTGATTTTGAAAACAAGTCTAAAAAAATGTACACCATATTTGTTTAGCTAAATACTTTTTGTATTATTTAATGTGACATGATTTGACTAAATTAAGTAGGCCTAAAATGGTTTAAGGATCCAATTTTGATTTGTAAGTATATTTGACATATTCGTTATTGAAACAAAAACCAAACAAAAACAAAATAATGCACAACATTTTATAAAGACTGAACAGCGACAAATTGGAATAATGCTTGCATTTATTTGGCTGCTTGCTCTGCTTGCAACCAAAGGCTGCAGCCACCATCTGTACAACGAACAATTCAACGAGCAGCTGATCACCTATTTGCACGTGGACATTCCCCACGTGCAGGACTCTTTGTTGCGGCTGCAGGTGCTCTACTCGCAGAATCACATACACATCTACTGTCGTCGCAATCAGGAGCTGCAGCTGAGAAACATCTTCCAGAGCAATCGACTGCAGCTTCAGCTGATGCCGCACACCTCCAATGCGGACTACAGGCAGTACAGGGCGTCAACGGCACAGGGTGTGCATCGGGCGCATGGCGACAATCGTGAGTGCCACGAGGATAAACTGCTGACGGGCAGTGGACAGCAGATGCACCACATTACACTGCCCTCGCATGACCACGCCTGATATGGCATCTACACGGATCGGGCCTATAACATAACGTTGCTTCAGGTGAGATGCGACAAGTGGCGCGTGGCACGCTTCCTTGCTGGCCTGGTGCTCTGGGCAACAACAACGCATGGGATGCAAGACGATTGCCTGATCTGTAGCTACTACATGGCCATGGTGCTGGGCATCCATTTGGTCGCTCTGACAATTGTGTTCGTCACTCTGCTCTGTCACGGTTGCTATCAGTTGCAAAGCTGCCAACCATTGTGGGGCAACTTTCTGTTGGTCTTGCAACAGTATACAACAAGTGTGGCTCTTGCTTCGGTGGCGGGCACTTGGCTGCTAACGAAGATGGGCAAATGTCTTCAGGGTTTGCGGGATAATCGTTGGATGCGACTCATGGATCGCCACTTGCCACAATTGCTCTCCTACGTGCTGCTTTTGGGTGCATCGAATCATTCGGCTTTTGGCTGGTACTTTATAGCTTTGTTGCTGTCCTGGCGCTTTTTGGGCTATCTTTGGCACAGATTTGGAGCCCAGCAGTACAAGTAGGCTTTTCCTTGGCTAAGATGCGGTTGTTTAAGCAATTTGCAAAGTGTCTCCAATTTGCGAAGCTGGTGCAGGAGCCAGGTACCAGCAGACAGGATATTGAAATAACGGACGATGACGATGAAGATGCAGCACAGACTCCATTAGCTCAGCAGTTCCCGCTGCTCGTCTGAATAGCTCTGATCGGAATCTATACTCCAATCGCAGCCTGCAGCAATTGAGACGCAGCAACTAAATGCATTTGATAATTGAAATATGAATCGCTCTAATGGCAGTCATCTGCAGAGCAGCTCCTCCACAAAGCACACACAAAAAAAAAATGGAAGTTGCCTCACAGTTTGGCAACACGACAATCGAATCGAGGCAAACCTGCCACAACAACAACTCAATTGACAGGCACACGAGAACAGGCAGATTTTTCTACTTGCCACTGGGTGGAGACGGGGCACGAAGAGAGCAGCAGACAAGTGTGGAAGAGAATGCAATGCAAGCTTAGAGAAATACAGAAACATGCTAACAAACCAGAAATATATTTGCTGAACTCACCAAAGAGCGTGGAAACATGTTTTTGATTTTCTATTTCTACTTTTCATAAAACTAACAAAAACATACAAATACGTATTTTAACATACACAAATCCATGGACGGTTAATAAAAATATAAATGCAAAACTGGCAAATAAATTTAGTTTTTTAATTGTTCGTAGGACCACTGATATTGTTTTGGACCCCTTTTACAGCTCTGGACATAAAAGTGGCACAAATTAAATGCATAGATAATAAATTGCATAAGAATATAAGGTATTTCAGAGAAAACATTTTTAATAGAAAAATGTTAATTGTTTATCAAGAGACAAATTGAACTTTACAAATGTCTTTGCTTTAAATTTTTTTGGACCATCATTTGGGAAGATATGATTGCTTGGGCTATTAACTGAGGCCTTCAATAACATTGAATTGCGAGCACTCTTATCTCAGCATGCATTGTAGCTTCTCTCTCTCTCTTTCTCTCTTTCTGCACATTGCACACATTTGAACATGGCCAGGAAACTGGCTAAAAGTGCGTGAACAGCGTTACAAATAACTCGAGCATTTTCAGTAGATTGGGTAACGTTTCGTGGTGCACACTGTTGTGGGCCTATTACCCCTGTAGCACTCACACACACACACACACACGCACAGAGCACACAGTTATAGATACTTTGCCGTCTAAACAGGCAGAAATAAAAGCAAAGTTCAGTCAAACATCAGAAAATGTTCGAAAGCAGCCGGATTTCATCAGGCCCCCCACAACCGCCCAGCCCAGCCCAGCCCCGGCCATCCATTGACAGAGCCGGGCAAAAATGCAAATGTGGAAAATGCGCTTTGACATAGCCGTATGTGTGTGTGCTCTTATAACCGAGCATGTGAGTGTGTGTGAGTATGGATGTGTGTGTGTGTGTGTGTGGACATTTGCAAAACGCATATCAAATCGAAAAGTGGAACTTCAATCATTTTTCGGAGCAGGTAGGCGAGCATTTTCGTTATTTTTTTTAAATACCCTGTACGCACAGGTATGGCTAGGGTGGGTATAAAGAATCGCATATTTTTAGGACTATATTTATTATATACATATACCTCTGAACAACCTAATTATAATTTGCAAAAAATTTAATTTTTAATTTACCTAATATTAAATAAAGTATAAATTATTAAAAAAAAACGTATTTAAAAATTTAATTTTTAAATAAAACTTGCTTCAACTAATTGCCTTAAGCTTCAGAATAATTATTTTTAATAATTTCTACACAATCATTTTAAATGAATTTATAAAATAACAAATTTCTCGGGACAATTCCAATTTATTGAAGTTTTTATTTCCCATAGAACATTAGATATATAGAAAAAAGGGCATGACGTCGCCTCCCAAAATAGCAATTAGAGAAACATATTTCAATGATTTTTTGGCCGCCTCCAGTTTGCTGCTCATTGATGGTGGTTGGAAAATTGACTAAATGCAACGTATCGAGTTCATTACTGGGAGCAGGGGGAGATTGGTAATAGGCCCACACACACCAAAATGGGCAACATTTCCCAGTCCTTGGGCGGTTCCGTCTCATCGTGTCCTGCACAGCCGAACGAATCCAATTGGGTTTTTCTATGCGAACAGATTTTTGGTGCCGCGTTTTCGCTGTTTCGGTGGTTCAGGGGTGGTTGTTGTTGATTCCCGTTTGGGACAGTAGAAGGTGAGAATCGGATACACAAAAGGACAGCGTGGTGGTTGGGAAAAACTGCATAGCCAGTCAATATTTTCCTCCTATTTTTGTTTTGTTTTTGATGTCCCGCACAAGGATTTTTTTGCTGTGGGGTTGCAAGTTGTTCTTGTTGTTGGACAAAGTTAAGTCAAAGGTCAGGGAACGGGCGCATATCGCGAGGGGGGTTGAAAAAAGTGAAAAGTTTTTCAAGTTTGATTGTATGCAGAGTTTGCTTTTTTATTTGGTTTGTTTTTTTTCGGAGTAAGTTGACTTTCAAGGGTTTTATAATGTATATGCCAGGCCAAAACATAAGGATTTAAAAGTTATAAATAGGTGTATGAAGTTGATATCAAGTGAGGGTTTATTTCTGGCTGCTGTATGTAAAGAATTTTGGCACAAAATGAACACTAGAAGAAAAATACGAAAAATCTGTTTAAAAGATCGCAAAAGATCTACTTAAAATACAATTTTATTTAACTTTAGCTTAAGATCAAATGAAGATTGAGTGTTTGCCTAAGTAAATAACTAGAAACAGTTACAAAGCAAATAGTTGCCTAAATGAAAGTGGCTTATTCTTAATCTATTACTTTTATTAAAAAAAATTTGATAATTTACTAACCTGCACCATTTTGTTGTTCCTTTTATAGTTGTTGATGTTGACAAGCAATAATTAATCCAAAGGCAAATCAAATGCCAGCCAAAATAGACGCCGGCAGCGACAGCGACAACGAAAAAGTAAAAGCAACTGTAATAATTAATTTAAGTTGGAGAAGAACGAAATAGCGATTGTTAAGCGCACGTGTTAATTTCACTTTTGTTTTGCTTGCTGTATTTGCGATTGCTTTTCAATGTATTTGAAATTTGCATTTATGTACATTTGTGCAATTGTGTTGAATATAAAATGCAATAAACAGTTCACTCAAGAACACGAAAGAAACGCGTTTGCTGCGTTTGTTGCGTCGCGGCCTGTGCAGTTGTAGTTGCAGTTATGTTAATGTGTTTGTTTTTGTGTGCACTTTACGCTGCTTTAACTCGTGCCTGGGACGCGTTGTTAGATTTTTATGCGCGGAAACCAAACAGCGAACCGCACGCAACAAGAACATCGAGAACAATGTTATGTTATCGGTAGTCTTGCAATGCACGTGCGAGAATTCTGTTGTCAAGCCTGAACTAGTTCGATTAGAACGATTTGATAACTGAACATAGAACTGGTTTCTCACAAAGTTGATAACATTTTACGAACAAATAACGATTTAATCACGCTCTGCCACTAAGAAATTATGGGTTACTATTTCATTAAAAACTAAAATAAATCACAAAGGCTTTACTCCAAAATTAAGAAAACTGCAGCTATCGAATGTTCCATTTTGGCGCCTAGACTTGGTAAACAAAGTTTTTCAATGAAAAATGTTATCAAGAGATATATTATTAATTGCATATAACCAACAAGATGAAAAGCTAAGTTGTGTTCTACGTCTTAATATATTATAATGATTAAAATTATTTTTTTTAATGAGTAGTTCATCAACAAACGGAACCACTGAACTTTACAGCTGCCAACATTCTGTTACTCACTCTCATACTCAAAATGGCACTGTTGAATCTAAGAGAGTATGTTGCCTAATTTAGTGCTGCCACTAATTTCACTGATAATCTTAACAGAACATCTGATTGCATTTAGCAGGACTAAGTGTCATTTCATCAAAAATTCGTATGTTAACTCGCGAACCGCGTACTCTGTATTCTTTCATTGCGCATTTTGCAACACTAATATGAAACGACAGTAAACGTTGTCGTCTGCTTAATATTGATATTGATTTAACTTGAATATTTATGGAAATGCACAATGTCGGACAACGAATATGAGCGCTTTGAAATAACGGACTACGATTTGGAACATGAGTTCAATATAAATCGACCACGTCCTCGTCATACTAAAAATCAGCAAATCTACGGTAAGCAAAAGCAAATACAAATATTTTTTTTTCAATATGTTTTTTTTCTTGTCAGGGATTTGGGTCGAAGACAGCGATTATGACAGCGAGGGAGAAATCAACAGTCGACGTGCCGGTAGGCGTGGCATGGGCGGCGCTGCCGGCAAACCAAAGGACTACACGGCGCCCGTCAATTTTGTTGCCGGTGGCATTCAACAAGCTGGCAAACAGCCAAAGAAGAAGAAGCTGGAGGAGGGCTCCACCAAAGTTGAGGCTGCTGCTGGTGAGTCGGAGGACAGCGACGACAACGAGCCACGTCCATCGTTTGGGGGAAAGCAGCCGCAGCTGATGGACAACAACGAAGATTACAGCTCGGATAGCTCTGATGGTGCAGAGAATAAGAGAGAGCAGCAGCAGGAGATGCGGTCCCGGAACATTGCAGAACTTCGTCACAAGTCGCACATTGCAAGCGGTCGGAATGTTGGTGCCTGGGAGCAACATACGCGTGGCATTGGCGCCAAGCTGCTGCTGCAGATGGGCTATGAACCGGGAAAGGGATTGGGCAAGGATCTGCAGGGCATCCAGCAGCCGGTGCAAGCGCATGTGCGCAAGGGCCGAGGTGCCATCGGTGCCTACGGACCCGAGACGGCGGCCAGCATTGGGGGTCAGACAAAGCCCCAGAAAGAAGACGACGACATCAAGGAGGCCAGGGAGTTCAAGGAGCAGTTGACCAAGTGGAAGAAAGTCGGCGTCGAGCCGCGTGAGAAGTCTGGTAAACAGCAGCGCTACTACTACAAATCCGTTGAGGAAGTCATTGCCAAGAGTCTCAAAGATAACCATTTGCTGCCCCAGAAGCTGGCCAAGCAGCTGGGTAATGTTCCCGTCATTGACATGACCGGACCGGAGCGACGCGTCCTCAGCGGCTATCATGCCTTGGCCCAGAGCAAGATCACGCCCGAGGAGACGCTGTACGATGAGCAGCTGCCGTCGGGCGGAGGAAAGAGTTCGCCGATTAGTGTGTTTAGCATGCCGGAACTGGCCCACAATATGTCGCTACTGGTTAGCCAATGCGAGCAGGAGATCATTGACATCGACAAGGCGAAGCGTGAGGGCCAGGATCTGCATGCATCGCTGGAGCATGAGCATCAGCAGCTGCTGGAACTGGTGAGTCTGGAGCGCAATCACATGAGCACTTTGGAGCAGGTGCTCGCTCGCGTCGACCAGCTCAGCGAGAATCCGGACTTGACCATGTCGCAGGCAGAGGAGCTGTTTCTCGACCTGCAGCGCGACTATCCCGCCGAGTTTGAGGAGTTCGGCATGGAGGATATGGCTGGCGGCGTCATTGCACCATTGCTGCGGCGGGAACTAGCTGATTGGCGCCCGCTGGAGAAGCCCATGCAGCCGGTGGAGATGATAAAGCGTTGGCGCAACATATTGCAAAAGGATGAGGATCTGGCGCCGGCATCGGTGGAGCAGCTGCAGCTGCGGCAATCGCGTAACGTTTTCGATCCGTACTCCTCGCTCATCTGGGTCGGGGTGATGCCGTCGATTCGGACGAGCGCACTCAACTGGCAGCCCAAGGAGCATGCACCGATGGCTGCCTTGCTGGACGCATGGGCGCCAGTGTTGCCCACGTGGGTGTTGGACTCGGTGTTGGAAAAACTGGTGCTGACCCGGCTGAAGATTGGCGTCCGCGACTGGGATCCGTTAACGGACACTGTGCCCATACACATTTGGATATTGCCCTGGCATGGACTGCTGGGCGAGAAGCTGGAGGAGTCTGTCTATCCGCAGATACGCAGCAAACTAGGTGTGGCACTGGAGGCTTGGTCACCACAAGATCGGTCCGCGCGTGCCATGCTCACTCCGTGGCAAACGGCGTTTCCCGAAGACCAGCTGCTGCAGTTCCTGCTGCGTCACATTATACCCAAGCTGCAGGCGGTGCTCGCCGAGTTCATCATCAATCCTCTGCAGCAGGACTTGGAGCTGTGGCATCAGGTGTGGGAATGGCACGAACTAATACCCACCGCCCACATGGCCCAACTGCTCGATAAGTACTTCTTCCCACGCTGGATGCAGGTGCTCGTCATGTGGCTGAATCAGTCTCCGGACTATGCCGAAATCTCACGCTGGTATGCCGGCTGGAAGAGCATGTTCAGCGAGGCCATCTTACGCGAGTCCTGCATCAAGGAGCATCTGCGTCGCGCCCTCGACATGCTGCATCGCGCCACGGATGCGGTTCTCCAACCCACTTCGGCTCCACCACCGCCGATGCCACCAGCGCCCGCCCCTGTGCTTCTCGCTCCCGTAATGCTCATAGATGTGGCTCCGCCCGCTCAGCTCGAGTTCAAGGAGCTCGTCTCGCAAAAGTGCGCCGAACTGGGCATCATATTCGCCCCACTGCCAGGACGACGCGAACTGGGCAAACAGGTAAGCGGTTTGCAAACTTCCTCAATGCGCGAATTATTAATTCATTTCTCCTTTTTTTCAGATTTATCGAGTGGGTAAATTATTCTGCTACATCGATCGCAATGTTTGCATGCTGAGCGATAGCAGTTTTCAGAGCTGGCAGCCTGTGGCCCTCAATCAACTCCTGGAGCGTGCACAGACTGGCATCATCTAAGTGCAGTGTCCACCTTGTCATCAGGGCTGTCTAAGACTTATCAACGCTCAACAAAATGAATATGCTAAATGTGTGTTCTTATTTTACTTTAGAGATTTCTACATCTGTAATAGATAATAAATAGTAAAGATAATAAAAGATAATAGATAATAAATAGTATAGATAGATATAGTTATCTGTACAGTTATCAAGCAATAATAATAATTATTTTTAATCAAGCGCAAAATCGATCTAACGTCACTAAACATCTGTGAATAAATAGTATTTTAGTTTCCCCATTGTTGGTGTATAAAATATGCTCAATTTCATGTTTAAAATAAAACAAAACTGAATTTTTTGACAGCTTTCTTGATTTTTTAAGAGCAAATCAAGATTATTTTAATTTCAATATATATTTTTTGCTTATGTTCTTTTTACGTTATTAAAAGATAGATATTTTCTGATTGAATACCTCGATATTTTCAATTTCACTTAATTTACTGATGTTCTTTACTATATAAATGTGTTTGTATATAATTTCGGAAACAAAATCTTGTACATATATATAAGAAAATTAAAATTTCTTATGTTTTGCTTATTTCGAATTCTTTAAATTGTACTACACTCATAATAATTACAATTTTTTGAGAAAGGGCAAATATTATTCATGCGTTATGCGTTATGCGTTATGCATACATTAATGATTAAAGTCAACCACATTCAGCGTTATCAGCAACAAAGGAAGTTAAAATCCCGTTCGCTCGAAAATTCTCTTCTCAATATTTGTTGTACAGTGGGCATTAATCATTAACAATCCCTACAAAAATGATTAAAACAAATAATTTTATTAATAGTGCGTATACATTTTCGGGTACATTGATCTAAAGGTTTTTATTATTATTGTATATATATTATATATTAATCATATGGGGCTTTGGAGTCGGCAGCTCATCAGATCAACTAACTAAATAGATCATTTCAGTTGTGATGGAGAAGAAAACAGCTGTGCTAGCAAACTGGTCAACACAAATGCGATAGTCAATAAAAACTGTTTATATTTATTTATAGAGTAAATACAGAGTAGAATTATTAATCAATTTACATAAATTGTTTGAGTAGAACTGTCATTTATACCACTGCCAGATTAAACTTATCGTTAAGTTTCAGTTGCGGGCTGCTTATCGCAGCTCCTCCAGCACAACCACCATATTCCATATTTCGATGTGGTCAGTTTAGTTGCATTCCATCTTCTGTTGCTTTCGGGTTTTCGGTGTTTCGGTTACGGGTTTTTTTTTTCCCAAAAGTGCTCTCAAAAGTCGCCTACGAACGTTTTTTTAAAAACCCAACTCAAATTAAGTTGATAATAGATTATTTCATTATTAGCCAAGAATTGTTAACCGATTGTGTTTTTGTATAAATAACACTTATCATTACTATATTTAGTGTGTTAACAAAATATGTATTAACATCAATTCTAAAATACACAACGTAATATATAAAAACCTTTCCTCAACCTCATATCCGGATTCCCGTTGTTGCCACTAATCAGTTCAGTTGGGTGCGCGGGTGTGGCACGTTTCGTTGGGTAGTATTTCCCAGAGTAATGGGAGACGAGTTGAACAGCAATTTATCATTGCAAGCGTGACAGCTTTGAAACGATCGGTAGCTAAAAACTAAGGCATATATATATATATATATATATATATATATATATATATATGTCTGGCACTGGATTAGTTATTGTTGCAAGCTAGTTATGCGCTCCAGTGTTGATCCTAAGATGAGACCAAGTGCTTCTATATCGATGCGTTTCCAGGTCAATAAACGTAGTCTGCTGCTGCTGGTGCTTATTGCATTGAGTTGTCTGCTCGTTGTTCGAAATCTGCAACAGGCACGACAACTGGCAGCTGTTGTTGTTGCCCCATCGCAGCAGCTGCAGAGTAAGCCAATGTTGGATGAGGACTCTATTAATCTATTGGATATCACCGAACTCGATTCACCGACTGCGCCTCGCAGCGAGGAGCCAAGGTTGGTATCGCCACGTACAGAGAAGCTGCAGCAGCTGCTCAATTGCCGCAATCGTCGACTGAGTTTGCAGAAAGTGCAACATGGCAACTATTGGGTAGTTCAGAATTTGGTTGTGGGACGACTGAGCCGGGACATGGGCTGTGCCGAGTCCATCACATACACTACAAATGGCGACCATACGTTCTTTGATAATCTGGAAACGGTGGCAGAGCGGTGAGTAAAATTTTTCTTATTTTTATCTATTCCCATTATCTCAAGTGTTAACCGGAAACAGTTCTGTAATTCTTACGAGACTTTTAATTATGTTGATAAGTGAATCTGACCTAATCTACACTGACAGCGCAATACTCCACTTGAAAAAGATGGAAACGAAACTTCATGATAATATGTAGTGCCTAATAATCAATAATATCAATTTGTAAACTACTTCAGTTAAATATTATTGGCCTTGTCTTGTTAATAATTCTGAAATTCGCAGTAAAAAATAAATTAAATAAATATGTATTTTACTTATTTAGAAATATGCACATTTATTTAAACAAAATAGAGTATTGCTTTCATGCAATAACAATTTAAATTGTAAAAAAAAATTATCCGCAAGATAAAATTCAACAATAACACACCTTAGGTACACCTTGAGTTCACCTTCTAGACATGAGCTAATCTGCTAGTATCTGAATTAAAAGCGTTACATTTGTCAGAATAAAAATATAATATCCTCTGGGTATAAACACGGTAAAATCATATCAGCACAAGATAGCTGTTGTGCTTAAATCTTATTTCCTCACCAAAAAATGTCACAAAATTAGATTTGATAACAATTTTGAGTCGAGATGCAATTCAAGAATCGATTGAATTCTATGGCTTTCGACCATAAGTAAATACAATTAATATATTATTATATAATATACAAGCACATATAACATAGCTTATGTATATAAATATGAATTTCAATATAATGCTTAGTGCTGCGTCAGATAATAGGGTAAATAATGGTGTAGAAAAATACTCATTATAATTATATAATTAAAGGACTACACTTCGAACAGAGCTCAGTTAGATCTTACCGGAATATACGTCATATATATAAAATTAAAATTAATAAATAATTTCAAAAATTTGCAGTTGGTTTGCACCAATCAGTTTTGCGATTCACACGCCTGGCTACGATTTAAATTCGACGTTGGATGCCATCCAGTATGTGAGGAACTGTTTGCCTGGAAGCCAGGTGATCAGCGATTTTGTCACCTTTCACATTTACTTTTCCCGTGATCATATGCCCGAATATGTGCCCTACGACGAGGAGGACGCCTTGAACTGGCCCTACCAATGCCAGGAAGACAATGGCACTCTGTTGGAACCGCCCTACTTACAGAACCGTTCCACTATGTACAAGGTGCAGTCCAACATGACCTATCCGATTAATGTGGGTCGCAACATCGCCAGATTGGCGGCCAATACACACTTCATATTCGCCTGCGATATTGAGCTATATCCAAGCTTGGACCTTGTGGATCAATTCCTGGATATGGTATTCAGCAATAGCAGTGTGCTGGCCCTGAGGCCAGATCAGGCCCGTCGAGTCTATCCCCTTCCCGTTTTTGAGGTGCATGCGGACGAAAATGTACCAAATGACAAATTCGAACTGTTAACATTGTTGGGCCAGGGGCGAGCTCAGCTCTTCCATGCGAAGCTCTGCACGAATTGCCACAAAGTGCCCGAATACAAGAGCTGGGTAAATCGAACTTTTATCCCCACCGAACCACTCCAACTATTTAGCAAGACGAAGCGCCTGGGCGCCTTCAAATACTGGGAGCCCTTCTACATCAGCGACAATACAGAGCCAATCTTCGATGAGCGTGTCACGTGGGAGGGTCAGTCCAACAAGCGAATACAGGTTAGTATTATTATCCTAGCAAAAACCATATAAATACGAAAATATTTGTATTTTATTCTACAGCGAATTTCTTGTAAATTTAAATGCCTTACTAATGACAGATGCATCATGGTTTTTTTTTAGTTTTTAAAGAAGAAGAGGATCTCTATATCGAATATCTAATAATCCAGAACCCAAATCAATGGTTTTCTTTTTTAAGAATCTTTTATTACTGGGAAATAAGAGTCCATTAAATAATTAAATATATTAAACATAATTTAAAGTAATTCTTCCAACTCAAATGCAGTAAAATATTTGAAAATTTGTACTTATTTATCGTAGCTCGGAATCGGCTTTGATCAATATTGATTCGATATTTATTAAAATACTTTTCATTTCCAGGGATTCGCCATGTGCCTGCTGGGCTACGAGTATCATGTGCTGCATCCTGCCTTTCTAGTGCACAGCCCCGGAATTAAGACTTTGAAACAGAATCCGGTGCGTGAAAAATACGCCAAGGAGATGAACCGCATAATAAAGAAGACAATTGAGCCGGAGTATCGAGTGCTCTATGGAAAGAATAAGAACTGCGTGACATGATAGTAAAGTAAATGCAATAGATATTAGCAAGAAAGTCGAAATGTTGCTACGCAATCAAGTGATATAAAATTTAATGCAGAACTTTAATATAATGTCATAAAAAATTATTCTAATTACAAATTTTATGTTTAAGTTAAAGGACTGGTAAACATTTATGCGGAGTATTGTTTGAGTTTTGTATTGGTCTTAGCGCTCAGTGGAGTATCATCTATTTCTGTTAAATCCAAAGATAGCGTTAAACAAAATAATTGACGTTTGACGGCATTATTTGTAAGCTATCAAAATCATTTAGTTTATTGTATATTTTAAGCTAATCAGAACTTTATATTGTAAATATTTTGACAATTTCTAGCTTTAAGTTAAAATATATTTGGGTTGTATTAGTAAATAAATTAGTTGCCAAATTTACGGAATTTTTTTTTTAATTTTGGTATTGTTTCTAAAGGATAAGAGGATATTTTCTTTAAAAAAAAATTATTTAATTTTCACAAAATTCAAAAGATTTGGAAAACTAGAGAATGTGGGTTTCATAATAGTTAATATTCGAACTTCAATTTTAACTATAATATTATTAAAAGATTGTTCTACAATCGAAGTTAAATTTGTTAATCTAAATACCAAACAATTTTATGGGCTAAATAATTAAATTGATTGTCGAATGAGAGGTTCACTGTGATTGCTGGTTAAGCTTTCAAATGGATGTCTTTGATAGCTTCTTCTTGTCAACTGCAGCTGATGTTTTCTTCTTAGCTGCTCCTGCAGTGGTTTTCTTCTCCAGAGGGATAGCCTTTGGCTTTGGCTCTTTTTTGGCTGATGCAAACAATTTAAACGAACCAGATGCACCCTTGCCCTTTGCTTGGACCAGCTTTCCACTTGCAACTGCAGTCCTCAAGTACTTCTTGATGAACGGGGCTAGTTTCTGCGCATCGCAATTGTATGTGGCAGTGATGTATTTCTTAATTGCCTGAACTGTCTCCGCTACTCTGGAGTCTGCTAGTAGACGAACTGCTCAACAGACTTATCACCAGAGGTATCCAATGTCAAGGCTATGCCGATGATATTGTCATAATAGCGAGAGGTAAATTCGAGGAGACACTCTGCGATATAGTCCAGACAGGGTTAAAAATAACGAGAGACTGGTGTATGGAGGTTGGACTCAACCTAAACCCTACAAAAACAGTCATCGTCCCCTTTACTAGACGGTACAAGCTGCAGAGGATGAAACAAATACGGCTCTCAGGATGCCTATTAGAAACCAGTAGGGAAGTTAAGTACCTAGGGGTCACATTTGACAGCAAGCTAAACTTTGGCACCCATGTACAAAACACGGTAATGAAGTGCTCAAGAGCGCTCTATACGTGCCGGAGTATAGCCGGAAAGTCATGAGGCACATCACCAAAGATTATGCGATGGCTATACACAATGGTAGTAAGACCCATGCTGACTTATGGAGTAATAGCATGGGGTGATAGAGCGCGGCTTATCACCGTGAAAAGAGAGCTGCAGAAACAGCAGAGACTGGCCTTCGTATGCATGACAGGGGCAATGCGCACCTGTCCAACAATGGCCTTGGAAGCCTTAATGGAGATAACACCACTCCACCACACAATAAGGCTCCAACAGAAAGCTACACTCTTAAGGATGTCAGCGGAAGGAATTGGAGGCTATCACATCCTTAGCCAAAAAGATGCCCAACGACTTTCAGATGAACTTCCCCTGCTGGTTCAACCTAGGGATGAAATGGCAGCCGAATACATATTCGAGCGCAATTTCAAAGTTCATATGAGTAGCAAAAAGGAATGGACGTCACTGGATGACATCCATCCCATGAAACCGCACACCATAAAATGGTACACCAACGGATTACTCACCAACCACGGCACAGGCCTAGGAGTGGTGGGCCCTCGGATATCTTATCACGAATCCCTAGGTACGCAAACCAGCATATTCCAAGTTGAAGTGTGTGCGATAGGAAGGTGTGCGGATTTTAACCTTGTGCGCAATTATCGGAATACGAATATATCCATCCAATCCGACAGTCAAGCAGCGTTAAACGCTATTAGTGGGACGAAAATCACTTCTAAAGTAGTCCTAGAAGCACAATAGGCTCACCCTAAGATGGGTCCCGGGCCACACGGACATAGTTGGGAATGAACTGGCCGACAGGCAAGCAAGATTGGGGGCGGAGGGACCCCTAGTGGGACCTGAACCGTATTGTGGCATCGGAAGGCACACGATACGGCAGGAGCTTAGAAACGAAGAAAGACAGAGGAGGCAACGGAGCTGGGCAGACGCACCAGGACTCCGACAAGCCAAATGTCTTCTGAGAAGCAACATCCTAGGGATGCATGTCATGATGAGCAATGACATAGTAGCCCTCAACCCAATAAAAATTCTAGCATTTCTGCAAGAGCTTGGGTTGATGGAGGAGCCTTAAAGCCCAGAAGGGGGCACAATATATCTATCAGGTCGCAGTGCACACACCCCCAACCTAATAATAATTGCCTGAAGCGATGAGCCACCACGCTCCTTCAAGTCATCGCAAAGTGTTGCGCGATAACATCCAGGGCATCACGAAGCCAGCTATCCGTCGTTTAGCTCGTCGTGGTGGAGTGAAACGTATCTCTGGACTTATTTATGAAGAAACTCGTGGTGTCCTAAAGGTGTTCTTGGAAAATGTTATCCGCGATGCGGTCACATACACCGAGCATGCCAAGAGGAAGACGGTCACAGCCATGGATGTTGTCTATGCGCTGAAGAGACAAGGCCGTACCCTCTACGGTTTTGGCGGCTAAATAACTAAAATCAAATATATGTACAAGTACAGTCATACCAATCGGTCCTTTTCAGGACCACCAAAGTATTACTCGAAAGAGATCGAAAATATTCAATGTCACCTAGCAATTTATTAAATCAAATTAATATGCAGTTAAAATATACATTTGTTTAGTATATGTTTTATTAATAAATAATTCAACAAAAAAAAGTGTTGATAAACATCAATCGGATGCCAACAACACGCGGTGTTCCCAAGCGGTCCCCCATCTAAGTACTAACCGCGCCCGACGCTGCTTAATTTCGGTGATCGGACGAGAACCGATGTATTCAGCGTAGTATGGTCGTTGGCAAATGCTACACGCTTAATATTTGCTTTTATCGCATTACATAGGCAATAAGCATTAGCCTTACTGTTGATTTATGTATTTTCTTTCAACAAATAAACACAAAATGTAAAAATGAATTAAATAAAAATAAATATAATTTAATTTTTATATCGGTAAATTGAAGTTAAATATCCAATTCACAGTGAAGAGCAAAATGTACGAAATACTCTTCCTCAATCACGTAGTAGAAACTGTTTTGCCACTAACTGTACTTTTCTTACATTTCTGTTTTTGTTTTTCGACCATGGGAATTGAAATATAGTCAATGAAAATTTAAATCTCTTTTACATATTTTGGTCGTCCTGAAAAGGACGTTTGGTTGAGTTTTTACATATGTACATGCTATTTAGGTGTAGTCTGGTAGCTTATGCCTTCTTTTCCGTTTTCTTGGGGAGTAGCACAGCCTGGATGTTGGGTAAAACACCACCCTGGGCAATAGTAACACCCGAGAGCAGTTTATTTAACTCTTCATCGTTGCGTATGGCCAATTGCAGATGGCGAGGGATAATCCTAGTTTTCTTGTTATCACGAGCAGCATTGCCAGCCAACTCCAGGACTTCAGCGGCCAAGTATTCCATAACGGCAGCCAAGTACACAGGGGCACCGGCACCAACACGCTCGGCGTAGTTGCCCTTGCGGAGAAGACGGTGAATACGACCGACGGGAAACTGGAGACCAGCGCGGTTGGAACGCGACTTTGCCTTTCCCTTCACTTTTCCACCTTTACCGCGACCAGACATTTTTATTCAATTCACTGTTAATCACTCTAAACACACACAAGTCAACTGTCGAATGTTTCTCACAAACAGGCGGTCATTGTATTTATACTTTTTCAGCTACCTACTTCTTCAGGTTAGGCATGAACAGCTGCACAGTTATTCGAGCGGAGTGGTGGATTTTAACATGAAAGAGTCGTTCGAACGAAAGTATATATGATAAGCATTTTCTGTGTGCTGAACACATTTGTGAAGTGAATTGCATTGAAGTGAGTGAATAAGTATGCCGCCGAAAACTAGTGGAAAGGCAGCCAAAAAGGCTGGCAAGGCTCAGAAGAACATCACCAAGGGTGACAAGAAGAAGAAGCGCAAGAGGAAGGAAAGCTATGCCATCTACATTTACAAAGTGCTGAAGCAGGTCCATCCTGACACCGGCATTTCGTCAAAGGCGATGAGCATCATGAACAGCTTCGTGAATGATATTTTTGAGCGTATTGCTGCCGAGGCATCTCGTTTGGCCCACTACAACAAACGTTCTACCATCACGAGTCGGGAAATCCAAACCGCCGTCCGTCTTTTACTGCCCGGAGAGTTGGCTAAGCACGCCGTCAGTGAGGGAACCAAAGCAGTCACCAAGTACACTAGCTCCAAGTAAATCGCAATCTATGCTATGCATCTTACAAATAGCAACCAAAAGCAAAAGGCCCTTTTCAGGGCCACAAATCATTTCATTCAAAGAATTCAAAATATTTACAAAGCAATTGAAGAAACTTCAACAAATTCTTATATTCTCTTCTATTAATGCAGCAAATTAACCACAATCTAAGTATATTTTTGCTTGATGTGTGATTAAATTAAAATCAACAATGACACATTTTTATCGTTTCCACAACTAATAAAGTACGTGCAGAAACTAAATTAGTCTTATTAACACACAAAACATTGCTTGGCTTATAAATATATGGAAATTTAGCTCTTGAAGGCAGATACTGAACAATTCTTGAAATATTTTTCTCTCTTTAAAAATACATAAATTGTAGCCCTGAAAAGGGCTTTGTTAAAAGACGAAGGCGAATTTCATAATTTCGCTTCTACTCTGATTACGAGTGTGTTTATTATTTCTTGGCGGCCTTTGGCTTCTTGGCAGAAGCTTTTTTCGGTGTCGCTGCTTTTGCCTTTGCCACTGCCTTTGCTTGCTTTGGCTTAGCAGTTGCGGCTTGTGTCTTAGGCTTTGGTGTCTTTGCCTTTGCTGCGATTGGCTTTGCCTTTGCCTTTGCCTCTGCTGTGGTGGGCTTAGCCTTTACTGTACCCGTTTTCTTAGCATCCTTTGCAGTTGCTTTTGCCTTTTCCTTTGCCTTATCAGCCTTCGTTTTCTCAGCGCTCTTTTTGCTGGGGGAGGCTACCTTTGATGCCTTTGATGGCTTCTTCTTGTCAACTGCAGCTGATGTTTTCTTCTTAGCTGCTCCAGCAGTGGTTTTCTTCTCCAGAGGGACAGCCTTTGGCTTTGGCTCTTTTTTGGCTGATGCAGACAATTTAAACGAACCAGATGCACCCTTGCCCTTTGCTTGGACCAGCTTTCCACTTGCAACTGCAGTCCTCAAGTACTTCTTGATGAACGGGGCTAGTTTCTGCGCATCGCACTTGTATGTGGCAGTGATGTATTTCTTAATTGCCTGAAGCGATGAGCCACCACGCTCCTTCAAGTTTTTTATCGAAGCATCTACCATTTGCTGAGTTGGCGGGTGTGATGCTACAGCTGTTGTCCTCTTTGCCTTCAATGCTGATGATGCTGCTGCTGCTGTCTTCTTGGTGGACTTCACCTTCTTCTCGGCTGCAGCTGGTGTAGCAGCCACAGGAGAGGCGGATGTTGCAACTACTGAATCAGACATCTTTTACTTTACTTCACTTTCACAACGATTTACGCTTTTATGGTACAAATTTGCTGAAATTCACCATGGAATTTGGTAACTCGATTGAGTGAGAATCGAGGAGGAGAGCCGGACGAGAATGTTTGCTGCATTGAACGTTTGCTATGCGAAAGATTGCCAAAGTCTTATTGTTAATTTGTCATTTACAATTATTCTATTTGCAAAAAGATTAAATTGTAAATGTTGATAATTTGTAAAATATTTGAGTAACTTAATATAACGGGTTTGAATTCATTATCTTAAATTTCCGAGTCGTGGAAGCCGCCCAAAGTCCAGATTTGTTCCATCACGCAACATTTGTTAGTGAAAAAACAACAGTTTTTAATATAATTATAACAAAATTCGCAAAATGATAATATTATTTATAATATCTCAACTTTTCTTTACCGAAACACAACAATTAAAAATAACATAAGTAATTAAATCGATTTTTAAACATGCTTTCAGCTTGACCATTAGCTGTAAAAAACAGACTAGCTTGGAGTGCAAGCAATAAGAGAAAAATGCCTTGAAAAAATATAAATTATTGTTAAATAATTAATTCCTAATTATTTTATATATTATATGTATAACAACTTTCAATTGCATCAGTTTCATAATTATTTTATTACCAAAATCAAATGAACATAGATTAATTTTACAAGCAACATCCAGATAACAATTTTCGTAGCAAGCAGGCAAGATATTACAAGTTCAATTTAAAAGCGTTGCTCTTCAGTTAAATAATTGTTGTCTATCGGATTATGACATTTCTCTATAATAGACATATATATCGAATCGACTGAGAAAATATAATATGAATTGTATGTTTGGATCAAAATTGATTAAGCATATTTTTGAAAGTAAAATAATCACGAGCAACACATTCAATGCATTGCAGTGCAACATGAATTTTTATTTAAATACATTTCTTCAAAAATGAATGCATCATCGTTATTGCAAATCCAAAAACATTTTTTAATTTACGTGCCTTACTATTGACATACTGATTGTCACACAGTAAATAATTTAATAATACAAAACAAGTAAAACAATTCCCAATATTATTTATTTTCTGTTATATATCATATTTGGACTTAAACGTTGTTCACAGACTAAATACGTAAATTGTACAGTTAAATACTATTTACGAAAACAAAAATCTCTTTGTTAAAAGTATTTTGTGGTCCTGAAAAGGACCGATTTGTTTATAATTGATGCTTTACAATTTTCAAGTTAAGCACGTTCGCCACGAATGCGTCTTGCCAGTTGGATATCCTTGGGCATGATGGTGACACGCTTAGCATGGATAGCACACAAGTTCGTGTCTTCAAATAGACCAACCAGGTAGGCTTCGCTAGCTTCTTGCAGAGCCATCACAGCCGAACTCTGGAAACGTAAATCGGTCTTGAAGTCCTGAGCAATTTCGCGTACTAAACGCTGGAACGGCAGCTTGCGGATAAGCAACTCTGTGCTCTTCTGGTAGCGACGAATTTCACGCAGTGCAACTGTACCGGGACGATAGCGATGAGGTTTCTTAACACCACCGGTTGCTGGAGCACTTTTACGTGCAGCCTTAGTTGCCAACTGTTTGCGAGGAGCCTTGCCTCCCGTCGATTTACGAGCAGTTTGCTTAGTACGCGCCATTTCTCTCGTTCTCTCTTTCTATAACACTATTCACTTTTCACACTGTCACTGTTGAAAACACAATGATCGTGCGCTCGTTTTGCTACTCGTTTATATAGAAAACTGCTCGTGTTGCGAGGGTAGTGTGTGAGCGGGAGAGAAATATCTGAGTGCTCGCTCATGCATTCTCACTTTTTGGTATAAATAGAAGCGCTTGCGACGAAGCAAGCATTAGTTTCTGTCTGGAATTTGTGGTGTAAACTGTGAAGTAAAAGTGAAAAATGACTGGTCGTGGTAAAGGTGGCAAAGGCTTGGGTAAAGGCGGCGCTAAACGTCATCGCAAAGTGTTGCGTGATAACATCCAGGGCATCACGAAGCCAGCTATCCGTCGTTTAGCTCGTCGTGGTGGAGTGAAACGTATCTCTGGACTTATTTATGAAGAAACTCGTGGTGTCCTAAAGGTGTTCTTGGAAAATGTTATCCGCGATGCGGTCACATACACCGAGCATGCCAAGAGGAAGACGGTCACAGCCATGGATGTTGTCTATGCGCTGAAGAGACAAGGCCGTACCCTCTACGGTTTTGGCGGCTAAATAACTAAAATCAAATATATGTACAAGTACAGTCATACCAATCGGTCCTTTTCAGGACCACCAAAGTATTACTCGAAAGAGATCGAAAATATTCAATGTCACCTAGCAATTTATTAAATCAAATTAATATGCAGTTAAAATATACATTTGTTTAGTATATGTTTTATTAATAAATAATTCAACAAAAAAAAGTGTTGATAAACATCAATCGGATGCCAACAACACGCGGTGTTCCCAAGCGGTCCCCCATCTAAGTACTAACCGCGCCCGACGCTGCTTAATTTCGGTGATCGGACGAGAACCGATGTATTCAGCGTAGTATGGTCGTTGGCAAATGCTACACGCTTAATATTTGCTTTTATCGCATTACATAGGCAATAAGCATTAGCCTTACTGTTGATTTATGTATTTTCTTTCAACAAATAAACACAAAATGTAAAAATGAATTAAATAAAAATAAACATAATTTAATTTTTATATCGGTAAATTGAAGTTAAATATCCAATTCACAGTGAAGAGCAAAATGTACGAAATACTCTTCCTCCTCACTCACGTAGTAGAAACTGTTTTGCCACTAACTGTACTTTTCTTACATTTCTGTTTTTGTTTTTCGACCATGGGAATTGAAATATAGTCAATGAAAATTTAAATCTCTTTTACATATTTTGGTCGTCCTGAAAAGGACGTTTGATTGAGTTTTTACATATGTACATGCTATTTAGGTGTAGTCTGGTAGCTTATGCCTTCTTTTCCGTTTTCTTGGGGAGTAGCACAGCCTGGATGTTGGGTAAAACACCACCCTGGGCAATAGTAACACCCGAGAGCAGTTTATTTAACTCTTCATCGTTGCGTATGGCCAATTGCAGATGGCGAGGGATAATCCTAGTTTTCTTGTTATCACGAGCAGCATTGCCAGCCAACTCCAGGACTTCAGCGGCCAAGTATTCCATAACGGCAGCCAAGTACACAGGGGCACCGGCACCAACACGCTCGGCGTAGTTGCCCTTGCGGAGAAGACGGTGAATACGACCGACGGGAAACTGGAGACCAGCGCGGTTGGAACGCGACTTTGCCTTTCCCTTCACTTTTCCACCTTTACCGCGACCAGACATTTTTATTCAATTCACTGTTAATCACTCTAAACACACACAAGTCAACTGTCGAATGTTTCTCACAAACAGGCGGTCATTGTATTTATACTTTTTCAGCTACCTACTTCTTCAGGTTAGGCATGAACAGCTGCACAGTTATTCGAGCGGAGTGGTGGATTTTAACATGAAAGAGTCGTTCGAACGAAAGTATATATGATAAGCATTTTCTGTGTGCTGAACACATTTGTGAAGTGAATTGCATTGAAGTGAGTGAATAAGTATGCCGCCGAAAACTAGTGGAAAGGCAGCCAAAAAGGCTGGCAAGGCTCAGAAGAACATCACCAAGGGTGACAAGAAGAAGAAGCGCAAGAGGAAGGAAAGCTATGCCATCTACATTTACAAAGTGCTGAAGCAGGTCCATCCTGACACCGGCATTTCGTCAAAGGCGATGAGCATCATGAACAGCTTCGTGAATGATATTTTTGAGCGTATTGCTGCCGAGGCATCTCGTTTGGCCCACTACAACAAACGTTCTACCATCACGAGTCGGGAAATCCAAACCGCCGTCCGTCTTTTACTGCCCGGAGAGTTGGCTAAGCACGCCGTCAGTGAGGGAACCAAAGCAGTCACCAAGTACACTAGCTCCAAGTAAATCGCAATCTATGCTATGCATCTTACAAATAGCAACCAAAAGCAAAAGGCCCTTTTCAGGGCCACAAATCAT
Source organism: Drosophila kambysellisi (assembly GCA_035042185.1). NCBI lineage: Eukaryota > Metazoa > Arthropoda > Insecta > Diptera > Drosophilidae > Drosophila > Drosophila kambysellisi. The sequence goes on from JAWNLS010000939.1 coordinate 1,458,796, forward strand.
TTCATTCAAAGAATTCAAAATATTTACAAAGCAATTGAAGAAACTTCAACAAATTCTTATATTCTCTTCTATTAATGCAGCAAATTAACCACAATCTAAGTATATTTTTGCTTGATGTGTGATTAAATTAAAATCAACAATGACACATTTTTATCGTTTCCACAACTAATAAAGTACGTGCAGAAACTAAATTAGTCTTATTAACACACAAAACATTGCTTGGCTTATAAATATATGGAAATTTAGCTCTTGAAGGCAGATACTGAACAATTCTTGAAATATTTTTCTCTCTTTAAAAATACATAAATTGTAGCCCTGAAAAGGGCTTTGTTAAAAGACGAAGGCGAATTTCATAATTTCGCTTCTACTCTGATTACGAGTGTGTTTATTATTTCTTGGCGGCCTTTGGCTTCTTGGCAGAAGCTTTTTTCGGTGTCGCTGCTTTTGCCTTTGCCACTGCCTTTGCTTGCTTTGGCTTAGCAGTTGCGGCTTGTGTCTTAGGCTTTGGTGTCTTTGCCTTTGCTGCGATTGGCTTTGCCTTTGCCTTTGCCTCTGCTGTGGTGGGCTTAGCCTTTACTGTACCCGTTTTCTTAGCATCCTTTGCAGTTGCTTTTGCCTTTTCCTTTGCCTTATCAGCCTTCGTTTTCTCAGCGCTCTTTTTGCTGGGGGAGGCTACCTTTGATGCCTTTGATGGCTTCTTCTTGTCAACTGCAGCTGATGTTTTCTTCTTAGCTGCTCCAGCAGTGGTTTTCTTCTCCAGAGGGACAGCCTTTGGCTTTGGCTCTTTTTTGGCTGATGCAGACAATTTAAACGAACCAGATGCACCCTTGCCCTTTGCTTGGACCAGCTTTCCACTTGCAACTGCAGTCCTCAAGTACTTCTTGATGAACGGGGCTAGTTTCTGCGCATCGCACTTGTATGTGGCAGTGATGTATTTCTTAATTGCCTGAAGCGATGAGCCACCACGCTCCTTCAAGTTTTTTATCGAAGCATCTACCATTTGCTGAGTTGGCGGGTGTGATGCTACAGCTGTTGTCCTCTTTGCCTTCAATGCTGATGATGCTGCTGCTGCTGTCTTCTTGGTGGACTTCACCTTCTTCTCGGCTGCAGCTGGTGTAGCAGCCACAGGAGAGGCGGATGTTGCAACTACTGAATCAGACATCTTTTACTTTACTTCACTTTCACAACGATTTACGCTTTTATGGTACAAATTTGCTGAAATTCACCATGGAATTTGGTAACTCGATTGAGTGAGAATCGAGGAGGAGAGCCGGACGAGAATGTTTGCTGCATTGAACGTTTGCTATGCGAAAGATTGCCAAAGTCTTATTGTTAATTTGTCATTTACAATTATTCTATTTGCAAAAAGATTAAATTGTAAATGTTGATAATTTGTAAAATATTTGAGTAACTTAATATAACGGGTTTGAATTCATTATCTTAAATTTCCGAGTCGTGGAAGCCGCCCAAAGTCCAGATTTGTTCCATCACGCAACATTTGTTAGTGAAAAAACAACAGTTTTTAATATAATTATAACAAAATTCGCAAAATGATAATATTATTTATAATATCTCAACTTTTCTTTACCGAAACACAACAATTAAAAATAACATAAGTAATTAAATCGATTTTTAAACATGCTTTCAGCTTGACCATTAGCTGTAAAAAACAGACTAGCTTGGAGTGCAAGCAATAAGAGAAAAATGCCTTGAAAAAATATAAATTATTGTTAAATAATTAAATTCTAATTATTTTATATATTATATGTATAACAACTTTCAATTGCATCAGTTTCATAATTATTTTATTACCAAAATCAAATGAACATAGATTAATTTTACAAGCAACATCCAGATAACAATTTTCGTAGCAAGCAGGCAAGATATTACAAGTTCAATTTAAAAGCGTTGCTCTTCAGTTAAATAATTGTTGTCTATCGGATTATGACATTTCTCTATAATAGACATATATATCGAATCGACTGAGAAAATATAATATGAATTGTATGTTTGGATCAAAATTGATTAAGCATATTTTTGAAAGTAAAATAATCACGAGCAACACATTCAATGCATTGCAGTGCAACATGAATTTTTATTTAAATACATTTCTTCAAAAATGAATGCATCATCGTTATTGCAAATCCAAAAACATTTTTTAATTTTCGTGCCTTACTATTGACATACTGATTGTCACACAGTAAATAATTTAATAATACAAAACAAGTAAAACAATTCCCAATATTATTTATTTTCTGTTATATATCATATTTGGACTTAAACGTTGTTCACAGACTAAATACGTAAATTGTACAGTTAAATACTATTTACGAAAACAAAAATCTCTTTGTTAAAAGTATTTTGTGGTCCTGAAAAGGACCGATTTGTTTATAATTGATGCTTTACAATTTTCAAGTTAAGCACGTTCGCCACGAATGCGTCTTGCCAGTTGGATATCCTTGGGCATGATGGTGACACGCTTAGCATGGATAGCACACAAGTTCGTGTCTTCAAATAGACCAACCAGGTAGGCTTCGCTAGCTTCTTGCAGAGCCATCACAGCCGAACTCTGGAAACGTAAATCGGTCTTGAAGTCCTGAGCAATTTCGCGTACTAAACGCTGGAACGGCAGCTTGCGGATAAGCAACTCTGTGCTCTTCTGGTAGCGACGAATTTCACGCAGTGCAACTGTACCGGGACGATAGCGATGAGGTTTCTTAACACCACCGGTTGCTGGAGCACTTTTACGTGCAGCCTTAGTTGCCAACTGTTTGCGAGGAGCCTTGCCTCCCGTCGATTTACGAGCAGTTTGCTTAGTACGCGCCATTTCTCTCGTTCTCTCTTTCTATAACACTATTCACTTTTCACACTGTCACTGTTGAAAACACAATGATCGTGCGCTCGTTTTGCTACTCGTTTATATAGAAAACTGCTCGTGTTGCGAGGGTAGTGTGTGAGCGGGAGAGAAATATCTGAGTGCTCGCTCATGCATTCTCACTTTTTGGTATAAATAGAAGCGCTTGCGACGAAGCAAGCATTAGTTTCTGTCTGGAATTTGTGGTGTAAACTGTGAAGTAAAAGTGAAAAATGACTGGTCGTGGTAAAGGTGGCAAAGGCTTGGGTAAAGGCGGCGCTAAACGTCATCGCAAAGTGTTGCGTGATAACATCCAGGGCATCACGAAGCCAGCTATCCGTCGTTTAGCTCGTCGTGGTGGAGTGAAACGTATCTCTGGACTTATTTATGAAGAAACTCGTGGTGTCCTAAAGGTGTTCTTGGAAAATGTTATCCGCGATGCGGTCACATACACCGAGCATGCCAAGAGGAAGACGGTCACAGCCATGGATGTTGTCTATGCGCTGAAGAGACAAGGCCGTACCCTCTACGGTTTTGGCGGCTAAATAACTAAAATCAAATATATGTACAAGTACAGTCATACCAATCGGTCCTTTTCAGGACCACCAAAGTATTACTCGAAAGAGATCGAAAATATTCAATGTCACCTAGCAATTTATTAAATCAAATTAATATGCAGTTAAAATATACATTTGTTTAGTATATGTTTTATTAATAAATAATTCAACAAAAAAAAGTGTTGATAAACATCAAACGGATGCCAACAACACGCGGTGTTCCCAAGCGGTCCCCCATCTAAGTACTAACCGCGCCCGACGCTGCTTAATTTCGGTGATCGGACGAGAACCGATGTATTCAGCGTAGTATGGTCGTTGGCAAATGCTACACGCTTAATATTTGCTTTTATCGCATTACATAGGCAATAAGCATTAGCCTTACTGTCGATTTATGTATTTTCTTTCAACAAATAAACACAAAATGTAAAAATGAATTAAATAAAAATAAACATAATTTAATTTTTATATCGGTAAATTGAAGTTAAATATCCAATTCACAGTGAAGAGCAAAAAGTACGAAATACTCTTCCTCAATCACGTAGTAGAAACTGTTTTGCCACTAACTGTACTTTTCTTACATTTCTGTTTTTGTTTTTCGACTATGGGAATTGAAATATAGTCAATGAAAATTTAAATCTCTTTTACATATTTTGGTCGTCCTGAAAAGGACGTTTGGTTGAGTTTTTACATATGTACATGCTATTTAGGTGTAGTCTGGTAGCTTATGCCTTCTTTTCCGTTTTCTTGGGGAGTAGCACAGCCTGGATGTTGGGTAAAACACCACCCTGGGCAATAGTAACACCCGAGAGCAGTTTATTTAACTCTTCATCGTTGCGTATGGCCAATTGCAGATGGCGAGGGATAATCCTAGTTTTCTTGTTATCACGAGCAGCATTGCCAGCCAACTCCAGGACTTCAGCGGCCAAGTATTCCATAACGGCAGCCAAGTACACAGGGGCACCGGCACCAACACGCTCGGCGTAGTTGCCCTTGCGGAGAAGACGGTGAATACGACCGACGGGAAACTGGAGACCAGCGCGGTTGGAACGCGACTTTGCCTTTCCCTTCACTTTTCCACCTTTACCGCGACCAGACATTTTTATTCAATTCACTGTTAATCACTCTAAACACACACAAGTCAACTGTCGAATGTTTCTCACAAACAGGCGGTCATTGTATTTATACTTTTTCAGCTACCTACTTCTTCAGGTTAGGCATGAACAGCTGCACAGTTATTCGAGCGGAGTGGTGGATTTTAACATGAAAGAGTCGTTCGAACGAAAGTATATATGATAAGCATTTTCTGTGTGCTGAACACATTTGTGAAGTGAATTGCATTGAAGTGAGTGAATAAGTATGCCGCCGAAAACTAGTGGAAAGGCAGCCAAAAAGGCTGGCAAGGCTCAGAAGAACATCACCAAGGGTGACAAGAAGAAGAAGCGCAAGAGGAAGGAAAGCTATGCCATCTACATTTACAAAGTGCTGAAGCAGGTCCATCCTGACACCGGCATTTCGTCAAAGGCGATGAGCATCATGAACAGCTTCGTGAATGATATTTTTGAGCGTATTGCTGCCGAGGCATCTCGTTTGGCCCACTACAACAAACGTTCTACCATCACGAGTCGGGAAATCCAAACCGCCGTCCGTCTTTTACTGCCCGGAGAGTTGGCTAAGCACGCCGTCAGTGAGGGAACCAAAGCAGTCACCAAGTACACTAGCTCCAAGTAAATCGCAATCTATGCTATGCATCTTACAAATAGCAACCAAAAGCAAAAGGCCCTTTTCAGGGCCACAAATCATTTCATTCAAAGAATTCAAAATATTTACAAAGCAATTGAAGAAACTTCAACAAATTCTTATATTCTCTTCTATTAATGCAGCAAATTAACCACAATCTAAGTATATTTTTGCTTGATGTGTGATTAAATTAAAATCAACAATGACACATTTTTATCGTTTCCACAACTAATAAAGTACGTGCAGAAACTAAATTAGTCTTATTAACACACAAAACATTGCTTGGCTTATAAATATATGGAAATTTAGCTCTTGAAGGCAGATACTGAACAATTCTTGAAATATTTTTCTCTCTTTAAAAATACATAAATTGTAGCCCTGAAAAGGGCTTTGTTAAAAGACGAAGGCGAATTTCATAATTTCGCTTCTACTCTGATTACGAGTGTGTTTATTATTTCTTGGCGGCCTTTGGCTTCTTGGCAGAAGCTTTTTTCGGTGTCGCTGCTTTTGCCTTTGCCACTGCCTTTGCTTGCTTTGGCTTAGCAGTTGCGGCTTGTGTCTTAGGCTTTGGTGTCTTTGCCTTTGCTGCGATTGGCTTTGCCTTTGCCTTTGCCTCTGCTGTGGTGGGCTTAGCCTTTACTGTACCCGTTTTCTTAGCATCCTTTGCAGTTGCTTTTGCCTTTTCCTTTGCCTTATCAGCCTTCGTTTTCTCAGCGCTCTTTTTGCTGGGGGAGGCTACCTTTGATGCCTTTGATGGCTTCTTCTTGTCAACTGCAGCTGATGTTTTCTTCTTAGCTGCTCCAGCAGTGGTTTTCTTCTCCAGAGGGACAGCCTTTGGCTTTGGCTCTTTTTTGGCTGATGCAGACAATTTAAACGAACCAGATGCACCCTTGCCCTTTGCTTGGACCAGCTTTCCACTTGCAACTGCAGTCCTCAAGTACTTCTTGATGAACGGGGCTAGTTTCTGCGCATCGCACTTGTATGTGGCAGTGATGTATTTCTTAATTGCCTGAAGCGATGAGCCACCACGCTCCTTCAAGTTTTTAATCGAAGCATCTACCATTTGCTGAGTTGGCGGGTGTGATGCTACAGCTGTTGTCCTCTTTGCCTTCAATGCTGATGATGCTGCTGCTGCTGTCTTCTTGGTGGACTTCACCTTCTTCTCGGCTGCAGCTGGTGTAGCAGCCACAGGAGAGGCGGATGTTGCAACTACTGAATCAGACATCTTTTACTTTACTTCACTTTCACAACGATTTACGCTTTTATGGTACAAATTTGCTGAAATTCACCATGGAATTTGGTAACTCGATTGAGTGAGAATCGAGGAGGAGAGCCGGACGAGAATGTTTGCTGCATTGAACGTTTGCTATGCGAAAGATTGCCAAAGTCTTATTGTTAATTTGTCATTTACAATTATTCTATTTGCAAAAAGATTAAATTGTAAATGTTGATAATTTGTAAAATATTTGAGTAACTTAATATAACGGGTTTGAATTCATTATCTTAAATTTCCGAGTCGTGGAAGCCGCCCAAAGTCCAGATTTGTTCCATCACGCAACATTTGTTAGTGAAAAAACAACAGTTTTTAATATAATTATAACAAAATTCGCAAAATGATAATATTATTTATAATATCTCAACTTTTCTTTACCGAAACACAACAATTAAAAATAACATAAGTAATTAAATCGATTTTTAAACATGCTTTCAGCTTGACCATTAGCTGTAAAAAACAGACTAGCTTGGAGTGCAAGCAATAAGAGAAAAATGCCTTGAAAAAATATAAATTATTGTTAAATAATTAAATTCTAATTATTTTATATATTATATGTATAACAACTTTCAATTGCATCAGTTTCATAATTATTTTATTACCAAAATCAAATGAACATAGATTAATTTTACAAGCAACATCCAGATAACAATTTTCGTAGCAAGCAGGCAAGATATTACAAGTTCAATTTAAAAGCGTTGCTCTTCAGTTAAATAATTGTTGTCTATCGGATTATGACATTTCTCTATAATAGACATATATATCGAATCGACTGAGAAAATATAATATGAATTGTATGTTTGGATCAAAATTGATTAAGCATATTTTTGAAAGTAAAATAATCACGAGCAACACATTCAATGCATTGCAGTGCAACATGAATTTTTATTTAAATACATTTCTTCAAAAATGAATGCATCATCGTTATTGCAAATCCAAAAACATTTTTTAATTTTCGTGCCTTACTATTGACATACTGATTGTCACACAGTAAATAATTTAATAATACAAAACAAGTAAAACAATTCCCAATATTATTTATTTTCTGTTATATATCATATTTGGACTTAAACGTTGTTCACAGACTAAATACGTAAATTGTACAGTTAAATACTATTTACGAAAACAAAAATCTCTTTGTTAAAAGTATTTTGTGGTCCTGAAAAGGACCGATTTGTTTATAATTGATGCTTTACAATTTTCAAGTTAAGCACGTTCGCCACGAATGCGTCTTGCCAGTTGGATATCCTTGGGCATGATGGTGACACGCTTAGCATGGATAGCACACAAGTTCGTGTCTTCAAATAGACCAACCAGGTAGGCTTCGCTAGCTTCTTGCAGAGCCATCACAGCCGAACTCTGGAAACGTAAATCGGTCTTGAAGTCCTGAGCAATTTCGCGTACTAAACGCTGGAACGGCAGCTTGCGGATAAGCAACTCTGTGCTCTTCTGGTAGCGACGAATTTCACGCAGTGCAACTGTACCGGGACGATAGCGATGAGGTTTCTTAACACCACCGGTTGCTGGAGCACTTTTACGTGCAGCCTTAGTTGCCAACTGTTTGCGAGGAGCCTTGCCTCCCGTCGATTTACGAGCAGTTTGCTTAGTACGCGCCATTTCTCTCGTTCTCTCTTTCTATAACACTATTCACTTTTCACACTGTCACTGTTGAAAACACAATGATCGTGCGCTCGTTTTGCTACTCGTTTATATAGAAAACTGCTCGTGTTGCGAGGGTAGTGTGTGAGCGGGAGAGAAATATCTGAGTGCTCGCTCATGCATTCTCACTTTTTGGTATAAATAGAAGCGCTTGCGACGAAGCAAGCATTAGTTTCTGTCTGGAATTTGTGGTGTAAACTGTGAAGTAAAAGTGAAAAATGACTGGTCGTGGTAAAGGTGGCAAAGGCTTGGGTAAAGGCGGCGCTAAACGTCATCGCAAAGTGTTGCGTGATAACATCCAGGGCATCACGAAGCCAGCTATCCGTCGTTTAGCTCGTCGTGGTGGAGTGAAACGTATCTCTGGACTTATTTATGAAGAAACTCGTGGTGTCCTAAAGGTGTTCTTGGAAAATGTTATCCGCGATGCGGTCACATACACCGAGCATGCCAAGAGGAAGACGGTCACAGCCATGGATGTTGTCTATGCGCTGAAGAGACAAGGCCGTACCCTCTACGGTTTTGGCGGCTAAATAACTAAAATCAAATATATGTACAAGTACAGTCATACCAATCGGTCCTTTTCAGGACCACCAAAGTATTACTCGAAAGAGATCGAAAATATTCAATGTCACCTAGCAATTTATTAAATCAAATTAATATGCAGTTAAAATATACATTTGTTTAGTATATGTTTTATTAATAAATAATTCAACAAAAAAAAGTGTTGATAAACATCAAACGGATGCCAACAACACGCGGTGTTCCCAAGCGGTCCCCCATCTAAGTACTAACCGCGCCCGACGCTGCTTAATTTCGGTGATCGGACGAGAACCGATGTATTCAGCGTAGTATGGTCGTTGGCAAATGCTACACGCTTAATATTTGCTTTTATCGCATTACATAGGCAATAAGCATTAGCCTTACTGTCGATTTATGTATTTTCTTTCAACAAATAAACACAAAATGTAAAAATGAATTAAATAAAAATAAACATAATTTAATTTTTATATCGGTAAATTGAAGTTAAATATCCAATTCACAGTGAAGAGCAAAAAGTACGAAATACTCTTCCTCCTCACTCACGTAGTAGAAACTGTTTTGCCACTAACTGTACTTTTCTTACATTTCTGTTTTTGTTTTTCGACCATGGGAATTGAAATATAGTCAATGAAAATTTAAATCTCTTTTACATATTTTGGTCGTCCTGAAAAGGACGTTTGATTGAGTTTTTACATATGTACATGCTATTTAGGTGTAGTCTGGTAGCTTATGCCTTCTTTTCCGTTTTCTTGGGGAGTAGCACAGCCTGGATGTTGGGTAAAACACCACCCTGGGCAATAGTAACACCCGAGAGCAGTTTATTTAACTCTTCATCGTTGCGTATGGCCAATTGCAGATGGCGAGGGATAATCCTAGTTTTCTTGTTATCACGAGCAGCATTGCCAGCCAACTCCAGGACTTCAGCGGCCAAGTATTCCATAACGGCAGCCAAGTACACAGGGGCACCGGCACCAACACGCTCGGCGTAGTTGCCCTTGCGGAGAAGACGGTGAATACGACCGACGGGAAACTGGAGACCAGCGCGGTTGGAACGCGACTTTGCCTTTCCCTTCACTTTTCCACCTTTACCGCGACCAGACATTTTTATTCAATTCACTGTTAATCACTCTAAACACACACAAGTCAACTGTCGAATGTTTCTCACAAACAGGCGGTCATTGTATTTATACTTTTTCAGCTACCTACTTCTTCAGGTTAGGCATGAACAGCTGCACAGTTATTCGAGCGGAGTGGTGGATTTTAACATGAAAGAGTCGTTCGAACGAAAGTATATATGATAAGCATTTTCTGTGTGCTGAACACATTTGTGAAGTGAATTGCATTGAAGTGAGTGAATAAGTATGCCGCCGAAAACTAGTGGAAAGGCAGCCAAAAAGGCTGGCAAGGCTCAGAAGAACATCACCAAGGGTGACAAGAAGAAGAAGCGCAAGAGGAAGGAAAGCTATGCCATCTACATTTACAAAGTGCTGAAGCAGGTCCATCCTGACACCGGCATTTCGTCAAAGGCGATGAGCATCATGAACAGCTTCGTGAATGATATTTTTGAGCGTATTGCTGCCGAGGCATCTCGTTTGGCCCACTACAACAAACGTTCTACCATCACGAGTCGGGAAATCCAAACCGCCGTCCGTCTTTTACTGCCCGGAGAGTTGGCTAAGCACGCCGTCAGTGAGGGAACCAAAGCAGTCACCAAGTACACTAGCTCCAAGTAAATCGCAATCTATGCTATGCATCTTACAAATAGCAACCAAAAGCAAAAGGCCCTTTTCAGGGCCACAAATCATTTCATTCAAAGAATTCAAAATATTTACAAAGCAATTGAAGAAACTTCAACAAATTCTTATATTCTCTTCTATTAATGCAGCAAATTAACCACAATCTAAGTATATTTTTGCTCGATGTGTGATTAAATTAAAATCAACAATGACACATTTTTATCGTTTCCACAACTAATAAAGTACGTGCAGAAACTAAATTAGTCTTATTAACACACAAAACATTGCTTGGCTTATAAATATATGGAAATTTAGCTCTTGAAGGCAGATACTGAACAATTCTTGAAATATTTTTCTCTCTTTAAAAATACATAAATTGTAGCCCTGAAAAGGGCTTTGTTAAAAGACGAAGGCGAATTTCATAATTTCGCTTCTACTCTGATTACGAGTGTGTTTATTATTTCTTGGCGGCCTTTGGCTTCTTGGCAGAAGCTTTTTTCGGTGTCGCTGCTTTTGCCTTTGCCACTGCCTTTGCTTGCTTTGGCTTAGCAGTTGCGGCTTGTGTCTTAGGCTTTGGTGTCTTTGCCTTTGCTGCGATTGGCTTTGCCTTTGCCTTTGCCTCTGCTGTGGTGGGCTTAGCCTTTACTGTACCCGTTTTCTTAGCATCCTTTGCAGTTGCTTTTGCCTTTGCCTTTGCCTTATCAGCCTTCGTTTTCTCAGCGCTCTTTTTGCTGGGGGAGGCTACCTTTGATGCCTTTGATGGCTTCTTCTTGTCAACTGCAGCTGATGTTTTCTTCTTAGCTGCTCCAGCAGTGGTTTTCTTCTCCAGAGGGACAGCCTTTGGCTTTGGCTCTTTTTTGGCTGATGCAGACAATTTAAACGAACCAGATGCACCCTTGCCCTTTGCTTGGACCAGCTTTCCACTTGCAACTGCAGTCCTCAAGTACTTCTTGATGAACGGGGCTAGTTTCTGCGCATCGCACTTGTATGTGGCAGTGATGTATTTCTTAATTGCCTGAAGCGATGAGCCACCACGCTCCTTCAAGTTTTTTATCGAAGCATCTACCATTTGCTGAGTTGGCGGATGTGATGCTACAGCTGTTGTCCTCTTTGCCTTCAATCCTGATGATGCTGCTGCTGCTGTCTTCTTGGTGGACTTCACCTTCTTCTCGGCTGCAGCTGGTGTAGCAGCCACAGGAGAGGCGGATGTTGCAACTACTGAATCAGACATCTTTTACTTTACTTCACTTTCACAACGATTTACGCTTTTATGGTACAAATTTGCTGAAATTCACCATGGAATTTGGTAACTCGATTGAGTGAGAATCGAGGAGGAGAGCCGGACGAGAATGTTTGCTGCATTGAACGTTTGCTATGCGAAAGATTGCCAAAGTCTTATTGTTAATTTGTCATTTACAATTATTCTATTTGCAAAAAGATTAAATTGTAAATGTTGATAATTTGTAAAATATTTGAGTAACTTAATATAACGGGTTTGAATTCATTATCTTAAATTTCCGAGTCGTGGAAGCCGCCCAAAGTCCAGATTTGTTCCATCACGCAACATTTGTTAGTGAAAAAACAACAGTTTTTAATATAATTATAACAAAATTCGCAAAATGATAATATTATTTATAATATCTCAACTTTTCTTTACCGAAACACAACAATTAAAAATAACATAAGTAATTAAATCGATTTTTAAACATGCTTTTAGCTTGACCATTAGCTGTAAAAAACAGACTAGCTTGGAGTGCAAGCAATAAGAGAAAAATGCCTTGAAAAAATATAAATTATTGTTAAATAATTAATTCCTAATTATTTTATATATTATATGTATAACAACTTTCAATTGCATCAGTTTCATAATTATTTTATTACCAAAATCAAATGAACATAGATTAATTTTACAAGCAACATCCAGATAACAATTTTCGTAGCAAGCAGGCAAGATATTACAAGTTCAATTTAAAAGCGTTGCTCTTCAGTTAAATAATTGTTGTCTATCGGATTATGACATTTCTCTATAATAGACATATATATCGAATCGACTGAGAAAATATAATATGAATTGTATGTTTGGATCAAAATTGATTAAGCATATTTTTGAAAGTAAAATAATCACGAGCAACACATTCAATGCATTGCAGTGCAACATGAATTTTTATTTAAATACATTTCTTCAAAAATGAATGCATCATCGTTATTGCAAATCCAAAAACATTTTTTAATTTTCGTGCCTTACTATTGACATACTGATTGTCACACAGTAAATAATTTAATAATACAAAACAAGTAAAACAATTCCCAATATTATTTATTTTCTGTTATATATCATATTTGGACTTAAACGTTGTTCACAGACTAAATACGTAAATTGTACAGTTAAATACTATTTACGAAAACAAAAATCTCTTTGTTAAAAGTATTTTGTGGTCCTGAAAAGGACCGATTTGTTTATAATTGATGCTTTACAATTTTCAAGTTAAGCACGTTCGCCACGAATGCGTCTTGCCAGTTGGATATCCTTGGGCATGATGGTGACACGCTTAGCATGGATAGCACACAAGTTCGTGTCTTCAAATAGACCAACCAGGTAGGCTTCGCTAGCTTCTTGCAGAGCCATCACAGCCGAACTCTGGAAACGTAAATCGGTCTTGAAGTCCTGAGCAATTTCGCGTACTAAACGCTGGAACGGCAGCTTGCGGATAAGCAACTCTGTGCTCTTCTGGTAGCGACGAATTTCACGCAGTGCAACTGTACCGGGACGATAGCGATGAGGTTTCTTAACACCACCGGTTGCTGGAGCACTTTTACGTGCAGCCTTAGTTGCCAACTGTTTGCGAGGAGCCTTGCCTCCCGTCGATTTACGAGCAGTTTGCTTAGTACGCGCCATTTCTCTCGTTCTCTCTTTCTATAACACTATTCACTTTTCACACTGTCACTGTTGAAAACACAATGATCGTGCGCTCGTTTTGCTACTCGTTTATATAGAAAACTGCTCGTGTTGCGAGGGTAGTGTGTGAGCGGGAGAGAAATATCTGAGTGCTCGCTCATGCATTCTCACTTTTTGGTATAAATAGAAGCGCTTGCGACGAAGCAAGCATTAGTTTCTGTCTGGAATTTGTGGTGTAAACTGTGAAGTAAAAGTGAAAAATGACTGGTCGTGGTAAAGGTGGCAAAGGCTTGGGTAAAGGCGGCGCTAAACGTCATCGCAAAGTGTTGCGTGATAACATCCAGGGCATCACGAAGCCAGCTATCCGTCGTTTAGCTCGTCGTGGTGGAGTGAAACGTATCTCTGGACTTATTTATGAAGAAACTCGTGGTGTCCTAAAGGTGTTCTTGGAAAATGTTATCCGCGATGCGGTCACATACACCGAGCATGCCAAGAGGAAGACGGTCACAGCCATGGATGTTGTCTATGCGCTGAAGAGACAAGGCCGTACCCTCTACGGTTTTGGCGGCTAAATAACTAAAATCAAATATATGTACAAGTACAGTCATACCAATCGGTCCTTTTCAGGACCACCAAAGTATTACTCGAAAGAGATCGAAAATATTCAATGTCACCTAGCAATTTATTAAATCAAATTAATATGCAGTTAAAATATACATTTGTTTAGTATATGTTTTATTAATAAATAATTCAACAAAAAAAAGTGTTGATAAACATCAAACGGATGCCAACAACACGCGGTGTTCCCAAGCGGTCCCCCATCTAAGTACTAACCGCGCCCGACGCTGCTTAATTTCGGTGATCGGACGAGAACCGATGTATTCAGCGTAGTATGGTCGTTGGCAAATGCTACACGCTTAATATTTGCTTTTATCGCATTACATAGGCAATAAGCATTAGCCTTACTGTCGATTTATGTATTTTCTTTCAACAAATAAACACAAAATGTAAAAATGAATTAAATAAAAATAAACATAATTTAATTTTTATATCGGTAAATTGAAGTTAAATATCCAATTCACAGTGAAGAGCAAAAAGTACGAAATACTCTTCCTCAATCACGTAGTAGAAACTGTTTTGCCACTAACTGTACTTTTCTTACATTTCTGTTTTTGTTTTTCGACCATGGGAATTGAAATATAGTCAATGAAAATTTAAATCTCTTTTACATATTTTGGTCGTCCTGAAAAGGACGTTTGGTTGAGTTTTTACATATGTACATGCTATTTAGGTGTAGTCTGGTAGCTTATGCCTTCTTTTCCGTTTTCTTGGGGAGTAGCACAGCCTGGATGTTGGGTAAAACACCACCCTGGGCAATAGTAACACCCGAGAGCAGTTTATTTAACTCTTCATCGTTGCGTATGGCCAATTGCAGATGGCGAGGGATAATCCTAGTTTTCTTGTTATCACGAGCAGCATTGCCAGCCAACTCCAGGACTTCAGCGGCCAAGTATTCCATAACGGCAGCCAAGTACACAGGGGCACCGGCACCAACACGCTCGGCGTAGTTGCCCTTGCGGAGAAGACGGTGAATACGACCGACGGGAAACTGGAGACCAGCGCGGTTGGAACGCGACTTTGCCTTTCCCTTCACTTTTCCACCTTTACCGCGACCAGACATTTTTATTCAATTCACTGTTAATCACTCTAAACACACACAAGTCAACTGTCGAATGTTTCTCACAAACAGGCGGTCATTGTATTTATACTTTTTCAGCTACCTACTTCTTCAGGTTAGGCATGAACAGCTGCACAGTTATTCGAGCGGAGTGGTGGATTTTAACATGAAAGAGTCGTTCGAACGAAAGTATATATGATAAGCATTTTCTGTGTGCTGAACACATTTGTGAAGTGAATTGCATTGAAGTGAGTGAATAAGTATGCCGCCGAAAACTAGTGGAAAGGCAGCCAAAAAGGCTGGCAAGGCTCAGAAGAACATCACCAAGGGTGACAAGAAGAAGAAGCGCAAGAGGAAGGAAAGCTATGCCATCTACATTTACAAAGTGCTGAAGCAGGTCCATCCTGACACCGGCATTTCGTCAAAGGCGATGAGCATCATGAACAGCTTCGTGAATGATATTTTTGAGCGTATTGCTGCCGAGGCATCTCGTTTGGCCCACTACAACAAACGTTCTACCATCACGAGTCGGGAAATCCAAACCGCCGTCCGTCTTTTACTGCCCGGAGAGTTGGCTAAGCACGCCGTCAGTGAGGGAACCAAAGCAGTCACCAAGTACACTAGCTCCAAGTAAATCGCAATCTATGCTATGCATCTTACAAATAGCAACCAAAAGCAAAAGGCCCTTTTCAGGGCCACAAATCATTTCATTCAAAGAATTCAAAATATTTACAAAGCAATTGAAGAAACTTCAACAAATTCTTATATTCTCTTCTATTAATGCAGCAAATTAACCACAATCTAAGTATATTTTTGCTCGATGTGTGATTAAATTAAAATCAACAATGACACATTTTTATCGTTTCCACAACTAATAAAGTACGTGCAGAAACTAAATTAGTCTTATTAACACACAAAACATTGCTTGGCTTATAAATATATGGAAATTTAGCTCTTTGAATGCTAAAGCAGATACTGAACAATTCTTGAAATATTTTTCTCTCTTTAAAAATACATAAATTGTAGCCCTGAAAAGGGCTTTGTTAAAAGACGAAGGCGAATTTCATAATTTCGCTTCTACTCTGATTACGAGTGTGTTTATTATTTCTTGGCGGCCTTTGGCTTCTTGGCAGAAGCTTTTTTCGGTGTCGCTGCTTTTGCCTTTGCCACTGCCTTTGCTTGCTTTGGCTTAGCAGTTGCGGCTTGTGTCTTAGGCTTTGGTGTCTTTGCCTTTGCTGCGATTGGCTTTGCCTTTGCCTTTGCCTCTGCTGTGGTGGGCTTAGCCTTTACTGTACCCGTTTTCTTAGCATCCTTTGCAGTTGCTTTTGCCTTTTCCTTTGCCTTATCAGCCTTCGTTTTCTCAGCGCTCTTTTTGCTGGGGGAGGCTACCTTTGATGCCTTTGATGGCTTCTTCTTGTCAACTGCAGCTGATGTTTTCTTCTTAGCTGCTCCTGCAGTGGTTTTCTTCTCCAGAGGGACAGCCTTTGGCTTTGGCTCTTTTTTGGCTGATGCAGACAATTTAAACGAACCAGATGCACCCTTGCCCTTTGCTTGGACCAGCTTTCCACTTGCAACTGCAGTCCTCAAGTACTTCTTGATGAACGGGGCTAGTTTCTGCGCATCGCACTTGTATGTGGCAGTGATGTATTTCTTAATTGCCTGAAGCGATGAGCCACCACGCTCCTTCAAGTTTTTAATCGAAGCATCTACCATTTGCTGAGTTGGCGGGTGTGATGCTACAGCTGTTGTCCTCTTTGCCTTCAATCCTGATGATGCTGCTGCTGCTGTCTTCTTGGTGGACTTCACCTTCTTCTCGGCTGCAGCTGGTGTAGCAGCCACAGGAGAGGCGGATGTTGCAACTACTGAATCAGACATCTTTTACTTTACTTCACTTTCACAACGATTTACGCTTTTATGGTACAAATTTGCTGAAATTCACCATGGAATTTGGTCACTCGATTGAGTGAGAATCGAGGAGGAGAGCCGGACGAGAATGTTTGCTGCATTGAACGTTTGCTATGCGAAAGATTGCCAAAGTCTTATTGTTAATTTGTCATTTACAATTATTCTATTTGCAAAAAGATTAAAATGTAAATGTTGATAATTTGTAAAATATTTGAGTAACTTAATATAACGGGTTTGAATTCATTATCTTAAATTTCCGAGTCGTGGAAGCCGCCCAAAGTCCAGATTTGTTCCATCACGCAACATTTGTTAGTGAAAAAACAACAGTTTTTAATATAATTATAACAAAATTCGCAAAATGATAATATTATTTATAATATCTGAACTTTTCTTTACCGAAACACAACAATTAAAAATAACATAAGTAATTAAATCGATTTTTAAACATGCTTTTAGCTTGACCATTAGCTGTAAAAAACAGACTAGCTTGGAGTGCAAGCAATAAGAGAAAAATGCCTTGAAAAAATATAAATTATTGTTAAATAATTAATTCCTAATTATTTTATATATTATATGTATAACAACTTTCAATTGCATCAGTTTCATAATTATTTTATTACCAAAATCAAATGAACATAGATTAATTTTACAAGCAACATCCAGATAACAATTTTCGTAGCAAGCAGGCAAGATATTACAAGTTCAATTTAAAAGCGTTGCTCTTCAGTTAAATAATTGTTGTCTATCGGATTATGACATTTCTCTATAATAGACATATATATCGAATCGACTGAGAAAATATAATATGAATTGTATGTTTGGATCAAAATTGATTAAGCATATTTTTGAAAGTAAAATAATCACGAGCAACACATTCAATGCATTGCAGTGCAACATGAATTTTTATTTAAATACATTTCTTCAAAAATGAATGCATCATCGTTATTGCAAATCCAAAAACATTTTTTAATTTTCGTGCCTTACTATTGACATACTGATTGTCACACAGTAAATAATTTAATAATACAAAACAAGTAAAACAATTCCCAATATTATTTATTTTCTGTTATATATCATATTTGGACTTAAACGTTGTTCACAGACTAAATACGTAAATTGTACAGTTAAATACTATTTACGAAAACAAAAATCTCTTTGTTAAAAGTATTTTGTGGTCCTGAAAAGGACCGATTTGTTTATAATTGATGCTTTACAATTTTCAAGTTAAGCACGTTCGCCACGAATGCGTCTTGCCAGTTGGATATCCTTGGGCATGATGGTGACACGCTTAGCATGGATAGCACACAAGTTCGTGTCTTCAAATAGACCAACCAGGTAGGCTTCGCTAGCTTCTTGCAGAGCCATCACAGCCGAACTCTGGAAACGTAAATCGGTCTTGAAGTCCTGAGCAATTTCGCGTACTAAACGCTGGAACGGCAGCTTGCGGATAAGCAACTCTGTGCTCTTCTGGTAGCGACGAATTTCACGCAGTGCAACTGTACCGGGACGATAGCGATGAGGTTTCTTAACACCACCGGTTGCTGGAGCACTTTTACGTGCAGCCTTAGTTGCCAACTGTTTGCGAGGAGCCTTGCCTCCCGTCGATTTACGAGCAGTTTGCTTAGTACGCGCCATTTCTCTCGTTCTCTCTTTCTATAACACTATTCACTTTTCACACTGTCACTGTTGAAAACACAATGATCGTGCGCTCGTTTTGCTACTCGTTTATATAGAAAACTGCTCGTGTTGCGAGGGTAGTGTGTGAGCGGGAGAGAAATATCTGAGTGCTCGCTCATGCATTCTCACTTTTTGGTATAAATAGAAGCGCTTGCGACGAAGCAAGCATTAGTTTCTGTCTGGAATTTGTGGTGTAAACTGTGAAGTAAAAGTGAAAAATGACTGGTCGTGGTAAAGGTGGCAAAGGCTTGGGTAAAGGCGGCGCTAAACGTCATCGCAAAGTGTTGCGTGATAACATCCAGGGCATCACGAAGCCAGCTATCCGTCGTTTAGCTCGTCGTGGTGGAGTGAAACGTATCTCTGGACTTATTTATGAAGAAACTCGTGGTGTCCTAAAGGTGTTCTTGGAAAATGTTATCCGCGATGCGGTCACATACACCGAGCATGCCAAGAGGAAGACGGTCACAGCCATGGATGTTGTCTATGCGCTGAAGAGACAAGGCCGTACCCTCTACGGTTTTGGCGGCTAAATAACTAAAATCAAATATATGTACAAGTACAGTCATACCAATCGGTCCTTTTCAGGACCACCAAAGTATTACTCGAAAGAGATCGAAAATATTCAATGTCACCTAGCAATTTATTAAATCAAATTAATATGCAGTTAAAATATACATTTGTTTAGTATATGTTTTATTAATAAATAATTCAACAAAAAAAAGTGTTGATAAACATCAAACGGATGCCAACAACACGCGGTGTTCCCAAGCGGTCCCCCATCTAAGTACTAACCGCGCCCGACGCTGCTTAATTTCGGTGATCGGACGAGAACCGATGTATTCAGCGTAGTATGGTCGTTGGCAAATGCTACACGCTTAATATTTGCTTTTATCGCATTACATAGGCAATAAGCATTAGCCTTACTGTCGATTTATGTATTTTCTTTCAACAAATAAACACAAAATGTAAAAATGAATTAAATAAAAATAAACATAATTTAATTTTTATATCGGTAAATTGAAGTTAAATATCCAATTCACAGTGAAGAGCAAAAAGTACGAAATACTCTTCCTCCTCACTCACTGTTTTGCCACTAACTGTACTTTGTTTTCCGACCATTGGAATTGAAATATAGTCAATGAAAAATTAAATCTCTTTTACATATTTTGGTCGTCCTGAAAAGGACGTTTGGTTGAGTTTTTACATATGTACATGCTATTTAGGTGTAGTCTGGTAGCTTATGCCTTCTTTTCCGTTTTCTTGGGGAGTAGCACAGCCTGGATGTTGGGTAAAACACCACCCTGGGCAATAGTAACACCCGAGAGCAGTTTATTTAACTCTTCATCGTTGCGTATGGCCAATTGCAGATGGCGAGGGATAATCCTAGTTTTCTTGTTATCACGAGCAGCATTGCCAGCCAACTCCAGGACTTCAGCGGCCAAGTATTCCATAACGGCAGCCAAGTACACAGGGGCACCGGCACCAACACGCTCGGCGTAGTTGCCCTTGCGGAGAAGACGGTGAATACGACCGACGGGAAACTGGAGACCAGCGCGGTTGGAACGCGACTTTGCCTTTCCCTTCACTTTTCCACCTTTACCGCGACCAGACATTTTTATTCAATTCACTGTTAATCACTCTAAACACACACAAGTCAACTGTCGAATGTTTCTCACAAACAGGCGGTCATTGTATTTATACTTTTTCAGCTACCTACTTCTTCAGGTTAGGCATGAACAGCTGCACAGTTATTCGAGCGGAGTGGTGGATTTTAACATGAAAGAGTCGTTCGAACGAAAGTATATATGATAAGCATTTTCTGTGTGCTGAACACATTTGTGAAGTGAATTGCATTGAAGTGAGTGAATAAGTATGCCGCCGAAAACTAGTGGAAAGGCAGCCAAAAAGGCTGGCAAGGCTCAGAAGAACATCACCAAGGGTGACAAGAAGAAGAAGCGCAAGAGGAAGGAAAGCTATGCCATCTACATTTACAAAGTGCTGAAGCAGGTCCATCCTGACACCGGCATTTCGTCAAAGGCGATGAGCATCATGAACAGCTTCGTGAATGATATTTTTGAGCGTATTGCTGCCGAGGCATCTCGTTTGGCCCACTACAACAAACGTTCTACCATCACGAGTCGGGAAATCCAAACCGCCGTCCGTCTTTTACTGCCCGGAGAGTTGGCTAAGCACGCCGTCAGTGAGGGAACCAAAGCAGTCACCAAGTACACTAGCTCCAAGTAAATCGCAATCTATGCTATGCATCTTACAAATAGCAACCAAAAGCAAAAGGCCCTTTTCAGGGCCACAAATCATTTCATTCAAAGAATTCAAAATATTTACAAAGCAATTGAAGAAACTTCAACAAATTCTTATATTCTCTTCTATTAATGCAGCAAATTAACCACAATCTAAGTATATTTTTGCTCGATGTGTGATTAAATTAAAATCAACAATGACACATTTTTATCGTTTCCACAACTAATAAAGTACGTGCAGAAACTAAATTAGTCTTATTAACACACAAAACATTGCTTGGCTTATAAATATATGGAAATTTAGCTCTTGAAGGCAGATACTGAACAATTCTTGAAATATTTTTCTCTCTTTAAAAATACATAAATTGTAGCCCTGAAAAGGGCTTTGTTAAAAGACGAAGGCGAATTTCATAATTTCGCTTCTACTCTGATTACGAGTGTGTTTATTATTTCTTGGCGGCCTTTGGCTTCTTGGCAGAAGCTTTTTTCGGTGTCGCTGCTTTTGCCTTTGCCACTGCCTTTGCTTGCTTTGGCTTAGCAGTTGCGGCTTGTGTCTTAGGCTTTGGTGTCTTTGCCTTTGCTGCGATTGCGCTTTGCCTTTGCCTTTGCCTCTGCTGTGGTGGGCTTAGCCTTTACTGTACCCGTTTTCTTAGCATCCTTTGCAGTTGCTTTTGCCTTTGCCTTTGCCTTATCAGCCTTCGTTTTCTCAGCGCTCTTTTTGCTGGGGGAGGCTACCTTTGATGCCTTCTTCTTGTCACCTGCAGCTGATGTTTTCTTCTTAGCTGCTCCTGCAGTGGTTTTCTTCTCCAGAGGGACAGCCTTTGGCTTTGGCTCTTTTTTGGCTGATGCAGACAATTTAAACGAACCAGATGCACCCTTGCCCTTTGCTTGGACCAGCTTTCCACTTGCAACTGCAGTCCTCAAGTACTTCTTGATGAACGGGGCTAGTTTCTGCGCATCGCACTTGTATGTGGCAGTGATGTATTTCTTAATTGCCTGAAGCGATGAGCCACCACGCTCCTTCAAGTTTTTTATCGAAGCATCTACCATTTGCTGAGTTGGCGGGTGTGATGCTACAGCTGTTGTCCTCTTTGCCTTCAATCCTGATGATGCTGCTGCTGCTGCTGTCTTCTTGGTGGACTTCACCTTCTTCTCGGCTACAGCTGGTGTAGCAGCCACAGGAGAGGCGATTGTTGCAACTACTGAATCAGACATCTTTTACTTTACTTCACTTTCACAACGATTTACGCTTTTATGGTACAAATTTGCTGAAATTCACCATGGAATTTGGTCACTCGATTGAGTGAGAATCGAGGAGGAGAGCCGGACGAGAATGTTTGCTGCATTGAACGTTTGCTATGCGAAAGATTGCCAAAGTCTTATTGTTAATTTGTCATTTACAATTATTCTATTTGCAAAAAGATTAAAATGTAAATGTTGATAATTTGTAAAATATTTGAGTAACTTAATATAACGGGTTTGAATTCATTATCTTAAATTTCCGAGTCGTGGAAGCCGCCCAAAGTCCAGATTTGTTCCATCACGCAACATTTGTTAGTGAAAAAACAACAGTTTTTAATATAATTATAACAAAATTCGCAAAATGATAATATTATTTATAATATCTGAACTTTTCTTTACCGAAACACAACAATTAAAAATAACATAAGTAATTAAATCGATTTTTAAACATGCTTTTAGCTTGACCATTAGCTGTAAAAAACAGACTAGCTTGGAGTGCAAGCAATAAGAGAAAAATGCCTTGAAAAAATATAAATTATTGTTAAATAATTAATTCCTAATTATTTTATATATTATATGTATAACAACTTTCAATTGCATCAGTTTCATAATTATTTTATTACCAAAATCAAATGAACATAGATTAATTTTACAAGCAACATCCAGATAACAATTTTCGTAGCAAGCAGGCAAGATATTACAAGTTCAATTTAAAAGCGTTGCTCTTCAGTTAAATAATTGTTGTCTATCGGATTATGACATTTCTCTATAATAGACATATATATCGAATCGACTGAGAAAATATAATATGAATTGTATGTTTGGATCAAAATTGATTAAGCATATTTTTGAAAGTAAAATAATCACGAGCAACACATTCAATGCATTGCAGTGCAACATGAATTTTTATTTAAATACATTTCTTCAAAAATGAATGCATCATCGTTATTGCAAATCCAAAAACATTTTTTAATTTTCGTGCCTTACTATTGACATACTGATTGTCACACAGTAAATAATTTAATAATACAAAACAAGTAAAACAATTCCCAATATTATTTATTTTCTGTTATATATCATATTTGGACTTAAACTTTGTTCACAGTCTAAATACGTAAATTGTACAGTTAAATACTATTTACGAAAACAAAAATCTCTTTGTTAAAAGTATTTTGTGGTCCTGAAAAGGACCGATTTGTTTATAATTGATGCTTTACAATTTTCAAGTTAAGCACGTTCGCCACGAATGCGTCTTGCCAGTTGGATATCCTTGGGCATGATGGTGACACGCTTAGCATGGATAGCACACAAGTTCGTGTCTTCAAATAGGCCAACCAGGTAGGCTTCGCTAGCTTCTTGCAGAGCCATCACAGCCGAACTCTGGAAACGTAAATCGGTCTTGAAGTCCTGAGCAATTTCGCGTACTAAACGCTGGAACGGCAGCTTGCGGATAAGCAACTCTGTGCTCTTCTGGTAACGACGAATTTCACGCAGTGCAACTGTACCGGGACGATAGCGATGAGGTTTCTTAACACCACCGGTTGCTGGAGCACTTTTACGTGCAGCCTTAGTTGCCAACTGTTTGCGAGGAGCCTTGCCTCCCGTCGATTTACGAGCAGTTTGCTTAGTACGCGCCATTTCTCTCTTTCTCTCTTTCTATAACACTATTCACTTTTCACACTGTCACTGTTGAAAACACAATGATCGTGCGCTCGTTTTGCTACTCGTTTATATAGAAAACTGCTCGTGTTGCGAGGGTAGTGTGTGAGCGGGAGAGAAATATCTGAGTGCTCGCTCATGCATTCTCACTTTTTGGTATAAATAGAAGCGCTTGCGACGAAGCAAGCATTAGTTTCTGTCTGGAATTTGTGGTGTAAACTGTGAAGTAAAAGTGAAAAATGACTGGTCGTGGTAAAGGTGGCAAAGGCTTGGGTAAAGGCGGCGCTAAACGTCATCGCAAAGTGTTGCGTGATAACATCCAGGGCATCACGAAGCCAGCTATCCGTCGTTTAGCTCGTCGTGGTGGAGTGAAACGTATCTCTGGACTTATTTATGAAGAAACTCGTGGTGTCCTAAAGGTGTTCTTGGAAAATGTTATCCGCGATGCGGTCACATACACCGAGCATGCCAAGAGGAAGACGGTCACAGCCATGGATGTTGTCTATGCGCTGAAGAGACAAGGCCGTACCCTCTACGGTTTTGGCGGCTAAATAACTAAAATCAAATATATGTACAAGTACAGTCATACCAATCGGTCCTTTTCAGGACCACCAAAGTATTACTCGAAAGAGATCGAAAATATTCAATGTTAACTAGCAATTTATTAAATCAAATTAATATGCAGTTAAAATATACATTTGTTTAGTATATGTTTTATTAATAAATAATTCAACAAAAAAAAGTGTTGATAAACATCAAACGGATGCCAACAACACGCGGTGTTCCCAAGCGGTCCCCCATCTAAGTACTAACCGCGCCCGACGCTGCTTAATTTCGGTGATCGGACGAGAACCGATGTATTCAGCGTAGTATGGTCGTTGGCAAATGCTACACGCTTAATATTTGCTTTTATCGCATTACATAGGCAATAAGCATTAGCCTTACTGTCGATTTATGTATTTTCTTTCAACAAATAAACACAAAATGTAAAAATGAATTAAATAAAAATAAACATAATTTAATTTTTATATCGGTAAATTGAAGTTAAATATCCAATTCACAGTGAAGAGCAAAAAGTACGAAATACTCTTCCTCAATCACGTAGTAGAAACTGTTTTGCCACTAACTGTACTTTTCTTACATTTCTGTTTTTGTTTTTCGACCATGGGAATTGAAATATAGTCAATGAAAATTTAAATCTCTTTTACATATTTTGGTCGTCCTGAAAAGGACGTTTGGTTGAGTTTTTACATATGTACATGCTATTTAGGTGTAGTCTGGTAGCTTATGCCTTCTTTTCCGTTTTCTTGGGGAGTAGCACAGCCTGGATGTTGGGTAAAACACCACCCTGGGCAATAGTAACACCCGAGAGCAGTTTATTTAACTCTTCATCGTTGCGTATGGCCAATTGCAGATGGCGAGGGATAATCCTAGTTTTCTTGTTATCACGAGCAGCATTGCCAGCCAACTCCAGGACTTCAGCGGCCAAGTATTCCATAACGGCAGCCAAGTATACAGGGGCACCGGCACCAACACGCTCGGCGTAGTTGCCCTTGCGGAGAAGACGGTGAATACGACCGACGGGAAACTGGAGACCAGCGCGGTTGGAACGCGACTTTGCCTTTCCCTTCACTTTTCCACCTTTACCGCGACCAGACATTTTTATTCAATTCACTGTTAATCACTCTAAACACACACAAGTCAACTGTCGAATGTTTCTCACAAACAGGCGGTCATTGTATTTATACTTTTTCAGCTACCTACTTCTTCAGGTTAGGCATGAACAGCTGCACAGTTATTCGAGCGGAGTGGTGGATTTTAACATGAAAGAGTCGTTCGAACGAAAGTATATATGATAAGCATTTTCTGTGTGCTGAACACATTTGTGAAGTGAATTGCATTGAAGTGAGTGAATAAGTATGCCGCCGAAAACTAGTGGAAAGGCAGCCAAAAAGGCTGGCAAGGCTCAGAAGAACATCACCAAGGGTGACAAGAAGAAGAAGCGCAAGAGGAAGGAAAGCTATGCCATCTACATTTACAAAGTGCTGAAGCAGGTCCATCCTGACACCGGCATTTCGTCAAAGGCGATGAGCATCATGAACAGCTTCGTGAATGATATTTTTGAGCGTATTGCTGCCGAGGCATCTCGTTTGGCCCACTACAACAAACGTTCTACCATCACGAGTCGGGAAATCCAAACCGCCGTCCGTCTTTTACTGCCCGGAGAGTTGGCTAAGCACGCCGTCAGTGAGGGAACCAAAGCAGTCACCAAGTACACTAGCTCCAAGTAAATCGCAATCTATGCTATGCATCTTACAAATAGCAACCAAAAGCAAAAGGCCCTTTTCAGGGCCACAAATCATTTCATTCAAAGAATTCAAAATATTTACAAAGCAATTGAAGAAACTTCAACAAATTCTTATATTCTCTTCTATTAATGCAGCAAATTAACCACAATCTAAGTATATTTTTGCTTGATGTGTGATTAAATTAAAATCAACAATGACACATTTTTATCGTTTCCACAACTAATAAAGTACGTGCAGAAACTAAATTAGTCTTATTAACACACAAAACATTGCTTGGCTTATAAATATATGGAAATTTAGCTCTTGAAGGCAGATACTGAACAATTCTTGAAATATTTTTCTCTCTTTAAAAATACATAAATTGTAGCCCTGAAAAGGGCTTTGTTAAAAGACGAAGGCGAATTTCATAATTTCGCTTCTACTCTGATTACGAGTGTGTTTATTATTTCTTGGCGGCCTTTGGCTTCTTGGCAGAAGCTTTTTTCGGTGTCGCTGCTTTTGCCTTTGCCACTGCCTTTGCTTGCTTTGGCTTAGCAGTTGCGGCTTGTGTCTTAGGCTTTGGTGTCTTTGCCTTTGCTGCGATTGGCGCTTTGCCTTTGCCTTTGCCTCTGCTGTGGTGGGCTTAGCCTTTACTGTACCCGTTTTCTTAGCATCCTTTGCAGTTGCTTTTGCCTTTGTCCTTTGCCTTATCAGCCTTCGTTTTCTCAGCGCTCTTTTTGCTGGGGGAGGCTACCTTTGATGCCTTTGATGGCTTCTTCTTGTCAACTGCAGCTGATGTTTTCTTCTTAGCTGCTCCTGCAGTGGTTTTCTTCTCCAGAGGGACAGCCTTTGGCTTTGGCTCTTTTTTGGCTGATGCAGACAATTTAAACGAACCAGATGCACCCTTGCCCTTTGCTTGGACCAGCTTTCCACTTGCAACTGCAGTCCTCAAGTACTTCTTGATGAACGGGGCTAGTTTCTGCGCATCGCACTTGTATGTGGCAGTGATGTATTTCTTAATTGCCTGAAGCGATGAGCCACCACGCTCCTTCAAGTTTTTTATCGAAGCATCTACCATTTGCTGAGTTGGCGGGTGTGATGCTACAGCTGTTGTCCTCTTTGCCTTCAATCCTGATGATGCTGCTGCTGCTGCTGTCTTCTTGGTGGACTTCACCTTCTTCT
Source organism: Drosophila kambysellisi (assembly GCA_035042185.1). Classification (NCBI taxonomy): domain Eukaryota; kingdom Metazoa; phylum Arthropoda; class Insecta; order Diptera; family Drosophilidae; genus Drosophila; species Drosophila kambysellisi. The sequence goes on from JAWNLS010000939.1 coordinate 1,485,937, forward strand.
CGGCTACAGCTGGTGTAGCAGCCACAGGAGAGGCGATTGTTGCAACTACTGAATCAGACATCTTTTACTTTACTTCACTTTCACAACGATTTACGCTTTTATGGTACAAATTTGCTGAAATTCACCATGGAATTTGGTCACTCGATTGAGTGAGAATCGAGGAGGAGAGCCGGACGAGAATGTTTGCTGCATTGAACGTTTGCTATGCGAAAGATTGCCAAAGTCTTATTGTTAATTTGTCATTTACAATTATTCTATTTGCAAAAAGATTAAAATGTAAATGTTGATAATTTGTAAAATATTTGAGTAACTTAATATAACGGGTTTGAATTCATTATCTTAAATTTCCGAGTCGTGGAAGCCGCCCAAAGTCCAGATTTGTTCCATCACGCAACATTTGTTAGTGAAAAAACAACAGTTTTTAATATAATTATAACAAAATTCGCAAAATGATAATATTATTTATAATATCTGAACTTTTTTTTACCGAAACACAACAATTAAAAATAACATAAGTAATTAAATCGATTTTTAAACATGCTTTTAGCTTGACCATTAGCTGTAAAAAACAGACTAGCTTGGAGTGCAAGCAATAAGAGAAAAATGCCTTGAAAAAATATAAATTATTGTTAAATAATTAATTCCTAATTATTTTATATATTATATGTATAACAACTTTCAATTGCATCAGTTTCATAATTATTTTATTACCAAAATCAAATGAACATAGATTAATTTTACAAGCAACATCCAGATAACAATTTTCGTAGTAAGCAGGCAAGATATTACAAGTTCAATTTAAAAGCGTTGCTCTTCAGTTAAATAATTGTTGTCTATCGTATTATGACATTTCTCTATAATAGACATATATATCGAATCGACTGAGAAAATATAATAGGAATTGTATGTTTGGATCAAAATTGATTAAGCATATTTTTGAAAGTAAAATAATCACGAGCAACACATTCAATGCATTGCAGTGCAACATGAATTTTTATTTAAATACATTTCTTCAAAAATGAATGCATCATCGTTATTGCAAATCCAAAAACATTTTTTAATTTTCGTGCCTTACTATTGACATACTGATTGTCACACAGTAAATAATTTAATAATACAAAACAAGTAAAACAATTCCCAATATTATTTATTTTCTGTTATATATCATATTTGGACTTAAACTTTGTTCACAGTCTAAATACGTAAATTGTACAGTTAAATACTATTTACGAAAACAAAAATCTCTTTGTTAAAAGTATTTTGTGGTCCTGAAAAGGACCGATTTGTTTATAATTGATGCTTTACAATTTTCAAGTTAAGCACGTTCGCCACGAATGCGTCTTGCCAGTTGGATATCCTTGGGCATGATGGTGACACGCTTAGCATGGATAGCACACAAGTTCGTGTCTTCAAATAGGCCAACCAGGTAGGCTTCGCTAGCTTCTTGCAGAGCCATCACAGCCGAACTCTGGAAACGTAAATCGGTCTTGAAGTCCTGAGCAATTTCGCGTACTAAACGCTGGAACGGCAGCTTGCGGATAAGCAACTCTGTGCTCTTCTGGTAACGACGAATTTCACGCAGTGCAACTGTACCGGGACGATAGCGATGAGGTTTCTTAACACCACCGGTTGCTGGAGCACTTTTACGTGCAGCCTTAGTTGCCAACTGTTTGCGAGGAGCCTTGCCTCCCGTCGATTTACGAGCAGTTTGCTTAGTACGCGCCATTTCTCTCTTTCTCTCTTTCTATAACACTATTCACTTTTCACACTGTCACTGTTGAAAACACAATGATCGTGCGCTCGTTTTGCTACTCGTTTATATAGAAAACTGCTCGTGTTGCGAGGGTAGTGTGTGAGCGGGAGAGAAATATCTGAGTGCTCGCTCATGCATTCTCACTTTTTGGTATAAATAGAAGCGCTTGCGACGAAGCAAGCATTAGTTTCTGTCTGGAATTTGTGGTGTAAACTGTGAAGTAAAAGTGAAAAATGACTGGTCGTGGTAAAGGTGGCAAAGGCTTGGGTAAAGGCGGCGCTAAACGTCATCGCAAAGTGTTGCGTGATAACATCCAGGGCATCACGAAGCCAGCTATCCGTCGTTTAGCTCGTCGTGGTGGAGTGAAACGTATCTCTGGACTTATTTATGAAGAAACTCGTGGTGTCCTAAAGGTGTTCTTGGAAAATGTTATCCGCGATGCGGTCACATACACCGAGCATGCCAAGAGGAAGACGGTCACAGCCATGGATGTTGTCTATGCGCTGAAGAGACAAGGCCGTACCCTCTACGGTTTTGGCGGCTAAATAACTAAAATCAAATATATGTACAAGTACAGTCATACCAATCGGTCCTTTTCAGGACCACCAAAGTATTACTCGAAAGAGATCGAAAATATTCAATGTTAACTAGCAATTTATTAAATCAAATTAATATGCAGTTAAAATATACATTTGTTTAGTATATGTTTTATTAATAAATAATTCAACAAAAAAAAGTGTTGATAAACATCAAACGGATGCCAACAACACGCGGTGTTCCCAAGCGGTCCCCCATCTAAGTACTAACCGCGCCCGACGCTGCTTAATTTCGGTGATCGGACGAGAACCGATGTATTCAGCGTAGTATGGTCGTTGGCAAATGCTACACGCTTAATATTTGCTTTTATCGCATTACATAGGCAATAAGCATTAGCCTTACTGTCGATTTATGTATTTTCTTTCAACAAATAAACACAAAATGTAAAAATGAATTAAATAAAAATAAACATAATTTAATTTTTATATCGGTAAATTGAAGTTAAATATCCAATTCACAGTGAAGAGCAAAAAGTACGAAATACTCTTCCTCAATCACGTAGTAGAAACTGTTTTGCCACTAACTGTACTTTTCTTACATTTCTGTTTTTGTTTTTCGACCATGGGAATTGAAATATAGTCAATGAAAATTTAAATCTCTTTTACATATTTTGGTCGTCCTGAAAAGGACGTTTGGTTGAGTTTTTACATATGTACATGCTATTTAGGTGTAGTCTGGTAGCTTATGCCTTCTTTTCCGTTTTCTTGGGGAGTAGCACAGCCTGGATGTTGGGTAAAACACCACCCTGGGCAATAGTAACACCCGAGAGCAGTTTATTTAACTCTTCATCGTTGCGTATGGCCAATTGCAGATGGCGAGGGATAATCCTAGTTTTCTTGTTATCACGAGCAGCATTGCCAGCCAACTCCAGGACTTCAGCGGCCAAGTATTCCATAACGGCAGCCAAGTATACAGGGGCACCGGCACCAACACGCTCGGCGTAGTTGCCCTTGCGGAGAAGACGGTGAATACGACCGACGGGAAACTGGAGACCAGCGCGGTTGGAACGCGACTTTGCCTTTCCCTTCACTTTTCCACCTTTACCGCGACCAGACATTTTTATTCAATTCACTGTTAATCACTCTAAACACACACAAGTCAACTGTCGAATGTTTCTCACAAACAGGCGGTCATTGTATTTATACTTTTTCAGCTACCTACTTCTTCAGGTTAGGCATGAACAGCTGCACAGTTATTCGAGCGGAGTGGTGGATTTTAACATGAAAGAGTCGTTCGAACGAAAGTATATATGATAAGCATTTTCTGTGTGCTGAACACATTTGTGAAGTGAATTGCATTGAAGTGAGTGAATAAGTATGCCGCCGAAAACTAGTGGAAAGGCAGCCAAAAAGGCTGGCAAGGCTCAGAAGAACATCACCAAGGGTGACAAGAAGAAGAAGCGCAAGAGGAAGGAAAGCTATGCCATCTACATTTACAAAGTGCTGAAGCAGGTCCATCCTGACACCGGCATTTCGTCAAAGGCGATGAGCATCATGAACAGCTTCGTGAATGATATTTTTGAGCGTATTGCTGCCGAGGCATCTCGTTTGGCCCACTACAACAAACGTTCTACCATCACGAGTCGGGAAATCCAAACCGCCGTCCGTCTTTTACTGCCCGGAGAGTTGGCTAAGCACGCCGTCAGTGAGGGAACCAAAGCAGTCACCAAGTACACTAGCTCCAAGTAAATCGCAATCTATGCTATGCATCTTACAAATAGCAACCAAAAGCAAAAGGCCCTTTTCAGGGCCACAAATCATTTCATTCAAAGAATTCAAAATATTTACAAAGCAATTGAAGAAACTTCAACAAATTCTTATATTCTCTTCTATTAATGCAGCAAATTAACCACAATCTAAGTATATTTTTGCTTGATGTGTGATTAAATTAAAATCAACAATGACACATTTTTATCGTTTCCACAACTAATAAAGTACGTGCAGAAACTAAATTAGTCTTATTAACACACAAAACATTGCTTGGCTTATAAATATATGGAAATTTAGCTCTTTGAATGCTAAAGCAGATACTGAACAATTCTTGAAATATTTTTCTCTCTTTAAAAATACATAAATTGTAGCCCTGAAAAGGGCTTTGTTAAAAGACGAAGGCGAATTTCATAATTTCGCTTCTACTCTGATTACGAGTGTGTTTATTATTTCTTGGCGGCCTTTGGCTTCTTGGCAGAAGCTTTTTTCGGTGTCGCTGCTTTTGCCTTTGCCACTGCCTTTGCTTGCTTTGGCTTAGCAGTTGCGGCTTGTGTCTTAGGCTTTGGTGTCTTTGCCTTTGCTGCGATTGGCTTTGCCTTTGCCTTTGCCTTTGCCTCTGCTGTGGTGGGCTTAGCCTTTACTGTACCCGTTTTCTTAGCATCCTTTGCAGTTGCTTTTGCCTTTGCCTTTGCCTTATCAGCCTTCGTTTTCTCAGCGCTCTTTTTGCTGGGGGAGGCTACCTTTGATGCCGATTCTTCTTGTCACCTGCAGCTGATGTTTTCTTCTTAGCTGCTCCTGCAGTGGTTTTCTTCTCCAGAGGGACAGCCTTTGGCTTTGGCTCTTTTTTGGCTGATGCAGACAATTTAAACGAACCAGATGCACCCTTGCCCTTTGCTTGGACCAGCTTTCCACTTGCAACTGCAGTCCTCAAGTACTTCTTGATGAACGGGGCTAGTTTCTGCGCATCGCACTTGTATGTGGCAGTGATGTATTTCTTAATTGCCTGAAGCGATGAGCCACCACGCTCCTTCAAGTTTTTAATCGAAGCATCTACCATTTGCTGAGTTGGCGGGTGTGATGCTACAGCTGTTGTCCTCTTTGCCTTCAATCCTGATGATGCTGATGCTGCTGCTGCTGTCTTCTTGGTGGACTTCACCTTCTTCTCGGCTGCAGCTGGTGTAGCAGCCACAGGAGAGGCGGTTGTTGCAACTACTGAATCAGACATCTTTTACTTTACTTCACTTTCACAACGATTTACGCTTTTATGGTACAAATTTGCTGAAATTCACCATGGAATTTGGTCACTCGATTGAGTGAGAATCGAGGAGGAGAGCCGGACGAGAATGTTTGCTGCATTGAACGTTTGCTATGCGAAAGATTGCCAAAGTCTTATTGTTAATTTGTCATTTACAATTATTCTATTTGCAAAAAGATTAAAATGTAAATGTTGATAATTTGTAAAATATTTGAGTAACTTAATATAACGGGTTTGAATTCATTATCTTAAATTTCCGAGTCGTGGAAGCCGCCCAAAGTCCAGATTTGTTCCATCACGCAACATTTGTTAGTGAAAAAACAACAGTTTTTAATATAATTATAACAAAATTCGCAAAATGATAATATTATTTATAATATCTGAACTTTTCTTTACCGAAACACAACAATTAAAAATAACATAAGTAATTAAATCGATTTTTAAACATGCTTTTAGCTTGACCATTAGCTGTAAAAAACAGACTAGCTTGGAGTGCAAGCAATAAGAGAAAAATGCCTTGAAAAAATATAAATTATTGTTAAATAATTAATTCCTAATTATTTTATATATTATATGTATAACAACTTTCAATTGCATCAGTTTCATAATTATTTTATTACCAAAATCAAATGAACATAGATTAATTTTACAAGCAACATCCAGATAACAATTTTCGTAGCAAGCAGGCAAGATATTACAAGTTCAATTTAAAAGCGTTGCTCTTCAGTTAAATAATTGTTGTCTATCGGATTATGACATTTCTCTATAATAGACATATATATCGAATCGACTGAGAAAATATAATATGAATTGTATGTTTGGATCAAAATTGATTAAGCATATTTTTGAAAGTAAAATAATCACGAGCAACACATTCAATGCATTGCAGTGCAACATGAATTTTTATTTAAATACATTTCTTCAAAAATGAATGCATCATCGTTATTGCAAATCCAAAAACATTTTTTAATTTTCGTGCCTTACTATTGACATACTGATTGTCACACAGTAAATAATTTAATAATACAAAACAAGTAAAACAATTCCCAATATTATTTATTTTCTGTTATATATCATATTTGGACTTAAACTTTGTTCACAGTCTAAATACGTAAATCGTACAGTTAAATACTATTTACGAAAACAAAAATCTCTTTGTTAAAAGTATTTTGTGGTCCTGAAAAGGACCGATTTGTTTATAATTGATGCTTTACAATTTTCAAGTTAAGCACGTTCGCCACGAATGCGTCTTGCCAGTTGGATATCCTTGGGCATGATGGTGACACGCTTAGCATGGATAGCACACAAGTTCGTGTCTTCAAATAGGCCAACCAGGTAGGCTTCGCTAGCTTCTTGCAGAGCCATCACAGCCGAACTCTGGAAACGTAAATCGGTCTTGAAGTCCTGAGCAATTTCGCGTACTAAACGCTGGAACGGCAGCTTGCGGATAAGCAACTCTGTGCTCTTCTGGTAACGACGAATTTCACGCAGTGCAACTGTACCGGGACGATAGCGATGAGGTTTCTTAACACCACCGGTTGCTGGAGCACTTTTACGTGCAGCCTTAGTTGCCAACTGTTTGCGAGGAGCCTTGCCTCCCGTCGATTTACGAGCAGTTTGCTTAGTACGCGCCATTTCTCTCTTTCTCTCTTTCTATAACACTATTCACTTTTCACACTGTCACTGTTGAAAACACAATGATCGTGCGCTCGTTTTGCTACTCGTTTATATAGAAAACTGCTCGTGTTGCGAGGGTAGTGTGTGAGCGGGAGAGAAATATCTGAGTGCTCGCTCATGCATTCTCACTTTTTGGTATAAATAGAAGCGCTTGCGACGAAGCAAGCATTAGTTTCTGTCTGGAATTTGTGGTGTAAACTGTGAAGTAAAAGTGAAAAATGACTGGTCGTGGTAAAGGTGGCAAAGGCTTGGGTAAAGGCGGCGCTAAACGTCATCGCAAAGTGTTGCGTGATAACATCCAGGGCATCACGAAGCCAGCTATCCGTCGTTTAGCTCGTCGTGGTGGAGTGAAACGTATCTCTGGACTTATTTATGAAGAAACTCGTGGTGTCCTAAAGGTGTTCTTGGAAAATGTTATCCGCGATGCGGTCACATACACCGAACATGCCAAGAGGAAGACGGTCACAGCCATGGATGTTGTCTATGCGCTGAAGAGACAAGGCCGTACCCTCTACGGTTTTGGCGGCTAAATAACTAAAATCAAATATATGTACAAGTACAGTCATACCAATCGGTCCTTTTCAGGACCACCAAAGTATTACTCGAAAGAGATCGAAAATATTCAATGTTAACTAGCAATTTATTAAATCAAATTAATATGCAGTTAAAATATACATTTGTTTAGTATATGTTTTATTAATAAATAATTCAACAAAAAAAAGTGTTGATAAACATCAAACGGATGCCAACAACACGCGGTGTTCCCAAGCGGTCCCCCATCTAAGTACTAACCGCGCCCGACGCTGCTTAATTTCGGTGATCGGACGAGAACCGATGTATTCAGCGTAGTATGGTCGTTGGCAAATGCTACACGCTTAATATTTGCTTTTATCGCATTCCATAGGCAATAAGCATTAGCCTTACTGTCGATTTATGTATTTTCTTTCAACAAATAAACACAAAATGTAAAAATGAATTAAATAAAAATAAACATAATTTAATTTTTATATCGGTAAATTGAAGTTAAATATCCAATTCACAGTGAAGAGCAAAAAGTACGAAATACTCTTCCTCCTCACTCACTGTTTTGCCACTAACTGTACTTTGTTTTCCGACCATTGGAATTGAAATATAGTCAATGAAAAATTAAATCTCTTTTACATATTTTGGTCGTCCTGAAAAGGACGTTTGGTTGAGTTTTTACATATGTACATGCTATTTAGGTGTAGTCTGGTAGCTTATGCCTTCTTTTCCGTTTTCTTGGGGAGTAGCACAGCCTGGATGTTGGGTAAAACACCACCCTGGGCAATAGTAACACCCGAGAGCAGTTTATTTAACTCTTCATCGTTGCGTATGGCCAATTGCAGATGGCGAGGGATAATCCTAGTTTTCTTGTTATCACGAGCAGCATTGCCAGCCAACTCCAGGACTTCAGCGGCCAAGTATTCCATAACGGCAGCCAAGTACACAGGGGCACCGGCACCAACACGCTCGGCGTAGTTGCCCTTGCGGAGAAGACGGTGAATACGACCGACGGGAAACTGGAGACCAGCGCGGTTGGAACGCGACTTTGCCTTTCCCTTCACTTTTCCACCTTTACCGCGACCAGACATTTTTATTCAATTCACTGTTAATCACTCTAAACACACACAAGTCAACTGTCGAATGTTTCTCACAAACAGGCGGTCATTGTATTTATACTTTTTCAGCTACCTACTTCTTCAGGTTAGGCATGAACAGCTGCACAGTTATTCGAGCGGAGTGGTGGATTTTAACATGAAAGAGTCGTTCGAACGAAAGTATATATGATAAGCATTTTCTGTGTGCTGAACACATTTGTGAAGTGAATTGCATTGAAGTGAGTGAATAAGTATGCCGCCGAAAACTAGTGGAAAGGCAGCCAAAAAGGCTGGCAAGGCTCAGAAGAACATCACCAAGGGTGACAAGAAGAAGAAGCGCAAGAGGAAGGAAAGCTATGCCATCTACATTTACAAAGTGCTGAAGCAGGTCCATCCTGACACCGGCATTTCGTCAAAGGCGATGAGCATCATGAACAGCTTCGTGAATGATATTTTTGAGCGTATTGCTGCCGAGGCATCTCGTTTGGCCCACTACAACAAACGTTCTACCATCACGAGTCGGGAAATCCAAACCGCCGTCCGTCTTTTACTGCCCGGAGAGTTGGCTAAGCACGCCGTCAGTGAGGGAACCAAAGCAGTCACCAAGTACACTAGCTCCAAGTAAATCGCAATCTATGCTATGCATCTTACAAATAGCAACCAAAAGCAAAAGGCCCTTTTCAGGGCCACAAATCATTTCATTCAAAGAATTCAAAATATTTACAAAGCAATTGAAGATACTTCAACAAATTCTTATATTCTCTTCTATTAATGCAGCAAATTAACCACAATCTAAGTATATTTTTGCTTGATGTGTGATTAAATCAAGACACATTTTATCGTTTCCACAACTAATAAAGTACGTGCAGAAACTAAATTAGTCTTATTAACACACAAAACATTGCTTGGCTTATAAATATATGGAAATTTAGCTCTTTGAATGCTAAAGCAGATACTGAACAATTCTTGAAATATTTTTCTCTCTTTAAAAATACATAAATTGTAGCCCTGAAAAGGGCTTTGTTAAAAGACGAAGGCGAATTTCATAATTTCGCTTCTACTCTGATTACGAGTGTGTTTATTATTTCTTGGCGGCCTTTGGCTTCTTGGCAGAAGCTTTTTTCGGTGTCGCTGCTTTTGCCTTTGCCACTGCCTTTGCTTGCTTTGGCTTAGCAGTTGCGGCTTGTGTCTTAGGCTTTGGTGTCTTTGCCTTTGCTGCGATTGGCTTTGGCTTTGCCTTTGCCTTTGCCTCTGCTGTGGTGGGCTTAGCCTTTACTGTACCCGTTTTCTTAGCATCCTTTGCAGTTGCTTTTGCCTTTTCCTTTGCCTTATCAGCCTTCGTTTTCTCAGCGCTCTTTTTGCTGGGGGAGGCTACCTTTGATGCCTTTGATGGCTTCTTCTTGTCAACTGCAGCTGATGTTTTCTTCTTAGCTGCTCCAGCAGTGGTTTTCTTCTCCAGAGGGACAGCCTTTGGCTTTGGCTCTTTTTTGGCTGATGCAGACAATTTAAACGAACCAGATGCACCCTTGCCCTTTGCTTGGACCAGCTTTCCACTTGCAACTGCAGTCCTCAAGTACTTCTTGATGAACGGGGCTAGTTTCTGCGCATCGCACTTGTATGTGGCAGTGATGTATTTCTTAATTGCCTGAAGCGATGAGCCACCACGCTCCTTCAAGTTTTTTATCGAAGCATCTACCATTTGCTGAGTTGGCGGGTGTGATGCTACAGCTGTTGTCCTCTTTGCCTTCAATGCTGATGATGCTGCTGCTGCTGTCTTCTTGGTGGACTTCACCTTCTTCTCGGCTGCAGCTGGTGTAGCAGCCACAGGAGAGGCGGATGTTGCAACTACTGAATCAGACATCTTTTACTTTACTTCACTTTCACAACGATTTACGCTTTTATGGTACAAATTTGCTGAAATTCACCATGGAATTTGGTAACTCGATTGAGTGAGAATCGAGGAGGAGAGCCGGACGAGAATGTTTGCTGCATTGAACGTTTGCTATGCGAAAGATTGCCAAAGTCTTATTGTTAATTTGTCATTTACAATTATTCTATTTGCAAAAAGATTAAATTGTAAATGTTGATAATTTGTAAAATATTTGAGTAACTTAATATAACGGGTTTGAATTCATTATCTTAAATTTCCGAGTCGTGGAAGCCGCCCAAAGTCCAGATTTGTTCCATCACGCAACATTTGTTAGTGAAAAAACAACAGTTTTTAATATAATTATAACAAAATTCGCAAAATGATAATATTATTTATAATATCTCAACTTTTCTTTACCGAAACACAACAATTAAAAATAACATAAGTAATTAAATCGATTTTTAAACATGCTTTTAGCTTGACCATTAGCTGTAAAAAACAGACTAGCTTGGAGTGCAAGCAATAAGAGAAAAATGCCTTGAAAAAATATAAATTATTGTTAAATAATTAAATTCCTAATTATTTTATATATTATATGTATAACAACTTTCAATTGCATCAGTTTCATAATTATTTTATTACCAAAATCAAATGAACATAGATTAATTTTACAAGCAACATCCAGATAACAATTTTCGTAGCAAGCAGGCAAGATATTACAAGTTCAATTTAAAAGCGTTGCTCTTCAGTTAAATAATTGTTGTCTATCGGATTATGACATTTCTCTATAATAGACATATATATCGAATCGACTGAGAAAATATAATATGAATTGTATGTTTGGATCAAAATTGATTAAGCATATTTTTGAAAGTAAAATAATCACGAGCAACACATTCAATGCATTGCAGTGCAACATGAATTTTTATTTAAATACATTTCTTCAAAAATGAATGCATCATCGTTATTGCAAATCCAAAAACATTTTTTAATTTTCGTGCCTTACTATTGACATACTGATTGTCACACAGTAAATAATTTAATAATACAAAACAAGTAAAACAATTCCCAATATTATTTATTTTCTGTTATATATCATATTTGGACTTAAACTTTGTTCACAGTCTAAATACGTAAATTGTACAGTTAAATACTATTTACGAAAACAAAAATCTCTTTGTTAAAAGTATTTTGTGGTCCTGAAAAGGACCGATTTGTTTATAATTGATGCTTTACAATTTTCAAGTTAAGCACGTTCGCCACGAATGCGTCTTGCCAGTTGGATATCCTTGGGCATGATGGTGACACGCTTAGCATGGATAGCACACAAGTTCGTGTCTTCAAATAGGCCAACCAGGTAGGCTTCGCTAGCTTCTTGCAGAGCCATCACAGCCGAACTCTGGAAACGTAAATCGGTCTTGAAGTCCTGAGCAATTTCGCGTACTAAACGCTGGAACGGCAGCTTGCGGATAAGCAACTCTGTGCTCTTCTGGTAACGACGAATTTCACGCAGTGCAACTGTACCGGGACGATAGCGATGAGGTTTCTTAACACCACCGGTTGCTGGAGCACTTTTACGTGCAGCCTTAGTTGCCAACTGTTTGCGAGGAGCCTTGCCTCCCGTCGATTTACGAGCAGTTTGCTTAGTACGCGCCATTTCTCTCTTTCTCTCTTTCTATAACACTATTCACTTTTCACACTGTCACTGTTGAAAACACAATGATCGTGCGCTCGTTTTGCTACTCGTTTATATAGAAAACTGCTCGTGTTGCGAGGGTAGTGTGTGAGCGGGAGAGAAATATCTGAGTGCTCGCTCATGCATTCTCACTTTTTGGTATAAATAGAAGCGCTTGCGACGAAGCAAGCATTAGTTTCTGTCTGGAATTTGTGGTGTAAACTGTGAAGTAAAAGTGAAAAATGACTGGTCGTGGTAAAGGTGGCAAAGGCTTGGGTAAAGGCGGCGCTAAACGTCATCGCAAAGTGTTGCGTGATAACATCCAGGGCATCACGAAGCCAGCTATCCGTCGTTTAGCTCGTCGTGGTGGAGTGAAACGTATCTCTGGACTTATTTATGAAGAAACTCGTGGTGTCCTAAAGGTGTTCTTGGAAAATGTTATCCGCGATGCGGTCACATACACCGAGCATGCCAAGAGGAAGACGGTCACAGCCATGGATGTTGTCTATGCGCTGAAGAGACAAGGCCGTACCCTCTACGGTTTTGGCGGCTAAATAACTAAAATCAAATATATGTACAAGTACAGTCATACCAATCGGTCCTTTTCAGGACCACCAAAGTATTACTCGAAAGAGATCGAAAATATTCAATGTCAACTAGCAATTTATTAAATCAAATTAATATGCAGTTAAAATATACATTTGTTTAGTATATGTTTTATTAATAAATAATTCAACAAAAAAAAGTGTTGATAAACATCAAACGGATGCCAACAACACGCGGTGTTCCCAAGCGGTCCCCCATCTAAGTACTAACCGCGCCCGACGCTGCTTAATTTCGGTGATCGGACGAGAACCGATGTATTCAGCGTAGTATGGTCGTTGGCAAATGCTACACGCTTAATATTTGCTTTTATCGCATTACATAGGCAATAAGCATTAGCCTTACTGTCGATTTATGTATTTTCTTTCAACAAATAAACACAAAATGTAAAAATGAATTAAATAAAAATAAACATAATTTAATTTTTATATCGGTAAATTGAAGTTAAATATCCAATTCACAGTGAAGAGCAAAAAGTACGAAATACTCTTCCTCAATCACGTAGTAGAAACTGTTTTGCCACTAACTGTACTTTTCTTACATTTCTGTTTTTGTTTTTCGACCATGGGAATTGAAATATAGTCAATGAAAATTTAAATCTCTTTTATATATTTTGGTCGTCCTGAAAAGGACGTTTGGTTGAGTTTTTACATATGTACATGCTATTTAGGTGTAGTCTGGTAGCTTATGCCTTCTTTTCCGTTTTCTTGGGGAGTAGCACAGCCTGGATGTTGGGTAAAACACCACCCTGGGCAATAGTAACACCCGAGAGCAGTTTATTTAACTCTTCATCGTTGCGTATGGCCAATTGCAGATGGCGAGGGATAATCCTAGTTTTCTTGTTATCACGAGCAGCATTGCCAGCCAACTCCAGGACTTCAGCGGCCAAGTATTCCATAACGGCAGCCAAGTATACAGGGGCACCGGCACCAACACGCTCGGCGTAGTTGCCCTTGCGGAGAAGACGGTGAATACGACCGACGGGAAACTGGAGACCAGCGCGGTTGGAACGCGACTTTGCCTTTCCCTTCACTTTTCCACCTTTACCGCGACCAGACATTTTTATTCAATTCACTGTTAATCACTCTAAACACACACAAGTCAACTGTCGAATGTTTCTCACAAACAGGCGGTCATTGTATTTATACTTTTTCAGCTACCTACTTCTTCAGGTTAGGCATGAACAGCTGCACAGTTATTCGAGCGGAGTGGTGGATTTTAACATGAAAGAGTCGTTCGAACGAAAGTATATATGATAAGCATTTTCTGTGTGCTGAACACATTTGTGAAGTGAATTGCATTGAAGTGAGTGAATAAGTATGCCGCCGAAAACTAGTGGAAAGGCAGCCAAAAAGGCTGGCAAGGCTCAGAAGAACATCACCAAGGGTGACAAGAAGAAGAAGCGCAAGAGGAAGGAAAGCTATGCCATCTACATTTACAAAGTGCTGAAGCAGGTCCATCCTGACACCGGCATTTCGTCAAAGGCGATGAGCATCATGAACAGCTTCGTGAATGATATTTTTGAGCGTATTGCTGCCGAGGCATCTCGTTTGGCCCACTACAACAAACGTTCTACCATCACGAGTCGGGAAATCCAAACCGCCGTCCGTCTTTTACTGCCCGGAGAGTTGGCTAAGCACGCCGTAAGTGAGGGAACCAAAGCAGTCACCAAGTACACTAGCTCCAAGTAAATCGCAATCTATGCTATGCATCTTACAAATAGCAACCAAAAGCAAAAGGCCCTTTTCAGGGCCACAAATCATTTCATTCAAAGAATTCAAAATATTTACAAAGCAATTGAAGAAACTTCAACAAATTCTTATATTCTCTTCTATTAATGCAGCAAATTAACCACAATCTAAGTATATTTTTGCTTGATGTGTGATTAAATGACACATTTTATCGTTTCCACAACTAATAAAGTACGTGCAGAAACTAAATTAGTCTTATTAACACACAAAACATTGCTTGGCTTATAAATATATGGAAATTTAGCTCTTTGAATGCTAAAGCAGATACTGAACAATTCTTGAAATATTTTTCTCTCTTTAAAAATACATAAATTGTAGCCCTGAAAAGGGCTTTGTTAAAAGACGAAGGCGAATTTCATAATTTCGCTTCTACTCTGATTACGAGTGTGTTTATTATTTCTTGGCGGCCTTTGGCTTCTTGGCAGAAGCTTTTTTCGGTGTCGCTGCTTTTGCCTTTGCCACTGCCTTTGCTTGCTTTGGCTTAGCAGTTGCGGCTTGTGTCTTAGGCTTTGGTGTCTTTGCCTTTGCTGCGATTGGCTTTGCCTTTGCCTTTGCCTCTGCTGTGGTGGGCTTAGCCTTTACTGTACCCGTTTTCTTAGCATCCTTTGCAGTTGCTTTTGCCTTTGCCTTTGCCTTATCAGCCTTCGTTTTCTCAGCGCTCTTTTTGCTGGGGGAGGCTACCTTTGATGCCTTTGATGGCTTCTTCTTGTCAACTGCAGCTGATGTTTTCTTCTTAGCTGCTCCTGCAGTGGTTTTCTTCTCCAGAGGGACAGCCTTTGGCTTTGGCTCTTTTTTGGCTGATGCAGACAATTTAAACGAACCAGATGCACCCTTGCCCTTTGCTTGGACCAGCTTTCCACTTGCAACTGCAGTCCTCAAGTACTTCTTGATGAACGGGGCTAGTTTCTGCGCATCGCACTTGTATGTGGCAGTGATGTATTTCTTAATTGCCTGAAGCGATGAGCCACCACGCTCCTTCAAGTTTTTTATCGAAGCATCTACCATTTGCTGAGTTGGCGGATGTGATGCTACAGCTGTTGTCCTCTTTGCCTTCAATCCTGATGATGCTGCTGCTGCTGTCTTCTTGGTGGACTTCACCTTCTTCTCGGCTACAGCTGGTGTAGCAGCCACAGGAGAGGCGATTGTTGCAACTACTGAATCAGACATCTTTTACTTTACTTCACTTTCACAACGATTTACGCTTTTATGGTACAAATTTGCTGAAATTCACCATGGAATTTGGTCACTCGATTGAGTGAGAATCGAGGAGGAGAGCCGGACGAGAATGTTTGCTGCATTGAACGTTTGCTATGCGAAAGATTGCCAAAGTCTTATTGTTAATTTGTCATTTACAATTATTCTATTTGCAAAAAGATTAAAATGTAAATGTTGATAATTTGTAAAATATTTGAGTAACTTAATATAACGGGTTTGAATTCATTATCTTAAATTTCCGAGTCGTGGAAGCCGCCCAAAGTCCAGATTTGTTCCATCACGCAACATTTGTTAGTGAAAAAACAACAGTTTTTAATATAATTATAACAAAATTCGCAAAATGATAATATTATTTATAATATCTGAACTTTTTTTTACCGAAACACAACAATTAAAAATAACATAAGTAATTAAATCGATTTTTAAACATGCTTTTAGCTTGACCATTAGCTGTAAAAAACAGACTAGCTTGGAGTGCAAGCAATAAGAGAAAAATGCCTTGAAAAAATATAAATTATTGTTAAATAATTAATTCCTAATTATTTTATATATTATATGTATAACAACTTTCAATTGCATCAGTTTCATAATTATTTTATTACCAAAATCAAATGAACATAGATTAATTTTACAAGCAACATCCAGATAACAATTTTCGTAGTAAGCAGGCAAGATATTACAAGTTCAATTTAAAAGCGTTGCTCTTCAGTTAAATAATTGTTGTCTATCGTATTATGACATTTCTCTATAATAGACATATATATCGAATCGACTGAGAAAATATAATAGGAATTGTATGTTTGGATCAAAATTGATTAAGCATATTTTTGAAAGTAAAATAATCACGAGCAACACATTCAATGCATTGCAGTGCAACATGAATTTTTATTTAAATACATTTCTTCAAAAATTAATGCATCATCGTTATTGCAAATCCAAAAACATTTTTTAATTTTCGTGCCTTACTATTGACATACTGATTGTCACACAGTAAATAATTTAATAATACAAAACAAGTAAAACAATTCCCAATATTATTTATTTTCTGTTATATATCATATTTGGACTTAAACTTTGTTCACAGTCTAAATACGTAAATTGTACAGTTAAATACTATTTACGAAAACAAAAATCTCTTTGTTAAAAGTATTTTGTGGTCCTGAAAAGGACCGATTTGTTTATAATTGATGCTTTACAATTTTCAAGTTAAGCACGTTCGCCACGAATGCGTCTTGCCAGTTGGATATCCTTGGGCATGATGGTGACACGCTTAGCATGGATAGCACACAAGTTCGTGTCTTCAAATAGGCCAACCAGGTAGGCTTCGCTAGCTTCTTGCAGAGCCATCACAGCCGAACTCTGGAAACGTAAATCGGTCTTGAAGTCCTGAGCAATTTCGCGTACTAAACGCTGGAACGGCAGCTTGCGGATAAGCAACTCTGTGCTCTTCTGGTAACGACGAATTTCACGCAGTGCAACTGTACCGGGACGATAGCGATGAGGTTTCTTAACACCACCGGTTGCTGGAGCACTTTTACGTGCAGCCTTAGTTGCCAACTGTTTGCGAGGAGCCTTGCCTCCCGTCGATTTACGAGCAGTTTGCTTAGTACGCGCCATTTCTCTCTTTCTCTCTTTCTATAACACTATTCACTTTTCACACTGTCACTGTTGAAAACACAATGATCGTGCGCTCGTTTTGCTACTCGTTTATATAGAAAACTGCTCGTGTTGCGAGGGTAGTGTGTGAGCGGGAGAGAAATATCTGAGTGCTCGCTCATGCATTCTCACTTTTTGGTATAAATAGAAGCGCTTGCGACGAAGCAAGCATTAGTTTCTGTCTGGAATTTGTGGTGTAAACTGTGAAGTAAAAGTGAAAAATGACTGGTCGTGGTAAAGGTGGCAAAGGCTTGGGTAAAGGCGGCGCTAAACGTCATCGCAAAGTGTTGCGTGATAACATCCAGGGCATCACGAAGCCAGCTATCCGTCGTTTAGCTCGTCGTGGTGGAGTGAAACGTATCTCTGGACTTATTTATGAAGAAACTCGTGGTGTCCTAAAAGTGTTCTTGGAAAATGTTATCCGCGATGCGGTCACATACACCGAGCATGCCAAGAGGAAGACGGTCACAGCCATGGATGTTGTCTATGCGCTGAAGAGACAAGGCCGTACCCTCTACGGTTTTGGCGGCTAAATAACTAAAATCAAATATATGTACAAGTACAGTCATACCAATCGGTCCTTTTCAGGACCACCAAAGTATTACTCGAAAGAGATCGAAAATATTCAATGTCAACTAGCAATTTATTAAATCAAATTAATATGCAGTTAAAATATACATTTGTTTAGTATATGTTTTATTAATAAATAATTCAACAAAAAAAAGTGTTGATAAACATCAAACGGATGCCAACAACACGCGGTGTTCCCAAGCGGTCCCCCATCTAAGTACTAACCGCGCCCGACGCTGCTTAATTTCGGTGATCGGACGAGAACCGATGTATTCAGCGTAGTATGGTCGTTGGCAAATGCTACACGCTTAATATTTGCTTTTATCGCATTACATAGGCAATAAGCATTAGCCTTACTGTCGATTTATGTATTTTCTTTCAACAAATAAACACAAAATGTAAAAATGAATTAAATAAAAATAAACATAATTTAATTTTTATATCGGTAAATTGAAGTTAAATATCCAATTCACAGTGAAGAGCAAAAAGTACGAAATACTCTTCCTCAATCACGTAGTAGAAACTGTTTTGCCACTAACTGTACTTTTCTTACATTTCTGTTTTTGTTTTTCGACCATGGGAATTGAAATATAGTCAATGAAAATTTAAATCTCTTTTATATATTTTGGTCGTCCTGAAAAGGACGTTTGGTTGAGTTTTTACATATGTACATGCTATTTAGGTGTAGTCTGGTAGCTTATGCCTTCTTTTCCGTTTTCTTGGGGAGTAGCACAGCCTGGATGTTGGGTAAAACACCACCCTGGGCAATAGTAACACCCGAGAGCAGTTTATTTAACTCTTCATCGTTGCGTATGGCCAATTGCAGATGGCGAGGGATAATCCTAGTTTTCTTGTTATCACGAGCAGCATTGCCAGCCAACTCCAGGACTTCAGCGGCCAAGTATTCCATAACGGCAGCCAAGTATACAGGGGCACCGGCACCAACACGCTCGGCGTAGTTGCCCTTGCGGAGAAGACGGTGAATACGACCGACGGGAAACTGGAGACCAGCGCGGTTGGAACGCGACTTTGCCTTTCCCTTCACTTTTCCACCTTTACCGCGACCAGACATTTTTATTCAATTCACTGTTAATCACTCTAAACACACACAAGTCAACTGTCGAATGTTTCTCACAAACAGGCGGTCATTGTATTTATACTTTTTCAGCTACCTACTTCTTCAGGTTAGGCATGAACAGCTGCACAGTTATTCGAGCGGAGTGGTGGATTTTAACATGAAAGAGTCGTTCGAACGAAAGTATATATGATAAGCATTTTCTGTGTGCTGAACACATTTGTGAAGTGAATTGCATTGAAGTGAGTGAATAAGTATGCCGCCGAAAACTAGTGGAAAGGCAGCCAAAAAGGCTGGCAAGGCTCAGAAGAACATCACCAAGGGTGACAAGAAGAAGAAGCGCAAGAGGAAGGAAAGCTATGCCATCTACATTTACAAAGTGCTGAAGCAGGTCCATCCTGACACCGGCATTTCGTCAAAGGCGATGAGCATCATGAACAGCTTCGTGAATGATATTTTTGAGCGTATTGCTGCCGAGGCATCTCGTTTGGCCCACTACAACAAACGTTCTACCATCACGAGTCGGGAAATCCAAACCGCCGTCCGTCTTTTACTGCCCGGAGAGTTGGCTAAGCACGCCGTAAGTGAGGGAACCAAAGCAGTCACCAAGTACACTAGCTCCAAGTAAATCGCAATCTATGCTATGCATCTTACAAATAGCAACCAAAAGCAAAAGGCCCTTTTCAGGGCCACAAATCATTTCATTCAAAGAATTCAAAATATTTACAAAGCAATTGAAGAAACTTCAACAAATTCTTATATTCTCTTCTATTAATGCAGCAAATTAACCACAATCTAAGTATATTTTTGCTTGATGTGTGATTAAATGACACATTTTATCGTTTCCACAACTAATAAAGTACGTGCAGAAACTAAATTAGTCTTATTAACACACAAAACATTGCTTGGCTTATAAATATATGGAAATTTAGCTCTTTGAATGCTAAAGCAGATACTGAACAATTCTTGAAATATTTTTCTCTCTTTAAAAATACATAAATTGTAGCCCTGAAAAGGGCTTTGTTAAAAGACGAAGGCGAATTTCATAATTTCGCTTCTACTCTGATTACGAGTGTGTTTATTATTTCTTGGCGGCCTTTGGCTTCTTGGCAGAAGCTTTTTTCGGTGTCGCTGCTTTTGCCTTTGCCACTGCCTTTGCTTGCTTTGGCTTAGCAGTTGCGGCTTGTGTCTTAGGCTTTGGTGTCTTTGCCTTTGCTGCGATTGGCTTTGCCTTTGCCTTTGCCTCTGCTGTGGTGGGCTTAGCCTTTACTGTACCCGTTTTCTTAGCATCCTTTGCAGTTGCTTTTGCCTTTGCCTTTGCCTTATCAGCCTTCGTTTTCTCAGCGCTCTTTTTGCTGGGGGAGGCTACCTTTGATGCCTTTGATGGCTTCTTCTTGTCAACTGCAGCTGATGTTTTCTTCTTAGCTGCTCCTGCAGTGGTTTTCTTCTCCAGAGGGACAGCCTTTGGCTTTGGCTCTTTTTTGGCTGATGCAGACAATTTAAACGAACCAGATGCACCCTTGCCCTTTGCTTGGACCAGCTTTCCACTTGCAACTGCAGTCCTCAAGTACTTCTTGATGAACGGGGCTAGTTTCTGCGCATCGCACTTGTATGTGGCAGTGATGTATTTCTTAATTGCCTGAAGCGATGAGCCACCACGCTCCTTCAAGTTTTTTATCGAAGCATCTACCATTTGCTGAGTTGGCGGATGTGATGCTACAGCTGTTGTCCTCTTTGCCTTCAATCCTGATGATGCTGCTGCTGCTGTCTTCTTGGTGGACTTCACCTTCTTCTCGGCTGCAGCTGGTGTAGCAGCCACAGGAGAGGCGGTTGTTGCAACTACTGAATCAGACATCTTTTGCTTGTTCTATCATCTTTTGCGCGTTCTATCACGCAACATTTGTTAGTGAAAACGAGTAAGAATTCTGTAGTCGAGTTAGCTCGATTACGATATACCCTTAATCCAGTTGTTAAATATATTTATTGGCAAATTTCCCTTTGAGATGATTTGCACTCAAATGTCCAGTTCTGCAAATGCATTTCTTACAGAGTATTTTTACTCACAAGCCCGAACTAACCTGAACTGCCTGGCTACAAACACGTGCATATACATACATACATACATACATAGATACAGACATACATACGTACACGAAACAGTAGTTATCGGGGCTCTGTAGAATACACATAAATATTTTGACGCTTGTGTCGATTATTATGCCATCTCTTTCTCACTTATGCGCTCGCTTGTGCATACAGAAAATGCAGCAAAAAGATCAATATGAAAATATATTTTCTTCTATAACTTTGGAGTTTCTTATCCGATCTTAATGATTTTGGCAATAGATCAATAATATAAATTAGATAAATAGCCTCTGCCTCTTAAATTGTGGATTTTATTGCTATCGTAAATCGAAATGTATCGATAATTGAGAAACTGAAGCTGTTATCGACAAAATAAAGCAAACTTGATCTGCGCCTGGTACACCAGAACTTATATTCCAAATTTGAAGTCGCTAGCTCTTATAGTCTCTGAGATCCGCGTGTTCATACAGACGGACGGATGGACAGATAGACGGACATGGCTATATCCACTCGTCTGTTGATCCTGATCAAGAATATATATACTTTACGGGGTTAAGGGTATAAAAAATGATAATATTATATATGTATAATATTCGAACTTTTCTTTACTGTTGCATACCACCACATTTTTATACTATTATACCAAAATGGCTTAATAGTATATTGGTTTTGTGCAATGTCCGTCATGCTGTCTGTCCGTCTGTCCGTCTGTATGAACGCGCGTTCCTCCGACACCCTTAGAGATAGAGACTTGAAACTTGGATCGTATACTGGAAAGTACCCTCAAAAGTTCAAGTGTCTTGGGTTTGGACCTACGTCCACTAGGGAGCTAGAAAATCGATAAATTCGATTTTAGCAAATCGATAAGTCCCCATATCTCTTACAATTTAATGAATACAGTCACCAATTTTGGTTGGTAGGTTGTTGGCGAGGTCCTTAAAAGATTGGCATGTGCCACGCCCACCTCCGACGCCCCCATCACCCCCGCCCCTAAAATTTTCAAATGGCTATATCTTCCGCAGTTTTTGAGTAGGGAACGTCAAATTTGGTAGGTATATTACTGGTAGTCGCCTTTAAGAACCGATAACAAATTTGTGGTGCCACGCCCACACCTGCACCTATAATCGACAATTCCGATTGTAAATCGATAACTCCGTATATATCCGAACATTTTAAAGATAGAGTAACCAAACTTGGAAGGTAATTTGCTGGTAACCTCCTCCAAAGATTGGCATACCAATTTTTGGACCACGCCCACATCCGCGGCCCCCAGGAACTTCGTCCCTAGAAATATAAAATGCGCATATCTGCCGTAATTTGCAAGCTAGAGTCGCAAAATTTTGCAGGTATGTTACTGGTAACTCCCCCAAAGATCGATAAAAAAATTGGATGGCCACGCCCACTCCACCCACCTGAACCGATACACCTGTTGGTGTAAATCGATATACCCATATATCTCACGCAATTTGAAAACTTCAGTCACCAAATTTTAAAGGTATATTGCTAGTAACACCCTTCATAAATGTGGAAAAAAAATTTTTGGACCACGCCCACTCCCACCCACAAAAAACGATAAATGCCTGTATCTCCCGCAATTTAAGAGCTACAGTTACCAAATTTAGAAGGTATATTACTAAGATCGAACTCCAAAATTTTTTGGGCCACGCTCACTCCCGCCCCCAAAACCGATAAACGCCCATATCCCCCGGAATTCAAGTATTTCACAACTGTACACAAATAAAGGTATAATAGTATTTCGCTGACGGTTACGTCCGACTGCAACGTTCTATCTTGTTTTTTGTGACAAGGTTGCATTTTGGGGGTTTGGGAGAATTACAGAAAAATGTGGCAGTTCATGGTTCTTGGTGGGCAACTTTTTTCGGATGGGCAAGCGAGGATTTAATAACATTTAAAAAAGTGCGAACCCTCCGTCATACTTGTGTGCTGTGTGGAATAGAATTTTGCGTAAGTGTGTTTAAATAATTTATTTTATGTTGTCTGCAACACCTTGGGATTTGTCCAGAGAATCGGATAAGAATCGCCGGTGGGGACACACCTACGCAGCAACTCATCTCACAGACGCATATGCAGCGGCACAACACATCCATAATCTTTTACTCCGGTGGAGACGCGCATGCGCGGTGGCAAAACTCATCTGTATTATCACACCGTTGAGTGCGTTCCAATAAGGAACCACTGATATCACGACCCCCTACAAGAAAGGCCATCCGCTACGCAGTTCAATCGAATTAAAAGATTGAATTAAACTGAAAGAAAATAAAACCCATGAGCAAAAATATTGTCTGTCACGGCCAATTTAAAATGCGCAAATATATATATACATATATATATATATATATGTATATATGCACGTTTGTAAATATTGAGGATATCCTTTAATACATTATGAATCGATTCCAATATTTAAAAACATATGTACTTCGGAATCTGATTCATCGAAAAGGCAAATTTTCGTAATAAATCAAATTCAGCGCCTAAGGCGTAGTGCTTCTGCACATCTGGCCCACACCTATAGGAGAGGGATTGTGAGTCACCTCCAGAATATTCAACTGTGTTGATATGATTTGAGGTATACATTATCTTATTTGACAAGATTCCTAATTGGAATTTGAAATTGAATTGCCGTTTAAAAATCCATACGCCCCCTATCGGCAAACATTGTCATATCCCATTAATTACCAATGCCTGTGAATAAATTGTAATGAATATCATGATTTCTGAGTAAGTTCTATGGATGGGAAAATCACCGGGAGCATGGAGTAGATCGATCGTCCTCTCCAAGTTAAGGGCGATAGGTCTACCGAAAACCACATAGGCCCATTGCAGGAAGGGCGGGTTCTTCGTGGCCATAGACGCCAGGCCTGGCAACTGTTTCATTTATTTTCTGTGTGCATTTAGGTCGTTATGTAGTGTTGTGAAGGTCGAGTTTTGTTTTGGAGTCTGTTCCATCCACGGGCAGGGGTGGAGTTACCCCACCCTGGGAAAACTGAATTAGCCGAGGCTGCCCAGTGGGAAAAACTAGACGTGTTACAACTGAAACACAATAATTAACAATAACATAAGTGATTAAATCGATTTTTAAACATGCTTTTAGTTTTACTTTCGCTGAGCAAGTTGGCAGCGCCGCAGCAATAGAATGTGCTGCAGGCGTTGCCACATCGCCTAAAAATTGCCTTGGCGCTATTTTCAAAATAACTTTCGCATCATTTTATGTTTATTGGCTAAACTAACACAAAAAACCATTTACAATAAGAAAACATATTTTAGTTAAGTTTTTTATTTATTAAATAATGCAACAGAGAAGAATTTTTTGTAGAATTTTTCCATTAATTTAAATCTCAAAATAGCTTAAGAATTAATTCAAAAATATGCCTGGAATTAATTTTGTTATTATTTCTGTTATTTTTAAAATTGAACTAAAGGACATATATATATATATTTTTCAATACTTTTTGCCACATGCACGGCAATTGATTACAAATAAATTATTTACGTAGCTTTCCTAGGATTTGTATTATTTGAAAAAATATATATTCGCTTATTTGGGTGAATTAATTTAACATATAAACATTTTATTCTGCGTGTTTTTTTTTTAACTTTTTACAAATAATAATGAAACTGAATAGACAAACAAAAAATAAAAGGCAATAATAACATAGATAAATACAAACTAAATACAACTGACAAAATGAAGAATATTATTACAGGAATTTATAAAATTATAAATTAAATATTATTTGTAAATATTAACTTATAACAATGGACAAGCCGGAAGCTATAACAACAATTGCGGGTGTTCGATCTGAAATCATGTGATTATTCGCTTCGATATTTATTATCTCCTATTTCCTTTTCTTTCTCTCATAATTTCATATTTGATTTTTATCTGATGCGTGCGAATTTCTGTTACTTTCTTTCCACTCTCTCGACGATATATATATTTGATTTTCCTCATATAAATATATGTACAATACATTTAAAACATGAAAGCGCCTAAGGTCTAAGTTAACTTCTTCTTGTTTTTTTCTTAACGTTTGCTGTATTTTTATGTTTGTTTGTTTGTTGGTCTCGGATTTTAGTTAAGGAACCGATGACGTTTACTTTCCCCATTAGACTGGCCTATGTTGATGCAATCACAAGTTGTTTGTAGTTGTTTTTTTACCATCGTCCACCATCAACTGGAAGGTAACCGAGCCACGGCGATCCAGTAAGCTGCCACTGTAGATTATGTTCTTGGCCCAGGCACGGCACTCCACCTCCATCATTTTGCCCTCCGGCGGAGAGGAAATTTGCACGGCGACAACGGGACTCAGATATCCCGGCTGATTCTGATACGGATAGTAGTAGGCGGGGAAGCCCTGACTGGGATAGTACGTAATATTTTTAAATTGCTCCTTGTCCTTGCCATGTTGTCCATTGCATGTCACCCAGATTTGCTTGCGCTGTAATATTTAAAAATTGATATATACATTTTTATATATGAAATTGTATTCCGCTTGGAGAGATATTTATTCTTTATTTTTTATATATCGATATTGTCCTCAGTAATCACATTTTAATACCCTTAACCCATTAGAAATGGGAAAAAAGTGTAAAATGGTTTTGTGCAAAATATAATATACACATTCTTGATCAGGATCAACAGCCGAGTCGATATAGTTATGTCCGTCTGTCTGTCCGTCCGTTCGTCTGTCCGTCTGTATGAACACGCGGATCTCAGAGACTATAAGAGCTAGCGAAAAATTTAAAATGCTATAAAGTTTAAACATTAAACAAATTCAAAATGTTTAATGCCAATTTGTTAAATGTTATATCACATTTGAAAAGGAACTTTAGTTTTTATTAAAATATTAATTAATCAATTAAAATTAGTCAAAAACTGAATACATAACCAAAATTCATGTCTCAAACATTTTGAACAGTGTTAAAAAAAGTTACATATTTGGCATATAAAAGCTTAAATAAGGATGTTAATACATAGTATGATATCCTTTAGCCTTAACAACTTCGCTTAAGCTATTTTTCATGGAAGATACCAGCTTCCGGGTAGTTTCTGGGCTGATCTTGCTTCACTCCTTCAGCAGAGCATTTTTGAGATTTTATTTGCTGGATATGTAGTGATTCCGGATTTTATTTTCCAGCAGAGCCCACAAATTTTCAATAACATTTAAATCTGGAGACTGGGCTGGTGGAATTATCACGTGGGGGCAGTTCCAGATAAGCCAGGACTGTACTATTGGGGTACTTGGGGTCTTTGTTCTGGTAGATCCGGAAAGTACGTCGAATTCCAGCTTCTCGGCACTTTGAAGTAAATTTTCCTTTAGTATATCAAAGTACACATTCTTGTCCATTGTTGTTTCAATTATCAATAAGATTTCCCCTTGAAATCTTGATGATCCTCGTCCTGCTCGGTGAAAATTGGGTTTGGTGCCATTCCGCCCATGTCCTCTGTCCAATTTTCGTCCACGAAACTCCAAATGATGTAGAATACAGTTGAGGTGTTTATATTGACCATTTTAGTTATTTTGACGCTATGAATATCCGATTTTTAAGTGTTCCAGGATGAGTTTCCACTGCTCAATGGTAGTTAATTTGACCATGGTCCTTGTTGGCTTGTTGCACCCGAATTGCAGGAAAAAACTAAACTGACAAAAATATTCAACCTGACGGAAAAAATCCGTGTTTTATGGCACCCAGGTGTCCATAAAGTAACTGTTCAAAAAGTTTTGAGACCATAAATAGCGGTACTGGGGAAATCTCAGTTTATTAGGGTCATATATTCATTTTTGTGGTTAATATATCACCTGCCATGCCCTATGAGAGTCACTGTACGTACATGCATACACACTCTGCAGAACAGGCTCTGCAGAATACACACAAATATATTGACGCTAGCATCAGTTATCATGTCATCTCTTTCTCACACATGTGCTCGCCTATTTATATATATACAGAAAATGCTTGCGGCTGCTGATAGAAATGAGATCAATATGAGAAAATATTTTTGACTATAACTCTGGTGTTTCTTGTCCGATCTTAATGAAATTTCGGCAATTGATCAATAATATGTACATGTATATTATGTAATTAGAAGCCTCTGCTTCTTAAATTGTGGAATTTATTGCTATCGGAAATCGAAATGTATCGATAATTCAGAAACTGAGGCAGTTATCGATGAAATAAAGCAAACTTGATCTGCGCCTTAGAATCTCTGCCTCTTTAATTGTGGATTTGAAATGGAAATGTATCGGTAGTCCAGAAACTGATACATATATCGATAAAATAAAGCAAACTGATCTGCGCTTGGTATACGAGAGCCTATATTCCAGTCTTTAGATATTTAAGTCTATGAGATCCGCGTGTTTATACAGACCTGTTACATACATTTGCACAAAATTTTTAATGTATTAAAGGTATAAATATATATTTTATCTTATATGAGTTCAAAAAATGCTATAAAAATATAAATTGTGGAAAATTGTCTTTTAATTTTAATTAATTATTATTGATTACGCATTGTTTCAGTTTTTTTTTTAGTCATCAGAAAAAGTGTTCAAAATTTTTGAAGGGAATTTTGGCATTAAAATATGTATAGGAATATTTGAATTAAGTCGTTAATTTTCTTTGCTTTAATTATTCTGTTTGAATTTTTTAATATCTTATGCAGTTGTTTAATTGGATACAAAAAACTTCAGATTTAAAACTCAATAAATTGGGAAACTATTTATGGCTGGCTTTATACCCAAAACCCATTAAAAGTGAGCACATTTTTTAAAAGGAAATTTGGCAATATAACTACAATACATACAGTTGGGTTCAGGGTATATTCGAATTATAACTTGATCTTTCATCTAGACATTTAGTTACATACCTCTTCGACCTTTGTGCTGTTGATAACGTCTTTCAACTCAGCTGGTGTGCTGCCATCGACTGTATCGTAAACATCGGGCACCCAGTCAAAGATTTTGTTCAGCTTGAGGAAGACGCAGGGAGTGCCCATCCTATAGCCATAGCTATTGGCTGATGAGCAGGGTCCAAACTTTTCTATATCGACGGCGCACACATCGTTGGGATTGTGAACTTGGCTGGGATCACAGTGCTTCATCTTGCGGCCCTCAGTGTGATTATAATCTGTTGACATTACACATAAATAATTATCTATATAAATATAAGTATCGAGAACCAATACCTTTTAAAAATTCATCGAGTAGCTCAATATAGTATTCGTACTCTTTCTGCTTAGTTTTACTGAATCGAATAACCGAACCGCGTTCGGTTTGTTCGCTGAGAGGCCTTAGTCCCATGCCGGGATTGGTGCCTATCAGCGACTCATTCAGCTTCCATTTGGGATGATGATCGTCAATCGTGGAGAGCATTACCTGCATGCAGATCGTGAACATAATGGTAAGCACGATATAGAAGATCGTATAAAATGTGATAATTTGACCTGAGGATGAGAAATAAATATATTTCATAAATTCTATTCATTTTTAGCAAATTTTCAAACTTAAATTTGAGGTTAGTCATAGTATTCATTTATAAGAGAATTGCAAACATTTTAAGCATTACTTTTTAAAAAGTAAATTAAATGAAATATATGTATATGAATATATAGTATATATTTATAAATTAAAACAATTTATGTATTGCATCAAAAATGTATCGCTATGAAGAAAATTCACTTTGACTGAAGCTATTTAAACATTGATTGAGAAAAAATGGTTGAATGATATCAGCACAATTCAAAGTCATTTGTTACTAGCACAAGGAACTCAAATTTAAGCTGCTTGTTTCAGAAAGAGCAATTTCTTATTTTAATTAATTTAATTCATTGTCTGATGGGTTGTACCAATTGTTAAAATTTGTCTATTTCTTTTTGATTTACATTTAAAATTCATAAGGCTTATTATTTGGATATTACTTTTTTTTTGTATTTTGTTTTATGATAATCGACATTAAATATTTAAAGCTTCTGAGTAATAATATAGTTATTTTGCTTAATTTTGTTTATAGGTTATTCAATTTTAATAGCAAATCAGAAATGTAATTACAGTTTTTAACTATTTCCTAGTAAGAAACAATGCATAAATTAAAACGACTATATCCGATATTGGCTAAGCACTGTCTCAAGTTTGACCAGACACATTTGGCTTTTTGTCGATTTTGTTGTTCATGTTCAATTCCATTACATTTGTATTTGGTGAATTGAAAACCTATGCAAACCGCAGTGAGTCTAGTAATTACACTAAAAATAACAGACAGACAGAAGACGACAAAAGCAAATAGTGAACAGTATTCAAAAGGGGTAACTAAATGTATATGAGTATGTGTATCTATGTAGGCATTATACAATTCTCTTTTTACGATAATTTCAATGTCAATACTATTGACGACGACTCAGCGAGAATCCGTTGTTACTTTCCCACTGAATTACCAGCCAAACCCAACCCATCCCCTGGAAAGGCACATTGCATAAATAACGCAACGTCGACCAAAACCCGAACTGGCAGTGTTCGATTACGAACGAAACGAATAACAAATTAATCGTTTGAATGAATATTGCATACAATGGACAATGTACTGCACAGCAGAGTAGAACAACATCGACAAATTCTAAAGACAATAGCTGAAACATCTATCAATAAGTAATCAATGACGACGACGACACTTATATTCGAGGTCTGCCCATAGGGTATCCACTATCTACCCATTACGGATGCCCCTTAAAGCAAGCAACTTCGAAATGTTATATTTATATATTTGTATACATTCCTGATTAGCATTAAGAACTGATTCGATATACTCAATACTCTATCGAATTGAGTAATACCATACATAATAAGTTTTAATTTTTATAGTTGAATTTCACATATCATTTGCACAATAAAACTCATACATTTTATTACCGAACTTAGAGCAATCGAAATAAATCGATAAAAATAAATGTCGAGCACTCGTTTTATTGCTACAACTGAGAGTCTTATAACACTAGATTCATCAAATTGTATATTTTTGTTCCGTATACAAAGGGAACCCAAAACCCGAATAACTTTTCTCCTAGTATCTATGCTCCTCAATTTAATCCTTTGCTCCTCAACATAGGTGATTTTTATATGAACTTGACGAAGATTTTACAGTCAATCAATAATATATCAATATATGTTATAATTAATAATCAAAAATCAATTTTTATCGCAATCACGAAACATGGTAGTTATTGATATAAAAGAAGTATGACATAGGCGTGGAGGTCTCTAGCGCGAATATGGACGGATCCTTTGGGAGGCATCAGAGTACATTGTGTTTCATAATCCAACTCACTCAACTATTCGAATTTTGGATTTAATTTAGCATCACAGTGAAAGATGCATCTGGAAAGTAAGATGACTAATTAATTGATGTTTGAGATGTTTGAAATTATTTGAACTATTCCACTACTATTATTTTAAACTACTCGTTTTTTATGTATTAAAATACTTTAAAGACGTTTTAGATTATAATTTTATGGGTATTCCATCTTTCAATGTTTACTTATTGATTGCTGGTGCTGAAATTAGTTTTAATATAATTTTTGAACTATATAGGAATTATTTGTTTTAGTATTTTCAAACAAAAAATATTTATAAGCCGATTTTCTGATTTTAAAAGTATTTGTATAGCCTTCGACTGATTCTGATCGGATAACTATATCCTTATATGTATGTCATAAGAAAACTTTCTGTCAAAAGTTGTTTTCATGAAAAACATTCTATGTTTTTAAATGCTCGCAACAATTGGAAATTATAACTCAAATGGGAACCATTATTTTAAATGTCTTCAGACTCAAGGGTATGTGAAATTCGGTGTACTGTTGCCAAATGCTTCCATTTATCATACGATATTGTTTTGGCCGCTGTTCTTCTAATTTGTTGTGTGTTTGTTTGCTGTCGCCAAGCGCCAAAGAAAATGAATTGTGCTCAAAGAACAAGGAAACAAGTTTGGCAATGAACCCACGCTGCTCACAGCTGCTAGCTGTTGGACACTTTTTGGCCTTGGCTCAAGGCATTTTGGGCCCAGACGACGCTGGGCTATGACGCCACCTAGCCAGTTATCCAGGCGGTAGTCAAGTCAGCCAGTCAACCACTCTGTCTGCCTGTGTGTTAGTTTGTCTATCGGTCAATTGTCCAGACGTCTCCAGGCCAAGGCGCGTGTGTATTCAATATTTAGACAGGCATACGAGTATCTATTGCAATTACATTCTTATGTCTTCGCACATACACTCACACACACACTCCCACACACTCCCACACACTCCCACACACACCCAACACACATTCACTTGCACAATAGCATAAGAACTGACAAGGAGAGATATTCTGGGAATCGTAATCGATAAGCCTACTTCAACTTGTAAATATCCCTGACAATTACTTGTCTCATCATAATGTATAGATATTTATCTACAAATATATTCATATCAGACTTTCCTTAGTTAGTCCTGAAAATCAACTCTGCTTTTAATCAAACTGAATAATTAGCTTCTCTATTGTCCATTTTGTTTTGGGCATTTTCATATTAATTTGTGAAGCTCCAGTAAAATGTCAAGTCCAATTAAGTGGATTTGGGGAATTTGGAAAGAGGCACGATATATCCCTGTGGAGAATGTGATTAAAATAACTTTATTGAACGACAAAAGAAAATTAAAACTGTTTTCTTGATTTTTTTAATGTCGACTAAAATTAGTCAACACAGAAAAACACATAAGACATTTAATACAAATTTAATAAAATGTAGTAAATTATATAATTTTAGAGTATTTTAATTGTAATATTGGTGCAACATTTGTTGCATGGAAAGTGTTAGTTTGAGTTAGTTATTATATCAGTTGAATAAAAATAAATAAAATAATATTACAAATTATTATTAAGAGAAACTAAAAAATACTACCAAAATGATGTTACAAAAACAAAAATCATGATAATTAAATTTTTAATAGTCTTTCTTTATTTTAAACAAATTGAGAAAAACTAAAACACAAATATTATATTATAATGTTATAGTCTGTCAGTATTTTACATTTTTTTATATTTTACTTATTTTTGTATGCTTTGAAATTTTGCGTAATGCCTTCCACAGATTTAAAGTAGGGTAGCTGAACTCTTTGGTGTCTGGCAGAAATGGCACAGCGAACTCGTAATAAAATTTCAAGTGATTTTTTCAGGTTTATATATTTATATATTTTCTCAGATTTTATATGTTTTGTATCTATTTTCGTTTGCATAGAGAATAAGCGAGAAAGAGAGAAGAAGCGAGTGAAACATATTTCAAGGCAAGCTGCCATGAAAATGCCAAATGCGAATCGGGCCAAATCAGATCTATATACGATGTTTGTAATCATCTTTCGTATGCGAATAGAAATTGAAAAGCAAATAGATTCTTTTTATTTGGGCAAACTAGACATACAAGTGAAATACTGCTGACATTAGCCACTTGACTATATATAATATAATATATACATATGTACATAATGAGGGTTGCCAAACGACAGCTGAGCGATGTCAGAATTATATTATATTTGTCTATAAGCAAAAAGTGAATAACATTACCAAAAAAATAAAATAAAAATGTTTTTCATATTAAAATTCAATTTAACAGATTGTTTTATGATAACTATATCAGACCACTAACTCCCATATTAATAATATATTGCTTAAGTACTCTGCGCATTTGAAATATTATCAAATAATTAATGTTGTTTTATTTTTCATGCAACAATCGTTTGCTAAATTGCTTATATAAAGCTAAATGATATGAAAATAAAATCGGCCCAAGAAATATATTATTATTTTTTTTCCATTATGTAAACAAGATGGAAAGAAATTAAGCATTTCATTTATTATGTAAACAAAGTTTTAGTGTCAAAACAAACAATCAAATTTTAATGGTTTATGGCCTGCAGCTACATAATTTTTATAAAAGTATTTACAAATATTTAGCATGATTCGGTTTCGATTGAACATTATTTATTTATTTTTTAATGAAATTAAGATCTTGCTTAGCATGTATTGGTAGATAGAGAAGGTTATACGAAGTTAATTGAAGTAAATTTTGTAAAAAAAAATGTAGTATTTATTGTGATACAAAATAAAAATGATTTTCTATAAATAATCAAAATATGTTTTTTGGAAATATTATTACTTAAGCAATAAGCAAAAGATAATAAGCTAGAAAATAAAACAAATAAATTTTCATATCTATATTTTTTATAATTGAATATTACAAATCCTCTAAATCTGATGGAAAAGTTTTTTTATTCATTAATAAGAACATACTAAAATATAATATATTAAGTATTCGTTTCTAAAATCGAAAGTTCTTGAATACATTTTCGAATTATTTCGTATTCTGTTCTAAAAAGAAAAGAGCTTGCATCAAATTTCGCGACAAACAAATTCTAAACCTCTCATGTATATAAAATGTACGTGTAAATTGGATATATATATTTATATATATATATATTTATCTTTATATATATATATATATATATTTATCTATATCTTATTTTCAAAAATAAACAATATGTAGTTAAAATTTGGTTCTACGTTTTTTTGTGGAATTATTGGAAATGTTGGATAAACAATGAAAATGTTGCCAGCTGCTGTTAGTTCTGCCCAGAAAGCAATGTTTACCAGTTGAATACAGTTTGTATTAGCATAAGCCACAGTGGGGCACATGTAGGTCTTGCAGAGGCGCCTATAGAACGCCCACCACCACCTCCCACTCACGCCCATGCCCCCTAGATTGTTGAACTTCGCTGTGGCGTCAACATAAAAAGTCGAGCAAATAAGTTGTGCGTATAAAACAATAAACACAAATCAACTGTAACTTTTTTTATGCCGCAAGTGCAGCTGACCAATTTGAGCTGGAGAAGGATGGGGGTAGTTTGATCAACTTGCAACTTGTTAGGCGCCGCATTGTGAAAGCAGACGCGACTCAGTGACCAAGTTTTAATCAAAACATACGTAACTTGATGATGGGGTAAACAAATGTAAGGAGCCCGTGACCTATATACATGTATATATGCTTGCATATATATATATATATATATATATGCCCCAAAGGGCCATTGCATGACCAGCGATTGATAGCGTTCTCGTGCTAGTTGGCGTTATATGAGCTTCCCTGCGAAGGTCAAATAGGGTTAATAGTTTAGCTGCTAACTGTGGCAGCCACATATGGCTGAATGCCTCATGGACTCGAGGCTCCCATTTGGAGTTAGTTTTCTCGTGGGATTTCTCTTTAGGGCTTCTTTGTGTGCGATTTCACACCATTTATGCTGTGGGCCCCCATTTGTTTGCGTATTTGTGGCAGGTTTTATTAACTGACCGCGCAACATTTTGCGATTAATTTACCTATATATACATATATATATAGAATTATATATAAAGATATGTATATGCAAAGTGATTGATTTTAGTTTTGAACCGCTAGCTGATTAAAAAACTAAGTGTGCTCTTGAGCACAAGAAATTAAGAATTCGTCAGGCAGTAATTCCTCAAAGTCTTGCTTAATTTAAATTTTAGATAAGAAAAATTCAAAGTTTTAAAATCCATGTTATCCGAAATATCAAACTGAATCGCGTATCTAGTTCGAATTCAAGTTTCGGTTCTGAATCCAAGTTTAAATCGGTTAATTTCGATTACCGTATTCCAGTTTGATTCCCTGCTTGAGATACTTTATCTACTTGAAGTATTATTTTATTAAAATATACGAGGATGTCTTTCTACATAGTGGAATCTCCAAATGACTTCTAAACCGTTTCTTGTTGATATATTTAACAATTCGTTGCAGTGGTTTCTAAAGCTATCAAAATTCTCTCTGGACCTGGATCTTTCTCACTCTTTGCTTTACTCTTTGTCTTTCTTACCCTTCTTCACAATATTATTTTATTTTATTCTTTTATCAATTATCCATTTTTTTTTAATACCATTTATTTAATTATAAATTAGATTTCCGAATTTGTTATCTCTTAAAACCATGCTATAACTTGTGGAGTGTTATTAGTTCATTATAATAATAAAATAAATAAACAATAATTAGTCTATATTTTAATACCAATTTAATTTAATTTTTAATTTTAACTCTTAATTTAATTACATACTTTTAATATTATTTAATTATTACCTCTAGTTTTAAATATATTTGTATGTTACCTGCTAAAACAATTTTCATAATTTGTGAACGGTTTTTAGTCAACTTTAAATAAATAAAAAATATTTAAAAAAGGATCTGATTCATTTAGTACCCCTTCCGGTTCTTTCCTCAATTTGCATGTGTAAAATCAACCTTTGAGAGACAATTGCAAACCCTTGAATTGAGCAGACTTGTTTTATGCGCTGGAGGCACACTATGACTCTTTAGAGGTCTCCAGAAAGCAACAATTATGGCCAAGCAACAACACCAGCAACTATACCAGCAACAACTGTATGTCATCATTATACTCATTATCCTCGCCACGCTCCCTCGTCTAGGGCCAAAATAAGACCATCACTTATGCGCAGTCAAAGAGGGGAAATAGTGAAACCCTCAAGTTACGTTTTTTTTATGGTATCCACACCCTATGTGTTAAGTGCGTAACCCAAACACCGCCACCACTCTCTGGTAATCCAAATCCTTCGTGTGGTTAGGTTCGACACACCCTGTGCCCATTGCGTCATCGTTTCCAGTACAAACTATGTAGTATATACTATATATACTATATATATATAACATACTTTGCGGCATTTTGAGTGAATTAATTTCACATAATACCAACATATAAAAAAACACTCCTCTCGCTTAACCCGCTCAGTGCGAACATTACGGCCCGTTTAGTTAGCTGATTAATCCGTGGGAGGCTTTCCGCTTGATTGACCAAACGTATACATATATATATGTATATATATGTATATATATGTATATATATGTATATATATGTATATATATGTATATATATATGTATATATATGTATATATATGTATATATATGTATATATATGTATATATTTATGTATACATATATAAATTGATCAACTTTTTTTTGCTTTGTTTCTGTCTTGGCTATTTGGACATTGACAATATACACAAAAGTGTTATAAAGTTTCTCCTTTGATAAAAGTTTGGCAGTTCAATTTTATTGGCAGATTTCTTAAGAAGTTTACCAAATGGATTCTGTTTTATTTGAGGTATGTTAATTTAGTTTATAATCATATATTTTATCAACAGAATCGTAAAGCAAATACAGCACACAGATTAGAAAATACAATTAAATAGCATCCATAATTTTGTATAATATACTTAAGCATAAAAGTTGTTCACTTATATCGCCAATTAAATATAATTTCTTATTATATTTTTTATTATGTATAAATTTAAAGTTTTATTTTAAAATAATAATAATCGTTAATAAACTTTAAATATAAATCATGTTAATTTTAATCACAAATTAAATACGTTTCAATATACAGTTTTTAGTTCATTTAAGTAAAAAAGTTTGGATTTTGTCAAGTGTTAAATATTATTTAAAAAAAAAGTAAAAAAAGAAATATAATTAAATTTTGTAGAACAATAATTATTTGCATAATAGAATTATCTCAGCATCAAAAGTACATATCTATTTTCGAATGAACATTTTGTTCACACTATATTTTTCTCTCATTGATTTAATTAAATATGTTCATTGTTTCGGCACAAATTGCTTGAAGCATGCCAACATGGGCGGCTGTGTACAAAATAAAAACCAAAAATCCTAAAAAAATAACATTTAATATACATCATCGATCAAAATAATGTCATGATTTAAACAATAAAAAGAAAATAGTCATTCAAAACTTTTCTACAATTCTATATATTTTTTTTTGAAAACCTAGTGATAAATCGAACCAAACCGGTTTCGCAGCTTTAATCTAAGAATGTGTGAGTTTTGGAAATGCTTTCATTACAAATTCAGTGGCTAGCATTTTTTATTGAGCTTGACATTCGATTAATTCATTTTTTCATTTGTTTTCAGTTTGTTGCACCCCAAAACGAGTAAAAAAAAAATACAAAACTGTCTGTGGATTCAAATTCTGGCTAAAACCAGTTCGATCTAATAATTAGTCGGCATAGAGGGTCAAAACCCACTTTGCCTTTCCCCTATGCTCCTACCAAACTAAATGTTGATTTGACAACACACACCGATAGATTTACATACATATAAATGTGTGTGTATCTGCTTTTGACCCACTTAGAGCACGCCTTTTGGCTCTGATTGATTCCCATTTAATTGCGGCACAGGATGTTACTTAATTACTGTTGTTGTTCTGGCGTCCACATTAAATCTATTTTAGCAGATCGTGATTGAAAGATATTAAACTGAAATTGTTGTTTCACAATTTGTTCAGCGGTTTTTATATAGTTCTAAGCCCTCATTGTGAAGGTAACAGTTTGAAAGTATCTTTTCCGACTATAGACTAGGTTTTGCTTATTACACAAATCGGATATGAGTATTTTTGCCAAGATTATAACAAGAAACAGTCAAACAATACTATTTGTTTCATTGTAATCGAATTTGATATGAATAAATATTTGTTCAGAGAAGAATTATTTATATTGCCAGACAAACGTTAAAGCTGTTAATTTTTATTTTTAAGAATTTATACTAATGTTTTTTTAGGAATATTTGGATTATATGTGATCACAGTTAGAAATAGATGTTACTTCTAGCTAATAGGCAGCTAAGTTATTTGATCAGTTTTAGGCTTAATTACATTCAGTAACTTAAATACCTATTTCGACCTAAAACCAAAAATATATATCACTATTTTGTAGTAGTAGAATTCACATGCCAATAATTATAACCAACAATGTGTTAAGCGAATAAAGGAAAAATAGTTGAAGCCATGAAGTAAAGTTAATGATAGGAACAGACATTAGCTGGAACAACACCAAAACAGCTAAAAAAATAATAAAAATATATACATATACATATATGTATGTGTATGTATTTATGTCAGTTAGTATTTTTATTTTCGACTCGGGTGCATTAAGAATGCCATTGACAGGTGTGTCACCAAAAGCTGGGTCAATTGTCGAATTGTTGGGCATGACAAAATTACCAGATAATAATGATTAGGAACATGACAGCTTTGCAATAAAAAAACGCCAAAATAAAACCCCGTTAGCCTTCACACTACTTTTTCTGTGCTTATCGATACCTTAATGGGTGCAAAATTAGGTAAACAAATTATGACTTTAGCTAAAATACCACTTAATACAAATAAGTTTAAGTTAAGAACTATTTGTTGACCGTTCGCAATTCATAAACAAATAAATAACGACAGGGAAAAATGTATTAAATAATTCGAAATTTCTTTATACAACATTTCATTATATTCCTCAGACACTTTTAATATCTTTGGGACACTCAAAAGCGCGTGAAATGATCGAGAGCGAGAGAGACGGAGAGAGAGCAAGATGGAGATATTGAGAGCGCCAAGAGAAACCTTGAATTTGTTTACAGAACTTATTACAAAACGAATGAATTTGATGCAGTGTGCAAGTACATCATTAACCGTTAATGAGCCTCTCTCTCTCTCTCACGCTCAATAACATCTGCACTCCCTCTCTCTTCGTTGTCTTTTGCTCATTCGCTCTCATTCGCTATACATAGAAACGTGCGTCCGTGTTTATTGGCATAGAATTTTTATCTTTTTGGGGCGACAAGAAAAAAACAAAAAAATATGTTTTGCGTAATTTGAATGTGCTTCGGTATTGTATATATTGTATACAGTATGTACATATATGACGTACATACATATAGATCTATATAAACTTGCTTACTCATGTTAATAGCTTGAAAGCTTATATGTAAAATGGAATTGAAAGTATTTGAACTTTAAAAGTTGAAATTCTATTTTTGAGTTGCTCTGAGTGAAGGGCAAGAAACAAATATTAGCAAAAAAATATTCAACATTGCTACTCATTATAATAATTAATATAATACTCGTATAATAATAATTATAATGATTAATAGAATACTACTTAAAAATAAAATTCAACTTTTATTAAAACAATAAATTATAGAATATATTTAATTAAATTCATATGAATCAACAACGAAAAAAAATCGTATATCGTATCGTATATTTATGAGTATAGGTATGTCTGAGCAAGATTTCTCTTTAGTATACTCTATGCACAAGTGAGTACACTAAACTGAGTTATATTTTAATGCATGTTTATGTACGTATCATATCAAATCAACAGTTCAACTTAAAGTGTTATTGAAATTAACTCAAAAACTGGTTTTCACAAAGGTAAATACATGAAAAATGTACTTCTATATAATATGTAAACAGATGTGTATTTTTCTTATTAGAACTTCTCCATCCATAGGTATTACACGGTTAGCAACTGTTCTACAGCTTCTACATAGAAAACCGCAAGATTTATGTACTTAAAGATTATCGCATTTAAAAATAAAATATATACATGGGTGGTGCACATAGTATATATAATATGTAGTTGCTTTAGAATTCCGTAAAGCACATAATTTTATCGAGTTTTTACATTTTATCGACGATTATAATTACTGATTCATATGGCAATGACATCTAAAGCTTTTTTTGTCGTTTCGCTCAAAAATGCAGAGCGAACACTCCAAGTAGCTGATAAGCTCTTTTGATTTGCTTCTGTTCGTACTCATTGCCGATTGACCGACTTGCATTACATGTACATGATGATCATGGATGTGTGCGTGTTGTGTGTAAAAACATTTCACTTATTTCGATCGTTTGCTTTCCTTGTTACGCTGTCGACTCAGCAGCTTTCGATTGACGTAGGGCCAATTTTTGCAATTTGCCTTTCAATTGACGTAAAACAAGGAAAGAGAGCGAGAGAGAGAAGAGAGTCTGTATGCTTTCGTTGTGGAGTATGCTAAGCGAGGAATAAAGCGCAGCTTATAGCTGTCTGTTCATTAGTAAGGAATTAAGAGAGGATGTTTTGAATAACTCTCTCAGCTTTTACGTTACTCGACGGGAAGCTGTCCTTTTTCACTTATGTATTCTCTTATAAGTATTGTTAAATGTTTTTCTTTTAGGGGACTTACCCCAACTTTTTGGCGTCCGACCTAAGAAGGTGCCATCATTCGGATCGTAGATAATTTCCGAAAAAGTTTTCTTTTTGGCCGGTTGCGGAAATTCACTCACGTACTTTTCAGCATTTCCGTTATTCTTCGACATATTGAAGCCCTTTTCGTTCTGCTTTCGATATTCGATTTATGCAAGCAACAGTTATTATGTTTTATACAGAAATAATGCGCTTTTGCACGTATTTAAAATATTTTTTTTATTACGTTTGCTCACGTGGAATTGGAAAAATCTTTAAAAATTATTGAATACACAATTTTTGTAAAATTATTTCAAAAATGTATTTCACTTTGTTTTTATATTAATCTGCAAATATTTTATTTTGCTTTAATAATTTAATTTTCCTGTTAATTTCAGGTTATTCCGTTGCTGTTTTAAAAAATTGCCGCCACAAAAAGTGTGTAACCAACGCACACACACAGAGGCAAAAGCAGAGCTAATTCGAAATCTCGTTGGTTTTTGCGTGTTGTGTGCTGCGCTCTCGAGTTATGATCACCAACTGAACCACAAAATGTGGTGGCTAAACCGACATCGACATCGTTAGCGTCGCGCCTCGACGTCACCTT
Organism: Drosophila kambysellisi; assembly: GCA_035042185.1. Lineage (NCBI taxonomy): Eukaryota > Metazoa > Arthropoda > Insecta > Diptera > Drosophilidae > Drosophila > Drosophila kambysellisi. The sequence goes on from JAWNLS010000939.1 coordinate 1,526,779, forward strand.
CCGCAGTTACTGCGCTGCTCAACACTCACACATCCAAAATTTTGCCTCTCAGCCAACACGTACACATAAACGCAGAAAAAAACAAGATAAGAATTGCTCACAGATACCCATCAAAAATCGCATTCGTCGTGGTTATTATCAAATTAAGACGTAAACCAATTTTTGTTGAAAATTAAGTTAACAGGAATATAATATTTTATTTGCAAATGTTTACTCTTGCCAAACGCAAGGCTAATCTCTCTCAGAAAGAGATATTTATACAAGCTGTTACGTATTATTAACACAACTTTATAATACCCATCTTAATCATTTGCAATGCATGCAGGGTATTACAAAGCTAAAGCATGCGAGACAGCTGTTGAACGCTTTTGACACAACAAACACAACAACATTGCCAATGAAAAAAGCTCCTTGGGTTTGCTGGGACGTTGTATCTGTTTTCATTGGTGTTGTTGTTGCCGTGTTGGTAGACAGCCAGTTTGTAAGGTAGGAGAGACTAGCGCCTCTCCCAAGCCTTGTGGCTACGCAAATAGAATGACTGATTGAGTGCAGACATCGTCCAGACAGCGAATTACAGGTGCGCAGCGGAGGTTAAATCAAAGCTGGCGTGCATTCAATTTCATTATTTATATTTATATAATTAGTTCATATTTAAGTTAGTTATATAATACATATTGTAATATATAATACATAGTATATAATGTGCATATGTCATTAATAAAAATAGTATAATTATTAATTAATTTATTATTTTATTAATATTGCAAATAACATTCAAAACGCATTTATTTTTTTCGTACGCTGAGTTATTATATTGAGTTATTTGCACACCAGCATATTTATTGCCTACGCCCCATATAATATTTGTAATGTAAAACTGTTGCTTTATTAATGTGCATTAAAATACGGCACAAAGCAGAAATGGCAAACACACAGACACACACACCCACACTCGCGCAAACTCAAGCTCAATGTGCGCTCTCTCATTACACTTTTCTTCTTTTCCCTCTCTTAATGCACAGCAATATATTAACTACGGCATGCGTTGCGATCCGAGTACATTGCCTTTTGCTGTATTTCGTTGCTTCCCGCTCCAACTCTCGCTGAGCTTGATGCCTATCTTTGTTTTTGTGTGCCATTTTGTTGTTGTTGTTTATTTTCTGGGAGCGTCCAGAATTATGTTTTCTGTGTTTTGTTTCAATGTTTGTGCATCGCACGCGTTTTATTTTGGGGACATTCTTATACCCTTGTCAAGAGTATTTGAATCTTATTGCGAACTTTGTAACTCTTTGAACTTGTTTGAACTTGTATACGAATCAAACTTGACTAATATGCGTATCAATGCGTATAAAATTATATATATAAATATAATATTTAATTATAATTTATAATTTTTTTGCGTCTTTATTTGACTGCGGTCTACAAGGGTATGCAGTCATCGGCGTGTATTTCTTCTTGGTTTGTATATTTCTGTATGTACATTTGCATTTGATTTTTTTTGTCGTTTTGCTGTAGATTAAGAATTTCAAATGCGCAAGCAAAAAAAACTTTCCTAATGGGGTTGTCCAATATAATAATGTTTTTTTGTTTTCTGTCAAGGCCTCTGCATTAGTCATCGTGGCATATGAAAAACTGTTGTCAAGTGTCGCAGCAATTTTAAATTATTAATTCGCATTAGCGACCATTGCCGAGATGACACGAGACGAAACGTAAGAGAGATGGAGATGGAGAGAGATGGAGATAGAGATTGAAGCTGCCATTGCATGGCTAACCCCTCCCTTGAATGTTGCCCTATCAACTCTCAATCTGTCAATCTCTCAATATTTATGAAGTGTTTGCTGTAGATCTGCAGTCTGCAATCAGCATTATTTCAATCTTTGCGCTTTATGGTTGCAAACATCATAAATTTATTAAATTACACTTGACAACGCTTTATCCCTTTTTCACCCCCTCAGCAGCAGAGGCTGAGTCTGTCTCATTAGTTGCTTAGAAATTCATCTTTGTGATGTGTGAAAGCTACTTTGCTTGCTACAAGTTAAATTTGCGTGTTTACATATAGAGATATTTAAAGGGGCATTCTATTAAAATGTTTTGATTAGATAAGGAACTGCTCTGGAATCTTTTCAATGGGAAGCGTTCAGGGTAAACGTTGGAAAAGCATCGAGATGATTATTTTTGATTTTGCCTAGTTATTAAACTTAAAGATTTGTGTAAGTTTGTTTTTTTTAGTAAAGCAAGCTGGAAATAAAAAAAAAAAAATGTATATATTAGGTCTGTTTATCAAATGTAAATTGAAAATCGGTGTACTTCAAAATTTTCTATTTCAAATTAATAAAAACAATATGTTGAATATCTTGTACAAAATAAAATCATACAATTTTGTAAAACGTAAAATGAAAAAAAATAAATGCTATTCCGTTTCGAATCGTTACAAGCCAAGATCTAAAAATCTTTGATACATTAAAAACACACATGGGAATATTTATTCAAGTGAACAGACATGGAAAGGGCCTTCCAGACAAGTTAGCTCGAGTTGATTACCTACACAGATCAAAATCATAATCTTGTTGTTGTGTTTTTGTTGCTCAACTTCAACTTGAAGTCAACTGCGATTTGAGCATGCGGTGGGTATGCGGGATAGGGGCAAGGGGCTCGGGAATATCGTTGCATGAGCTTGCTAAATCTTACGAAACCAGTTTATCTCGTTCAAACTGAATTGTACAAGATTTTTCCAGCAAAGAGCTTAGTTTTATCGATGGATGAATGGGTCAACGCGCGAAGCTTCCTCATTAGATCAAATTTTTGATTTTTCCTGCTTAGCGCCGATTTCTTTTTTATTGTGTTTATATATGGTATTTATATTGCTTCATTTTCTATTTTGTGTTGCTCTGTTTTGTCATTCCTCTGTTGTGTACTCTGTTGATTTGCAGTCTTGTACTCGGTTGCCTTTTAGCTAATTAGCTGCCAATTAGTCAACAGTCTTGCTGATAATGATTTCGAAAGTAATTCACATAGCAGATATGCTCAATTGTATACCCTAACATAGATCATATGATTGCCAATTAGTTCTGTAATTTTATATTTGCTGGTTTTATTATTCACTTAACATTATTCATTTTGTTCGCTTGACGTCATCATTTAAAGCAAAAATGCTGAAGCGAAAACAAATATATATACATACAAACATAGTAAAATTTGTAAATATAAAAATAATTTAAATTTGTATGATAACTTTATCGGCATTTTTATGAGAGATTTTTTTTTAAATCTTGAATTGTTAATGCCACCATTTTAATTTTTTATCTTTTTTTTTATACTGGCATTACGTATTATGTAACGTTTAATTGATTTATTTATTTCAGAAATTGCACTATCTGACACAATTCTACGCACTCAAGATAGTACTAATCGTAGAAATATTAATTTCATCTAATACTTGTATTAGCACCATTATCAAAGAACAATTTATTTGCCTCGATTCCAGAAATAACCCGTTAACATAAGTGGATCTTTTTAAGTGTTTTTTTTAGCAACAATTTTAGCTCGACAACTCAAATTTTAACACCCAAATATTGACTTTGAATCGCAGCAGAGTTAAATCTCTCAAAGTGTATTTGAACTGAACACTAAGGCAAAATGAATAATATGAATAAAAGTCACGGGCTTCACTGAAGTTAAACACAAGACACAATTTGTAATACGAGTTGCATGGAGTTTGTTAAGCAATATTATAAGTGGATATTTATGTGTTTTTCGGATTTTCTGGTATTATTTTACAAATATATAAAGTTCGTGTTCCACAATATCCTTGAAAAGTCTTCTAACCAAGAAAAACCTGACACCTCGAACTGACATTCAAAAACCAGTGCAATTCATTCAAAATGTAATCACAAACATATATCATGGGCCTTCTGTTAATCAGCCACAATGACGCACTGACGCAATTGACCAAATTGCCAAGATAACTTATCACATAGTATGCCCACATATATATATAATTTTATACAGTTTCGAAAAAAATTATATCACCACTACGACCTTTTTTATAAAGAAAGAAAATACAAACAATAAGTTTTGCAATATTTTCAATTTGTGATTTTTAATATATTGTTTAGTTTTCTCTATATAAATTAAAGTTCGTATTGCTCGAAAAAAAAAATAAACATATATATATATAAATATATATTGCCAAACAGTAGCGAAAAAAAATAATATCACTTATAGAAATCATTTAATTTATTTGTTTATATTTTTCATAATTATAAGTGCAAATTCTAAAATTGGTGCTAGTATTTTTTGTTAATTTTCTTTCTTTTTCATAAAATGTAATTTTTAACTTAGTTAAATTTAAATCAATTAAAATAATTTTAATTAAAATAAGATTAGTTAAAATATATGAATACAATTATGGTGTTTATTTCAATATTTTCTAAAGAGTCTTCTTCCAATTCTTAGAGCTCATAAGATATTTAAGCTTACAAATTTAAAAAAGGCACATATGTAAATATTTCTTGTGGGACTGTTGCTATTTTATTTTTTGCAACTGTCTATATATATACGATTTCATATCGATCTAGTATTGTCTACACTGCTGATCAACCGCACAACAGCAAAAGAAGTCGCTCAGATTTCTGATTTGTGATTATTATCAGTGTTACGAGTGCCTCGAGTATTGTCGCACCTTCATATCTTATCGGCTCCTTGTCGTTGCCACGCAACAATGCGACAGCAATTAACTTTATATAAGCCAAATAACGGCATATGACATAGTCTGCCATATATATACATATATGTGTATAAATATGCACCCTCCTCATCCACTCTATCTATCAGAACAGATATCAACTGGGGAGCAGAAGATTTTGCTAACCAAATGCAAAAGCCGCGTAGGCAACAAGCAAGAAAGCTGTGGTCGCGAGTGCCACTTAGAAAAATGCTAACACAGCTGGTAAACATATTGATTAAAAAATATATATTATTGTATATCAAAGCACAGCTTACAGCTTTGAAAGTTGTCAATTTCAACACTCAGAAAAAAATCAGCATTTATTTTGAAAATTGCTATAGAATGAAATTCGCCCTGAACTGTTAAAAGTTTAACAAATTCAAAACAATGCAATGATAATAATAATAATAATAATAATAATAAAATAATAATAATAATAATAATAATAATAATAATAATAATAATAATAATAATAATAATAATAATAATAATAATAATAATAATAATAATAATAATTGATAAACGTAGAATACCATATTTTAATAATAATATAAATAACAAAAAAGTTATTGAAAGTAAAAACCCTAAAATTTAATTCAGAAAATAAGAACAATGACTATTTTGTTTAAAAACCAATGTTCCATTTTATAAATATACTTTTTGAATAATTTTCTGAGTTACTCTTGGGTCGAAAGTATGGCGATTTTCTAAAATTCTAATTTCCAGAGTGATATTATTATTATTAGTATTATAAGAATTCACAAATTCAAACATTTTAGTAAGTTTATAAATTTAGACTTCAACATAGCAATTAAGAGACCATATTTCTGATTTTAGAAATTTTTCTAATTCTACTTTTTAGAAAAATGTTCTACTATACTAAAGAATATGTTTTTGAAGAATAGAAAAAGTATTGGTATAGTTCTTATGCCGATGTTTACCTTTAAGGCTATTTTTTCTAAGTGTTGCAAAAAATTAATGAGTTTATTATTATGTAAAAATCGATCTACCCAAGATTCTACACTGACAAAAATCTTTGCTTACATTTTTATTTATTTAAAATACTGCCACTCTTTATAAGGAAGCAAATTGATTTGAATTTAATACCAATCGACCATTTAACTTAATTTCTGTGATCTGAATTTAAAAATACTTTCACATTAAACTTTTGCTATCAGGTTTGCCAAATATTCCGTGTAACTTCTGATCAAACGATTTTGGGTTATTTTTCAAAATTTCTTACATATATTTATAATATGCAAAATGAGTGAAGAACAAAGATTTCAGAGACTATTTTTATTTAAATCCAGTTTTCCTTCTTAAATTATTCAAAATGTATTCGAACGTTGCTGAGTTTGCGTTGGATTCAAATCAAGTTTTGTCGAAATTATTCAATAATAATTATTTAAACTGTTTTCGAAAACGTGCCTTGCCAAATTATTTTATTACAAAATATATACAAGAGAAATAAAATTTCAAAAAATGTTTTTAATTTTGTATCGCCCATTTTTATTGAGAACAGTTGGAAAATGATTTCAGATTTAGACAAAGATGCAGTTTTGTTGTTTGTATTTTGTTGGTTGTTCGTTTTTGTTTTTGTTGACACTTAAATAAACTTAAAAACTAAACGCTGCAAATTTGTAGTTGCTGATTGATTGTTACACATTTTATTTAGACTGATTAGAGCAACATATATATTTATATATATATGTATATAGGTATACATATATGTGTATAAATATGCAAAAATGTTATTTAATATGCCGTATGTATAGAATATTGTTGTATATAAGAATATTTAATTTGTTTTACTTGAAAAGTTAGTTGCAAAAATTGTAGTAAACTAATTTTTGTTTTTAGCTTCAAAATTGGTCAGTTTGCAGCTTTAGTTTAAAGTACAAAGTTGTTTTTGTTACATTTGGTCAAAAGGATCCCATTTTGTTTTAATTTAATTTGTATTTTTTTTTTAATTGTGGCTACTACAAAAATTTCGCTGGCCTTTAATTTTAGATTTATGTTATGCATTTAAATGGCAGTTTAATGATTAATTTTAAATAAGCAATAATAACATGTAAATTTGTCTCGTAGGTTTGGAACAGCACTAAATGAGATTCGTATTTGGCTAGCATTTAATGATTAGGTTTCACTTCTGGTATTTATTCGAGATTTCATTCATTTCACAAATCGGCATTTAGCAATCAAATTCAGTATTATTATTAATATTAGTTAATAATTATTATAAAAATGTATTAAATAGTATTATAATGCAAAAATCGCTCACAATTCATATAGAAATCTTCTTAGGCGGTAGACTAAATTGTAACTATTTGTTGTTGCTACATTTTATGCTTTCTTTTGTTTATATCATAATTTGTATAAGAAGAAGCTACATTCAAAAATTGAGTTTTATCCAAAAATGTTTGTTGTTAATATTTGTTTCGTGGGTTTGTCTTATCAAGTTTTCTTTTTGTTTCATTTATAATGTATGGTTTGTTTTTCTTTTTAATTTTATTTTTAGATTTTGTTTTTCTTTTGGTGTTGTTGTCCTTGCTTACATTGAACAAACGCATGTCTTTTAATTGCATTGCTTTCACTTTCGTTAACTTTAGCTTTTCATTAAATTGTAATTGTATTTTGCTGATTTAAAGCCGTCTCACACCGGCCTCAACATTAATCAATCAGCAGCTCATAATGCACCGAGCCGAGTCTGTCCTTGCGATCGTGTTTGATATTGCGTGCCCAGGCTTTGCACTCCACATTGATGATAATGCCACCTGATAAGAATCCAGAATTAGTTAAGTGTATATTCAATATATATTTAACCATAAGAGCGCATATGTAAGTGGATGAAATATGCATTAAGCACAAAAGCAGCTAGCGAACTGAACTTTTTTATTCAAAAAACAACCGCCTTGGTCAGCGTTGCCACATGCTTGCAAGAAACATAAGCCTTAGGAGACTGACAGCGTTGCCAAACTTTAAATTGTAATTGCAAAAGATAATTGGAAGTTTTACTTTTTGTTTCCGAAGTAAATATGCAAAAGGCAAATTCAAATTTGCGCTCTGTTAATTACATAGAAATGGAAACCGATGATTTTCTACTCACGCTTGGGGCGCTGAAAGTGCACTGCGACAAGTGGACTCAAATAGCCCTCGGAGTTTTGATAGGGATAGAAATAGCCCGGGAATCCGCGAACTGGCAAATAGTTTACGGAGCCAACATTCTCCTGATCGGCTGGATTTTCGCCCTCGCAGGAGACCCAAATGGTGTTCAGCTATGTAGTAAATAATTGTCAGTTAATATTAAAATCTTTATAATTATATTTATTGTTATTAATTATGATTAGTATCATTATTATGATTTGTATTATATTTGAATATCATTGTAGACTAATTAAGTCAAGTATCAGCATTTCGATGTCGCTTATTAATTTATTTTTTTATTTGTTCCTTTTATAACATTATGATTATTATCTCAGTATTTTAAAGTATTACAATTGTCTGCCTTATTTATACAATTGGTTGTTTTAAATATCTGCGACTGCCTCAGCAGCCATGGGACAGCTTTTGCTGCACAGTCTGGCAACTCTAAGCGATCGCGGCTAACGCTCTTTAGCCGCCAGCTCAAAAACAGATTAAAAGCAGATTACTTTCTCGGCGGGTAATTTAATAATCTTTAATATTATATTAAGTGTGTACAGGGCTCAATGAGTTAATAATATAATAACCTTCCTATTTATTTTTTTGATTTCATCATTTTTTAAATATAATCTTCGAAAGTATTTTTAATTAGTCCAAGAAAATATTTAGTATATTACAATTATGTATATTTTTATTTAAAAATTATCTATATACATAAAATACTTTTCGAATTATATTCTTTTAATGTTCATTTTACTGTTATTAATGTTATTTATTTAAGTTATTCTCAAACTCACCTTGTGCGGCTCCGTCTTTTCAATTTCTGCAATGTAGGTCTTGAGATTCTCGGGCATATTGTCGGGCAGATCCGTGGATGTGTTATAGAACTCTGGCCTCCAGTCGTAGATCTTGTTCAGCTTGAGAAAAATGCAAGGGGAGCTCTTGTGGTAGCTGTAGTTGTTCTCCTTGGTGCAGGGTGCCCACTTCTTAATGTCCACATCGCACACCTGACCCCTCGGAGGTGGCTGGTTGTAGTCACAGTTGTAGATGTTCTGACCACGTCCGGGTGTTAGTCCGGGCACTTTGTACACTATTCAAAGAGAGGTGTGGGAAAAGCTTCAAATTAGCTACTTGGGAAATTATATATTATATCTAAAAGCCATGCGAAACTCTACAAAAGTTCAAACTAACTGTTTTGCTTTTGTTTTTAGCAATCTTCATTTAATGCATCTTATTAGATGCATTTTCATTTAATTTAATTTATTTTGATTTATATAATTAAACTCACAAAATTACCCAATCAGACCAAACTGAACTTGATCTTAAATTAAATTTTTGAAGATACATTATTAGCTGACCTCGGCTACGATTCGAGACGTAGTTCGATAACCGAATTTTTTACATAAATCTAGCACAGCTTAGCCATGTTTTAAAAATATGAACGTATTGCAAAAAATCAATAGTATTTTATTTTAATGAAAATAAATGCTGGACAGCGTGTTGCGTGTTGTCAACCGACCCATTTGCCAGTACATAGAAACAGCAACAACAACATCTACATCCATAATAAGAAATAAAAATAAAAACAGTTCATGGACAGATCCGTGTATGTGAAACATAAAAAACTATGAACATGCAAAGCCCATTTGAACAGCTTTGCACATTGGCTAATTGCCGAGCCGACTAAATATAACATAGGCCAAAGCAAACAGTTGGCCAAAAGACGTGCTCAATGGGGCCATCGACTTACCGGCCAGGAAGTCATCCAGCGAATCCGTCCAATGCTTGTAGTTCTCGTGCTGAGTGCCCTTGTACCAGATCAATGTGCTCTCAACCATTTCAACGGGCGGCAGGGGGCGGAATCCAAGACCTGATGTTGCGGGGGAAAAGGGAATGTTATTTGAAAATCATCTCAGAAAAACTTGGGGAACGTAACGGTTAAGGAAAATATTTATTTAATATTCAATTAAATTGTTTTTTTTTATTTTAAACTTGTTTTAAATTTAATTTTATTTTGATTTTAATTTTTTATTTACATTTAATTTTTTTTTTTCAATTTTGTATTTTAATAAAATTTACATATATTTGAAAGACAAACATTGTTTCCTATACTGTTGCCAATGATTATATAAATTATATTCTATAATTATATTTATTTTTAATTCTTAAATATATAATTTTTAAAAAAAATTTTTTTATTTTGAACAAATTTGAAACTCATGCATAGTTTACTATTATTTGGCTTATATTTTATATTGAATAAATATATTTATGCAATGTAAAGATTAATCTTTTTTCTTCTGTATATTGTACACCTGGATATAGTGATTATATAAATTATATTCTATAATTTTATTTATGTTTAATTTTATAATTAATTTTTTATATTTTATTAATTTAATTATGTAAAGAGTAATCTTTTTATCTATATATTGCCCACCTGGATTTGTGCCAATGATCGAGCGATCCAATGTCCATTTGGGTATGCGTGGATCCAAAGTTTGGAAAAAGGCCCACATGCAAATGGCGACGAGTGCAGCCAGAACTGCATAGAACACAATGTAGAAGATGCCGATCTTAGCTAAATGAAACGAAGAGAACAAATGGGAAATAAATTAGATTACCATTTACGCTAAACTCATTAGAGAGAGCTCCAATCGAATAAGAATTATTAAAGAATCATGAACAAGAAATGTCGCCTCTTCAATTGAGCTGATTAAATTAAGCACTTGTGTAGCAACAACGGACCAAAAGTCACAAATGGGTTAAACTTTTAATTGAAGAAGCGAGCGCTGAGCGCCGAGCGCCGGCTCTTTATCTCATTATAATCGTAAACAAACTACAAGTATAAGAACGAGATGCAACTCTTATATATCACAATCGCACAGTGCATGGCATTGGTCAATGGTGAATCATACGCGCTCACCAGTATAAGAGTATAAGACTTGACCGTTTTGCTCTTAGACACGTAAGTGACGCTTAACGGAAGCAAGTTGTCTTCGAGTCTGATCGCTCGTCTACTCACGCACACATTTGCGCACACTGATTGTGCACATAACCTCAACTTGGCCAACATCTTAGACAAGTGACTACAACTTTTTCAATTTGTAAAGAGAACGAGAATGAGAGAGAGACTTGCGATTGGAAGAGTAAATAAGACATAAGCTTGTCATATTGCTGAGTACACAAAAAAATAAAAAGATGAAGCTGCTTAAATAAAACTGTTTGTATGCGCAATGCGAAATCGAAGAAAACGCCGATAAAAATTCCCAGCTAAAGCACAAAAGGTTTATCTGAATTCACTCAAAGTGTTTAAAATAAATCTACATAATTTAGGGAGTTTCAGTTTTTAAATTAAGTAAATTTTTCTTTGATTTTTTTTTATGCACTTTATATTATTCTATCTGCTATTATTCTTTTTTTATGTATTTAAAGAAAAATGATTTGTAAATATGATTTATATACAAACGTTGACATATTTATAACGATTAATATTTAATTTATTACATGCATTAAATTAAATACTATGTAAAAGCAAAACAGTTATTTTCGTTTTATGTATGTTTAGAAGAAAATAATTTATTTAACTAAAAGTATTCATTAATTTATCTAAATCCATTAAGCAAAGTAAAATTTAAAAACATTTGCAGTCTTCCACATATGGTACATATCAATTTACCACATATTGGTTTGCCCTCGTAACGTAATCAACACCGTTAATTGAACTGAGATAATTAATAAAAACAATAATATTTATATTTTAAACGGTTCATTCAAATGTATTTATTTATTTATAATGTGTTCTACATTTTTCTTTCCTGTTTAAGATCCTTTGCACTTCACTAATTTTCAAGCCCTGGCGCTAATTTTTTCCAAAGCCTTATAATTGTATTTTCCGCTGTCTTTCCCGGAAATTGCTTTCAGGCATTAACGTCATGTTACTTTGGCAGCTATATAAAAAGGAATGTTAGCACAATTAGCTGAACTATGTCAACCTAATGCACAACAACTGGCTCCAGCTGGCAACATTCCCAGGCATCTATTTGAGGTGCATAATTCAAATGTGTTGCACTTGAGACACGACTGTAACATTCAAAAATATAATTAAATACAAATTTGACATTAACTAGTTAAGTCCCTTAAAATATAATTTACCAGCTCGGCGAGTCACGTTCCCTCAAATAAGAATTTGACTAGTGATTTGTTCTATTCATTTAAATTAGTTGAATGAATTTTAATTAGTTGAAAAGAAACAACTCAATAAAAAATGGATTTCAATTTTCTACACTAATGAGAAGCCAATTTCAATTCATTTTATTTTAATATATTCCATCCAAACAATTTTATAAAGCTTTCAGATGTAATCAATTCAACCTTATTCCTGACGTATAATAAAAATTCATAATTATCCGATTTCTGAATTAAGAAAATAATAAGCCCAAAAGAGAAGATTAGTTGTAGACTCGAACTTTTTTTTCTCATCAGGAATATATAAGTATAAAAAGAAAAAAGTCAAATTAATATTATTAAATTATTGAACTCTAACGATTCTAGAAATTAATTATTTTCATATTTCTGAATTTAAAGCTTACAATGATGGGCCAAAATTGAATTTAATTAGTTATAGCTTGAAAATATATGATTTTGTTTCCTTAACACATGTGTAGATATATAGTGGTAAGTATTTCTCAACTGCTCTCCACTCGTATATTCGCAGTCTTCATAGCTTACCCCATGAGGTGCGATCTCGTCCCATTACTGTGCCCTCCTCCGCATTGTATAAGAACTGAGATAACCGAAAGGGTTCGGGTTTGCGAAGAGCCAACAGATCCTCATTCGTATTGGAATGCGGCATTGGAACGGGTTTCGTCATTTTGGTGGGTTGTATTACTTTTTTGGTCGGTTGTTGTTGTCTATTTATTTAAATTTAGTACGTGCTCCACAAACGCAGCGCAATTTTGTGACGGATATTGGCAATAAATATTTTAATCACTCGTTTGCTTCTTGTTTTGGTTATAGGACTACGTAGTTTGTTCAAACTGGATAAATTATGCACATTTAGTTTATACTCAATAAATTCATTAAATTATTCCATCAAATTATGAACCATTCTTACGCACACAATATTTAAGAATTTGTTTGCCGTTTTATATGTTTGGTATTTTATTAATTTTTTTGTATGATTTATGCTCGATGTAACTATTTTTGTCTTGCTTTAAACTTCTCTTTTTTGTTTTATATCCTGAACCCATTAAAAATGGGTAATTTTAAAATTAGAATTCTTATCCGCCATTCATTACTCATATTTTCAAAAATACTTTTTGTTAGCTATAAGTTATAGCTTTTCATTTATGACAAAGTCAACTAATTTCTTTCCTCTTTTATTTTTTCCAAATTTCCTCTACTTTTTGTTGCTTGCTTTAAGTTAATAACAGGTTTACGCAAAGTTTCAATTTTATTTTATGCCCCATACATTTGTAATATTGCTGCAAATCTTTATTTGCTTTAAGTTATAACTTTTCGTTATTTAAATATGCTAAACATTTCTTTACACATTTATTTTTCCCATTTTCCACTAATCATAACTTTTCGTTAAGTTCAGACTCTGTGCATTTTTTACACTCATTAATATTTTATTTTTTGTTATCTTTAAGTGTATCATAACTTTTTGTTAAGTTCCAATTGCATTTTTTGTCCCATTCATTTTTCGCATTTTCTCACTAAATTTTCATTATACTTTTGTTATTCGTATAACCCCAGTTCACTTTAAAGATATTTCTTTATTTTGGCTCTTTTTCACACGCCTTACAACTTTTCTACACTAATTCGCATTTGCTTCGCTTGCTCTTCCCTCTTCCTCTCCCGCTTTCCCTCTTACACACACAGACTCTCTCTCTGTCTGGTTGCTCTCTGTTTTGTTTTGCTTGGCACAAATTTCTGTACACTCGTTCCCGGCTCGCTGTGAAAAGCAGCAGCCACAGCAGCAACAACAACAACAACTTTGGCGCCTTTTTGTCCTGCAAAATAAACCAAAAAAAAAAAGAAAAAAATAACAAAATACGTGTCACAGTTTTCCAAAGTGTTCTGCTCGCTGCATGTGGCAGACACTGTTGGCAACTGTTGGATGCCGCACAGAGTGCAACAGATATCAAAGAACTGGGCCAAAATGCCTACTCTTCCTCTTAAATATTTCGGTATTGTTCTATTTTTCCAAATGCCGCATTGGCTTTGACCTCCAGATACATTTGTATCTTTGACCCGACTATTGTATTTATATATGATTTTGTATATCTTTTATTGTATTCTACTTTTTCTTAAGCGATAACGCTCTTTTATAACACACACAGACAGATACATTTATGCATATGTGTAGCTATATAAAGTATCTGGCTTTTTTTTGTATCTCTTAGCTGCTGCTTTGGGTTTTGAGTAGCTCCGCTCTTAAAGCCGCCGTCAAACATACAAACAACCACACCTTTTTGCTACAGCTAGGGCTCACTGTATGCATGTGTTTGTGTGTGTGTGTGTGTATTTCGGGTGTGACAAAATAAATATCTTGAGCGTAAGTCTGATATTTGTAATAATTATAAATTAATATATTATATTGTTTCTCTTAATTTATTTGGAAAACAAAACACACTTCACTTTATTCTACTGATTTATTCAGGCACTTGGCGAGCATCTCGGAAAAAACACAACAGCAACAACAACAAAGAAAAAGAAGAATACGCGTTAAGCACACAACCAGGCCAGGATGCAAAGGCAGTTGGCTAAAAGGAATTATGCTTCTTCTTCTTGATTTTGTTGTTCTTAATTTTGTTTGATTATTTCTTTGTAGAATTGTGTGTTGGAAATGGTCCGCTTCACTTAGCGTTTAACCGCTGCCCGCTTCGCACGCGCTCAAAACAAATGTCAGACTGAGAAACCGTGAACTGAATCGAAGACTGGCCCGCCAACAAAACACACAACTTGGCTTGGGCTCAGTTTAGCGTTCAGTTCACCTCTCTCTTTCTCTCTCTCTCTCTAGCGAGTGTGAGCGCCCCTCTCGCTCTCACTTTCTCTCACTCAGTGTGCTGTGGCTTCGTTGAGTTTGTTTTGAGTGCAAAAAGTACACTTTTGGCGGCATTTGTATTTTGGAGTGCATTTTCGGGATTGGGTTTGGGTTCTGAGTTGCGGTTTGTAATTGTTGTTGGTGTTGCTGTTGCTGCACTTGTTTTAATTAGTCGTATGCAACGTAAATTATGCTTGCTTCTGCATTTAGTGCAAATTGTGCGCCTACACTGATCAAAATTATCTTATTAGTTAAGGTAGATTTCTAAAACCTTGACTAAAAATACAAATTCAGCAGTTAAATTTGTATGATATTGCACGATGATTCTCAAATTAATCATGAGAGTTTGAAAGATAGTGAAAATTAGAGGGGAAGAAAATAAAAACAGCTGTGTTAATGTAATCAGAACTCAATTAGAGCTAGTTGGTATTTTATGACAATATTCGCCTCGATCCACAAAAAAATTTCCATAGCCAATAAATTTGTGCGTTGGGTTTCATTCGAATCGGAATATAAACACTTTGAACCAAAGTAATTTTTCTTAAATATTTGTTTGTGTTTTTTATAAAAAATAAACAAATGAGAAAATCAAACATTTTTTATTATTGACACCCAAATTGAGAACAAAAATAAACAAATGAAAATATCAAATATGTCTTATTATTGACACCTAAAATTATCCCATCATGCACGTATTCTGACAAAAAATAAACAGTTATTTAAAAAAATATATTTATCGAACCAAAAAGAAACTGGTTGCATGAATATACAAATTTGACATTAAATTGGACATATAAAACAAATAAATTGAATAAATTAATTCACACAAATATTTTAATGTTTTTCATTTAAAAGTCTAGTATTTAAGAATGCTGAAATGTTGATGAGAATAATTATACGAATCATTTATATAACAATATTACTATGTCTTGCAACTTACCATTAAGGGGTTGGTTATGAATGATAAAATCATTTAATTGATATTAAAAAAATTAATAAATAAAATATAAATGTTGAAAACATTTTAATGACGAATGATTTATAATATCAATGTACTGAATTTAAAATCTAAAATTAATTTATTATACTGATATATTATTCTATTAAGTTATTATAATATCTATTTTAATTGAACTTTTTGGTTTTTCTGTGTCACAATTTCTTGCAGTGCTTCATATATTATGCACTCAAGGACTGCTGCTTCTTGCTAGCTTCGAACGACAAGCATCAAATGCATTTGTCAAATGCAAATGTACCGTTAACTGCAGCATGAAATCGCAATGCTTAAAATTGTCGTTGTTGTTGTAGTCGTTATTGTTATTGCTGTTTCAGAGTCATTCGAATCGCTCATTGAGTGACTTTTTGTGTAGTTCACTCATTGCTCTCTTGCGCTCTTTTCGCTCTCTTCTGCTTGGTCTGTTGTAGTTCTTGTTGTTGGTATTGTGGAAACAAGGCAAGATCTAATGGATCGCTGGAAGGGAAATGGCCATAACAAATACCAACGAATGTTCTCTCTTTCTTTTGAGTCATTTTCGTAGTAGCTCAAGCATAAACAGAGAGCCAAAGAGAGAGTGCGACAGACATATAGCCGCGTGGCCGCAAAAACCAGTTTTGTTGTTTTCTTTGTGTCTTTGGCAACTTCATTCAACTCCGTTCGTATTCCAGTTTACCGCTTGCCGCTGGAGGGTTGCTCTCGATTCGCTTCCACAGCTAAGGGTGGAATTTCATGCTGTATGCGTTTTGGCCTGGTCTGAATTTACGCCACATTTACTACGCAGATACTCCGTTTTTTTTTTACATTTTTTTTGCATGGAGTCTGAGAGTTGAGAACTCCAAATGAGGTTACAAGTTTTTAGGTCGTTGAGGTTTTTCAAAGTTTGTGCTCTCATATGTGTGTGTGAGTGAATGTGTGTCTATGACTAAATCCAGACCCTTTTGAAATTATTCATTTGAAATGAGGAAGACCCATTTAAAGTCCAACTAACAGGTACCGGTAACCTGAGCTTCTGTCTACATTTTGTTTGTGTGTGTGTGTAAATGTGTCCTGCTGTGACTATTCCAACTGACACGTTCCAATTAGCAAATCGTCCAACTGTAAATTGAGCCCAGACTCAACTCAGCTCCAGTTAGTTTTCGCCATTGAGTGTTGTCAATGGGCTGCCAGTTGGACTCAGTTTATTATTACCGTGGTCAACCGAATATAAAAATCATTATTTTGAAAATCAGTGTTTATATATTATGCCTTAAGTCTTTTCGACAACATTATACAGAAAACATATTTCTTTACATTTTATTTTAATAAAAAGTACATTTGAGAAAATATAAAACAATAATTTGCTTAATGTGAACTGAACAGAATTTACCATTCGAATAATTTTAAAATTTAAATTCAATTAAATTTTTTATTAAATTAAAATGTTTAACAAAAAATAGGTATCTAAAAAATAAAAATGGAAAAATTAATTAAAAAAAAAAATAAATTGATATTATGAGTCTGTAAAATGGTCTACAATTTATTGCAAGGATTGTGGAAACCAAAAATGTTTAAGCGTTCGTAATAAAGTAAAATGTTAAAGAAAGTAAGAGAAATAAAGATTTAAAGATATATATATATATATATATAGAGAGAGAGAGAGAGAGCGAAGGGAGCGAAGATAAATAGTCAAAGAGATATAGATAGACAAATCGTTAAACCTGAGGAGTAACACAAGTTTATCACTCACATTTCTAGGAGATATTTTACTATGAAAGATTTGATTAAATTCAGAATAAAGGACATATAATTCGCGTAAGGAACCACTGTATCCTGTATCTAATATCTATTCGCTTCTTGCTGTGACTGACATCAACCCATTTGCAACAATTGATTGCGATTCAGTGAGTGACATGGAAGTGCCCTTTGGCTTAGACTCTTGTTCCCCAATGGCCACAATAACTGCATTGTGTTGCAACTGGCGTTTTCCGTTACAGCAACCAGCTAAACCAGGATGCGTTGTCCATCAGTATTTTGAGATGTAAACAATTGGATTGCCTAGCTAAACTCTAATACTTTACATTTATAGCCTTTTGAGATATATACTTCACCACATCAATTAAAGATTATGTATAAACTAATAATAATATAGCCTTATGCATGTGTAAATTAATATTTTTATATATTATAAAGAAAACAAGCCTTTCCTTTTTTTGTAGGAGTCAAAATCGTTTCTGTATCCTTTAACTGCCATATCCGTCTGCCTGTCTATTTTCATAGTTCATCAGTTTTAAATCTATTTTATTGAAACTTGATAAGTATCCATATTTTTGATGCTGGCAGCACATACGTCGGAGTTGGCCAGATCGAATACCTAAATTGTTTTACAATAAATACATTTTAGCTTAAGAAAAATAAATAAATGTTGTCATATACCCAAGTTTACTTTATTTGATCGATAACTGCCTATTCTCGATCATCGATATATACGTATATGTATTTCCGATAGGATTAAATGCCACAATTTCAAAGGCAGTGGCTTCTAATAAACTAATACATAATATGCATATGCACATTATTGATAAACTGCATAAATTTCATCAAGATCTGTAAAGAAATACCCAAATTGCATTTTCTGTATGCATAAATATGTGAGCTCATGTGAAAAAGAGATGGCATGACAATCAACGCGAATGTCAATAAGAGAAAAGAGTGCACTTGGAGACCTGTCCACATTTGGGCGCAAAACTTTTCAACTCAAACTCACCCGACTACAGCATTCTTCCTTGATTATTTTTTTTATTTAATAGGTTATCCTAACCTAACTCACCAGTTCTGTGTATCACTGAGTTTTTCATATATGGAAAAAATTGTAATACTATATCTTATAGCTTGCAAATCGGCAGAAAAGTGAGTTCTTGTATATACGACTTTTTAATTTACCAAATTATCATAAGCTAAAGAGATATATATGCTTTTATTCTATAAATATTTGGACAACAAATTATTTACACCGGATTTCTATATTATATAGCTTTCAAACGAACAAATGGTTGGTGGTACAAATCCATATAGGAAAATTTGGATGATTCAAAGTTGACTCCGACTTACAAGGATATATAATATTTGGGGTGCATAATATAGCCATTTTTGGGTCTGTTAAGTGTTTACAAATTAAAAATTTGGCACAGACTTAAATTGGAATTTAAAAATTTTGTATGCCACAGAGCTTCCGTTTCTCATGAATAAATATGCAAATATATGTATGAAAATATTATCAGTATTTGTGTGGTTACATTGATCTAGATTAAAGAGACCTACGTCAAAGCAGTGCTCTTTTCTACTTAAATATGAAAAATGTTCAACTTGTTGCTCCATCTAGGGATTTTACACTTTCCAATAAACTAGGGATTCAAATTTGTAAAATCATTTATTAGATATACATACTATCAGAATTTTCTTTCTCATGACCAATTAAAACTTCAACATTTATTTTTTTATTTCGTTTTTGAATTATAAATATATTATTTTTCAATATTTATTTTTTCAAATATTTTTTATATACTCTTCATTGGCATTATAATATTATCGCAGATTATCTATGATAGAATATTTGATGCAATACTTTATTATCATTTTGGGAAAATAAATGTGTATATTTATGTGGACTAAGGTGTAGTGCTTGCAAAAAGAGCATTAGTTTGAGCTGCTTTCCATGTTTTTCAAAATTGAATATGTTTTTGAAAAATACGAGCTTAATATAAAATCCTGACGTGTTGAAATGAGTGACTCGTATGGGTATGACTACTTTGATCCCACATTTCTAGTCTATTTTAAATTTATGGCAGTATTTTAAGTTAATTTTCTGTTTGAATTGAATAATTTTCATTGTTTTATGAGTTACTCATTTTATCATCTATTAGTGAATTTTCCCTGTTTTGACTTTTCTACAAGTTTGCATTGGGAATTTGCCAAATTGAATTAAAAGCTTAAACTAAATAAATAAATTTGTTACATTTATGCAAACAAATGGATTCAATCAAACTGCAATCAGATTAAGCCACAAAATGCGAGATGCAAAAGTAAAATGAGAAAAGAAATTGCCTATTAGTCAATGTCAGCATTTTCATATGTTTATTTATGAGTGTCGCTCTTGTATTTGTTTTTGTTGTTGCTGTTGCTGATTTTGCTTTTTTTGCTTTTGATGTTGCTGTTGCGATTCCATGATGCATGCTTTGATTGCATAATGACATAATTGACCGGCATATTGGTCGAGTACCCTGTGGCACTTACTCAAACACAGTCACATAAGCGAGCTGCTAGGTGTGTGTGCTTGTGTGTGTGTGTGTGCCCGCCAAAGGTCAAAGATAACAGAGCAAACAGAGCTCTGCTGGAAGCTGCCACTGAAGAGGAGAAAAGCGGGAAGTGTGCGAAAGGGGAGCTAAGGCAGCGGGGGGTCACAGGCGGGCAATAAAAACGGGCCGCCTACTTTGGACTTCCAAACACAAATGTACATAAAATTAAATTTTTTTCACACTAATGCGACGACAAAAGATGTTGATTAAATCCAAACTGGCACAGCTTGAAATTGATCAAGATTTACGCCGTGCGCTTTTTACGTAACAGCAAAATGAAAAAATGAAAATCCCAGGGAAAGAAAAAAAAAACGAATACAAAATGAAAACGATTTACCCAATGTGCAGCTGCGACTTACCCCAGCTTTCGATAGTCCTGCCAAAATATGAATTTTCATCCTCGTCGTAGATCATCTGCTTGATGGACTTCTTTTTGGGACGCTCGGGAGGGCGTGCATAATACTGTTGAAATCCATCGATGCAATCCTCGGTGATTGTCGGCATTATTTTGGGCACTTTTCGATGCTGCTTCTTCAGCGCAACAGCGGAATATCCTCAATGCTAGCGAGTATCTGCCTATATAGAGACTGAGTGAGATATATCTGTCTTTTTGTATTCCCCGTTCGCGAGACTGATCGACACTTCCCGTTCCAGAAATTGAACTCAACTGACTCGAGCTCGTGCCATAAACCACAAATCCACAAATCCACAATTCCAAAACGCAAAGCCTACAAAGCTGCGTCGCCGTCGACGCCTGCGTTTGAAGTCGCAGAGTCGCAAAGGCGTTGATTATTATCATCATTTGAGACATCGTCATCATCGTGTTGCACATTGAACAAAGTGTTCTTTGCTCACGCTTTGCACTGAGGGTCGCAACAGTTTTTTTTAATATTTTTTTTTTTATTATTTTTGGTTTTATTGTCTCTTTGACGGCGACGGCAGCTTCGGCAGAGGCTTCGACTTCGACTTCGGCGTCAACGTCAACGTCGACGTCGGCGTCAGCATCGCAGCTGACATCCCATATGCAAAATTGTGCGACGTGTTGAACAACAGCAGCAACGGCAACAAGTGTCGGTCTTAATCAAGATACATTCAGATTTACATGTGAACTCATTTATGTACAGACTATGATAAGTTATCACTCACAACATTTCAGTGCGAAAGCAGTTCCCAAAGAATGCACAAGATCTGCTGGAAACGTAAATGATAGCCTTACTATATGTGTGTGATAATTACTTCTCCAAAAATATATAATACTAATACATATATTTTTAATTCCAGCACAATTGTAGCTGCAAGCTAAACAAGAATGGTTACTGGGCCTCCTTGAAAAATAAAACAAGAAATAAATAATTAAGCAACTCATCTTAAACAAATGTTCACTTCAGCTGCTTCTTTAACTATAGATGTAATCAAAATATATTTATTTCACACCATGAAATAAATATTTATACAACTTATCTTAAATAATTTGGCTTCAATGGTAATTAAAATTACTTAATTAACAAAAAACTTGATCAAAAATAGTTTTTTAGTTTATTTTATTTTTGAATATATTTTATTTAAGCCTAACCGAACGGAGCTAGTAGAATAATATATCGCCCCACAGAAATAAGAGCACAATTTTTAAAACAGTTAAAAAATATGTAAAATTAACTAGTAAATTAAATTACTTTTCCTTAAAGCTAGAACAAATTCAGGGGAATTATGCATTTAGGACTCCTATTAATTATCGACTAGATCTTTAATTATTAAAAAAAAAAAACAGCAGAGAAGTCTAAGTAATTAAGGATTTAATAACACAATTCGATATTTGGAGATATAAAAAATATATGATAATATTAAGAAGCCCGAAGAAAACTCGCTCTTTGAGTAAACTTTGGAATTGATTATGAATATCGAATCTCGAGTCTATTAACTGTGCGATACTCTGTTCAAGACTTTGGAAACATTGTTTTAAAGATATCATTATTAGTTATTATGTGAATTAAACAAACACAACCCAGCACACTAATAATTCGCAATTAGCTTTTAATTATATCTTCACATTAAAATTTATTCTGAACACTATTAGAAAAATTTTGGGATTATATATGTATATGGAAGTTTAGATTAAGCCTTATTTATTATTTCTTTAAGTTTTTTTAAAAAAATAAATATTTGTTATATTTATAAACTAGCGTCAGCTGCTTGTGGAAAATTAAATATTTTTCTATCGCAGCAAAATATTTATACAAAACTCATTCTTCTGTTTAATTTCTAAATACAGAAAAATTTTAAATATTTTTTTATTTCAATCAAAAATAATCAAGTATGTAATGCTAGCCTTAAGTTAATAAATCATACCTATTTTATTTTAATTCGTTGTGTTAGCTATGGGCTTGATATAGAAATCTGATCATATGCTTAACTTAAGACATCTTTAATCCAATCGCTTAAATACACAAAACAGAGTACAATTGCCATTGGCTTAGGCTCCCGTCAGCGGGTTAATTAACTAGAAATATGCAGACCCAGACGCACAAATGCCAGCACATACCAATGGCATGGTAATTAGTTGGCATAGGCATTAAGAAGTAAGTATGTACTATGGAAAAGCATTTACCGCCGCCCAGAGACATGGGACATGGGACATGAGACATGGAGAGACACGCGCGTGACACAATTTCGCTTAATTGAATTTGAAGACACTGATTATGTGTAGCATGTAGATAGATACATACATATATACATATTAGACTAGACTACACTAATATTTTCATAACGATGAGATCCGAGTTGATTATCCAACTGTCCATCTGTCCAACTGTCCATCTGTCCAATTGCAAAGCTAAACCGAATTCGTGCAATGACACAATTAAAAGAGATTCACGGCTCATCCCAACTAATTGCCAGATGAAATATGATTTCCTTTGACACTGAGCGCACTTTATAAAGTCGACTTGTCTCGTTTCCCAGTTGCTGCCTTGATTTTTCAGCTTTTGCTTCAGCTTCAGCATCAGCTTAAACGGCCTGTGCAGTTTATTGCTATTATTATTATTATTATTGTTTCCATTAGAATTTGTAGCGTTTCCCTTGCCCGAAGCACAACGCTGTGTTTGTATTCGCATAGAGTACTTTTGTATATATTAAGTGTGAGTGTGAGTGTGAGTGTGAGTGTGAGTGTGAGTACACTCACAGCATGCTCGAGTATGTATGAGTATTCGCCTTAGCTAAGGTCTCTGCCTTCAATTGAGCCTCTACGTAATGTTCATTGAGACAGCAGGAGGAGCATTGTCATTTATATTTTTTCTAATTCCCTTGCAGAGGCTACTATAATTGTGTCGTCGAGTGAGTGACGAATTGGAGGAGACTTGTTTGAGAGTCCATGGAGCCAAATTCTCATTTGCCACTTTCTTTTTGCAACTTGAAATATATAAAAAAAATTTGTATCTGGAAACAATTTAATTATGACAAGTGCTATGATGCCCCCAACATTCGGCAGAAAATAATATGCATCTGATTACTAAATCATATAAATATATAAATTTGTCATCATTGTTTCTTGATAATTAAAGTAAGTTATGAGCAAGTCTACTTCGGTTGCAAGGGTATGTTATCTTCGGCATGCCCAAGATTCATTTGATTCATTTATGAATAACAGCAAATAAATATTCCACTGGCTTATAGCCTTAAATCTACACATCTTAAAACTATCTATTCAACTTTCTTTTCTTCCCCTCTCTTCTTTTAAAAATCTGCCCTAATCGCAACCTAACTGAAAATCAATATTGTTCACGATAAAAATAATAAATAAATGGTTTGTTTAGATTGCGAATATTTTATGGTCTTGAACTTGATTTTGTTTCGCATCATATCAAAATTGTTTATGTATTTGGTTTCCAAACTTCTGTTTCATATTTTATTTGTGAAAAAGTATTTGTGGAGAACAGAGCGGAGCCGATTGTTTTCGTCGCTTAAATGCTTAGATTTGTATTTGTATGTATGTGTATGTGGGTAAATGTACTCTTTCCCATTAACTTAATCGTAAATTTATGTGTATATACATATGTGCATGTGTTTGTATGAAATAATAAGTATTTCTCAAAGCTATTTTGTTTGTTTCTGCCAAGGGGCACAGAACTATTATCGAACTGTGGAGGGGATATATCCACAACATAAAATAAATTATAGATACTCTGCGACTATAGAAACTAGAGTCAATATGGTTAAATTGATCTTAATGTTAGTATAAATTAATATATATACAAATTTAGATTTTGAATATTTCTGTTGCTTCAACGCTAATAACTGACAATTGCTTTGCATGTGCAATTGTTTTTTATACCCTGCTTTTTTTGTATATTACTCAACTACACTTAGTGACTACAAATGTATCAGTAAATTGCTCTATTAAATAAACTCTGGCAACTGAAAACATTCCATTTTACACGTCTTGTCTTAGTTCTATAATTGACAATATAATTAGGCATTAAAAGTGCAAAGTGTAATTTGCAATTACGCCATCCGATCCGATTGAATGAATCGAGCATTATCAATGGGTATACACATGACTATATACAGAATAGTAAAAACTGATGCGAATGCAGCTAATGCTATTGATAGCCAATGATTGCTTAAAATAGCTATACAAATTTTGTATTTGAAAAAAAAAGAGAAAAAAAACAAAAAAAAAAACATTATGCAACGGTTTTTTGCTTAGGATGTACGATTCGCGCATTCAAGCGATCGCTTCACGTTGCGCTTTACAAGTGGCACACAAATCGACAATTTCCTGTGTTCTACGCCCACCAAGCGCCGCCGAAAATGTCGCTCGACATGTTTCCCAGCATGTTCCCAAATTAGTCAGAGAACGCGAGAGGGGAGAGCGAGACGGCGAGGGGGGACTACAACTAATGTGTATGTGGACTGCAGTTACGTCAAGCTTTCTGTTTGCTCTGCAATCCGTTACGGGTTTTCTCTTGACTCAAATGAATTTGAATGAATGCATGACTTTTTGCTATTTTGCTGCGAGGCGTATGCGCAATGTGGCATAATGGTGGCGACACCAAGCGCTCATCAATGGAACTAGTGAAATGCTGTAATATTTTGAGTCTATGCTGTGTTACTATAGATGGCGCTGCCATGATAGGCAATAGATGGCGCCACAAATAAAATATTTTAATTAGCCAGAGATCAAATAAAATGTGTTTTCAATCAAATAAATACTTGAATAAATGATTTATGTGTATTTTTTTTTATATCAAACTAAGATTATACTTTTCTCTTATTTACATTTACCCAAGAATATACGGCATGCAGTTGATTCTTTTATAGTTTTATTACACAATGACCTTTTTTGTTCTATATATAATTAATATGCATTCAAAGTAAAAATCGTTAATAATTTTGTTAAACTTTAATATTTATTTCACTTCGGTTCAGTTTCTTACAATATTTTTAGCAGTTGCTTTCGTACTACATTTTACAATGCATTTCGCTTTTGCTTAAATCAATTGATTTACTTTTATTATATATTATTTTATTTATTTTATATAATGCTATGTTATGTGTGTGTATTTTGTGTCTGTGTATCTTTAACATTGGTTATGGTATGCATTTTACTTTGTTTTATATGTTTAATTTATTTGTAACCTTTACCTCAAAATTTAAATATTCGATTTTACTTTTCATTCGCATTAAACCTTTGTTGGATTCTCAATGTTGTCTGTTTTTAGTATTTTATATTAAAGTATAGTTAGCAGCTAACGGTTTTAATTTTTATCTTTGCATTTCATGAATACATTTATATAAAAACAAGTTTCTTCCATACAAAATATAAACTAATTACAAGTATTCATATATATTTATTTATATATATATATATTTTAATAACGTTTACGACTGAAAATTAAATGTTTATGTACAATAACTGGACTTTTGAATTTTAGAAAAGCCATAAGAGATAGTTCTTAAGTTGCTCGATTTGTTTTTGTTTTTTTTTTTTTTTTTAAATGCGCAAAGGAATTTATTGTTTGCTAAATTTTACAATACATGTATAAACATAATTTTATAATTAGAATCGATCAAAGAAATGCAGCTGATCTTAACTTTTATCGTTTGCTAAAATATTTACATTATGTATTTAGTTTGCATATGTATTTGTATAATATGTTTTTCCACATTAGGTAACAGTGCTATATTTTTTTTAATCGTTTTTCAATTTCATTACCTTGCTGGGTTAGTTTCTTTATGTATACATTTAATTATGTCATGTGCTTCGGGTAGTTTCTAAAAATTATAATGAAACTTTGACCTATTTTTTTTTTCTATTCTATAGTGAACAGAAACATTTTGTTTTGAATGAATTGGCTTATTAGCTCCCTAACATTATGAATATCCAACCTTATATCGATTGTTTTAACTGTATGCACTGTAATTTAACCCATATTTTCCACGGTTCTTTGTAGCGCCGACTTGAAAACTTTTAATTTAAAGTTAGCCTAATGCACATCTTGAAGCATAGTCAAAAATTTTAGTTAACCTTCTCGTTTGGATTAGATTTGAATGATTTTCGTATTACTTTCGATATTTATCAAATACTTGTAGCATTTAATTTTGGAATCGCTTAAAGCAAAGCTGCCTTTACCTCGAATAACACCCTGCCAAATTAAATGCCGGAATTTGTCATATATTTTACATACATGTATAATTGAATACTATAGAATATATAAAATACATTTATCCAAGCAATTTGCCATCCTGTGTTTTGCTTTTGGGCATATCTAACGATATTTTGCGCTTAGTTTACGAATATTTGTAAATAGTAGACAAAAAAGGAAACAATATATGTATGTATGTTAATTAATTGTGATTTATACTCGAGTTGATCTCGTGTTACCCTCATTACAAAGTTCCTCAATTACATTTAACTATGCCTTAACATAAGATCAACTAAATTGCACTCGTCCTCCTTAGTCATATTCATATATATTTCAGTTAAGTTGTACGACTTTCAACTATATCAAGCTATAATTTTACCCTCATGTACAATTATAGTAATAGCTTTTAGATTTTCTTAAATTTGTATTCTGCTGGTAGTCTCAGCGCATCTTTAAATCTACTGTAGCTCCTGCTGCTTGGGCTGACAAGATCCGCAGCACTTCTCCTTATAGCGATGCAATCGACAGAGACCCATGGCACGAGCATTCCGACAATATCGCGAAGTATCGTGACAACCAGACGATTTAGTGACTGTGTAAATAAGTTGAGATAATTATTAATATTGATATGTGTAATTGAGATACAGGCACAAATATTCATGTCGATATTTGTATATACAAATAGTCAACGAAAACCATTGAGATATGAAGAATTTTATTAAATGTTTATTGTGAGATATTAAAATATAGTCATTTATATTAGTTAATATTTATCGATTTATTTATTTAATATCGACTAAATCAGTCGACTTTGAAATATACAAAAAGTATGAAATGAATTAAATAAAAAAAATTTAATTTAATATTCATGATTTTTAACTTTAAATTAAATCATATGAAATTAAGCCGTGGAGGATTGACAAAAAGTTTTGGATGACAAAATATAAGAACCTAAGTGAAGATATGTTTTATGATATATTCTTTGGATTGTTCTAAATATCTTTAAGTTGCGAGATCTAATAATATATATATTGCAAGATCTAACTGTCTATATATTTTAAGATACTTGGAAATATTACAAGCGATTTTTCAAGCAAGAGTATACTAAATTTGAAATAGCATATATATGTTCATCCGTTGTTCAACTGAATGAAGCAGGTACTATAAATTAGTAGCAAATTAATTCATGATTCGCTAAATAAAATAAAATATCTTACAATAATATTTACTTTTTACTATTAATCTACTTATAATTGGATTGCGCTTACTTATAAAATGTATTAATTTCAATCCAATTAAATGTAGATAAATTGTATAAATTAAGAATATTTTAGAAAAGCAAGTAATTTTTTAGAATTTGAATTTAATTTGAATCAGTCTTATCAAAGAATAATATAACTCTACCTAAAATAACTCTATATTTGTTGGTAAGACTGATTAAAATAAAATAACTGTGCGCATTCTTAAACTAGTTAAAGAACAAAATAAATTTAACGTTGCTGCTGCACTCAACTGATTTATGGGTTAAGTAAAAAAGTTATGTTTTATTTATGCATACTTTACTTATGCATATTTGAGCATGAAACGCATTTGATAAGTTATTAACATCGATATTGCAATTCAAATGTTGATTTGCTGTGTTCTGTACTTTGAGTTAGGTATGAATGCAGTTGTGGACTCACGCTTCGATTGACACTGGGGACTCTTGCACACCTTCATGACAGCCGGCCGGGGTTGATGCTTGCAGACGTTGCCGGCGGGTCGACGGCTGCCGTACCAGACACACTGCAGAATGCGGAATTTAATGCCCTGGCGACCACAGGGCGCATTGCACTGTGAAAGGAATTGCATTTGTGGCATTAATAAAAGATGCGCTCAATGTTGCAATGCAGGCACAGGACATACACTCAGAAAAAATATTACAAACTTGAATCGCCCTAAGCAAATTATCTTTTTTATTTTTATCAATGCACTCTAATTTTAGATAAAAACCCATTCTTAAATTCAGAATTAAGTCATGAAATTAGAGTCTGGTTTAGCGGCCAAGTAGCTCTGTGAGTTTTTTCAAATAAATTGTTATGTTTAAAAGCTAATATACGAATTCTTCAAATGTATACCAGCCTGGAAATTAGACATATTTCTCTACATTTTAGAAAAGTTCACTTTAAGACAAGATATATTTTTGTACATTTTTGAGAAGTTCGCCCTAAAATTTAGAGATACACGCCATGGTTGTATTAAAGCCACAACCATAAATCTAGGGCGATTTTTTTGAGTGTAGTGTAGTCGTAGTCATTGCCATAGCCAGAGCTGGCATCCACCCACCTCGGACCAGGGCTCCACACGCCACACGCCCTTGCAGCGCTCGTTGTAGCATTCCTGCCGCCCCGTCGGCTTCTCGTACTCGTCGCAGAGGCTGCCTGAGCTGCCGTTCTCGTAGCGGCAGCTAACCTGTCGCCGTTGCATGGCGGTGTTGCGTCCGTGGCACCGCGAATGCTGGCAGAGAGACCAATCGCCCTTGGTCCAGTGCGGACAGGGCTCGTTGCCGCAACTCTGGAACGTGTCAGGCATGTCCAGCCCCTGGGCGCGGCACTGTGCATTCTCCACGAGTTGGGCGACGATGCCATCACCATTTGACAACGCAGTCATCCTCGTCGTTGCCTTCTTTGTTGCCTCACGGCGGCAGCTCAGTGTACGTCGCTGTTTGCATGGATAGAGGTGGCAAAAGAAACAAAGTTAACCGTTATTCTTGCTGCTTTCTTTTCCTGCCGCACATAAAACAATGCCAGAAAGAGGCCAGCATAGAACAGAACAGAACAGAACAGAACAGAGCAGAACCAGGCAGGACAACCATGTTTCGGTCTTCTCCGGTCACTGGCTGTTAAAATATTTAAACTCGTGCTTGATTTTTATGTGGACTCGGGATACACGAATACTCTCGGTGGCTGCTGTGAGATTTGCTCTGCCCTGTCCTGTCCTGCTTGCATTTGGCTAATTATTATATAAGTGTCGTCTGTTGCTTGGGGAAACTGCTCGCTCTCTTTTCTAATGCTTGTGCGAATCACATTTTTATGTCTTTTGTAAAGCTAATTTTGCCAGAAGGGTAAGTCAAGATTTTATATATATTGTTTTACGTAAATAAATATTTACATTTAATTAAGATTTCTTTGAGGGAAAGCTTTCTTAAAAAACCACACAAATTTCCTTTTCATAACGAAGCATTGTTAAATATATTTGACAAATTTATTTTATTTATTTGCAGCATAAATCCATTCATATTGCAGAAACAAGCTAACAAGATTCTGGTCTACTTCAAAAATCTGTAAACCTTTGAAAATATGAATTCAACTTATAAATTGAAAATATGAAGTTTACGAATTCAACTTATAAATTGTAGACCATTAGACCATTAGTAGACCATTTTTCAGAAAGTGGGTAATTATAACGATTTTATTCGCATTAACGAAGATCTCATCTCTGGTTTTTAAAAACCTTTCCCTCGTTAATAATATTATTTTATAACTTTATAAGGGAACTTTTTAACTTTAGTGTCGTCCTAAATTTTAATAAGATTTGGGGGAACTAATTAAATTGTAGTCAATTGTTTCAATAAAAATATTATAGAATATAATTTATTCAATGTGGACTGAAAGCAGTTAACAATTTTAGATATTGATATTTGATATTGTAATAAATAAAAATTTTAAATTAAAATAAAAGTTACAAATTAATTGGAGTAATTAAAATAAAATAAAGAATATAATAAAACTGCATATATTTTAGAATTTGCAGGTTAAACACATCTAATGGCAATTAGATGTAGAGATTAACAATTAATATAAAGATTAACAAAATGGGTCAATATTTGTGTTTTTTTTGTTTGTATATAGGATTAAAGATTCTTATTGATTGCAGTAAAAAGTTACAAATATGGGATTAAAGGGAAGGATTGTAAGATATATAAGTAGAAAAATAGAAACAGAAATGATAAAAATACAGAATATAAGATATTTTTATATATTGTTTTTCAAAAGAAAAATTGAAATAAAATAATAAGATAAAGGACATAATAAATCTGCGTATTTTTCAGTATTCGCGAAATAAGCATTAATTATATCATTTTCTCAAAAATATATACAAATCTATCTGATAGAGTTTCAGCAATTCGAATCAAGATTACCAATATGAATAAATATTTTGTTTATTTTTAATTAAAGTAGAATACTTTAACTGATTTAATGTTATTTCTTGCAGTAAAAAGAAATAACTATCTCAAGGAGTTTCAGCAATTTAAAACAAGATTAACAAATTCACAACATATTTTGTTTGTTTTTAAATAGAATTAAAGACTCTTATTGAATCAATGATGCTAATCTGATCCTCTTGCTCTACTTTGAGCCCCCTTTTAAAGCCCCCGTTAAAGCCACCTTAAGTGACTGACAAAAGCAATGTTAAATCGCTAACGATTTCCAAGTTATCAATGTTGAAACTCACCTGTAAACCGCTTCCAGCAGCACCGCATTCCTGCGAGCACTTGGACCAATCGCCCAGTTCCCATTTGTAGACATAGTGGCCACTTTCCGACTCCCCCTCGTCGCTGCTGCCCCCCTTGTGGTGGTTGTTGCTGTTTGTGTTGGTTGGTGGGGCCATTGGCATTGTTGTTGCCGTTTCCCAGCGAGCGTGTGGCATATGCGGCGGCACATCCTCCGATTGGGGCGGCTCCCTGCTCTTCTGGCTGGGTATGGCAAGTTCCACTCGACCCGCCTCGGTGTGCAGCTCTTTGGTTAGCGCACGAGCCGCTGATGGAGATGGAGACAAAGCCGGGGACGGGGAGGGGACCGGCTCATCCTGTTCGTAGTGCTGCTGCGGCTCCAAATCGAGACCGTAATTGAGCGCCTCACGTTGCAGCAGATGTTGTCCGCGCGAGTCCTTAAAGCGCTGCAGTGGCCAGAGTAACTGCAGGGAATGGGATAATCATCAAGTTCGGGTTACGTATGTTAGCTTAAATATTAGCCAAAAGTTTGCTATATGCAGCCCGCATGCAGCATGTGGCATGCAGCAAGCAGCAGTCACCTGGCACCTGGCACATGGCACCTGGCGACTCGCAAAAGGCAGCATTAATTGAGCGCCATGTTGTTTTGCTTTGCTATGCTACGGTAAATTTGCACGGCCGGCCACTCGTTTCCGTTTCCGCTTTCATACTGTGCAAATTCTATGATATGTGTGTATGTTTGGGTGTGTGTGTGTGGGTCTTCGTTTCAGTGCTGGCAAAATATATCTAGTCTCAGAACATAACGCAATAATACAAAATGAGATGTATTTATCGCGATATAAAATTTATTATGTTACATAATGAATATTAGGAGCAAAATATTTGATTTCACTATTTTTTTTTTATTGTTTCAATAGTCGCTGTTTACATAATATGATCTTAAACATGCATTAAATTTCCCAATTTTATTTACATATTATAACCTTTCGTAAATAATAAGTTTGAATTTGTCATTTATATATATATATATTTTTAATGCCGCAATTCAAATATTTTACCTTTGCCTTCTAGCCTCTATAAAATCTATTTACATTAAGTAATTCTAAATAGCAAATTTTTCTTTGATCAATTTAAGTTTACACAATCTAGAAAAACAAATAATTAAATAAGTTGAGACGCTGTTTTCCTTAGTGCTCACTGTATTTAAAATTATAAGGAAGTAAATCTCTGAAAATCAGAAGCCCCACATGAACATAAAAAACTAAAGATACAAAAAAATGTAACCCTTTCAGAATGATTGTTGCCTTCAGTCAAATTAATCGTCAGATGACACAGCAGCAATTGTGATGTTTTTCGTTTATTTTTAATTAAATTGTATTGATTATTGGCAGTTTATTTTTAAAGCCCCCATTAAGATTTTTAAATTATTTATATTGTTGGTTTGTGAATAATTCGACCTCAAATTCCCATTAAGACACACCAATATAAATCGATTCAAGTTATATCGTTATTGCGAACACTTCGTCTATTAATTAATTTTCATTTATTTATTTATTTTTAATCGTTTCTGACTAGCGCAGTAATTTATAAGTTTAAATAAATAAAGTGAAATAAAGTGTCACTTCCGATGCTGATTGTTTTCAAAAATCACACTTTCGACAGTGATGTCAAATATGGACAACTCTGACGCTGCTCCTGATGCATGTACACTTGAATTGGCCTCATCAATTGCTTCACGTTGACTGACTGCGTACTGTGAAATCCGATTAACTTTTGAACTCTGCACCAATCTGTGAACCCATGACAAACCAGCCTCTACCCCCTCCTTGCTGGTTAACTGAGGGGTGACTCAGCAGACTCGCCCCCTAGCACTAGGGTTATGTAAAAATTTGACTACCAAATGGATTTTTGGGATCAACAATTTTCTAGTGCATATGCAACGCATTTGGTTTTTGACTTTTGCCAAACTACCACAGCCTCCCCCTACAACTAGCATTGTCTCGCTGTCATCATCATCGTCATCATCATCATCATCATCACCATAATCATCATCGTCGTCATCGTTGGTCGTTTTCATTTACAGCCCGACCGTTGGGGTCGATGGGAGCTAGCCAAAAAAGATGATTTCCCAAGTGGTACTTGAAACCGACAAATACGGTTCAGTGTTTGTTCTTGTTCTTGTTTTTGTTGTTGTTGCTGCTGTTGCAGTTGCAGTTGCATCTGCTGCGCTTTTATGTGCAACTGCTGCTCCTTCTGTAGATGCATATGCATGTGTATGTGTGTGTGTGTGTGTGTGTGTGTGTGTGTGTGTGTGTGTGCCGTTGTCATTTGTAGCTCGACACTAACGCCAACGCCTCCATAGCCTTTTATTGTCACCGCAATCGCAATTGCAATCGCTGGCATTGGCATTGTTCTTGTGTTGCTCTTGTTATTGCACTTGCTGTTGTTGTTGTTGTTGCTGTTGTTGCTGCTATTGTTGTTGTTGTTGTTGCTAGTGAGCCCCCTGTCAATACGTACTGTAGTTGAAGCAGGCAAGCAATATTGTTGGCCAGCATTTACAGCGGCATCCCTTTCCCCTCTCAGCTGGCCCTGTTAGGCGAAACTTTTGTTCGATGCTATCTTAGGAGGCTAATGTTAAAGTCATCATTAGTATCGTACAAGAGGACTTTTGATAAAATCAAAGTGGTAACACTAAACAAATCGATTTCGTGGCTAACCAAACATTCAAATCCTCTTAGCGCTACTCGATGTGATGCATTTTATTACAGGTTTATCAATGAGAAAAAATAAAAAAACAATTTTTAAACTTGCCTAAAGATATTAATTATTTACAGTTTGATTTTTCTTAAGAATCTGAGAAAAACATAAAGTTACACAACATAATTACTTAAAGTATTCTTATTAGTGCTTAATCATATTAATAAGACTGATATCCGTATAAGTGAATTATAATAGGACATACAGATAATATTTAAAAAAAAACTGTTTATGACTTATGCTTTTAGAGAAACGCTAACAATCATTTCGTAATTTACTTCAATTAAAAATAGGAACAAAATATAAATCCTGACTGCGTGACTCCACTAAATATTTGTGTCAACTTATATTTATTCAGATATGTTAATATTTTGTTTTTATGAATCAGACTGCAATCATTAATAAATTGTAACTGGATTGCCTGTTAGTTACCTTTTGCTGTACTCATTAGCATTCGAAGAAGAATATTTATATATTTTCTGCAATCATTTAAAATGGGGATTTTGAGGCACGCACATCGTTAAATTTTCACGCCTGAAAAGCGTTCCAAGCGTTGCCACTGACAACCAGGTAACCTAAAAGGCGTAAGCCAACAATCAGCCCTTAACAAAATTACAAATTATATTCTGCTGATTTCAGGGTGATTTGACTAACAGATACCCTATATCACTGTTTCGAAATATATTGAGTACAGTTCTTGAAATTGTGGACAAATAAAATTTAGATCTGTCAACAGAAACTTTTGAGATACATTTTTTTTTGTCAGGTTAACATATTTTTCACTATAAATATACATGAATATTATACCCTATGTAATCTGTACAGGGTATGAAAGCCAACTCATGAAATGTGCAACATTTTTTTATTTATTATTTTATTCAGCTGAATTTAATTTGCGCTTAAATGTTGCATTCAACATATACAGAGAATGCTGCAATTTGCAAGCAGTTTAAATGGAGCGCAGAGTCAAAGAACCAGAACCATAAAACCGCCTCGGGGCCTGGTTATCCTGTGAGCCTGCCAACATCCTGCGAGCGGAGCATTAATAAATAGTTGCAATCAAAAATAAAAGGGCAGCAAAATTGCGCAAACATTTTGCAGTTCGCTTCTTTAAATCATTTTGGCCGCCGCCTGATGAATAGCACTAGAAATTGTATGGAGCCAGGGGGGAATAAGGAGTCGGTTTGGGGTAGCTGCAGCTATGTTTATGCAACGTCTGTGGAAATTTATTAACGCGCCTTTAGCGTTGCGATTTTTGGTACAAGCCTTATAAATTTGTCAGATTTGTGGAGCCTACGCAGAAAAGTGAGTTGCATAATTAATAGGCGAAAATGCTGAGCCATAAATTACATGGCCCGTACGGACTGTTGCTCATCTTGGCTAATTGGCATGCATAATGGCCGAAATGCATTAGTCTGGCTACCAGCTACACAATTGTATAAAAGCCAATCGCCATTCAATAAAGTGATTTAGCCAAAAGTAAACTCACTGCTAATGAGCACAGTTAGCCAGTTGAGTCAACAATGCAACGCACAATTCCATTGCCTTGGTTTGCTGACCCATACAATATAGAATATAGAATATAAGGCATATAGATAGCTACAGACAAATCAAATTGGATGGCTAATAAGGCAAAAGCTCATAAGAGCAGCCAATTGTTAAATGCCACTCAGCAAATGCATTCAACAGCTGACGACTGCGAAATTCTCTGTTAAAGCAGAATCTTGTGGTTAGAAATTTTCAGCTTTTCAAATAATATTAAACAAATATTTATAAAAGAGAGAGTAAGTTTCACTTGCTTATTATCCAATAAGATAACAGTCTGAAGAAATAAATAAATAAATTGAAAACTATGTCTGTGACCTGAAAAGCCCAGAAAGCGCATAATGTTTAGGCTATAAATAGGAACAGGAGTATATAATATACACTTGGTCTTTTGGCAAATAGATAGCAATCGTCACTGCTGGAAAGGAGCAGTTTAATCGTATTTATATACCAACTATATAAACAGATGTTTATGAATGTTATTTTACAATTTATAAATTCCAAAGCAATAGTGAGAAATAATTGTTGTATTAATTTCTGACTTTTATTACATTTTTTATAAACTACTTAAAATGCGGTTGAACAATTATGCAATTATTATTTTTTGCACAATGCACTCGAAATTTAAATACGATAAATCAATATTTTAGGAATTAATTGTGAACTATTATCAAATCAACTGTCAAAAATTTAAATATAGCAAGCAATGTACACTTGAGTGACATGAACATATTTTTGATTGCACTGTGGGGCAAAGCTTGCATTTTCTGCATCAATATAGCTGGGTCAACTTTTTGTAACTCAACTAAATATATATGTTTATAGAAATAATTTAATTCATTTATTATAATTATTTATTATTGTTTCTTGATTCTTAAATTTGAACCACATCTTAACGTATTTCTCCACACAGTGCAGCGCATAAGCCAACTAAATCAAATGCAAATAAATTACATTTGTAACAATAAAGCAAACCGATTATTATTTTTGTGAGCAGCCGAGCGACAATACCGCAAAGAGTTAATCAATGCGCCGCAAGCTCTCCACCCCAAATAAAAAAGCACGTTATCATTCTGGCTAACACACACACACATACTATGTGTGGCTTAAATGCAGAAGGCTAAAAGCTGTTGGCCCATGTTCAAAATGGACGTCCGAATAAGCTGTTGGAAATGCAAATGCATTTGCAAATATACATCCATATATATATATATATATATATATATGTATGTATATATATATGAATATGGCTTTCTGTGGTTCGCGTATTTTCCGTTTGCCAACCGTAAAATGTGCAGCATTAACAAATAATTTTTGAAATCAGATAAAAATCGCATTGCGAACTATTTAAGTGTCTGTTTAGGTGGTCGGCTGCATTCTAATGCGGCTTACAATTTAACGGTAACTAGCTTTGATAAATGTGCCATCTGCTTCCTGGCGGGAGGCAGCAGTTGCAAGTGTCAACCGAAAAGCAGGGTGGGTGGGGGTTAGTCCTCCGTTGCGCTTAGCTGTGCATCATAAATTATTTTTGCCAAAATCTGCATTTGGCATAAGGGATACATTAAATTACCCTCCTGCAAATTTCGTTATTAAGCCAGCTACTATGCTTAAGTCTCAATGGTTTCTATTAACCTGCTGCTATGTTTCATAACCAAAAACCACGATACTAAATTACACACACATTTCTACACACATACACACACACACACACACACACACACACACAGAGAGAGCATCAACTTGGCCGTCAGGTGTAAAAGGCAACTTTTGGGCGATGCCGTCGACAGCGTTGACTGAAAGCTAATTTTCTATGCCACAAATTTGTTTGACTTTGTATATATAGTATACATATAAGGTATAACTTTTATGAGCTGGTGGGAAAAATGCAAAAGGTGAGGTGGAAATTGCAATGAGACCGCGCGCGCGGCAAGCAAACTTTTCAATTAATAAATTAAGTTTGTGGCAAAAAAATTTGTTGCTAATTGTTTGTTGGCTAGCACATACACACCGACATACACACACAAGCACACACAGAGGAAACGCTTGACGGTGAGGGCGTGGCACTTACCCAGCCAGCATACAAACAAAATTTAGCTGTTTCTGCTTTTGCTGCTTTGGCTGCTGCTGTCATTCAATGGCAGCGAGAAGAGCTCATTAAAAACTTTTGGAAATGCATAACTGAATAAGTTATTAAACATTTCACATATGCTTTATAAATAAGTATTTGCTTCAATTGCATCGACTAATATTTTGGCATGCATTTGAATAACATTTCAATTAACGTGCAATCTAAAAGTAATATTTTAAACAATTAAGAATATTTAAAAAAGAGTGTATCAAAAGTTGAGTAGAGAAACATCCAACTGAGCCCTCTCCGATTACATGTTTAATTAATTTTCTATATTTTTACTTTTACACTTATGCTGAAAATAATAATTACGTTTTTAACTTAATATTTTTTTTTCAATATGATAATTTATAAAATTGGAAAATTAATACTTTCTACAGATTGACAACTATTGTAGTATCGCTTTTTGCTGGGTATGTCCTAGTCGCGCCAATCTCAGCTAGCACAATTTACGTTTTTTTTTTTTTTTTTTTTGACACGTACATATTGTTTATATACATTTTATCAACAGAATTACGTGAATTTCAGTTGGTTTTTGTGTTATATCCATATAAAATATTTGCATGTTGGTAGATTAATATAATGAAATTAAAATGTCGTTTGTGTCGGGAAACCAAAAGAAATGCACAATTTGTATGTATACTAATTCAGATTTAATTAAGGGCTTCATTTTTTTAAAATGTTTTTTGGGTCAAGTTCCGTTATATATATTTTTTTACTAAATTGTGAATTATTTGTATTTGATTGTCATTTTATGTATTCAAGTGATGCTTAAAAATATAATGCATTATTCGACAAATAATTATTACTCTCAGGTCGTGTTTTAAATTTAATTTCCAATTCTATGAAATATTTTGAAGGGTATTAAATATTATTTTTAAAAACCACTATAAAATTTGTTCTCACAGATATATTAAAAGAATTGACTTAAGCTATCTGTAAATATATGTATATAAATGTATATTTCAACCAAAAGTTGTATTTGAATCAGTTTATATAAGCATTGCACTCGAAATCTCACATTTGACTCAAATGCAATTGTCGAATGAGCATTAATTCACTTGAGTATCGTGGCTAGCATATTTGCATGCTAATTTGCGATCGTAATATTTTGTTAAATAAAATAGTTTTGTGCACACGATGCTTAATTAGCTCTTTGCACTTAATGCAATAATAATAACAATAATTTAGCTTTGGGCATGCAAAGCATTTGCTTTATTTTGACTTTTAGTATTTGCCTTTTGCTCTTTTGTGCTTTGGTTTCATTTCCTTCTTTGTTTGTTTTTGCAGCCCATTAAGCCAATTGTTTGCTCATTTTAACAAAATGCACAAAATGCAAATAAAAGTCAGCGGAAAATGTCTTTGATTGCAAACAGTTTGGCGATGGCGGCGAAATGCGCGCAAAAAGTTCGCCTCGAGTGCTCCAGGAGCTCGTTGGCCAATTGAAAATTTAATCAAAAATTCGGTAATTAAACGAATACACATTTTTTATTTTATTTTCATTTTTTTTTTGTGGAGACTTCAACTGTTTACGCGCGGTTTACTGTATACTGTATAGATATATATATGTCTTATTTGAGAGAGGTGAATATAAAATGAAATAAAATGGAAATGGAAATGGAAAGCACATAGCTTGTTGTATACAGAAATATTTAATATTTTACCTACATTGCATATCAGTAATCAGAAAACAATTGTTTTTTGTGTTCCCATTGTTGTAGTTGTTGTTGTTTTATTATTTTTGGTATCGTTGTTTTGTTTGTTATTTTTGTGTATGTGGGTTTGTTTGACATTAAGCATCGCAACATCGCCCCGCCCCCAAAAAGCGAGCACGAAACAAAAATTCATTGTTTCGGCATACGTATACATAGGTAGGAAAAGAAAGAATAAAAATGTGTGTTTGAGAAATAAAATTAAAGTGAGAACATCATAATTTTGCATGCAACAAAGTGCTAAACTAAGAGAGCGAGTAAACATGCAGAGCAAGAAAAACTGCTAAGAAAATGAAGCAACGAACATTAATCAGTAAGACAAACTCAGTTTTCCATAATAAACACAAACAGCATAAATATCTTTCATAAGTCTTCAAAACTATTTTGAGTGCAGTTGCTGAGGAGCTTAAGCTCCTTTGGAATTGAAAAACTTTCAGTGTTTATTTTTAAATAAATAACCAGCCAAAAGACCATAAGTGTTAACACTATCAATTAAATGCAACAGTTCCAATCAGAATCAAATGAAACTACGCTGTGTAAACAATAATATTGAAAGAAAATACACGTGCAAAATTAAAAGATAATACCAGATAATAATACTGTTGCAGCAACCCAATACCAATAGTCGCATAGTTGTTGGCAGTTTAAGCTGGATGGATGGATGGATATGTATGTATGTACATATGTACATATGTGTGTTTGTGGTGTAGGTGTATTTGTGTGCTCTTTGCTCGTTGACAAATTTTCTGGCGGAGCTGCTGGGTCCAAGTTCCAATCAGGCCAAAGACAAATATGCGCAGTCTGTAAATTTATATGCAGAACTTTGGCAATTTGCATGGCACACACCCACACACACACCCACACACACACCCTAGACCCCTTTACTCTTTGAAGTGCACTAATTACACACATGCACCACGAGAATCGGCCTACCTGGGGTAACAATTACAATTACAAAATTACTACACGATATATGGTCCGGTTGGCAAAGCGAAAGAATTTCATGTGCCAAGAAGAAGCGAGAAAATGAATGCATTTAAATCAAAAACAATCTCAAAATGTAGTAATGAATTCGCACAACAAGAACAAAATCGAAAAACGAAAAGCAGAACGAAACGAAACGAAACCAAACCAAACGAATCGAATCGAAACAAAACCAATGCAATCCAATCCAATGCAATGGAAAGGATGCCTCCTCACCTGCAGGTTGCTCAGCAACGCCTCGAAATAGGGCATGGCCAGAAGAGTTTTGGTGCGACTGCTGCCGCTGCTGGCGCTCGCTGGCTGTGGAATTCTGTCCTGGGATTGCACTAATTGCGAGTGCTATACACATATAAATATATATATATATATATAAATATATATACACAAATAAATATAAATCCATATATGTGTGGCATGGAATATTTTTTTTATTGATGACACACAATTCGCAATCGCATCGATAAAGGGTGTTTTTCGTTGGCATTTGGTGGGGGGAAGAGAAAAATGTGACAAAGTATTTATTAATAATGGTTTTTCTTGCAAAACTTATGTATGTCTTTTATAGTTGAATATATGTAGTTATGGATAAATGTGGTTGGTCTTGTTGATGTTGAAGATGAGAAGTGTTGAAGCAATAATTGATTGCTTTGGTATATTAATGTTCAAGATTATAATTGATTTTATCTTAACAATTAAGATATGTGAATATTTTCCAATTTATACTAACAATTATTCCCTAAATAATCGTTGTGTTATGATAGATGCTATGTTTGGAGTAAAATTACTACTTACGTCCATGAGACAAATTGATCTGTTCCCATTAGAAATTCCCACAGGTTCTCCCCATTTTCATTATCAATTAACTTTGCTTTTAATTAAACTTAATATATTTTTTACTTTTTGTGTTTTTTATGTAAGCAAATATTAAATTTCAGTGGGATTTTTCCATAATTCGTTAACTATTTCAGATATTAGTTATTTAAGTTTTAATAACTGAAATATTTTGTTACACTTCAGTTGATACCATTTACTAATTTCGCCATAAAAAGCACTTAACCCTTTTTTGTCAGACAGCAAAATTGGAATCTATTTGTGGCTAGCGAGGTTCAAGTGCTCAAATGCTTATGGAATTTTGAAGTTATGCTCGATTCAAACAAAAATCTAATTTTCTCACATTTCCTTGCATCCTTTACAACTTATGCAGCATTTGGCTTGAAATCTGCTTTTGCTATTAGACCAATTTTCAATTTGATGCAGAGCCAAAGCAAAAAAACAAAAAAAAATACCATAAAATTATAACACAATTTCGACAGCACTGGGACTCAATCCAAGCGTTTACGCTAATATTACTGTTTATACAACTTGACCTGAGTTCGCTCAACAAACGAGAAAAGACAAACAATTTTACTCGAGATTTGTGTGAGCTAGTCGAGCTGAACGAAGCTGCTTTTGCACCGAGCACCGAGCACCGAGCACCTTGCTGCGCATCCTGTTTCCCATCAACGGGAAAGCAGGACACACTTGCCACTCCTCTATCCCTTTGTCTATCTGCTTGTTGTGCAGGGCACTGTGAAATGCTGCTAACTTTCC
Source organism: Drosophila kambysellisi (assembly GCA_035042185.1). Classification (NCBI taxonomy): domain Eukaryota; kingdom Metazoa; phylum Arthropoda; class Insecta; order Diptera; family Drosophilidae; genus Drosophila; species Drosophila kambysellisi. The sequence goes on from JAWNLS010000939.1 coordinate 1,568,874, forward strand.
TATACTGGGCTCAGCTCAATGCTGCTCTGCTCTGCTCTGCCTTGTTTTTGCTGGCAAACGTTACGTATACGTAATTTCATTTGAAAGCGCATTATGTTTACGTATACGTATACGTAAACGTATACGTACATATGTTTGGAGAGTCGAGTAGTAAAATGGGAAAAAAATGTTGCAGCCACAAAATCTGAAATGCCAACAGACACAATGCAGTTGTTGTATAAACGCATATATACATATAGAGTAATCTGCTGACATTTGTATAGTTGATATATCAGAGCAAAGTAGAAAAACTATCAAATTACGATGTGGACTGTCCACTGAAAAGGATATGATGCAGCAGACCAAAATAAGGCGACAAGTTAAGCCCTAAAGGCATTGTAAGCATTGTGTCAGCGTAGGACTCTGGACATGAAACATATTTAATATATGTGTGTGTGTGTTTGTGTGTGTGTGTGTTGTGTGTGAGTTTGTGTTTGTGTTTGTGCTTGTGTTCTGGCGATACAAGGACGACATAATCATCATAAGTCGTCAGTTTGAGTGTATTTGATTATTTACCTCATCCTCCATAATGCTGCTATCTGCATGCTGCACTCCATCCGATTTGGGGCGCCGATTGCGTTCCCTGCCATTCTGCATCCTTTCCGACTGGTTCTGTCTGCGACGTGTTGACGATTGCTGCTGCGACCTGCAAATGGCCAATGGGACAAAACAAACAAAAACAAAATTAATGCCAAAGCCAAATCCAAAGCAAAGGCAAAAGCCAAAGAAAGAAACAACTTTAAAATACTTCGCAAACAGATAGCCTGCTAACACTTAATGCCGGAACTGGTTGTTTAGATTTGTTGCACTTGTTTTTTTGGCTGGTTGCAGTTGTTGCTGCCATTGCCATTGCCGTTGCCGCTTGGCTGACTGCAAAATGTCAAATGCACAGGACTTTTAAATTTTCTAAGCCACGTGTTTCGACTGCACACGAAAGCACTTCGAGTGACATTTTGGCTCTAGTTGCCCCCAAACAGTTCCTCACGTCTTGTTGTGCACTCCTCAGACTACTTTGCATTTTTCACTCTGCAAATATGATTTCCATTGTGTGAGCTGATGGAAATATAAATTCATATACGAGTGGCAAAGGCGAAATTTAAAATAGGCACAGCATACTATAACAGAGTAGAGTAGCTCTCAAATTTCTTCACTTATGTTACAAGTATATAATTTCATTTTAACGAGACTTTTAATTTACTATTTACATATAAAAAAAATTACCTGCTTGACAAAAATACTATTAAGTCATGTGAATTATTTAATTTAATTTGTCACTCAATTTAATAAACTTTTGTATTTAAAAATGTAGTCAACAAATATATTTATGTATATCCCTCAGCTAGATGGAATGTGTGAGTTAATATTTTATATAGATATAGAGTCATTATGTACATATAAATTAAATTAAATACTGATTATAAATCTGCTATCTATATGCTATCTTTAACCTTAGTAGCCATAAAGTTACAGATATAACAAAATTCAACATACATTAAAAACTAAAATTGACAAATACAGACATTGATTAAGTAGAGTGTATCTCAAAGTCGAGCATGTCAGTTCGGTTTAGCTTGTCTTTTGTTATTTCAATTTTATTTCTCGTTGTGGAATTGATATTTATATTTATGAAGCTCTATCATGCATATTTTGAATTTTTTTTTAATGTATCATGTTAAAGTAAAATTTTATTATTTTTTTTTAGCATTTCTTCTACTAAAAATCAACCATCCACAGAAAACAGTTATTTATGACACACACACAAACACACACACACACGAACACTGTCCGCAACTGTTTTCCCTCCCCTATTCCACACCTTCCCCGCTTATTTAAACATTATTTCCCCTATGCGCTGAACAGCAAATAATAGCAAACATTGAATAATAAACAATATCAGAAAAGCATTAAATGCATCCTAAAAACACAAAATATTACCCAAAGAACCAGAAGTACAAATATGCAACCAATCGCCGTTTTTCTCCTCCCCCCCTCGCCTACTCTTTCAGGCTGCTGCAACAAATCCACGTCACATATTTCTATTTGCACATTTCGTTGCTGACACAAAAATTTGTGTCCAAAACTTTTTGCCACCACGTGAGCCTCACGAAATATATTATTTGAGCTAACATTTAAAATGCGATCAAATGTGGCATCCCCTCCCATTGCCCCTTTGCCCCTGCCTCATAATATTATAAATTTATCTATATATTTATGCACTTGAACAGCCTCCCCCGAAAGTTTTGCAACACTTTGCAAGACTCATTGATGATGCATTCGTAAACCCAAAATGCCACTCTCGACTGAGTGTGTGTGCTTTTGTGTGTGTCGGTGTGTGTTGGTGTGTGTTGGTGTGTGTTGGTGTGTGTTGGTGGGTGTGAGCTTGTGGCTTTGCCCAAAATGCATTTTGCTGTTGGCTGTTTGCTTTTAACCATTAAGCAGGTCGTGTGTATGTCCAACATACTCACACACACACTCACACTCACACACACACTCACACACATACTCACACACACACCAACACATAGAATTGTTGTGTGCTTGCAATTTTTGGCATTTTTGAGCTCATGGCTCTAACCAAAACGAACACGTAACCCAAAATTGCAAAATAAACCGCACACGCGTGCTGAAAGTAAATATATATATCAGTAGCAGAGGTGTGTGTGTGTGTGTGTGTGTGGAGGAGGTTGTGGCTAAGGGGTTTGGGGGGTGAAGCCACTCAATAGACTTAAAGGTTCAAGTAGCTCAGACAGGGAGGAGTTGCACAGCAAACAGCTGCCGAAAAAACAACCAAACACAAACTACATATCTATTCGAGTATTCGAGTACTCGATGCCAAAACAAATAGGGAATAGATAATGCAGTTTAGGGACTGTAATCGACTATCAAATGCTCTGATTTCCTATAGGAAAACAAACTCGTATGTGAAAAATGTAAACTGGTTGGGATTGGTTTAGCTGTAGAAGTAGAATAGGATTCTTCTGATTGATTGAAAGGTGACCAAAAATAAAATTAAGTTTTCAAATATTCCAAGCTGTTGGAAAATAAAGGGAAACCACAGATTGAGCACATTACATTTTCAGTCAAATGGAATGTAAACTAATTTAACAATGTCTATCTTTAAATGAGTGTTGTTCTTTTCAGAAAACCGGAAAACTGAGGAAAACAGGAATACAATGTTGTGTGGGCTAAATTTCTGGTTTGTCCGAGTGGTTTTTTTTAAGTATTTTCACAAATTAAAAAAATCCATATTCTCACATATGAACTCTCTCACTGCTGAAGTGTGTAAAATAATATTTACTCCGGCGTGATAGAAAACTATTTTCTAATTCTCTTATTTATTTAATGTCTTATTATTTAAATTAAAATATGAGACAGAAATTAATAAGATTTCTGGGAATATTTAAATGCAAGACTGGTGAACAATTTGTTGCATTAATTGGGATTAGTTAAGATGTCCAGCCACAAGTATATGAAAATAATAATTATAATTAATACAACAATTTAGTTTTAAAATAATTATATTGAAGAGAATCAATAGCTGGAGTCTAGTGTAACTTAAATTCACTCCCCAGGCAAAAGGGAGCGTTGAAGATGGATGCGTTCAGTAAATAGCCTTATTTATTAAGTCAATACTCCCCATTTAAATGTTGCCCCATTCACCATTGAGTAAAGCACATTACAAGTTTGCGGAGCGAGGGGAAAGGTAAGCACAGCTGAGGTAAAACACATTTAAGTAACCATGAAATTTACTTAGAATTTGTTGCTATTGTTTTTATTTTCGCCCCGTTTCGTCGCTTTTCCTACCCATAGAATTGTAGTGCCGGGCAAGTGCAAATAAATGTGCAGAGGTGTGTGGCATGCAACACTTAGAAGGCGATAACACGCATACGCACTGTGGAGCGTCGAGTGGGCTGGGCGTGGAGCTGGGCTGGGTGGCGTCAAGTGTGCGCCATTAGGGGGAACGGGGTGTGGGAAATGGGAAATGGGAAACAGTGCACAGATAAAGACAAGACAGGAAACAAGCGCATAACTGACCAGGCAGCGTTTAGCATTCAAGCACTGCGAAGGGGTAAACGCATATTGTATACGACAAGGTGTCCCACAAAAGGAAGCAACAGACAGATAAGCAAGACAAGGCGAAATGGTCATAGTCATTGCTAAAGGACCCTAGGCGGCAACCAAACTGCAAATGCACAAGTCTTAGTGCAATCTTAAACTACTTAAGATTTCAGCTTTTGAGAAACTCAGCTTAAACTGACATAGAAACATACCGAAGTGAATTTTGAGACCAACCAATTACAATTTAATTGCAAATGATTTAAGTGAGCCAGGATTAAAAGAAAACACAGCGCGGAACGCTTTAATTTGAGGTAGAAAATGTTTAAAACAACACATCCTAATAAGATAAGGTGCTAATATCTATTGTGGTATATGTTGACTCCATTTTACTCGAATTTTAGCTATATAATATGGGAATAAGACATTAACTCGTTGCAAAATATCTTTGGTTTTTACCCGTTCTTTTTTTCTCCGTAATGAGCCACACTCTTTGCCAAATTCATTAAGAAACAAGTTGTGTGTTTACAAATTAAAGTGGATAGCCCCTTACTTTTAATATTTCATATTGTTTCACCTATAACCATTTGTCTTCAAACAGAATCTAACTGATCTGATAAATCCTATCATTAAATTGAAGTTCAATAACATCGATATGATGCAAGTATCAGAAATATATCGTTTTTCTGCTTGTGCTAAATGCACATTTAGTAAATGTCTGCAAGAGTTTTAAGTCCGTGGCATCCTTAACTAATATGTTAATTTACTTTACTCGTAATAAGTTTTATAATCAAAAAGGAAATACACAATAATGACAGCTTCTGCTTCTTATTAACATCTGACCAGTTACTTGTTTAAACCATGTTGTTTAGACCCATGCTGTTGTAAGCCATGTTTAATGTGCACAAATATATTGTATTCATATCTATTTGTATTTAAAATTGCATTACCTATAAAAAGATTAGGAAAACATTTGTTACAAACAAATCCATCGATTTGCTTAAAGCGATTCATTTAACTTTCATTTATTTAAATATATTTCTGTCGAACTTATATTTGTGCAGCATTCTGAGCAGATGCAGTAAGCTCACCTGTCACATCTGTACTACGTACAACTTCTGCAAAAGGTTTTTCCTTCGCTGCTTTTTCCTGCTCTTTTTCCTAATTAGTTATCGTATTTCCCCAATTTCTGTGCCACTTTCTCAAAGTAAAAAGTTGCGAGTGTGGGGAAGTTTTCTGTTTTGGGCATAAGGTCAGCAAAGTGACTGTCGTTACTTACCCATTAGAGCCGCCATCAGGGCCGCCTACTGCTGCCGCTCCACCCGCTGTGGCACCGCTCGTTGGTGACGTCATGTCCGCTGAGGTAAGTGCCTCCGTGCCGCTGCGTTCACGTACCAAGCGATCTAGTGATAAGCGACAGGGAACCAATTTAGGAGTTGGGTTAACATTTTGAAATTTATGCTGATGAGAACTGCACCTGATTCCTGGCGTTCCAGCTCCTCGGCCTGCTGTCCAGGCTTCGCCTTGACCTCAATGTGAATCTCCGCGGAGCTGAGCCCGGCATGACAGGAATAGATGCCCGCATCGCGGAAAGTGATATCCAGGATACGAAGTGCACCCTTCTTGGACACCTTGAACTTGCGCGAACGCACCAGCGGCTTGTGATCCTTGCTCCACTTGATCTTGGTGCGATTGTAGCGTTTAACGGGACACTTGATTTTCACCTGGGTGCCAAAGAAAACGACACCAGCCCCGCCCACTTTCAATGTAATCTTTGTCTTCTTTGGATCGTGTTGGATGTGCGTCGAGTTGCTGATCTGAATGACGGGCTTGGGATCCTCGGGCGGACATGGTTTCACATTGCAGGGTTTCTTATCTGGCGGCTTGACGCTGGGACACATCGATTCGGGTCGCTCAATCTTATGCTCCTGGGCCATTATTTGCTTGCACTCCACTTTGCGATCCTTTATGCCATATCCGCAGGTATGGGAGCACTTGGACCACTCACCCACCTCCCAGCGCACCGGGCAGTCCAGCACATTGCAGTATTGCCTGTCGGCCGGCGGTGGTTGAGGACACATGCTGTTGGGCACCACCATGGTGTTCTCGCCGCCGCGCGTCACTTCATGGATGCACTGCACCTCGCGTGTCTTGATGCCAATGCCGCAGCTCTTCGAGCAGGGCGTATAATCCGAGTAGTTCCAGCGCGGCGGACAGGGTCGATCGTTGCAGGTTCGCACCCGCGCCTCCGGCTTCGTCTCCTGCGAGCAGAGGAAGGGGGAGACAACCCGACCATTGTCCTCCCGCACACAATTGATGATCAGCTCCTCGACACCGCCCAAACAGGATGCGCTGCATGAGGTGTAGCCCTGTTCACGCCACACATACGTCTTGCCCGGCTCCGAGACGCCCACCTTGATGGAGTCACGGGGAAACTGATCGTCATAGCCATGCGAGGGCAGCATGCAGGGATCCTCCACACACCGCTCAACCTCGTCGTGCGGCTTGTTGCCCTCGCACAGTGTGTCATTCACAGTGGCCACTGTGCGTGAGTATTCCAGAAAGATTTTACACTTATGAGCACGACGCCTGATGCCCTCGCCGCAGGTAACGCTGCAGGACGACCAATCTGTGTCCTTGATGAAGCTACAGGAAAAATAAAAGGAAGATAAAAATAGCTTAAAATATATATACTATAATACATATGTTTAAACATCTTCGATACTCTAGAAGCACTTTATTTATAAAAAACTACGATGCTCACGTAAAAGTTTTTAGTAAGACCCTTAACAATAATAATCAAAATCTTAATTTTCAATCTTACTAAGATATTCGTAATAAAATTTAAATTTTGAGTAAGCTACACGAAATATAAATATATAGATTTATAGACTGCAATGCTCTGGATTATTGAAAAGAAAATACAAATAAATACAAAATATTAGTCTTCTATCCTAATATGGAATTCGTTTATTAAACAGATAAACATGATTTAAAGTAAATCATATTAAAGTAGGAGCTATGAGCTAACACACATCCAACTCATATAGGAATATAAACAACACAATTTAAATCTCAGACTGCAACGCTGTGTTTTATTGAAAATTAAACCATAAAGTTGAGCTTTATGTTTGGCATACAAACAGCTGAGCACAACAAATAAAATGAGGCAACTTCAACAGCCTAAACTATGAACCGTATTTCCTCTCCTCTTTCTCTCTCTCTCTCTCTCTCGCTCTGCCTGTCTCTTTCTCATTCCCTTGACAGCTATACAAATGTGATGCAACAATAGTCAACGGCCACGTTTTACACATTGTATTTCATTTCATGCCACGCAGCATTCGAGTCAAATTTATTAAGCCGCCCGCTGGCAGAGACCCCAAAAACAGTGCTCTACGACATGTTTGCCGGGACTCATCGCCATTAGCTATATCCCGATATAGATGAGATGGGTAGTTAAGACTTGCAAAATTTATAAAAATTAAATTAAAGAAATTAATGTAAATTTATTACATCAACTTACGAGTAGATCTTAAGAGCTATTAAAATAATCATCTCATTATATAATAGCTTGTCTTTGAATGTATCACTCAAAGCTGCAGTTTCAATATAATCAGCCAAATATTATATTAATATTTATAAATAATGTAATAATATTTTAATACATTTTAAAAATATATTTTTACTTTAAGTATGAGTTGCTTTTGAATATATATCTTTTAATTTATAACATATTTATTGGATAACTAATTAAATTCAGCATGGATAATAGAAACTTCAGTTGCAGTCAGAAGAAATAAAATCCTAAGGAACATAGAAGCAAATAACCCAATTAAAAAGCACGAATTCGTGCTTGGAAGGCAACGCAATAGATCTAACTATATGGTAGATATAACTATCAAACTAATACATTATAAATTTAAATATATATTCTGACAAATGCACCGCAATCGCATAAGTAACACAAAAGTTACTCAATCATCTAAAGTAATCATAGAGAATAAGTTACAGGGTATTTCTACTGTTAGCCTGCACTCAATTGCAGGAGATTTGGAACTTATTTAACAGCTATATATTATTGTTGCTGTTGGTGTTGGTGTTGGTGTTGGTTTTGTAGCATTGGGCATTGTTGGCTTTGGCAGGAGTGGTTTTTATGACCGCATTGACAGTCAATAGAAGAGCCTGGCACACGCAGCGCATAGTTTTCTGACCACTTGGCAGCAGCAGGAGGGGCAGGCCACAGCAAACAGCTACTCCTCATCCTCGTCCACCTCTTCCTCCGACAACCCTGACAAATTTCTCTGCTTGTCGTCACTTATTGATTTGTAGTCAAATTGTAGCCACAGAACATCATGCGAATTAAAGTGGCGCCACTGCTACAGCGTCAGCCTCTCAGAGGTCTTTGAAGTAGGTCGCTTGCTTGATTTCATAACCGGCGCCTGACAATGTTCCTCATACGCCGCGTAGGCCAAGTGGCATCCCAAAACATTTGGAAGTTTTGTTTGCGCTCTTGCTATTGTTGTTGTTGTTGTTGTAGTTGCCGTTGTCTTTTTTTGATTTTTTGGTTCGTTTGTTTGTTCGTCTGGCGCTTCGCCAGCGCATCTCACATCTCCTCGAGTCACGCAACTACAGAGAGGCCAAGGTTTTTTGGCGGCATCAAGACGCGACATTATGGCGGCAGGCGACAGTCGACAGGCCGCCAATAGTTTCAGTTTAGTGCCCAGCAGATACTATCTATCGTATCTATACTCCATACACAAATAAGTTGAATTGCCCTCTCAGCAAAATATATAATAAAAAAAAGCGGCAGTTTGTTTCTTGAACTTCCCCCATTATGACTTTGAGATGTGCTCGGCCTGGACCTTGGGTCAATGCACGACAGATTGTGGACCGAAGGACAGGCGTGAAATCTTGCCACAGGCAATTTATCAATATTTATGTAGCTAATAGACTTATTGATAATGTCAAGTGAATCAACAAAGGCACACGAAATGTTTGAAAGTCTGCACTCAAATTACTTTATATTGAAAGAATGCAAGTTTTAAGCATAAAAATTCTATAAATTTATTTTCGGTAGTACGTCCTCCGAATTCTAAACATTGTACATTGTTAACACAAAAAAAAAAAAACAAATCGGATGTGAATAAATTGAATTGAAAGCTGAAAAGAAAATTATTGCTGTAAATATTGATTTATTACGTTGTATTTTAAATTGTATGCCCAGAAAAAGCATTTCTATTGAAAGGCAATAAATAAATAAAATCAGAAATTCGTAAAATAATATCGCTGTAAACTATTGGCGTATTATACATATAATAAGGGCACAAGATGTTTCCCGTTTAATATATACATTTGCCAAGCACCAATTACAACTAATTTCACATAAAAATTCGCTGCTCAACTACACTAAATACTATATTGATTACACAACTGATAAGACGATATAGCTTGTCATTTCCTGCTACGACATTAGTTGGACTGCATAAATATGTCAGTCAGCATTTCTGGGAAATGTCTAAGTAGTACCGGATGTATACTCCTGTCGATTGAGTACTTAAGTTCGGTACGCCTCCCAACCAGGCTACATCCCAAATCGCTCATGTTTACATTGACTAATTTTCTTGAGTACAACAAAGCCACATAAATAAAAACCAAAAAAAGAATTACTTTTACATGACTTGGTTTAAATACTCTTTAAGTCAATATTTAATAGTATTCTAATATTAGTCAAAATTGTGTTTGCATTAAGAGAGCACTCTAACAAATTCAAATTAGACGATATCCTATATTATTTTAGTTCGGTTATAATTAATAATAATTCGTTTATAAGTTCATAATTTTCATATATTCTATGAGAGTCTTATTACATATTGTAAGATTTGTAAATTAAATTTTGTGTTCCTAATTTTTTTGTTAGATATAAATATAGGCAGATTTAGAACGCAAAAATTAAGCAAAATACAGAAAAATAAAATTTAAAAACTGCAAAAAATAAAAATTGGTATTAATCTTTTTCAAATTTAAAATTAAATATTTCATACAAAAATTTAGGAAAAATCTCATACTGCACAAATTAACTACTATATTTATATTTATTTTTCGAAATATTTCAATCAAATTCCATCAATCAATTAAAATAACAATTGTTCTAACGGCATTATCATAGCTGGAAAACTTAAATTTAAAACCAGACCTATTCATCTAATTATCCTGATCAAGACGTCTTCAGCTACTTTAACAAAACAGGAATACCCTCAATCAAGGATAGAGACAGACAGAAGGGGGAGAGAGAGAGAGAGGGGAGAGAGAGAGAGTGCTGAACACTCAGAGTTGTAATTTATTATTTGGTATACTTCACTCGGTATTCCCCACATACCAATTAACAGTTAAAAGCATTTGATTTAGCTAGCTCCAAGCTCGTAGCGACTTCATTAGATGTTCCCATACTTGGCTGTATCGCGTTGGCTAATTAAAGTGTTGGTTTATATTCACTACCACAACCACAAGTGCTCCACACAACGAGTAAATTGGACAGCTTATCGCGGCTACTTTATCGCTTTCCAATAAACATCAACAAAGCAGCAGGAAAGCAGCGATGGCAGCACTTTAATTGTCATTAGGCGTACTTTACTGTACTTACAAGCTACTCGAGCAGTTTCGTGTTCTTGATGATGATGATGATGATGTCGTTGTCGATAGCCTTAATTTTAGGTGTCGACACGACTCAAGGACATTATGAGGAGGACACACAGGAGACGACGTGGCAATAGTCAATCTTCTGTATGTGTGTGTGTGTGAGTGTGTGTGTGTGCGTATGCATGTGTTTGTTCTACTTGTAAGTTCTTGTAAGCCAAGTGCTTAAGCTGAAGTCATGGGAAGAAGGCCCAAAGCAAAGCTCCAGAGCGAAATGCAATAGACGCTAGAGAAGACGGCAAATGGGCGGGAGGAAGTCTTCACTCGTACTTGGGCTACAGTTGAAATATGTCAAGTGAATCCTGGCTGGAGGTCTGAGTCGGAGCCTGAGTAATGACGGATTGTTAACCACTTAGACAGCCTGAAGCACGATATCAGTGCCTTCGCCGGATCAACAATAGACTCGCTAAGACAACATAAATAATCAAGCAAATAATTATCGTGCAAAAACTTTAAGTTCCGTTTCAAAAATTCATTTAATTAATGTTACTATGCATTCCATTTTTTACCATTTTTACTTGACTAACGTATATATTTTATAGTTCCATTATGAGAGTGTTGTTCGAGAAAATTTAAATGCATTTTAATTTACGAATGTTGTGTTTGATCGAAATTGATTTAGAAAATTCTTTACCAAACAAGAAGAAATTCACCTATTCACATCTACAATTAAATTTAAATAGAATCTATAAGAAATATTAGGCAAATGGTAATTAATTTTACAGAAATAAATTTCTTTTTAATTGAAAATACTTATAAAAAGTAGAATTGCAAACATTAATCTATAGAACAATTCGTTTGAGTAATTCAGAAAAGCTATTGTCTGCCTTAAAATCAGATCTTATAGTTAATAATGATATTTCACAAACAAAAAAAAAATTACTGTTGGAGTTCTAAGTATACATAAAAAGTAAAATAATTTTTTTTCAATCTAAGAAATATTTAGCCTGGAATTAAGAAGAAAAAAAACACGGACTTTTAGTCACAACCATCCGTTTTGGGAATATACGGATAAGGTGAGTACCATTCAGATCGAGTAAATATGTTACAAGTCTCATTAAGATAGATCTAAGAGTGAGCGACTTGTTTGTCTGGAAACAGACCGATATGCAGATATTTTTAAGCCACATGGAAACGAAGGCATATTTCAAGACAACAAGTCCGAATTTTAGACAGCCTTAACTTGTCAACTAACTAAGCCGATTTTCAATGGCTAAGTCGAAAAAAGTTTGAAGTTTTCTTAAGCTTTGACTAATCCACACTGGTCTTTTATGTTTATATCTGATTATGGGACTCTCATTGCAGAAAAATTGTTTTTTACGGTCTGCAACAACTCAAGCAAATTCCCTTTTCAACTGGGGCAAACTTACTTCATATTCACCTGACATTTTAATTAAACTTAAGTCTGGCAATAAATAATAAATTGAATTAGCCATATTCAGCAGACTCACCTGGGATCCAGTGATGGCACATCTGTGCCGGCACTGGCACCTGTTCGGGCATTATTGTGATTCTTGCTGGAGCTGCCACTCATGAGACGCATCGTGCGCGGCTCCTCGGGCGTCTCGTGATGCAATCGACTCTGCATGTGATGCGCATAGCGCAGTGGTTGATCGGCATAGGAGAGGCCCTCGCCATCGTCCGTATCCTGACCCGATTCCATGTCATCCACATCCTCAACCTGGTCATCTGCATCCTCATCATCATCGTCCTCGTCCAGATCCGAGCTGTCCATGTGTCGTTCTGAGCGCTATAAATGCGAAATAATTGAGATTATTAAGTTCTTTTGGGGTTGGGGGCTTGCCGAAAAAAGAAAAGAAAGGAAAATCGCTTACCTCATTCAGGGAACGACTGCTGCCAACAATGATGGTGCCGCCACCCTTATTCTGGCTGCCACCCGATCCGCCGCCGCCGCCATCACAATGAATTCCCGTTGAACACTGCTGCATGCTACCCGGCTTGGTTAGTGGATCACATTTGGCACTCAAGCTGCCATCCGTCGATTTGCATTCCACGCCGCGCATCTGGATGCCCTGGCCGCACGAAACGGAGCACTGTGGAGCAGAGAGATGGAGTGGAATGGGGGCCAGCATTAACATCCATAAGCATTATAAATTATTGCAATATGTTTCACTGAGGGCGCAATAAAAATTCATTTGTTTGCACAAAAGCTGACGAGCTGGCACAAAAACCGAGCCATGACGAAGTGCTGTCGTCAAAGTGAAAGTGGCCATTTGGCCCCCCTCCCCTTCCTTTGGGGGATTGGAGCAGCACTACATGGGTTTGGTCAGGCGAGTAAGTTCTACACCCTACCCCCACCCCCTACCCCCTCCCACATTATCTTTCTTTGTGCACGCGCTCACGCATATAAATGCAAATTTTCATATTGTTTGCGTTTCGTCAGTCTCCGGTTAAATGCGGCGTATGTGAAACGTAACGTAACGCAACGTAACGTAATGTTTTCAAGTGACTCAACTCATTGTTTATCTACACCCCCTTTTATGCATCTACTACCCCCTGCAGCACAACCTCCTCTTGTAACTTTCCATCTTATTTTAATGGCGCTTAATTTTGTGGCATATACGATGTGCATACTTATTCCATTAATGTGCAGAAGCATCAAATGTGTTTTTTAATAGGCTCTCTGGCTGGTTGGGTAGCTGGTCTAATACCCTTCCATCTGATATTTTGAATTAAGTACCAAAAATGTAACTTTTAGTATTATGTTTGCATATTCTTGGTTAGCAATAATATGTTAAATGAATTGGGCCGGGGCGAGAAATGAGCTTTTCTGAAACCGAATTTGGTTCTCGTAAATTAAATCATTCCTATTAAAATAAAAAACTAAAAGATTCATTAGGCCATCAATACTTAAGCAAAATCTGAGTCTTATAGTCATCAGTTCCAATAGAACATTTTCGCTCCTCTGTCATACAAAAGCAAGGGTATTTTTATATAACTCGTATTTTATTTTCGATTTCATCTCAAAAATACTCGTGCTGTTTGTCATTAACATGCAAGTCGTAAAAATCTTTTTTTTTACAAACTTGTAATTCTTGTTTCTTTTGTTGTTAGTTGATAAAGTACTAAATAGGCTGAATTTGAGCTTATTATTTTCAAACATTGTAATCCACTTCGAATTAAAAGCTATAAAAGTCACTTTGGCTTAGGTCACGGGTTGGTAGGGAACACACATGAAACCACCTAGGCAGACACCACTATCCCCTATGCCCCCAACGTACGTAAAAAATATAAATAAAAAAAGGCCAACAATGTTGACCAACATTCAGCGAAAATGAAAACAAATAAAATCCAAACTCTAGACAATTCAATTAAGCAACACATAAACTTGACACCCCTGGCATGTTCAACAACCCCTAAGCCAGCCCCTAAGCTTACACCACAAACATACACACACACACATGTATATATAAATATATATATATAAATATATATATATATGTACATACATGTATGTATATAAATCGAGTCGCACATTAATAAACTTGCACTTTAAATGAACGGCAGCGAAATGGACTCGATAAGACGGAAATGTCGGGTGTAAATAGCGTATGCTTGCAACAGGAGCAGGAGGGGTAGGAAGGGGTTTGGAGGTACTTGCGGCCAGACAAACTTAAGCAGCAGCTACCACCGGCAAGTTGATTAAGTTGAACGGCTATAACCGGGAAGAGGCTTCATTCAGTCTTGAGTCTAGCGGCTTATTACGAGCCAGCAAGCAAAGTAAATTGCAAAAAACATCACAACGAAAACACCGTAAAAACTAACGCGCCGAAACTTAAATGCTCTCCACGTGAAATCCACAAATTTATATATTCTCTATTTAATATATATAGATATGAATTCAAAACTGGAGAGTCGATACTTAAATGTCCTTTCAGCAAAGTATACGTTGTCTATTTGTAATAATTTATACAAATTTAAATGCATAATTTTGCATTGATATTAACTCACTGAAAACACATGACCTGAAGCCAGTTTTACATATATTTAATTTAAACAATTCGATACATTCGTTGCTCACCTCGTATTCAAAATATCTTTACCCTAGCTGATTTTTGAGGAAACTTCATAGGTCATGTTTCCTTCCAAGAAAATCGAAAGGAAATGTTTTTAGCTATGCAATTTGGTTTTTGATTTTTGATTTACATTTACACTGTTTTAATTTTAAGCGAATATTAATTTGCAGAGATTTGTGAATAAGTGAAAGTGAAGAAGTATTTCATTTGGGCGAATTCCTGTTTCTACTGAAAATGCTCTTTAAAGCCACACATATTAATAATGTCAATAGCACTAAGCAATTCTTGCTCTTATTATTTATTATTATTTGGGGGCCTCATGCTCTGCGATCTAGTTATATATTATGTTCCTCTTTCTGATACAATAATTTCAGCATCAGCTCTGATTCTTGCACGCATTCACGAAGTTCAAATTTTAAATTTTGTTAATTAAAAAAGTGTAAGGCTTAAAAAATGTGATATCTGTTCATCTTCTAAACTAAAGTAATTGTAGCTAATTCATAAAATAATGCCAGCTATTCTGAATGTCTAGGATCAGCTAATGTACACATTGATATGTGTTTCATTCCTCAAATGATGCCAAGTATGCAGTACGTTAGGTCAGCTAATGTACCCTAGTTTCTTTGTTAGGGCATATGAAACTAGTAGCCGTCTGCACATTTAGCTAAGTACACACGGTGGCCAGACACGGCCTCTCGTCATCGTGTCGGTCTCCGTCTCCGTCTGCGTCTGCAACTTCAACCACGTTATGTCTACGACTTGAGTTCAGTTTGGTCTGCGTTGTGCCGGCAAAAAGTGCATGATTATTACACGAGTTGCTGTTCTTGTTCTTGTTGTTGTTGTTGTTGTTATAGTACTTACACCGGTCCAGTCCTCCACCTCCCAGTGCGGACACTCCTCAATAATGCAGGTCTCCTGTGTTGGCGGCTTCGGAGTGCGGCACATAATATCTGCAACCTGTTACCAATACGGCCAAGACACAAAAAGATGGAATAGAAGAAGAAGAGTGTGTGAAACATGGATATAATAATATGTCTGCTAGTGTATATTGTCGAGTCGAGTCGACTCTCGCCACTTTTATGCAAAATTAACAGCGTTTAAGAGTGGGCGGCACTTTGGTAATAGCCACTTGCATTCCAACAATTTTATTATTTTTGTTTTTTGACCATAGCAACATAGCAACTTGTCCCTTTCAGTTTCGCTTACCCTCGTTTTGATGCCGTTGGTCTCCTCGGCGCAGACAACCATCCGCTCACGGTAGCCGTGCCCACAGAGGCGACTGCAAGTGCTCCAATCGTCGGTTATCCAACTGCGGAAGAGGCGGACAAGTGTGTTAGAGTATCCAACAACTACACCATAGAGTGGAGTAGACCGCCACTTGCGCGGGCGTTTTTTATTTTCATTTTTATTCTTTCTTTTTTTTTTTTTGTTGAATTAGTTGAACTAAATTGTTTCGAAAACAAGTTGCCAGCTGACCGCCTCTGCGGTTAAGCTAAATAAAAAAAATGCTAAAAATAAACGGAAGAGAGCAGAAAACAGCAAAAAAGCGTCGACGCCCTCTATTTGATGTAATGTTAGACACTAAAGTGCATGGCGTTTAATGCAGACAAATTATATAGTTGGCTGAGTCATTTGCAGGTCGCGATGTGGGGGAATGGGCCAAACAAAGATTGAGTTGTCAGTAAATGAAGACAACTTTCCGTAGAGAGCCATGAGTTATTTGAAACAATTTACATCGGTTACTATACAAATTATTATCTCCAGAACGGCATTATTTTCCATTTAATTACCAGTTTGGTTAACTTGAATGTATTTAGTTATTCATTCCATATTCAATATTCCAATTATTCTGATCTAATCCAATTTAAATATAATACAATGCAAATGCTAAATTAATAAAATGAATTTATATGAAAATAAATTCAATTGTCTAGTAAAGTAAAGTAAAAAATAGTAATGTTTTAACAAATATGCTGACAAAATTCTAAAAATGTATGTCAAAGTTGTCTAAAACTGTTTTTAAAAAATAAGCAATAATTAACGCCTATTCACCCAGAATTTACATCTACTAAAACACAAGAACATTTACAAGTATTTTACAACACTTTTCAGTTCCTGTGAATATATGAAAAAAAAAGTTGTAAGCTATTTTTTTATATATTACTTGAACATATTTATTTTCTTATATTTTTATTTAAAATTTTTAGAGCAACTTAAATTCTTTTAAAATCCAAAAAACATAATAATTTAAAATATCTTAGTTCTATAGCGAAGATAACATATTATTTATCAGATATAACAGGTACTTATAATTTCAGTTTCTCTGTTCATTAACTACGTGAAATTTGGCAAATAATGTGAAGTAAAAGATCTTTCTTCTTGCATTGTTTTTAAGTTGAAAATTTCATCTTGAGTATCACACACTCAATTAAACCCACCCCTCACAGGTCTAGACTGCATATGTAATCCTGTGCTATCTCGACTATCTTGCGCTATTTGGCAACTCTGGCAATTGCCCTTATACAATACAGCTCAATTGCAATGCTCATGCATAACTAACAACTATCATAAGTCTCTGGCAAACAGACAATGCTCTCTTCCAGATAGCTCTGGCAGGGAGACATAGCCCCAGCCAGCTATTAGCAGATCCCCAATGCTGCAGTAAGCGTTGCCAGAAACAGAAACCTCAAGACAGCCAAAATCACGGCCAATAATTGATGTCCCAAACGACGGAGAAGGCGGCCCACAGCCGCGAACAGCAATAAGGAGTCGGAACGCCAGAGAGCAACACAGACGACCAGAACGAAGCAATTAAGCAGTGCTCGACTGGGTGATGCCCTGTAATATCTGATTTATTATATAATTCAATAAAATTAAATCTTGAAGTATTTATAGTTGAACAACAGTAAATGTTATAAATAGCAAATAGAGTTATTCTAACTTCCATAATCTCTTTGCTGACACGTATGCTCGAGAACAG
Source organism: Drosophila kambysellisi (assembly GCA_035042185.1). NCBI lineage: Eukaryota > Metazoa > Arthropoda > Insecta > Diptera > Drosophilidae > Drosophila > Drosophila kambysellisi. The sequence continues at coordinate 1,586,679 of JAWNLS010000939.1, forward strand.
ACTTGATTATTTAAAATAGTATTTATAACTAATAAAAATGACTCAATAAAAAAACAGTTTATAACATTAGAGCTATCTTACAATTTAAGAAATTAACCAATTATTACATAATAGTTTAATGATCATTAGCTGCTGGGGACTCCGACTATCCCTATTGAGACACAGATTATTTGTATATCTACAATTTATTTTGTATTTATAATGTCAAACGTTTGCTTCTTGCTTTTCTATAGACTTCTGACACCTTCCACAATCTACCCAATGAACAGGGTATTCAAATGGAAATCCAACAGCAACAATGGACAACCGCACTGAACGGAGATTAGAATTTGAGGCGCTGGGCGCGAGACACTCGCAAAATTGGTGTAAACTTTCGGTTCGGTTTTCGAAAATGTCACAAAACGATAAATAAAGAGTGGGTAGGGGGTGAAAACAACAGACAAGCGAGAGGCAGCCCGAAGCATGGAGCATGGAGCACGGAGCCAGGCACAGTCATCGTAACCTCCTCCGTCACTGAGACAGGCTGGGCGATAATGGAGCCGGGGTAGGCAATCAAAACGTGCGCACGATAACCAACGCCATTTAAATTGATAGCTGGGCAGGTGGACTCTGGCGGAGTGGATGGGAGATGGAGGGTGCAGGACTTGTGGCATTGGAGGTAGCAGAGTAGCTTAGGGAGTTTGGGCAACTGTCAGAGCTGTACTTACCGCGGCGGACAGCTGTGTGTATTACATGGAACCACCGATGGCTCCGGGTGATTAGCAACGCTGCAGAGCGTCTCATCGACATCAGCGCCAGTTAGACGATTCCTGCATATAGGACGAGACATTTTGTAACCTAAGGCGTAAAAGAAATAGCAGAGAGAAACAGAAATAAAGAATGAAAGAAAGAAAGAGAATGTTAGTCCATTGGCAAAAGGCTAAAATTCGAACTGGCATTTTGCAGCCAGACAACCGTTGCTGCCATTGCATTTTAAAATCAATAAATGTCTGAAACTGCTTTTAGTCAGTTGGGTGGGTTTTGTCGTGCAACTTTAATGTCACTTAGGCACTTAAGACAGTCACGGAAACGGTAGCACAAAGTTTAATGGAAATTCTTCCCTCGTCCCCTTTTGGCCAAATGGGAAGTTTTAACCCAACAGAATATTTAAATATTTCTTATGAAATTTCTCCATTCTCTTCACCAAACATGTATATTTCTACGTTCAATTTTCGCGTTGCAGTGAATATGGGAAGATAATTTAAGTAATTAACTATATTTTTCTAAGCTCGTAAATATTATGAAACCTTTTTTAAAACATTTATTAAACGGTAAAAGTCTTAAAAATATTTATTAAATTAATTTAGAACAATTTATATGTAAATTATATTATTTTTTGTAATATTATTATAAAGTAATTTATGAAAAGATTATCCGAACTATCCACCTTATATTCAAATGTATATATCAAAGATGCTATGTTTCATATAAAACTATTATTTTTATATTCCTCGAAGAATTCATATTAAACCTTTGCTAGAGCAATTATTACCTCAATTCATTTCAATTTAAAAGTGTTTTCCATACAAAAAAATTATTCGAATTGAATTAAAAAGTAAAATATTATTAATATTCCACAGAAGAGAAAAAATTAACTGATTTCTTTTCTCATCCTAAGTCAAACCATTTATTTATCATTAGTTATCGAAATTGACATAAACAACTGGAACTATTTTTTTTACTACTATTTTAGTTTTAACGACTCTTTAAGTCCAGTTTAATTTGAAAATCATTGAAGTCAAATGCAGACATCTTTATAATTTACAGAGTTTTAAAGTTAGTAATTGTAAGAAAAGTTTTCTCAATTCAATGGGTTAACAAATGCGAAATGCGAAATGTGCAGCTAAGCTGAATGGGCTGGGCTGGATTGGAGGTTCTCTTCTTGCTCAAAGAGGGGCACGTCCGGAAATTGGAAGTGCAAACACAGAAGCAGCAGAAAGAGGCTGCACATTCAGTGAGAGAGTTGGAGTAGGTGAACAAAATAGGGTGCTTGAGGTGGGTATGACAGCAAAATAAGTCGCACAATGCATAATGCCATAACGATCTGTCAGTTTGAAAAATAGTTGGAAGCTGGTCGCTTTTTCTTGCATTCGATTCGACTCGATTGTAAACAGTCTCCTTGGAGCACAGATGGTACGATTTTCAGCTATTGAATTTCGTTTATGAGCTTCATTGTGTGCGCTCAGGCAACGTCATCGTTATCCTTATCCTTAGTTTAACCCCATCCCCCCTAACTTGCCCCTCCAAACATCATCATAGACGTCAGCTGGCGCCGCTGCTGCTGCTGCTGCCTCTGCTGCGTATTCATGACACAATTGGCTTAAGGCAATTGGTAATATCCTCTCTTGGCATTTATGTCAATTGTTGTAACGCAAAAAGTCGACTTCATGCTCACGGCAACGAGAAACAGAGAGAGAGAGAGAGAGAGAGAGCGAGAGACAGAGAGAGGGATATAGATAAAGATACTGGCATGTGGCATGTGTTGCATAGCTTTTGGGCACTGCCACAGCTGGAGGCAAGGGGATCAAACGGTAGCTAACTGTTTGCAGCTTCATAGGGGTCCAATGAGTGGATTTAAAAAGCTGACTGCACCCAGCATGTTGGCCATATCAAGCTCTGCTCAGCAATGGGGAGTCTCCTGTCATTAATATTGATGATAATTTATATTGAAGCGGAAATGTTAATGCTCACTGCAGATTTCTTAGAAACTCGACATACAGCAGATGCAGTAGAATTTATATGGGAACTGAATAAAAAATATGAGTTTCAGTCTTGGCTGTTGCCCTTTGTTTAATGTTTGCTAAATTAAGTTAAATCAAAGTGGGAAATAGACCGATAGTAATAATAATAATAATAATAAATGTATAATAAATCATATAAAAAGGTTTTCAACCAGTCACTGTTTTAATAATAGGGAATTAATGTGATTTTCAAGCGAGCGTTTAATTTGCTTCTTTTAATAATGAAGCTCTTCTATAAATTAATTAAGCAATGCTTAAATCTGTTACTAAGGACTTCAAAATATATGAAATCCATTTACGAATAATCTCAACCATATCCTGACTTTAAAAAGTTTGAATCGGGAAAAGATAAGATTTTCTTGGAGTATAACGCCTAAAGTAGCAATCGGACAAAAGATGAGTTTTAAAATTTTATATAAAACATTTTGTTATCTTAAAGAAACTCACCAAAATTTTTAAATAATATTAATAACTAGTGGATACGTCAGCCTGACTAAGATAATCGCTCATTCTTTTTATTTTTAAGACTGGGTAACTTAGTGAAGTCTTAAAACCAAAATAAAACAAGTAAGATGCTGTAGTCGAGTTGGCTCGACTACGATATACCCTTAACCCAGTTGTTAAATATACTTTAGTTTTATTGGCAAATTTCCCTTTAAAATGATTTGCACTCAAATGTTGAGTTCTGCAAGTGCATTTCTCATAAGCAGATACATACATAAATACACACGTACACGAAACATTACTTATCGGGGTTCTGCAGACAACACACAAATATATTGACGCTAGCGTCGATTATCATGCCATCTCTTTCTCACACATGCGCTCACCTATTTATATGCATACAGAAAATGCTTGCGGCTGCTGATAGAAATGAGATCAATATGATAATATATTATAAATATAACTTTGGTGTTTCTTGTCCGATCTTAATGAAATTCGGAAATTGATCAATAATATGTATATGTATGTTATGTATAAATTAGAAGTCTCTGCCTCCTAAATTGTGGAATTTATTGCAATCGGAAATCGAAATGTATCGATAATTCAGAATCTGAGGCAGTTATCGATCAAATAAAGCAAACTTGATCTCCGCCTGGTATACGAGAACTTATATTCCAAATTTGAAGTCGCTAGCTCTTATAGTCTCTGAGATCCGCGTGTTCATACAGACGGACGGACGGACGGACGAACGGACGAACGGACGGACAGACGGACAGACAGACGGACAGGTCTATACAGACTCGGCTGTTGATCCTGATCAAGAATATATATACTTTATGGCGTCGGAGATGCTTCCTTCTGCCTGTTACATACATTTGCACAAAACCATTATACCCTTTTTTACCCATTTTTAATGGGTTAAGGGTATAATTAGAGAGACGACTTGTTAGACATTTAATTAATTAAATTAAGCTTAAGAGGTTGGCTATCGAAGCAATGTATTAAGATCTATTAATAACTATAATCAATACATACTCTATCTTCAACTAAATTCAATTTAGATTAGGCATATCCTGCATCATTCTCACAGTCAATTATCCGCCCTTAACATATCTGTCAAATGTGATGAACCTAGATAGGCCTCCACTAAAATTACGACCAATTGGCCAAGGCAATTGTGTTCGGTTCCGCAACTGGGTTCACAGCTAGTCACATATTTAGCCCAGATACAAACGATCATTAAGTGCCACTCATTTGGTAAAACTGGCACAGTTTCCCATTAAGCATAAAAATAAAAGAATATCCAACCAAGTTTGATATCAATTGGAGCGGTGTCACGTAGCCAGCTAAATGCAGTAAGTGGAAATGCAGAGAGGTATTCGAAATATGAATGGAGAATGCGACATAATTGACCAACTGAAGTGGATGCAGCTATGGGTCAAAAAGTGAGTAAAATAAATGTTCATGTCAAGGACAGGACACGGGTGTCCTGCAGGGGAGTAGAGCAAAAACATGAGACATGGACATGGACAGTAGACATTAGTTTGATGTTTGGAACGTTAATTTAGGTGGTCCCCAAGGACTGACTAGAAGGCGACTGCATTTGACATTTAAGTGACATGTAAGGCGGGCAAAAGCTGAAATGTAATTAAAGCAGCGAGTGATGGGCGATGGAGAGGGGTGCATGTGGCATGGCAACACCCACCAAATTGAAGGCACCTAAACGATATTGCAATTAAAATTGAAAAACAATTGATTTTGCCATTTGCAAGAGACGGGCCACGATAATGACTAAGTAAACCCGCAGTACTCTGGTATTGTCGGAAATTAACAAGTTCCGCCACTGCGGCCATCTTGTTGTTGGCGTTGTTTTTGCCACCACCACTACCCCTACCCCTGGCTCTGCCCCAAAAACTGACATTTATCAAGCGGCAAACCGATTATTTGTGTTTGGCATTTTTGACGGCCTAATGGCCGAAAAAGCTCGCGCAAAGTTGATTAAAAATGCATGGGGCCACAAAAATATGAGAGTGTTGCCCCAAAGTTTGTTCTACTAGTCCAAACAAAATGTACGGGCATTGGTTGGGGTGTGTTGGGCTGTGGATGTAGATGTGGATGAGTGGGGAGTGGGGAACATTGGTAGTATTTGTTTTGGTTTAACGCCATAACCAATCGCACTCATTATTTTCGGTATGTGCGTGTCTGAAAATTTGTCTATTCAAAATTCACTTTGAATCGATTTTTCTATTAAGATTAATAACGATTTCTATTTCGTTTAGCAGGCAATTTGTTCTTCTCCTTCTTATGTCCCGTTCATAAAAAAATTACTTTAAAACTGGTTAAGAATCGATCATTCTAATTTCGTGGTCCAGTATAAGAGATCTATAAGAATCCTTGATTCATATATAAATGAACCAAATTAATTTATTTTAGTAAATTAAGTAACTTTCGAACTGTATTCACTTGCTTAAGGCTTATAAGCGCAGTATCTGCTAGTCGAGCAGACTCAACGAGTTTCCTGTGCGTGGTTTTTAATTCAATTATTAGCTGTGGGGTGTGTTGCTTTGAACATAGATCAACATAATGCATTAATATCTTATGCTGTGCTGTGGGAGTGGACTTAATAAATTATGGGCCATTTATGGAAAAGCTTATATAATAGGTATTTTAGGAAACATGCAGATACTCGAGATTTGTAGATTGAAATCAATACTTTGAAACTATATCTGCTGCAAGAATCGGTGTAGTTGTGCTTGTTCGCAAACCGAATGAATCAGGTAACTTTGGGCATTGAGTATAACACCCAAGTTATATTACCTCATGTTGCTCATCATGTTGGGCACACACATACTTGGAGCACTTGTGAACTTTTGTGAACTGAATCCGAAAACTTCTGACGTCGACTTTCAGCTGCATGCAAAGCAATTTATGAACCCACTCACAGCCAGGAGGTTGATTGTTAGTAGAAAGCAGAAGTTAACCTTAGGCTGACTAACAAACAAAGTTGGATCGCATTCGAGACGCTGCCGAAAGGTAGTCGCCAGCTAATCGACAAACTTTACTTGCTAATATATTATTTCGACGAGACTATTAATCACATAAGTATATATATATAAATATATATATATGTCGTAACCAAATATAAGAAAAGACATCCATAGGAAAAACTTTAAGCCAAGAAATTTGGTGCACTGTTTTCAACGGCACGAAGCAGGGCAGCACAACTGCCACTCGATTGCCATGCAAACATTCAATCGAAACAAATTCCAATTCAATGAAAATAAATGAGCACGACAAATAGCTGCCTGCTACACACACTTACACACCCCTAGTTTCATGCCATTTTTTTTTTCTTTTTTGGGGTGGTTAGGGCGTATAAAAAACAGACAAAAATTTGACAGCTTTTCGCGTACGGGAAAAAGATTACAAACGGCAACGTGGCACGCCAATGCCTGTGGCAATGTTCTTGACATATTCCACTTGTTTATTTACACTAGGGACTCGATTCGACTCACAACTACATAAGTACATTCATAAGAACTAAGGACTAAGGACCGAGGACCGAGGACCGAGGACTAAGGACTTACCGCCGCCGCAGGTGACGGAGCATTGCGACATCGGTGCCATCTCCCAATAATAGAGCGGTTGCGAACAGGAGTTGCCATCGCCCCCGCAAACCCCGCAGCCGTCGATTTTCTTCGTTGAGCCTATTTTCAAATCGCAGCCGACGCGCTGAAATGAGAGAATCAAATAGAAAAGAACAGTTAGTGGCAAGGAATGACCAAATTGGAATACTCTTTCAAATTAAGGCAATATTTAGAAAAAAATATTAGCCCGATTCTTTCTATGCAAACTAAATTTATTTAATGTTGAGTAACATCAATATTAAAAATATAAAAAATTCTTTAAAAGAATGCAAAAAAATAAAAATATATTAAAATAAAAAATTAATAAATATACTATTCCAATATTGATAGCATGTCCATTAATATGAAATCTGGGTATTAATCTTTCGTATTTAAACCCAATAATTTGGTAAAATCCTCTTTTTCTACATACTTTATCTCTGATTATTAACCTTTTATGATTTAATTGAGTTTTCTATGATTCTTCCCAATATATACAATAAAATGTAAACCATTTCACAGACTTATCATGTGTTATATTAATATTTTATTTTGAATTTTAAATTTTTTTTTTTTAAAGTGGATGGCCTGCATATGGCCAGCATTAAATAAATTATATTTCAATATAGTACCTTGAATTTCATAATTATTTGTAGAAATTTAGCTTCATCAAGGTATCATCAACAATAAGATTGTTTCATTTTTTACATAAATGAATAAATGAATATTTTAAATAAGTGAAAGGGTCAGATTTAGTTTTCTAGAAATGGAAATTTTGTTTTATTATTTATCTTTAATTAGTTAACTTTAATTTATAGAATTTGTACAAATGCAAATTTCATTACAAAATTGGAATACCCTTGGAAAGTGTGTTCAAACGATGGGAACACAAATAAAAGAAATGCTACGTAAATAAGTGTAAATCAACTGTTAGCGGTATCATATCGTAACCTATTGGCAAACAAGCACACACCCACACACACACACACAAACCTACACACGCAAACATGCTGTAGCAGATGTAATAAATAAAATATGGAAATCAATAAGAATTCGTTGCATAAGCTCAAGCGCAAAGCACTGACAAACAAACAGTTGCGCGAATCACTCGAATCTACTTATGATCTATCTGTGAGTGTGTGTGTCTGTGTGTGTGAGTGTGTATGACTATGTGTGTATACTCTTACTAGTATCAATGAATGTTATGCAGCTGGTGCCGCATGTGGCATGTGCCACTGTTTCGAATGATGCGTATTGAACTCGGATATCAAAGGAATGTTATTTAAGACACTGCTATTTGACATGTGGCACCAGGGTAGGGTTTTGGTTGAAAAACAAGCAACATTTTCTAAGGGATGTGCTATTTGTACAGAATATTAAGATTATGTCGTTTTTGATGCAGACTTGACATAGTTTATTTATTTATTTATTATGTATTAGTATTCAATGCTGTTCGGTTGGATGTCAGATTGTAAAGGAGTTGAGCTCGTCAACTTTGGTCAAAGCGATTAGCTAATAGATAGAAATTAATAAATAAAGTGTGCCAAATTTAGGCACTCAACTTTTTTTTATAATTTGATACTTTGGTTTTGTGCAATGTCCGCCATGCTGTTTGTCTGTCTGTCCTCCGTCCGTCTGTATGAACACAACTTTTTTAGACACCCTTAGATATAGAGATTTAAGACTTGGAAAGTGCTCCGAACAGATAAAGTGTTAAGATTGGATATTCGATATTCGCAAATTGATAATGCAACATATTTGCCACAACTTTATGGCTACAGTCACCACATTTGGTTTGTGGGTTGTTGACGATGTACTTCAAAGATCGGCAAATGCCACGCCCACCTCCGACGCCCCCAGCCAACACATCCCTTAAACTTTTAAATAGCCATATCTGCCGAAGTTTTTGAGTTGGAAACGTCAACTGTTGCTGGTAGTCGACTTTAAGAACCGACAACAAATGCTACGCCCACTTTGCCAATGCCGATATTTCGGAAAGTGTTAATTGATAAATCCGTATATTCCCCAAAATTTTAAAGATAGAGTGACCAAACTGGGAATGTAACTCCTCAAGGAATCGGCATATAACTTTTTGGACCACACCCACAACCGCCGCCCCAAGGAACTTCAGCACTAGAAACTTGAAATTCGCGTACCTTCCGTAATTTATAAGCTAGAGTCACAAAATTTTAAAAAGTAAGTTAGTGGTAGCTCGTCTAATAGATCGATAAAAAAAAATTGGATGGCCACAACCATTTCCGGCCCCAAAACCAATAAATTCCCATATCTCCCGCAATTTAAGAGCTATAGATGCTAAACTTGGAAGGTATATTAGATCTAACTAACAAAACTTTTGTTGGCCACGCACACTCCCGCCTCCAAAATTTCGAGAAGCATATATCCGTCGCCCTCCGTTGTTTGTGTATTTGTATTTAAATTCTTTGTTCTCATTTTGTTGGGTCCCAACTTCAAGTCGGTCTTTCTGGTCCTTGAACAGTTACGTAATAATCACATCGTAATCTTTGCAAACAGGGAGGCCATGCGAGGGTTTCCAGTATTCGAATCCCAAGACTTTACTGGACTCTGCCTTAGTCGCCTTTTCGTATTGGTTGGCCTCTAAGCGGATGCTTAACGACTATCCAGGCAATACCTGGCCTACTACCGGAGGTCCGGAGTCGCTTACACTACACAGGACAAGAATAGATTTTCTCATTGCCATGTTAATGAGGATCAATGAATTTTCACCAGCAAGAGGTACTTATCTGGGTAGTGTCATCCCCGTGTCATATCAGTCGCCTCATACGACAAACTATGACTAGCTGTGGTGGTATCCTTTTACCCATCTCACCACTTGGGTTTTGTATGTGTATGTGTGTGTATGTGTATGTTTGTGTGTGTGAGTGTCAGGAATATATATGTTGTTGTACAGCAATATTATTTTAAGGTTTAGATAGGTGACAATGAATAATGCGTTTATAATTTATGCATGTCGGTTGTTGGCGATGTACTTCAAAGATCGGCAAATGTCACGCCCACCTCCTCCACGTTGTAAATGCGTAAGTGCGTCTGGTCGGGACTTAATTTATTTTTTAATTATTAATTCTAATTGTTTTGTCTAGCGATCACGGAAGAGCACGCAGTGTAACGCATCAGTATCCACTTCCACTCCTGATGAGTTTGTAGCACGATTGGAGGAGTGCGGATTGATCAGCACACAGTGCATTGGCCGGCCATCGAACTCACGCTCATGATAGGCATCCACAGCCATTTCAGCGTGCTCCAGAGACTTGTAGATGACCTCCGCTGAGCCCGGACGCACCACGCGCGCATCGTACATGGGCCCAATGCCATTGAACAGCTCCTTCATGTCGGAAGTGGTGACATTTGTGTGCAGATTGCTCACCAGCAGACGATAGCCGGCCTTATTATTTGCCATGCTCTTCATCGACGGTGGATTGCGACGCTGATGCATGGACATCGAGGATATGGACGCCGGTCCAGACATATGTGCCTTAGACGACACATTGCCATTCTCATTGGCAAATATGCCATGGGGGACCCAAGGATCTCTTTGGGCGCCAAATGGACGCGCTTGTAGCGACTCTGGCAATTTAGAGGTCGCCACCAAATTGCGCAGACGGCGCTCAAAGCGCCTATCCACATTATTCTCATGGCTAACTTCTGACGGTGGTGGCATGGACGGACGTTCCAAATGATTGAGCGCCGTCTGGTAAATTGAAAACGCTTCGTTGTCCAGTTTTGTGTTGCTGGGTGGCAATGTTATCTCCACGCCATCCATTTCCAAATACGAGCGTCCCAAACGACCGCTCACCGGCAAGCTACTCCAGTGCATCGTGCGTGAAATCTCCTCATCTTCAAGCTGCTGCATGTTGTCATAGTCTACGTAGCTACGTGGCGCAATTTCGGCGCGCGTCTTCTGGATGATCTTGTTGCGGGCGTCGTAAGGGCGACGGTGCTGGATCGGCTGGTTAATCTTGTTGACCCACTTGCGTGACTTCATTTGAGCGTGGTTAAAATGCAGTTTTTTGCCGTTGCTCCTTGTGGGTTTTTGTTTACGCCTCTGCTCAATAATTTCGTCCAGTGTAAGGTCCATGTCCATTCTTGTAAATTGGCGTTCTGCGCACTCGCAATTGTTGATTCACAGAATGCAGTGTGTGTGGAAGTTTGTATCCACTATTACTATTACTAGTACTATTACTTTTACTAGTATCAATGAATGTTATGCAGCTGGTGCGGCATGTGGCATGTGCCGCAGTTTCGAATGATGCGTATTGAACTCGGATATCAAAGGAATGTTATTTAAAACACTGCTATTTGACATCTGGCACCAGGGTAGGGTTTTGGTTAGAAAACAAGCAACATTTTGTAAGGTATGTAGTATTTATACAGAGTATTAAGATTATGTCGTTTTTGATGCAGACTTGACATAGTTTATTTATTTATTATCTATTAGTATTCAATGCAGTTCGCTTTGATGTTAGATTGTAAAGGAGTTGAGCTCGTCAACTTTGGTCAAAGCGATTAGCTAATAGATAGAAATTAATAAATAAAGTGTGCCAAATTTAGGCACTCAACTTTTTTATTATATTTTGTTATTAATATTTAAAGGTCTACCATTTAATATTCCTTTTGGTTAAATAAAGCAATTAAATTATTTTTAGCTGGAAACGTACTTGGATTGTGAAAACACTTAGAGGAGGTCCTTTTCAAGTGCGGAGAAGTCTGTTTAAAGCCCATAAAAAACTTGTACTTGGATGTAAGGCTCAATTTAATCATTTATCTACTAGTTTAAAGCTTAACCTGGGGAAAAAAAATTAGCCAAATAGCACCTGCTCACATTTTGACAGCATTTTTGAGTTGCTACGTAATAAAAAAGGCGCCGGATGATTTACGGAATTCGCCAAATGACAAGTGGCAATTCGAAATGTAATCCAGTGCTCTAAAAAGCAAATGTTTTGATCCTAACCCATGTCAAGCAAGATCTTCGCTGTAGAATGAAATGTGTTGTGGTACTCCATATGTGTGTGTGTGTGTGTGTGTGTTTGTGTGTTTGTTGTGACTTTAGGTCTAAACCGCAAGACAAACAGCGCTAGCGAGAAATAAGCCCGCGGGCCGCATTAAAACCCACAAAACTGGCAACTTGCTATTTGATTTATTTGCAACAGATACAGATATATATTACATGTGAATGTATATCTATATATGTCTTTATATAAGTGTGGGAGTTTGCAGCGGTGGCTGCAGCATCTACTTCAGGGGACACAAATAAGGCACAACGTAAACCACATGACATATTGGCGTTTATTACAACAAATTGGGGTGACGATTTGGCGGCATTACAAAGGCGGGGAGCAACAACGGCTACGGCGTGAAACTAGGCGAAAAGTCGGATAAGGCCCAACACCAACACCAATACACACACACACCCACCCACACACGCCCACACACAAACACACACAAGCACACACTCGAAACAAATTGAACTGAAACTCAAACAAACCACGGGCAGCTCTGAAGAGGGCAAGGGAGAGGGCGTAAATTTCTAGAATAGTGCTGCAAGTCGGGCTAAGGGGATGGTGGGGTGGACGGGGGCGCAACCGTTGCCAGTTTTAATGCGCCCACAATTTCTTGTCGTTGCCATTGTCGTTGTTTTGTTGCTGTTGTTTTTGTTAGTGTTGCTGTTTCATTTTTTCTGTTGCTGCCGCTGTCGCCAACTTCGTTTAACATTATTGTAGTTGTATGCCTGCCAAACTCGTCCGTGCCCCATGAATGAGCGAGGTGTGCCTCAAAAGTTGTGCACATTCTAATAACATCAAAAAGATATGATGAAAAGTTAGGCTGTGAAAATCATAATAACCAGTTTAAGATTAAATAAGACTGCAAAGTTGAGCATTTAAAAACCTTTCCTATAAGCACACATCTATTTTTAATTTATTTATTTAATGTCAACTAAAGTCAGTTGACACAAAAAATTCAAAAATTAACAAATTGAATTAAATTAAATTAAATTTATAATCATATAAGAATATAAGAAATATTTATAAGATTTCTGGGGGTATTTAAACGCAAAATGGTCCAACATTTGTTGCATGAATTGGGGTAAATCCAATCAGACCAAACAAATTAATTAATTTGAATTAGTTAAGCATCATAAGATCAGAAAAGGTGCATGCAATCAAGTTATTAGCAAGATAGGATGTTAAAAATTTAATTCTTAAAAATGGAAATGGAAGACTCTGAATTAATTACTGAATTGTTCTTGAATTATAAATATTCATTACCCCACGTTATATATATGCCTCAACCTTGAAATCAAATATTTAATCAAAGCTCATTGTTATTTTAATGCGTTAAAAATATGTATGACAAATAATCCTTTTGCAACTTTGCAAACTCAAACTGCTTTTTGAGGTCTGTTATTATTTTGCAACATTCTATAATATCGGTATATATTCTTGAGGAAAACTACACTTGAGACATATTTTATAATAAATTTGATATTTCAAATATATTGAATTGAATATATAAGAATTCAATATATATTCGCATATTATTAACTATCGAATTTTATTTAAACTGCAGAGCTGGTCAGTAAGATATATAGTATTGCATTAAATTTAAAAAATACTATTGCACTTCGAACTCTTACCAATTCATATCAAATTGGAACTCCTTGGGCACTCCACTCGCGGCATCCTGTCATAGCATACTTTGTAGCGCGCATTTCAGTGCTGCGTTGACGGTTGAATTCCGAGAAGTGGCAACCAGGCAAACGCCAGCAGCACGCTTTATTGGCATTTCAATAGTTGGCCTTTGACTGAAGTAGCAGCAGCAGCAGCAGCATGAGTAGCAACAGCCTCCAAATAACTTCACCTCCCCCTCTCCACTAATACTACGACAAATACTCCGACGACTGCACAGCCACATGAATTGAAACCCTGGTCTGCGCCAGCATTATGATTTATTTATGCTCACGTTCATAATGATACAAAGGCGCTTGCCTTATGCAATCTGCATATATATGCATACCTAAGTACGTATTACACTGGGGCAAAGGTAACAGGCAACGGCAACAGCAACGGCAACGGCATGTGGATACCCTTTTGTTTTTATCATCACCCACTGCCGGCCTACGAGCCCTGCACCCTGCAACCACCCAACTGCGCTGACAACATCGACATAATTTATCATCTTTTAGTTTTGGAGCACAGCTAAGTGGTGGAGCTTACATACATGCACACACATACACACACACACACACACACACGGGAAGGAAGGAAGCTAACAAGCCTCACACACACTCATATCGTTGACTAAACATTCAGATTACATCGATAGTGCTTATAGTGTACAGAGAGAAGACTCGGCTCACCTGACATTTGCCCTGTATGCACATATCCAAGCTGCCGGAGCGGCAACGTGTTCCGTCCTGCACCCGTGCCGACAATTGCACAATGACGCTCTGCTCATCGTAGTGCTCCTCGGTATTGCCAGCGGCCGATTCCGGTGAGATGTCCTCCGTAAGATGCGCCGGATGGCCTCTGTTTTAGCGTGCAAGAAGCAGAAAGCAAATATGCGAATATTATCAGTTGATGGACTGTTATGGCTCATTTAATGCCTTTGCAAATCCCTGATTAGACTTTAGTCACTTTTCTTGAAGTTAAAGATTAACCTGATGCCTACACAACATATTTGTGGTATTTTAAATTGGTTCACCAAATTTATGATGATTCAGGAATTGGATTCTTTCTTACATAATTTTAGAAAGTTTAATATCTTATCGTCCAGTAATTAAACCTATGCAATTAAATTCTTATATTGAATTATATCAAAATACTCCTCCTTTTAAAAATGGTTAATTTAAAATAGTTTTATTGCGTAATTAACTTATATTGTGGGAAATTAATGAAACGGACTTAAGCTGCGAATATATAAAGTATTTCATTTATATATATTAATTTAATGTGGGCTCAAATCAGTACACAAATTTAAAAAAACCTTTTATATATGAAAATTGCAATTCAATTTAAAATTAATGTTACAACTAAAAATTTAAAAACCTGGCTTCATATTTAAAATTACTCGATTTACATAAATAACAAAATAGACAATGCTCTCAGCACGAAAGATTATTTGTTTATTATTTGGTTCTTCTTTTTATAATCCATGTATGGTTTCCGCTGGCTCCTTGCCAAGTGTTTTTTTATACTCTGAAACGAGTCTCGTCAAAATCCACAGCTGAGGGCAAATCTCGACGGGATTTGAATCATTTCCGAGTATAAAAACTAAAAAACACTCGACTTGGAGGCAGAGAAAGACTTATTTAAAGTATTCTATGTTGAAATAAAGAAAATCAAAATCAAAATCAAAAATATTAATATGATATTGGAAATGACCAAAATTTTAACGTTCGTATGTAGTCTTCCCATAAGTCAATACTTATTCAGAGATTTAATATTCGATAACTACTGCATCCTGGCTTATTCCTTTTATCCCATACCATACCAGACGTGTTTGCAAGCCACAATCTATCACAAACCGGGGAATAACAAAAAATCCGCAACTAAAGATAACACTGCAATTTAAATGACTGTGCTACCATTTTCTGCTAGCATTTTAGTCTGAAAATGGCTTAATCCACATTGGCTGCTACAATCGTTGGGCCATTGTGGCTTTTTGCCACACGAAGCTCCTTGGCCAAGCGCTTCATTTGCAACTAAATTGCACAATTTTGACGCTTAGCAAATGATTTATAAATCCCGCATGCATGTAAATTGCGAGGAGAAGAGAAATATGGAATCTAACCCCGAATGGATTAACCACAAAACTGAGAGCCGCAAGTTCCACAAAACCGAAACGGCTGCCACTAATTTTGGCCGCAAATACAAATGGTCTTAAAAAAAACTAGCAAGAGTTCTGTTTGCGAAAATGATATAGACTTGTCAAATATCCTGTAGGTTTATCCTTTATTATAGAAGATTGACCAATTCAATTTTGCTTTAATTTTCACACATACACAAAGTAGAGCTTGCTAGCAATTTGGTAGAGCGAAATATTAATTTAGGTTTATCCGAAATATTTATATATTAAGCACTAAAAACTGTTTATGGCTTAGTTAGACAAATGTATATTCCCTCTCTCTGGCAATTGCGAGGTTAAGAGCAACGTAAAAAAAAGGGAGTTCAAACTGCTTTTTTATTGTCACGCTGCTGGCGAGAATGGGTAACCAGCAGAGGCAGGCAGCTGCAACGGTCCAACGGAAGCCATTGTGAATAATGGGTGGACATGCATGGACAGTAAATACATACAACTGAAACTGGAGGCAACCAGCCAGCCAACCAGCCAGCTGCTGGCCAGGCTAACATAAGCGCATTGGTGTGGACATTAATTTAGTATGCAACAAGCTGCGAGCTGAGGGCTGAGCCGGCGACGAGTTTTACCTGCATGTCAGGGCACATGGTTCGACATAATCGTAGTGGGGTGTCCATTTGTAGAGGGTGCCATCGTAGGGGACATCATTGTAGGCGGCACACTGGTTCGCACGGAAGTCCTGCTGCTCCGGACACGGCTGCATGTTGCAGATACGATACCGGGCACTCTCGCCGCGGCAGCTGCCCGGTGTGCTGCAGCGACGCATTTGCTGCATAATGCCGCCATCGCAGGTGCGCGAACATGTCGACCATTCCGACCAGGTCGACCACTGCCCAGTGCCCGAGCCAGGGCCCGATGATCCTGTTGCGCTGCCCTTGGCACGTTTCTGTTGCTGCAATTGCGGGATAAGGATTTGTGTGTTCAATTTTGCTAATTGAAAGCTCACAGGATGGATGACATTTTTGTATGTCCAGTTGGGATTTTGGATTTTGGGATTTGGAATACTCACTTCCAGCTCATTTTCCAAGTCGGATGCTGTATTCCATGTGTCGTCGAACGCTTGACTAGCGTTCAGTTTCTTTGCCCAAGCGGCGTGTGAAAGCAGCAGGCAGAAGCTCGTCTGCAAAACACAAAATAGAAATAACAAATTTTAAATATAACTTGAAAATTGTGCTTGGGTGAGAGTCTTTATATAATGTCTATATTTTTATATATACCATCTTAAGGAAGGTTTATTCCATTTTAAAAGGTAATATATTTGACTCATTTATTAGAATAAATAAATGATAAATAAATATCTTATTTATGTTTATACATGTTTCGTATGATTGTTGCGATTCATTTTGATATATAAAATGCTTTATTAAATTTATTTTGTTTAAGAAAAACACTTTGTTTTTTAAGTTGAACTAAATTTAAAGTCTAAATAATTTTTTCAAAGTTCTGTTTTTTATACCCTTAACCCATTAAAAATGGGTAAAAAAGGGTATAATGGTTTTGTGCAAATGTATGTAACATGCAGAAGGAAGCATCTCCGACCCCATAAAGTATATATATTCTTGATCAGGATCAACAGCCGAGTCTGTATAGCCCTGTCCGTCTGTCTGTCCGTCTGTATGAAGACTCAGAGACTATAAGAGCTTATATTTGAATTATAAGTTCTCGTGTACCAGGCGCAGATCAAGTTTGCTTTATTTTATCGATAACTGCCTCAGTTTCTGAATTATCAATACATTTCGATTTCCGATAGCAATAACAAGAGGAAGAGGCTTCTAATTTATACATAACATACATATACATATTGATCAATTGCCGAAATTTCATTAAGATCGGACAAGAAACACCAAAGTTATAGTCGAGTTAAGAGATGGCATGATAATCGGCGCTAGCGTCAATATATTTGTGTGTATTCTGCAGAGCCCCGATAAGTACTGTTTCGTGTACGTATGTATGTATGTCTGTATGTATGTATGTATATGCTTGTGAGCAAAAATACTCTGTAAGAAATGCCCTTGCAGAACTGAACATTTTAAAGGGAAATTTGCCAATAAAACTAGAATGTATTTAACAACTGGGTTAAGGGTATATCGTAGTCGAGGGTTAAGGGTATATTGTTGTTAACTGATTCAATTTCGACGTGATTGTCATGGAATTAGGAAATTCTCCTCGGACTTTACGTACTTCACGATTGATTGATGTAGCTTATTAAAAATGTGTACGTTCATTAAATGCTGATGGGGAATATGTGTATCTGTTTCGAATAAATGTCTTAATTATTCAGTGACAAATTTGATCGGCTTTTCGCTACTCGCTATTCGAATTATGTCTGCACTTACTTATCAGCTAAGGCACAGCAAAAACAAAGTGAGTAACGTAATCCTAGGGCAAACACAACAATGCAGTGCAAACATGTCACCTGGTTTTATTGGCATTTCAAGTTGCGGAGATGACTTTTATATTTGTGAATAAAATTTGTGCCATCGCACGCGGCTTTCACGTTAGTCACGTTAACAATTTGCATTTTTGGCCGGAACACTGCTTTTTATATCGAAGGCACATTAACCTTAGGACACGCGTCACGTATGCCCCCATCCCCCCGCAGGCATTGAAAACAATCTCGACTTGGCGTGTCAAGGGTTATGCCATACGATGGGCGTTGGGCGTGGACCAAACCGTATGTCGTGTATCTGCTACCTCTGCTTCTGCTGCTTCTGTTGCTGCTGTTGCTGGCTCTGCCTCTGCAGCTGCTTAATGGCGTGTCGTATGCCACGTGCCCCACGCCTTTTTTTTTTTTGCGAACAACACGTAATCGGGGTTCAACTGGGTTAAGCGTTTTACTAAAATAGACTACCGTAAGAGCAGACAGTTAGCCAAGTATTTATGTGCTAAAGCTCTCCCTTTAAACCAAAGTACACCAGATTTCTCTATTCGACTTTTAATGGTTCTCAGTAATATATTCATCAAATGAATTTATTTACAAGTCATGTTTGTTAGATCTGCAGATTATACAACCCAATCCACAGTTCATTTGTAGATCGAGTGTTTATCTGACGCTTTAAGTTATGTGTATGGAATGATTTCACATTCAAGCTTATTCATATAACTTATATATAAATCTAAACATAAATATGTATTTTATTTCATTATTTTAAATTTATATTGATTAAAAAATAAATATAAACATATCAAATGAATAGGAAAACATATTAATTTGAAAAATGATTGTTATCAAATCTAAATATAAAGCCTGTCATTTTAAAAGTATTGTTTTGACATTCAACTGACATAACCCTTTCAAAACCGAACCGATTTCAATGCGGAAAACTAGTTTGGCATTCAAACTTTATTATTGTTTCACTGCCATTAATCGATTGTATCAATCGTAAATCGGTTTTCGAGCAGTTAACCAGCCAAAAGCCTCAACAACCAACTACAAATGGCCAACATGGATATGGACCACAAGTCGACTTAACAGCTTGTTTAACTTAAGGTCCAGCGCACAGCACAACCTACAACAACTGCAGCAGGGCCATCTGATGCTGATCCTCTTGACCGAGACACCGAACAATAAACAGCCGACATATGAAAGGCTAATCTTAAAGGCAAATCAACGGCAAATGGACCACAGACAAGGCAAAAGAAAAACACACTCACACTAAAGTGGAATCCACATAAATTGTGCTCTGCATGAAACATGATCCAACTAGCCTGTTACAGAGACACACAACGAGTCGAAGCTTAAGACAAAACCATTTTATAGCAGTTTAGCTGGGAATATGTAAAAACCCATTGGGCTTACAAGCACAGCCAGTCGTAGAACAGAAGAGATGGACGAACTGGCAGCTAGATGAAATGTCCGATAAACTGAATGTAGTGCAATAAAGGCTGTAAAAGAGAGAGACACACACACGAACACAAACACACTCTCGCACACACACGCACACAGAGAAACTGTTAGGAAAATCGGCGTAAAATCTCATATGTCCATCCATGCGGTTAGAAAAGCTACTAAATTACTATTTAAGTATCTATTACCACGTTTCAAGTGTTTGAGGTCCGAGCCACCACCACCGAACTTAAATCCAACCCGACATGACCCTCACCCCCACACACCCCGCTCAGCCTGCTCCCCTTAATGGAAAAAGCTTCAACCCTGGCGACCCTTACACAAGCATAAGAAAAACAAATAACAAATAACTAAAGACTGTGACTGGGCCAACAAGGCAGGTGTACAATGAGTACGTACAGGAAGTCGTGTGTTTTGTAGGTGGTCGGGTCGTTTTTTTTTTAGGGTTGTAGGTGAGGTGTTTATTTTGGTGTTGTCGGGGCATCTATGTACTGCCTGCCGCTTGCAAGAGGAAAAAACATTAGCAAACAGCACATTGGACGAGCACATTTTATGCGAATCCGGTAATTATTTATTTATGAGTTGGAGCAGTTTCAATAACTCACTTTGCCTCATCTACCCATCACCCCACCCTCTTCACAACCCACCAAAAACATGGAGGTATATTTCTCGAACATACGTCAAATGTCGAGCAGCTACCTCTGTGTGTGTGTGTGTGTGTGTGGATGTGCGTGTGCTGTGAGTGCTCAGGTCGGCGTCGGGGTCGGCGTCATCATGGCAGGAAGTCATTGTAGGTAGTTAGTTAATGTGCACAGTGGTGCGAAAATTATGAATTTGTTCCATGTGTTTGACTGAGAGGTTAATGGTTAATGGGCAATTATTATTGCTTAATGCCTCCTGATTAATGCTGAACAAAGTAAAAAGATGGACGAGGAAGTGTTGTGAGCTTAAAAAGTACACATTAATCTTGCCAGCAAAGTGTCTGCTATGCTATTAAACGCCTCGAAGAGGTTTATTTGTTTATCGCTTTACTGTTTGGAAACAAGAGAAAGAGGAAGTTTAAATAATAATTAAAATTGCCAAATATGCCAACTCTAAGGATTTGTCATCCTTAAGATTATTAACGGAATTATAAAGGAGAATTATTAAAAGGAAAACAAAAAATATTTTTAAGGGAATGAGGGTTGAATATCTGGCCAAGTTTGGCACCTGTCAAAATATTAAAAATTTGACTACATATCAAAGTAAGAAAATCTCAATCATGAATTCAAATGTTAAATATACTATTATTTGTTAAAAAAAATATAATAATAAGAATACTTAAATGTTCCAACTTCTATCCTAAAATTAATAAGGGCTAAATATTAACTATTTGGTGAATAACAAATATTCTGATTGAAAATCTGGCCGAGTTTGGCATATTAATAATTTGAATTTATGTCTACGTAAAAAATTTCACTCAAAAATTAAAATGAAAAATTATTTATTTAAAAAAAAATTATAAAAATAATTTAAAATTTTCATAAATCTGGTTGAGTTTGGCAACAGTCAAAATACTAACCATTTTAATATATATCAAAGTAAAATAATCTCAATCATAAATTTAAATGTAAAATGTAACATTATTTGTAAAAAAGTAGATAATAATAACAATACTTAATAATAATTGGTAAAAATGATCTGTTAAGTGAATAAACAATGTTCTGATTGGAAATTTGGCAGCAGTTAATTGAGAACAGTGTTAAGATGCAAAAAAAGGAATCATAAATTCTGTTTTAAGATTAAAAATTGCGAAGTTGGAGAAAAATTAGATAATTATAAAAATAGTTAAATATTCAAACTTTTAACATAACATTATAC
Organism: Drosophila kambysellisi; assembly: GCA_035042185.1. Classification (NCBI taxonomy): domain Eukaryota; kingdom Metazoa; phylum Arthropoda; class Insecta; order Diptera; family Drosophilidae; genus Drosophila; species Drosophila kambysellisi. Next base: position 1,608,128 of record JAWNLS010000939.1, read on the forward strand.
ATCATTAAAATTAATATCATCAATAAATTCAGTTAAAAAGTTAAATATTTCGATGGAATTGGCTTTAATAAATCATAAAAAAGAATGTCCGCTTGTAATTTATTTGCAACTGCTCCACCGTGCAATATGTTTGCCAAGGCTAGAAAAAGACGACTGTCAAGTCTATTTCGAGAGAGTCGTGTGTGGGGTATATATATATATATATAAATCCATATATATATATATGTATATGTATCTATATATGTATGTACATATTTATGTATTTCCAGGCTCATTCGTGAGGCAAGTAATTTTTGCATAACTGCCAGCCGATTGAGGTAGGGATGCTGCTGAGCTGCTGTTGCCAAGCATCCTCAGGTAGCCAGTTTGTCAGTTAGTCAGTCAGTTAGTCAGTCAGTCAGTCAGTTGGGTAGTTAGGTAGCAAGACAGACAGGACGGGTAGATTAGACTGTCAAATGTAAGCGGTGTAGTGCTAGTTGATTGTTTAGTATTGTAACTGTATCTAAGCATGTATGCGTGCCTGTCTCAGTGTGTGTGTGTGTGTGTGTGTGTGTGTGTGTGTGTGTGGGTAATGTGTCTGTTGCGTCACGTCAGTTATTTATTCAAAGCGACAGGCGGCACAAAACGTCAATGAGCGAAAATGTTTCGTATGCGCAAAGGTTGAACAACGTTGGCTAAAAAGGAGCCAAAAACGGAGGGGGCAACAGAAACAAGGGTAGATACAGCAGCAGCAACAACAACAACAACAGCAACAAAAGAGACATCAACAACAACAATAGCAACAATTGGCAAAGCTGCGCTCAACTCTTACAAGCGTTTCCTATGGCAACAATAACCCCGAGACGGAGGCAGTGGCAGAGGCAGAGTCAGAGCGTCTGACATGACAAGGGATGGATAGATGGATTTCTGTTTGGTTGCAGCAGGGTTGGGGTTCGGTTTTTGGAGTTAAGTTCGGGTGTGGGTTTGGAGTTAACGCTTTTTGTCCATGTACGATTACTTGCCTGCCTGCCGGTTTACCTCTGTGTTTTCACGTCTGTTCGTTGGTCTGGGCCTGTCTATCAGTTTGACTGACATTACTTTGTCATTAATTTTCGATGGCAGCACTTAACACACATATAGCATAGGTCAAATGTCACTTTGTCCTAAGACATCCCTGGCCTCCCCAATATCTAACAATTCCCTCTCTCTCTCTCCCTCTCTCTTTACTTATATTTATATATTTTTATATATGTGTGCATTTATATACAGATATAATTGTATCTGTAGCTATGACGTAAGCAGCGCCATAAAAACAAAATTCGCACCTCTTTACCCCGCTGGAGCAGAGTCTAAGGCCATTTAACAGCCGTAAGTGGCCAAGGGCTTAGCCGTTGTTAACTGTTTCCGGTTTGCAGCTTTCGTCCCCGGCAGTCTGCCTCGCTCTGCCTAACTTCTATGGCTTCCCATTTGGCATGACCCCCAACAACATTGCATTGTAACTCTTTTTTCTTTTTTTTTTCAGCCAGTTTTTGTTGCTGTTTCAGCCGTTTTATGGTGCAGCAAAGTTGGTTAGGTTAGGTTAGCACAGCTGTTGCTGAAAATGAAGCTATGTTTCGGGGCTAACGTGTACGCACTTTATTGTTCTCTTAATTCAACAGTACTTTACGACAGCTAAGTGGCAAGTGTGATACTTGATTTAAGCCATTTAACTCTTGCCATACCAGACACTAACTTCATAGAATCCCAGCGGGAACAACAAAAGCTCTAAACTCCTACTCTTAAAACTACATATAAGTTAACGAATAATTGAATAGAAGCATGTACTCAGTCCATAAATTTATTTACTTTTTTCCCAATTGGTGTTTCCCCTTTTCCCTAATTCGGATTTAAGGAACATTTTTGTAGGTCTTACCAGATAGCGTGAAAATGATCTTAGGCACAGAAGAAGTCGTAACGAATCTTTAAATAATATATTAATAATAATCTTAAGTGTGAAAAACTAGGGAAAAATCTGGAATTTTATTTATTTATTTAATAATTTGACTTAATCGACATAAAAATACTACAAAGTAAAAAATGTAATTAAATAACTTTTAAAATTTAAAGTGATACATTAATTATATATTTAAATGCAAAATGGTCCAACATTTGTTGCATGTTTTGAGGAAAACCAAAAAAAAAAAACCAATCAGACCAAAAAATGAATTATGAATTAGTATGAATTTTGCAGCAATAAAACAAATAATTTAAAAAAATTCATTCATCACTTGATCTCCTTAAATAAAATAGTTGAAGTTGCTATTCTATCGAATCTTGCGTTCTCCTTTTTATACCTATCTATAAAATCAAGTGAAGCAACTAATCCAATAAAGCCATGTCCATAAGAAAAACTCTGTGCTAGATATTGGTATCCTTATTATAATAATAGGTAAAACTTTTCCCTTCTATGCACTTTATCATTAACTTTTTTGAATGTGTATGGCAACAAGGTATAGCTATTCAAAGACTGTAAAATAAACGAGAGCAAAAACCGTAATATTTCCACACACGATTCATGACTCATGTCAGAGATATTTAGAGGACAAATCAAACAAAGCTATAAGCCAGCATGAACTTTGTATCGTTGAGCACAACAAAAGTATATAAAACATCGTATATTTATTGGATGCCAAAAACTTTGTCAATAAATATCATCGATAGCGAGCCAAAGGCGCGAGTAATCAATTGCTTTGTGAATGGGCAGATAAAAGATGGAAAACGGGAACGTTGACTGAAAATAACAAAGGCTGGCAAAAAAAGTAGTAAAAGAAGAAGAATGAGTCCTATCGAGCTCCTTTGCATGTCCTGCAGTCATTAACTCAAAAATCGAATCGAAATGAAATTGAAATAAAATGCACGAATTTCACAGGATAGTTAGGGAAGGCGGTTCCCAACTGGAATCGATGGCAACTCGAAGATAGGCAGACAAGTGCGATGAGACAAACGTCAGACGTCTGTCGCCCTATGAACGACCCCACGAATGGATAACAGGAGAGTGTTACAAATTTGAATGCCGCTGCCACATGAAAATCGAGTGTGCGACCAACAGAGGGAGCGATAGAGAGATGGAGAGGGAGGGAGGGAGAGGGAGTAGCAATTGTTGTCATTGTATTTGGTACGTGCCTTTTGGGAAACAGGCCAACATTTCAAGTGGCATCTGCCAAAATGTCATGCCCCCAAAGCTACAGGGAACACTTGACAAGCTTCATTGTAGATGTCGATTGTTTTTTATATATTTATTTATTTTTTAATCGAGAGAGCACATGAAATTAAGTTTTCATGTCGACCATTCGAATTTATTTATAGGTTGTTGAAAATCCAAAATGAATGTTGCAATAATTATTTAAGTAATACTTAATTATTATATTATTTATATTATTATAAAAGATTTAAAAATCAATTTGATGTTTGCGTCCTAAGGTGTGAATTCCTTAGGTCATTTTATTTATTAAAAGTTAAATTTTTCTTAGGACTTTAATTATTTGTTTGAATTGATTTTAATACGTAAACGCTCTCTCAGCTTATATATTAAATATATTTAAATATGCATATATTTGCCTCTTCATTTCTCATTTCATCTCTCTTTCTTGCTCTTACATAATGTGTCTCACTTTAGCCTCCTTCACCTAACAGCTCTCTCTCTATATTTTACATGCTCTCCACCTCATTATCACTTGCTCTCGCCAATTCTTTTGTCTCTCTCACTTGATCGTTTAATTTTCTCTCTCTCTCTCGCCTTTTCCACACTTAATTGCTATCTCTGTCTCACTTTCTGTCTTACTCACTCCATCTCTAAATTACTCGGCATCTTTCTGTCGCTTTCATTCACATACTCACTATTCTCCAATTTACTCGCTCTCTATTTGCTCTTTCTCTCACTTACTCGATCTCTCTCTCTCTCTCTCTCTATGTGGTCTCACTTTCGTCTTCTTCTTCGTTTTTTAATTTGTATTTCTCTTTTCAATAGTGTTGCTAACTACATTTTCCAAATGCTTCATTCTTGAGATAACTAAACTTGTCCTGCATTTCAATCGCCGAATGCTCGATGCTTTATCATTCCGTTGGTCAACTTCTCTGTTTACCACTCTAACGTCGATAGTCCGCATAGTTGGAGAAGCTCAACTCGAATCTACTCCAGCTCGCTTCTGCCATTAATCATCTCCGCAAATGGCACAGCTTCGCCAGCTATTTCTCCGTCCGCTCCGCCATCGTCGTCCTCTTCTTGTTGTTGTTCTGGCAGAAACACTCACCGCAAAACTTGTCAAGCACTCGTACGCCTAGGCCATTAACACGCCCTCAACACAACAAAACAACCTAACAAACAAACCAACAAACAAACAAATATCGGGACCAGAGACACGAACACGAACACGCAGACAGACAGACAGACGGACTGGCTGACTGGCAAACGGACAGATAGACAAATACTAGGAAAAGAAAAGAAAAGAGGAAGCAAACGAAGAAAATAGCGGCACACGCAAAACCTTGGTCGGAAAGTCAAATTGAAATAGCAGCAGCAGCAGCACGAGGAGGCCCAGGCAGAAGACAGAAGAAACGCAATACGATGGGAATGGGTAAGGAAAATATTTACTACATGTAACAATAAATCCACTCGAAAAGTGGGTGAAGAAATGCTAGCGAAGCGCACACAAAACGCACTACAAAATAGAAGTTGTGGCAGTGGCAAGGTGGACACATTTTTCCTTACGGACCTGCCCCATTTATAACAAAAGGCTTTCATGTCCTTCCAACGGCACGCAAGGCAACCATTTTTTATACATGAATTGTAACACACACTTCGACAAATTGATACCAAGATTAAATCTTGACGACATGAGAACGCACAAAACAAATGAACACACAATTTGTGTGTGTTGACTAAAGTCAACTAGCTGAATAATTTGTGTGTGTGTGAGTGTGTTTTTTTAATTGCTTGTAATTAAATTTTACATAAGTTATGAAAGTGTGTGCAGGATGTGCAGGTGCTCCAGGTGACAGCCAGAACTAATTTCGAACACCCCGAAAACTGGGGACAGTTACCAGTTTCAGCTGCCAAGTTGGCAGTTCGCCATTTTCTAATTTCAATTTGTCGCTGCGGCTGCTCAGTTCGGCATTGACGAGGACCCAACACAAAAGACGACGCCCCTTGTTCATTGACATGCCAGTGTGGTCAACAGAGTTGCCAACGTTGTCGCTGCTCAACATTAAAATTAATTACCACAAATGGACAAGTCTCATTACTGCGCGTTTCTTTTTCGACTATCCATGTAATGTCCCTGTACATGGTAAATATATACACACATACATATATATTCGTCCTGACCGTTATTGTTGTTACCAGGCTATTAGATGACTGTTCTCTCCATTGCGGCACTGTGACTGGCACTTCAATAAAAAAAAAATGGAAGAATGAGAATGAGAATGAGAACTATACACAAAAGTTGCAAAAGTAAATCATTAATTTTTTTTGTGAACTGACCTACTTGCAGCAGAGCAAGGCATTTTAGTTCCTTTGAAGGGGTGCTTACCTTATCAGACAACGAAAAGGGACGTTGGGTGCCGAAGAGCATTCATTTTCACTTGTATTATAATTATAATAATAATTATACCAAAGGTAGTCTCTTCTGTAGTCTCGTCTGTAGTGACCGCAACTTTATTCGACACCTTTAAAGCTAGAGTTCTGAAACTTGGAATGCATATTTGTCTATGCCCGAGTCAGATAAGATGATAAAATTGAGGCTCTAAAACATCGATAAGCTTACAAGTCGTACTTATTAAATTTAATTTTTAATTTAATTTAAATTGAATTAGTCTTTAATTTTTAGTATTTTCTGTGTAATAAAACTGTGCTCTACTTTTATAAAGCTAGGTTCATCAAACTTGACGGTTAAATTGCTGGTTTTACTTCTACATTGAAACTAGAGTATGTTTATGTTTTATGCTTATACTATAAAAAATTAGCAACTTTTCGAAATTCTACTTGAACATAAATTATGCTTCAAGATAATCCGATTGGGTTTTTCTGTGTTTGCCAAATCCTTGCAAAAAAATGTTAAACCATTTCACATTTAAATAGGCAAAGATTTATTTTTAATTCGTTATTAAATTATTTATTTTGACTCTAAATTATTTAGCTTGCAAATTTTTGTAGACTGTTTTTAGTAAACATTAAATAAATAAATAAAAACTAAGCCATTACATGTTTATTTAATACACACACACATTTACAAATTAAACTGTTATCCGAAACTAACTTGCCCAACTTCTGTAGCGCTTTTGGCGCTGTGGCGAATGGAGTTTATCGCTGCTGCCGTGGGGACGTTGCCGGCAACCCCCATTCGACCCCATCCCCCTGCTTAACTGCCACTCCATCATCCCTCATTACAAACAACCCCTTGCCCCACACTCCCTTCATTCTGAATTGCAATGCCACAGTTACAACATCGCGTCACTTTAGCACTTTTTCAGATTGTTGTTGTTTGTGGGACTGTTGTGATAAAAAAAAGCCGGCAACAAACAGACTGAGCTCAGCTGCAAATGAGTAAGTGAAGTGAAGCTAAAGAGAATAGAGCAGAATAGAGAACAGAGCAGAATAGACAAAAGAAGGACAGGAGCCGAATACTCCAAACTGAATGAAATGAATGAATAAAAGAATGCACGTCTAGTGTTGCATGCAGCAAAGTCAGTCAGCAACAACAACAAATATGAATAAATCAAAGTAGTAAATGACTCCGAGATACCTTGTTGCATACACATATGCTCAAAATAAATATAATAAAAATAATAAGAATATTAATAATAATAATAAGAATATTAATAAAAATAATAATTAATATTGTTTTTATAATAATTATTATTATTATTATTTGCGTTCATTAAGAGACTTCAGTTGGAAATATTGTTATAATAGGCCTATATCAAATGTCAAAAATCTTCAAAATGTTGGCTATGAGATGGTTTAATATTGACAGATGACATACTATATTAATAGATGACATACCTAATTTTGAAGCGTTAAATTGACAGGTGAACAGATTCTGTTTAAATGCTAAATCTCTAAAAGCTATACCCAAAAGATTACATATTAAAATAAACAATATATAAACTTTTAAAAACATTGAAAATGCATTTTTATTGTTATTTCATAAAGGTGGTTTGTTGGTACTAGTTCGAATAGAAACAAACCTCCCGACAAAATTATAATCTCCTCTGCAAGGGTATAAGCCAACTGCAGAATCATGAAATATTTTGTACATTAGCAATTGTTTCGCGGCTGAGAGTGTATTGCTGTGTGTATGTGTGCATTATGTGCCTGTGTGTGTGTGTGTGTGTGTGTGTGTGTTGACCCTAACGAAAGCAATTCACAAGTCAACTCACACTCTCCCCCCCTTTTAGCTGCTTCGTAATGTGCCAATAATAGTTGAGTTTGGCTTTGTTAACAGCCAAGAGGGAAAGCAACTTTTTATATATGCATGTATATGTGTATTTGTATGTATATATGTATATTTAAGTATATATGTTTGTGTTCTATGGGTAATAAACGTCTAACAAACTCAGTTGAATTTATGCTTTTCTTTGGCTTTTCTCAATTCCAACATTATTCTCTCGGCGCTTTTCTTTTGGCAATTACTCAAAGTTTTTGTGCACCGGTCAAATGACTTCAAAGGAAACAGAATCAAAATACAGAAACAACATCAACAAAGTTATGCATTTCAATTTGAGCAAAAATTAATTTATCAATTTGTTCAAACTGAAGTTGAATTTTCTGTTTGCGGTTGAATATGCTAAGAGTGCAGCTGGGTTTGAGGTTTTTGGGTTTGTCGGACTATTGGATTCTGTCTGTGATTCGAGTTGGCAACAAGAGTTTGGCTAATTGGGTTAAACCAGTTAAAGTGCATTCCACAGAAATCGTAAGAAGACATTTATAATTGCAGTTTTGTTTGCTTAATTATATCTATCTGATCAAATATAACAAAGCAAATGAATGGAAAGCATATTTAATAAGCATTAATTACTTGTGCTGACATTTAAAGCAAACAAAGTCAGCGACGAAGACAAAATCGAATGCAAAGTTGCACAAATAGCGATGAGCACTTTGTGCCTCGTATATATTTAATGAGTTGAGAGAAAATTAGTATTCAAAGCAGTGTTAATCCAAGTAACGTAATAAGTGAATCTGATACGAATTAAGTAAATTTAATTGTCAATTTTAGTTTCAGTAGAATTAGCTCCCACGAGATACATTTATCGTAGACGGGCACACTGGAATTCAGTTGCGATATTTTGAGAAATGTTACGAAATAAATATAAATGTAATATATGATGACACGATAGTAATTCACTCTCTATCTCTCTTTCTCTTGGTCACTCTATATCTCATTGCCCCTCATGCTCTATCTCTGTATCTCGATCCCTCAGACAATTACTCTCTATCTCATTCTCTAAGTCAATTACTCTCTGTCTCGTTCTCGGAGTCACTTGCTCTCGATTTCTTTCTATCTCTTACTTATTGTCTCTCTCTCTCTCGCTTTTACCTATGGTACACTTAGCATATTATCCCAATATTCTGAAAATATCATATGGATATACACGAAAGCTATTCAAAAATGATTCTTACTCTCCCTCTCTAACTCTCTCTCTCTCTGTCTACCTCTTTCTTTCTCTCTATTCCCCGATTCTCACTTACTTTTCCCTGAGTGTCTCTCTCTCTCTCTCTGACTCTATCCTTTACGATGACAAGCTATAATTTTTGTTAGAAATTTATTGTTTTATACATCATCTCGATATCCCAAAAGTTTCACAATGCTATGCACAAAAGTAATTCATAAATTGTATTTCACAAGTCAAAGCCAAATTCATATGTTGCATTTCTTTGGCTGAAACTTTCTAGTTGACTTTCAGCACATTCCCCAAATTCCCCCCATCCACACGCAATTAACTTTCACAGCATTTTCACACGCATACAACGGCAGCAGCAGAGCAAGTATTCTTTAACGGTAATCCACGGCTGCCCACTTAAATATGCAAGAATTTCCGCATAATTTCGTGCACTTGCAACGGCTAAAGGGGCTCTGGGCATATGCATATGTGTGGGCAAACACTCACACAAGCACACATCCCAAATACACCCACGAGCCTATGTGTGTGTGTGTGTGTGTGTGGCTAATCACACGACTGACTAACACGAACTATCTGTGGCAGGTGTGGGTATCTGTGTGTGTGTGGAAGTGTCTCTGTGAAGTTGACGCTGTGCCTATGGCCAAGCAATTATTACGCACCAGCAGGCACACACGCAACCCACACCCGCACCCACACCCACACCCAGAAATACACACAGCAGAGGAACAAGCGATGTGTACAAGCCAACAGAACATACATTTTGGTGACCAGTGTCCCTCTGTGTGAATGTGTGTCGGACAGGTCCTGAGGCATGTGAGGGTCCTGTGTCGACGACGTTGATTAATACGAAGCAATTTGCAGTCCGTGAATTTAGCGATAGCGATGCGTGAAACTGTCATGCGATTTTCGTTCAACTCTCAACTGTTGAGCCATCAGCTCAAACCACACAGCCAACAATTTTGATGACCCAGTTATGCGTATGTCGGATGCAAATGGTTGCCTTAAATGCTGGCTTACCAGTTCGAATAGCTTCCTGTATTTGATAGTCCTGATAGTGAGCCCATGATCCAGTTGCTCTGATTAACTAAAGTCGGTTTTATCCCGTTCATATTTAACAAAAGTTAATTATTGACATGCCATACAAATATATAATAAATGACACATTTGTTATTCCTATGCTTTTCATTTTCTATATTGATTATTTATTTTCACTAAACAAATATATCTGTTGAAAAATCAAAGAAAATATGCCTTGTTTTTTTTTCATTTTCCCATTCGTTATCCCATGGCAAAACCTCACAATTTGACTTTTGCCGTCATTTACCATTCCATTCGCAATCCTTGATAACACCGCAGAGCAGGAGCGCTCTGGGAAGCTCAGTCAAAAGCATCACATGCATAAATTGTGTCTGCAAATAAAATGCAACAATATAGTTCACGCCACGCAGCACCCACCCTCCCCTCCCCTTGACGATGCTACTCACTACTCACTGCCATCCAGAAACATTTTAAAACAATTAAACCAACCAACTTGTATTCTCGCTGGCTCATTGGTGGATTCAGACAAAAAGCACAGCATTTATTTAAAAGCCTCCACTGCACGAAACTCCAACCAAAAAAAAAAAACAAGAAAAAAAAAACAAATAAAAGGATAACCTTTAAAATATGACAGTCACTTCTGGGAGCAGGTTGGTTAGCAGGATGCGAAGCTCTGATCCAGGATTGCATGTAACAACAACCGTTTCCATATTTTATTAACTGCGAAAAACAATAGAAAACACAACTAAATTTGGTCAACCAAAATGGCATAAAACACCACTTAATAGCCAACTGAGGTCAAAAGTATAACAAATCCCACAATTTAATTGCATTATTAAATATGAATAGTATTTAATGATATGAAATATTTAATGTAACAAATTAAAAATGAGTAACTTGCCATTGACTTTATTACTCCACAAAATTATAGAACAAAATAACGTAATATTTTGGATTATTAAAAACAATGACATAATATTTGATCAATTTTTGATAAATTGTTGTTGAATAATTTCAGTTCAGTTTATTGCAGTCCTTAGCAAATTTTTCATTATAATAAATTGGCATCCATTCACAAAATATAAAATAATTAGGAAATAAAACATTGTACACAGCAAAAATTAAGCTATTCTAAAATTGTGAAGTACTAAATAAATTGAAAACTAACAAGTAAGATGCTGTAGTCGAGTTGGCTCGACTACGATATACCCTTAACCCAGTTGTTAAATATATTTTAGTTTTATTTGCAAATTTCCCTTTAAAATGATTTGCACTCAAATGTTCTGTTCTGCAAGTGCATTTCTTACAGAGTATTTTTGCTCACAAGCATATACATACATATATACAGACATACATACATACGTACACGAAACAGTAGTTATCGGGGCTCTGCAGAATACACACAACTATATTGACGCTAGCGTCGATTATCACGCCATCTCGCCTATTTATATGTATACAGAAAATGCTTGCGGCTGCTGATTAATATGAAAATATATTTTCAACTATAACTTTGGTGTTTCTCATTCGATCTTAATGAAATGTTGTCAATTGATCAATAAAATGTTTATGCATATTATGTATAAATAAGAAGCCTCTGCCTCTTAAATTGTAGAATCTATTGCTATCGGAAATCGAAATGTATCGATAATTCAGAAACTGAGGCAGTTATGGATAAAATAAAGCAAACTTGATCTGCGCCTGGTACATAAGAACTTATATTCCAAATTGAAGTCGCTAGCTCTTATAGTCTCTGAGATCCGCGTGTTCATACAGAAGGACAGACGGGCAGACGGACGGACGGACGGGCGGACAGACAGGGCTTTATCGACTCGGCTGTTGATCCCGGTCAAGAATATATATACTTTGTGGGGTCGGAGATGCTTCCTTCTGCCTGTTACATACATTTGCACAAAACCATTATACCCTTTTAACCCATTTTTAATGGGTTAAGGGTATAATAAAAAGCTAAAAAAAAAGCTAGTGGGAAAAAGCCTCATTAAACACCACAAGTTGTTCATTCGGTTAAATATGCAATAAGACATAGTAGAATGGAGAAAATTGCCAATGTCTTTTCAAGTGTTTAAATTTATAAACCAAAGAAATTAAATATTTTGGACTACAAAAAGCAATAGCAAAATAGTAAAACAATATTTCTATGAGCTCTTTTTCAGTTCAGCTTAGTTCAGTTATGTTTATCCGCCGCCCTTAGCTAATTTAAAATTATGATAAATTAGCACCAGTACATTAAATATGAAATATTTAGGAAATTAAGCGAAGTAAACAAAATTCATAAAGCTACACAGAATCAGTGAATAATTTAAAACAAAAATGAAATAGATAAAAAATGATAGTAATAAATGCAGAAGCGTAAATTAGCCAACAACTCCAACAATTTATTAGCATTATTAAATATCATTTGATTTTATTTTCGTTAAAAATGTAATAAATTACATTAAAAGAGATACAATTTTCTTACTGAATTTTGTGAGATAAAATTAAAATATACTGGATTTTTAAGAACAATAAAATATGTTTAGTTACGATTAATTAGCATCAGTCCATCAAAAATAAAATAATTATTAATTGATGCGAAACGTTGAAAGAAAAAAATTAACAAAAAACAAAAGATGGAAGAAGAAATTATTTCGATTTCCTAATTCAATTAAATTTAGTTTATCAATTAATTTATTTGAAATAAAAAAACGTGAATTTTTACGGCAGTCACAAGAGCGTTATGTTTAATTATGTTGAAAACATGGTTAGTTAGTTTGCTAAGCAATGCAGAATAAATTTGTACAAGAACTCAATCAGTCTTATTTAAAACAGCTATATAAACAAAGTAATCTGAATCATAGAAAAGAAGCAATTGTATCAAGTTGATTTTCTATATCTTGAAGTAAAAGCTCAACATATTTGTGTGGGCCTCGACAATTCGTACGAAAATTAGAATATCCCGCCAACGGCATTATATCAATTCAAATTGAACTACACATTTTCTATTTGTATATATAGATATATATATTATATATGTATATTTGTAAATATATATAATATCCCAAATGAGCTCAGAAAATTTGAGGTTATGCGAGCATTACTTATTAACATATCGAAACCATTTCATTGTAGCCTCATGTACCATGCAACCCCCGCGTGACCTGACAACCGAAGGGGAAGCAAGCTCATAAAACACAGCACACCCTCGCCCCCACCCACTCCCACACACACACACTCGCACACCTCTTCACTGCTTTACTTGTATTGTGTAGACAATGGCATTTACATAACATCGAATCGTATTTTGTATTGTTTCGTATCGAGGACTTGCAGGCTTGCCAAAAATGCGTACAAAGCTTAACGTTAAATATTTATAAATATTACGTATACGTAATCGAATTGATTGATTTTGTAATTTCACGCAAGTCGAAACAAATGCAAAGACACACGAGACAAAGCACAAACAAGGCTGAGAACGATGAAATTTGGCAGAGTTGCTAAACCAAAAACAGACCAAACCAAACCAAGGAGCCCCTCAGACTGGACCTTCACTCCAATCAACCCAACTGTGGGTAACTTGAAACGAACTAAGCCAAAATGAGGGGTGGGAGTTTGGGGGGGGGGGGGACTGGAGAGGATTGAGCGTCTTAAGTGATTTCTAACTGGGGGGCAGTACAAGTCAGCAGCCAAATAAAACACATTATGTTAATGTGCACACAGTAACAAGTTGTATGCTTCCCAGCCACGCCCACACATTAGTGAAAAGGACACAAACAAACACACGCATACAAGCCACATGACCTAATCCTTTTTAGTCAATGACCAGCAAAATACATTGAATGCAGAGTTGGGTTTTGGGATTGGGTTCTTTTATTTTGAAGAACTGGCTGCAGCATCTCGCCTTGCTTCATTGCCGCTCTAAAATGCCAACGCTTGGCCAAATCCGACGAAAAGTATCCGCAATCACGAGGCACGTGTTGCTGTCCAACTCAAATTCTTTTTGAGCAAAGCCTGGCCAAAGCAGCAGTGGCCCACAAAAAAAAGGGTTCAACATCCTTCCCACTGCCAGACCTCCTCCGCATCCTTGACTTGTCTTGCCACCATCTAAATGATTGGTAATTTGATGTTTTATTACATTTTTGCCAAAATTTGATGCCTGTCCTTTTTTTTTTTTTTGTGAGAGCTACTTTAAAATTTATGAATGTTTCTTTGGGCCAAGGAAAAAAGAGGGTTTCAGGCTTGTTGGCCACTTTACTGCTGTGGTGTGTAATTGTCACACGGTCTTCCGCTGGCAACTGGCTTTAACGATAATGTGACCATATTTAAATTGCAGTTAGGTTTACGCAAATGATTATCACAATGAAAGATACTTAAGGAGTAAACCACATAGTAATATAATCCAACCATTTTTATTATACTCTATGCAAACTGTGGTTTATGTTATATGGAGACGAAGCCGTTTTGATTAAACTATTTCTGCAAATATATATAATTATTTTCATTTTCACACTTTTATACTCTTTTATAATTTTGTCCCTGCAGCGACATTCTCAATTCCAAAAATATATGTTATGAATAAAGTATAATGAAATTCAGATAAGCGGAGGTTTGTTCCCAAGGGTATATAAGATACAGCCTGCCAAAAATAGCTTTCCATTTTCCTGTTATATCAAGTGTTTAATGATGTTGTGGAAATATATATAAAAGGCAGATAGAACACATAAAGTATTTACAATCTATTAAATCTAGATAGTTTAAATTGGAAAATAAGTCCGGAGTAACCTTCGCAAGTTCATTTCATTTCATTGAAAGCAATTTTAAAAATTAAGTCTTCGAATTTATTTTTAAATATGGTTGTTATTATTATTTTTGGGTTTCCTGCATCTATTGTGCCTCCGTCTCAACCTATTTCTCTTACATTAATTCCAATTGCTACACAATGCTGCACATTGACATATTATTTATCAACTCTCGAAAGTTCAGGGAAGAAAATTGCATATTCATATTTTTACACATTACGCAGCACGATTTGTGCACTGTTTTTTTAGGGATTTAGATTTAATATATTATTAATATATATTAATTTATATTTAATGTCTGTATATTTTATTTTTAGAAATATCACTTACCACGAGCAAAACTGCCCGAATTTGTTTAGTCTTCCAATAAATGTGCGCTGGCATTTTTCTATCTGTATTTTCTCGTAATCATGGTTTCCATGCTGCAAAAGATAAAATAAATATTTTTCATTACAGTTGCGTAAGTAAGTTACTGTTAGTTTAAATCTTAAATTACATTTGGTGTAAATAAATGCGCAAATATAAACAATAAAACACAATCACACACACACACACACACACACACACAAGAGACGATAACAACTTAAGTCAATAGAACTTGGCCTTTGAATAATTAAGGAAAATATTGTTAAATCGTTGCGTGCAACGATTAATGAAGGCAACAACAAAACACCAAACAAACAAACAAACAAACAAAAACAGAAACAAGCAAACAACAAGCGCCAGCTGAGCAAGTGCCAAGATATATGACAAACGTGATGGCGAGGATGTGGCAAGGATGGGGTCGGGGGAGGGGCATGTGTAAGCTATGCCAGACTATTTGGGAGCATCCCTCTGCATAAGCAACAAGAACCGTAAAAAGAAAAGAAAGGGAAAGAGCAAGAGCAAGAAGAAGAAGAACAACAACAGTGAGCGTAATAAATACGTTTACGGCACTGAGACATTTGTCATTCAAATTAAGTACAAACGACATTACTCATTTCTTCAAACGAGCCCGTTATATTTTCAGAGGTTGCCGCGTGGGCGTGGCACTTGCCAACAACCAAATGTGGGTGCAACAAAAGTAAATTTCACAAAATTTAACTGGCAAATGGAATTTGCTGTATTTTCTGGTTGTCTTCTTATTTTTAATTTGTTTTCTTTTTTCCTGCAATTTTAATGTAGATTTATTCACGTTGATTTCGTTATCGTTGATTCCTTGAGGCAACAAGACAACCGCCCTGCTGTTTATTTTGAATTAATTTCATTTTGCAGTCCAGTTATTTGTTTACGTGCCACGGGGGGAGGGGTGCACAGTAATTTAATGTACTTTTAAATATACGCACGTAATTATGGCTATTTAGCTGAACGGCCTATGATAAAAAGGTTTATTAAAGAGTAAGCTGAGCTCAATTATAAATTTGTAATTTTCGATTTTATTCTTGCAAAAGATAATTAGTTTATTTGGTTTTCTATTTGTTGTAATAAATAAATATAAATTTATTTAAATTGAAATAGTCTCAACTAAGATTATTGTGCTTCTGCCTTACGATTGTGTTCAGACCAAATTCTATTCATCTTTTATCACAAAATTGTCCACTCTTATGACAAAAACTGTACAAGCTCCAAAACAGCTTTTCTAAGTTTTCTTTTGTTTATATAAAAAAGTATGTATATAAGTTCTCATATTTGCTTCTGTACAATTTATTCTTTAAATTGCTTTTAATTTGTCTTTATAATACAAATATATTTATGAGTCAAGCTTAGCTTGATTCTTAAAAGGAATTTTATTTCTTAAAGGTACAAGTTTATACCTTTACTTTAGTATAATACTAGATTTAAATCATTCATAAAGAACCCAATAATTTATTCAAATCTTTTTGCATTAATTAAGCCTAATCTATAAACTAATATTTGTATATTTCCTTATTTCACAGTCAGACACACATTCAGATATTTTATGCCTTAGAGAATCTATTTGAGCAAATTACAAAAAATAAAAGTTTTACCCCATTTTCAAGCCGTATAAACTGCAGTTCAATTAATAGCCATAATTTATTTTATCTCTTGGCTGACAAAATATGTTGGCTTAATCAATCCGAAAGCACTTAAATGCACACCAGGGAACACTTAAGGTCGCCGAGCACGTACCACAAATTGAAAAACTAAAAATACACAAACACGGAACAGTTTTTTGACTAACGAAGGCATATTCATATTAGGGGCATGCATTCAGATCTATCGCAATTTTATTAAAACTTTTCCATGTAAAACTTGGCCGTTTATCATGTTATTTCATATATTTTTCTGCTCGACTGGCTGTTAAAGTTCATCTAATGGGCGAAACATTCTGTGGTAATTATGACCAGATAGCCGTGAAAAATACATTTCCAAATGCCAATACTTCAAGAAAAGTTAACATCCCGCCCCCGTCCCATCCCCACCCCCTCCAGTGTTTGCCAGTGTAGGAATGTGTTGTGACAGCGAACGTTCAGATGTTGCGGTTGTCAACACTGGCGCTTTATAGCGACATCTACACTCAAAAGGAAAATTTCAAAAATCGCTCTGATAACCAAAAAAGATTTTCCTGTTTTAAGAATCATTTTGAAATGTACCAAGAAAATGTTCTTAAAATAGAAAGTCATGGTTCTTTATTCAAAAATATTTTAAATTTGTATGAAATACATAAAAAATATAAATGAAATACTTTAGAAGTAATTCTTACTAAAATTCAAAATATGTGATGTAATTTTTTTCAGAAATTTCAGAAACATTTTCGATTTTTAATTTCTGCCAGGGTATAAAAAGTATAAGTCTACAATTCTAACTAAAATTTAGAAATAACTATTGAAATTCGCCATCCAATTTTTGCCTAAGGAGTCTCGTATCTTATTTAATAAAACACATAAAAATAACTATAAGCTTATTTTTCTAAAATTTTTAGAAAAATCTACCTTATGAAAAAATAGACTGGTTTATATAAATATTTCTTAATAATAAGGTGAGTGACTTGTGTCGATTTTCTAAATTTCAGCGCAATTTTTTCGCCGAGTGTAGAAGACCCAATGTGAAAATAAAATATCAAAAATATAACTTCAAATGTTACCAGCGCGGTCATAAATAAGTAAACGTTGGGATGGGCCGCCCCCACCTACACCCCTCCCCTAAACCCCCCTCGCCACACTCCTCCCCCACCCCCTTCACCCATCTTCAAATCGCCTGGAATCGTTGGGTGTCCATGTGTCAAAGCTCGCAGGTGATTTTGTGTGCTTTTTTATATGCGTACCTTGTGTGCTAGGTGTGAGTGGGTGTGTGTGTGTGTGTCAGGTGTGTGTTTGTGTGGTTGCTTTGGTGATTCGTTGAGTTGTGGGGCAGACGAAACGTAATGTAATTAATTGGCACAACCAAATTCAATTTTATGTAATGGGTTAAATTTCGAGATTCATTTTGCTCGCCAAATTCAGGCAAAATTTGATTTAAGTTCTTCCAGCTTTTTTGCAGAGAATTGCTTGCAACTTGAATAAATGCATTCGATGCAATCTTAATTATGATTTTCTTTAATCCATTAATAATTGGAAATCCCACATTTCAGCACGTGTTTCTGGAATCTTTATGTAATGCACTTTGACAGTATTTCTGAGTGATTCACATTGCAAAAGACAGCGCAGTGGTTATTTGCATAACGTTGCGCAATTAATTAAATAATTAAAAACAGATTTTTAAGTTGAAAACAGAAAACGGAAAACGGAAATCAGACAGACAACTCAACCAAACAAAAGGCTGACAAGTGAAGAATGCTCGAAATAAATTAACTATGCTCATGTTTTTTATACTCTTGCTACGAATCAATACACTTTTATGTCTGCTTGAACATGAATTAACTTTTGCATTTTCAATTAAATAGTTAAAAATATTGATTCTAATTTGTAGTTAAATTTTTAGATGATTTTGGTTTAAATTGGTAAGGATAATGATCTGCAAGATCATCATATATCATGTACAATTCAATAATGTTTAAGAAAATGTTTGCTTAAACAATTTTTGTGCTGGTTTTTATTTCAATTTTGAGATGAATTTTTTTAAGATTTACATAATAAAAGAATTTAGCCTAGCCATCATATTTTATGCAATAGGATATAAAACATAATCGATTTGGCTTCCTGTTGAACGAAACATTAGACAATAATGAACTGTTAGAGTATTCAAACTTCGATCAGACACAAAAAAAACAAACTGTTCTGTTTTATTGTTCCCTTTTATTTTTCGTTCACCTCATTCCCTTTGTCATTGTGATCGTTGTTTGGGTTGTTGTTGTCCATTTGGATGTTGCTGCTGCTGCAAATGTTGCGCATTGAACTTTTAATTAGCAAAAGTGACGTCTGCTTAAGCGTGCCACCCTGCCACCATGCCACATCCCCCTCCTTTCACCTAGTCAAAGGTAAGGAGTGTAAGGTGCCAGGTGTTTGCAGAGCAGGGGTTCACTTTTGGTCGGGTCTGGTTGGGTCGGGTCTGTTGCACACCACCCTTTCCCACTCCCCTTTCGCATTCCCTCCGTTCCCTTCCCCGTATAGAGTGAATGAAAGCAAATGACAACAAAATGAAATTCATTTCTATGCACAGATTGTTGTTGGGAGGCGTGGCATTGCATAACATTCTGTTTGTGTTTATGTATGTTTTGGGGGGCTTTTATGATGTCGTCGACGGAGTCGTCGTCGTCGTCGACAAGTTCATAAATTATGAACAATTAAAATGTAGCATGGGAATTGCTTGCGGGGAGCTAACGTTCTGAATTTGGGGTTGGTGCTCTGTTCTCCGCTTAGTTCATCAAAAATGTTTGCATATGTGACAAACAAGGGGTACGCAGACAATTGAAGTGCGCTACAGTGAAGCCTAACAGATAGTTACCTTGTTCGACCTGTCACATTTCAGACTGACTTGCTTTTGTTTTCTGTGTTAAGTTTAAGTACAACAAATTGTAAATTTATAGGCAAATTTATGTTAACCAATTCTGGCTGGAACTGACACCGTCAACAAATGCCCTTTCATTAGGCAGCTTGTCAAAAGCAAAATCCATCTTGTTATGTGATAGGATAACATTTGGTTAGACGCCAAGCGCAGCTGATAAATCTATGAGACAAGATCGGAGTAATTAGGAAGAGATTTTTTTGTAATTTATAATTTTTTATTATTTATTCATTTTGTTTTGCATTTAAAAATGAGTAAAATGAAGTAGCTTTAGGGCAGGCAAGTGGCAGAAGAATATATCTCCCACTTATGAAATACATATTTAATTTTCAACAACAACAGTCGATATAGCCATATTTGTCTCGCTGTTTGGTCTTATGTGATTTAGTCCTTCAATTTTGGGGCTATTTTGAAGACACGGCCTCTAAATCATATCATATTATTTATAATATAGATTTAAAAAACAATCTGTCTTCTTGTTATAGTGAAAGGTTGTCATTATTTTATGAGGCTTTAGTATATTTGTATATTAAATATAGCAAAATAAATATAGCGGTTTTTAAACTATTTAATTAACAGCTTTATTCGCGACCGAAACAAAAAGTGCGCTTTTAGCTTGCTCAAATATTTAACTCAGACTCTCCGATAGTGGAAACTATCGATGTTTTCTACGATTACAATGTTGTGTTTACATATATAAGTAAAAGTTAACAGAGTTATGTAAAGTAGAGATAAATTGATGAAATTAACAGCTGATCATTTTATATCCGTTACATTTAAATTAGTTTGACCAAACAAGTTATATTCAATTTGTTTGTTAAATTATTATTATTCTATTTATTTCACTTCATTTTTTGCAACCTTTCCACAGTGAATAAATAAATTAATTGTTAATTTATGCAAATTTTATTTTTAACACAATCCAACAAAATGTGTAGCCCACAAGTTGTCAATTCATATTATAATAATTCGATGACTAAACTAACCATGAGAACATTCTATCGAAAACTACAGCATACAACGATGTCGTTCGTAAGGATATGTCTATATATAACATAAATATTCTTGTATGGCCCAAAAGCAATCTAGGCAACCACATCAACATTATTAGCAACAGTCTCAACTGCTATCCTGGCATATGCCCAGCATACTTAGCAGAACGATAAATATTTTTGTGGTATTCAACAACAATATAATGAAAGCCATGGAGATTTGAGCAAGAGTTATGTATTCGCCAGCAAGACGATGTTTTGGTCGAGAATAAATGCAACTACAATAATATGAATAATGAAGGGAACCAATCGACTGAGGTGATCACAAGCAGTGGGTCAGTAACACAGCAAACCAGTTAATTAAAAGTTGTTTCTCTACCAAAGACAGTAGTGTCTTCAGAGTAGGTAACCTGTTCAAGGACTCGCAGTAATGTAAATAAGTTTTCCAATAAAAAATTATTCATACAAATAACAGTTTCGATTTGAATTACATTTCATCATTTATATAAATTAAAATATATATTTTTCCGATTATTAGCTTGCAAACCTTTTAAAAATCAAAAATAAATTTATGTATATTAAATGTAGTAATATAATTATGTTAAATACAATTTTTAAAATAATAACAAAAAAATTTAAAAAGGCTTTTAAAAATGCTAAACTTGATTATTTTTAATAATGGATCACATATCTCAACACCAAATTAATATTTAATATTCAAAATGGCATCATATATACTAATGCAATAAACAAATAAAAAAATATATTCAGTATTAAAATCGTAAGCACGATTATAATATACATTATTTTCTTTGATTGCAAGCCAATTAATCAAATGCAAAATTTTAAAGTGGCTGATTGCAAGCAGAAAAACATTAATTCAGAAATATATTAAATATTTGAATATCATTGGGAAAGCGCTTTCAAATAACATTTTTCCTCAGCTGATTGCTCAGCTGACCCACTAAACTGAGCCCCGACTCCAGTCAAAACCAATTACCAATTAAATAATTCCAGGTGAGTCGCCGAGGAGGATTTCCGAGTAATGCACAAATATCATCACTAATTAGCTTTTAACCCACCGCTGCGACCAACCAAAGTGTGACAGCGGTTTTCAGTTGATGCCATAAGCGTTAACGGCGGCTCATTAAACAGCCATGAGTGCTTATTAATTTTGACATTTCGATGGCTATATATCATTATCAGGCAAACAAGCCGTCAACCGCTCGTCAAATCGGCCATCAGCAACCACAGAGGCAAATAAATTCCGAAATTGGAAAAAGATGAGAAAAAACAGAAATACAGAAATACAGAGATACAATAACCACAAAATAATTGCGCAGTTAACACGCTAATCAACTCGTTACCAACTCTTTGATTTACAGCTCACCGAAAACCATGCCCATTTTTAGGATCCACACTTTTCAATAATTTTCCCTTGGATTTGAGGAAAAACGCTGGGAGGGCTGTATCAGGAATTTCTGAGTTGAGTTTTCTGCACAATTTAACATTTAAATAAATCCATTAAATTAACTAATTAGTAACAAATTTATTTTACATTAATAATTAATAATATAAAGAAAAAGCCATATGCTATGTTAATTATATTTTTATTTCTGCTTCAAATTGTATCTTAATTTGTGTAACTCCTACTCAAAGGACTACAATAAATTCTATGTGTTAAACATATAGTGCCAAAATAAAGAAATAAATACATTATTTTTCTGGGGCTTCCACAATACTTGCAAATAATGTACTCATTTATAAATAAATATCCCCATAAATAAATATTTTTTTTAGATATTAAATAATTTTTATTTTTGTTTTTTAATTAATTTGTGTAATTCTTGTTAATAGTCAATAATAAAATAAATAAATTAATTAAAATAAAAAATGAGTGTGCATAGAAAACTATCTATTATATAAATGTAATTAGAAGATACAATATCAACATATTCATCTTTTGTATGTGCTTCTCATTAATATAAATATATTAATATAATATATATTAATATAAAAATAATATTTTATTTATATTATTTTTTAGAAAACTTTACCAATTGTTAAACGAACTTATTAGACCTACTTTAGGTAATCTGTAGATACTAGATTTTTTCGAGCACCCTTCGAACCACAGCGCACTGCTCATTAACATTTCAATAATTTGTGCATAAATCTTAGTGCACCGGGCGTGGCAACAGTGTTTGCCAGTCATTAGTTACGGCCGAGAGCAGAAGGTGCAACAACTGCGACACGGCCAGCGCAAAATGAAACGCTCCATTGGACCGCACGCACAGGTAGAAAAAGACGGCAAGTATATAATATAAATATAGATAAAGACAGATCGAGAGGCAAACCTATTTAAAAATGCTCATACATTACTCTGATACCTGCACATGTTTTTTTGTTTGTTAGTTGGCTAACGAGCTCGACACGAAACTTGTTGCCCTGTTATGACTATGTCTTGCAGGCATACGTCAAATCGAATTTACAGTCATCTTATAGGAAAATCACAAGAAATTGAAGGTACCCATACCAAACCGAACCATACCACCGTCTCCGCCTCAACCACGCTGACAGCTCCAGCGAGCAATAAGTTTCAAATGAAGCCGACGACGACGTCGTCAAAGTCGTCGTTGATGTCAACGCAAAGAGCGATGAGCTGGCCAAAAGTAAAAAGTTAGCGGGGAGTGTGTTGCAAGTGAAGAGGAAGCAACATGCACACACAGATTGAGAGGATGGAGTATGAGCTCAGCATCTCAGCTGCAACGCTGTCGTTCCCAGATGCAACACGTTTCGATTTCATCGAATTTCATTGACGTATTTCGCACTGAGCAAAATAAAGTGTGATATCTTAAGTAATTTAATACAGATATGTTTGAATTTTATTTCCATTAAATAACTATTTTAGAATAAGTATAAATAAAGTTGTAGCTTTAGTAGTAAACTAACATTAAAATAACATCAAATCGAACTTGTTTCTAGCACCCAATTTGACACATATTATTAGATTGTTATGTTTATTATTTTTTGATAGGAGATCTTAAAAAGAAAATTTTTAGGTAGAGCTCAAGAGATAGATATATAATTATCAAATTCAAATAGACGAAAATATCTTAAATATGAAACTGTAACCAGTATTTACTTTTTCAAATATATTATCATTTTAGTTAGGAAAGGAATTCAATATATTAAAAAAACACGTTATTAAATTTTTTTAATGATAGTATTTTTTGTTTTAAAAAAAACTGCATCATTTTAAAAACTAGAAATACAAAAATAACTGAAATATAAAAATCTACCCAATCTTTACCTATTAAATATAGTATTTTAGAATCTTTGATATTAAAAAATGTTGATAATATTAATAAACAAAATTATGTGCGTTTTAGAGAAAAAAGAACAGTTTTTAATATTCACTCTGATCTGACTTCAGTTCCATTTCAATATTTGATGAAAATTGCTGCATTCAAAGCCACAACTTGACACTTATGGATTACTAAAAAAAGGCCCAAACTTTTAGTGCAATGAAAAACTATGGGAAAACAGTCCATCTCGCACTTAAAGCACTCCATCTGCCGACGCTGTGAAACCATTTGAGTGAGAACACACACAAACATACACACACACACACACACACCAAAAAGGAGAAAAAATAACCATAGGAAAGAAAATGTTTTTTTTCGTCCAATAAATTATTTAGCATGTATAAATCACAGGGGCAGACATAATGCCGCACAGCAAAACTTGCGCTGAAAACATGTTAAAGCCATTTGAAGATTTATTTCGAGATGCTACTCGAGGCTGAAGGAGTCAGGCTGCGAGGAGAGAGGGGTTTGGGGCTGCATAGGCAGGCAGGCAGTCAAATCGTTGAAAGAAAGCCAGCCAGAAAGAGCGAAGAAAGAAATGTAGGAAAGAAAGGAGTAAGCAAAGTTTTTTACTCTGCTAGCGCCTTTTATTTTAATTTTTGCCCGTTTCATAAGATTTGCCAAATGCACTGAATATGCGTCAGGCTGGAGCAGAGCAGAGCTGAGCTGCGGGAAACAGCAGGTACCACACAAGGAACACAAGGCGCACATAGTGCAGGAGTCGGCACCATCAGCACCACCAGCAACATTCACACAACACATCCACCACTTCACTAACCAAATACAACTTGCGCGAAACTTTTGATTCGTGGTTTTGTATACCCTGTAAGGGTACTCGACGATATATATGGATATATGCGGAAGGAGGCAACAGCTAAAATGCAATTATTGTTATTGCTGTTTTTAATTGATATTTATTTTATAAAACCATGGTCAACATTGTCCAATATTGCAAGTGCAATCAAGTTATAAGAAAATCAATTTTTCAGTGTATTTATTTGTCGTAAGAAAACTTAATTTTGACTAGATAGAAAATCACTTTTGATTTCTTTTGAGCTATTTAATTTATTTTTAACAAAAATTACTTATACCGTAAAATCTAGTTTTAGGGAATCTGTAGACACTGCTTGAGGCCTGCTGGCTCATTCGGTGCTCTTTGATTTTGTGGCAGTTTTTAAGTGTTTAACTTCACCAACTGCGAGCCGAGCAACTTTTTGCAGTCTCACAATTTAATGCCGTGCGAATTCCCAGTTCCCAGTTCCCACTTTGGGTTCCCATTGTCTACGTCTGGATCTAAATGTCTGACTGTCTGTTATGGAGTTGCATTAATGACAGAACTTCGAGATTAAAGAGTTGGGTCCGCGTGCAATTTCTATTAAGTGTCTATGCCACACAATCGAAGACAAAGGAACGGCAAAAATATCATTAAAAGAGCACAATTCGAGTTTTAAGTGAATTCGCAAATTGGAACTTAAGTTAGTGGGTGGAAATAAGAGGCGGTAACCTTTTAATGACTTGCTTAGGAGTTGAGTAAGAAGTAAAGAACTCTAAATTATTCCAAACATAAATAGTTATTAAGAAACATCTGTATGGCATTTAAAAATAATCACTTTTTTCTATTTAAGAAAAGTTCTAAGTGCAAATAATAGATTTTCCATTGGAAAAAAGCCAGAGACGCTCAGTAATTTAAGACATGTGCAAATAAATCGCTATCAATGATTTAACAATGGCAAGAAAACTTGTTACTTAAAAAAATATATAATCAAACAAAATCAAGCTAAAATTATCAAGTGAAATATTAACTTCGAAGGCATTCTGGTCAGGGTCTTAAATTAAAATTTAGATTCCAATTCAAGTTCCGGATCTAATGCGTTAATTTAAATTAATATTTTTTCCAAATTATTTTGGTTTTTGATTAATCATAATATCAATTTAATTTACAGGTTCTTGAAATAAATTTTTAATTCCTTTTACAATTCAGAATTTAATTTTCCATTAAGGCTAACAAAAATTGTGTTATTTAATAATTCCAATTAACAATAATTAATTAATAAATTTTCTAGAAGTTACAACTTTCCGTAATGCAATGCAATGGAGAAAAATATCCATCTCAGCTTGAAAGTCGCTGTGTACAGTAAAAAAAAATATAAATTTTTACGCCTCTCAAATGACACTTTTCGTAGCAATTTCGATTCTTTTTCGACAAGTGTTTCCCAATCGTTTCTTTTAGCACATATTAAAAAGCCCCAAAGGTTTCGTCGCTGCAATAGCACCTAAACCTTCAACTATCCATCATCTTACCATATTGTAGCAATCGGAGACACCTAAAAGCTTTGCCCACGCACTTAAAACTCTTTACGATTTCAGGAATAACCTTTTGGTTTATTTGGAGTTTTAGACCTTCCACAAAAAACTTACACACTTGGAAGAGCTGAGGAAACAGACGTCTTTGCCCCCATAAACCCATAAATATGACAGCTGTGCTGAGACCAATCGATGTCATCATAAAGTGTGAATACTGTTCAGTCTTTCCGTCTCTCTCTCTCTCTCTATCTTTCACTCCCACTCTATTTTATACAGCTGGTCAACTTAATTAGGACTGATCAAATGAATTACATAAGTCATTAGATCTGAAACCAATGATTTTCCAAGTCAATTATAACAGACCAGAATACAGTAAACAAATGTACATTAGATCTTTCGTAGACAGAAATTTTCTAGGAAATGGAATTTTAAACATTAATGCAAAATCTTTATAATTTTGTTCAATCAAATCACCAAATCCAATATTTAATATGCTGCGTCTTCTGCTTACTTTTTTGAACACTTTTCATTTTTAGCAAAGAAAACATATTTAGCAAGAGAAGTTAACGGTTTTTTAATTTTCTTCAACAGAAAAATCAAAAACTCCGTAAGCTAATTAAATTCTTTTTAACACTTGAAGGTCGATTTTTTTTTTATTGTATAGAAATCGTTTCACTTAACGAGTGTTTACTGTAACTTAAAGTCGAGCCCGCAGCCAACACACA
The DNA here is from genome assembly GCA_035042185.1 of Drosophila kambysellisi. NCBI lineage: Eukaryota > Metazoa > Arthropoda > Insecta > Diptera > Drosophilidae > Drosophila > Drosophila kambysellisi. The sequence continues at coordinate 1,634,932 of JAWNLS010000939.1, forward strand.
AAAAGAATGCAAAAGTCAACGACTGTCGGACAACATGTCAGACAATGCCAGACTTTGCGCGACGTGCCAGACAAGGAAGGACTGGCCGCCAGGAAGTTGCAGGAAGTGCATACAATGTGGGAATGTCACAGCTTACGCATACACTCAAATATAAAAAAATATAAGTGTGTGTGTGAGTGTGCCTTATGTAAAAGTTGAGCTCGGCCACCGCACTCCTTGCTTACATTTGGCAATTCTCATTTTATCTCTCCCACTCTCACTCCCACCCACCACTCCTCTTTCTTTCTCGCTCTGCCGTTAAGCTCGTCTCATTGGGTAGAGTGCTGTTTTGTGCCCTGATACAATGAAATGGTAAAGCCGAGCTGAGTCGTCGTCTTTTTCAATTGCATCTGATTGCAATGCGTCGTTCATTAATATGTTTGCAGCGTTTTGCTTTGCGAGGGCATTCGTAAGCTAAGCTTCAGATTAAAGCACAAAAATGTCAAAGAGCTTTAGCATAGCTGTTGTTATTCATTTAAATTTGTTTATTATTTTCTAAAAATATAACAATTTATGTGGCCTATTTATTTGGGAATGTATAAAAACATTTTCAGCAATGCGCTAACAAAAATTTTATTCAATTCAAATAAATAGATACTTAACAGACAAACTTTGTATGCAAAGTTCTCAAGTTGCCAAAGTTCCCTTAATAATGTGTGTTATTTACAGTTAATTTATTGCATGATTTTCATTCGTGTTTGCTTCGCAAATTCGCTTAAAATACAAAACTTATTTGCTTTTAATTGCTCATACTCAAGTTTACTTTTGATATTCAATACTCTCGCTCTCCCCCTCTCTGTTTTTATGAAAAAAAGATATCTGCTCTTTCTTTACTTGTCTCGCTCTCAGTCGCTTAACTTTAAATTAATTACAATTAAGTGAGTGTGAAAAGGAAGAAGCAAAAGAAGTCGAGGGAAGTGTGGGGAATATGTGTTAAAAATGGCCAAAAGCCAGGCAACTTACAACAGTCACGAGTTGAAAGACTAACACGCTAAGCGCTCCGCTGCATTGTATCCCAAATAAAAAAGATTCTCAGTCGCAGTACAAAATTTAACACGGACTGCGCTGCCGGCGGCAATGTCGTCAGCTGATGTTGTTGTTATTGCTGCTGTTGCTGTTGTTGTTGCTGCTGCTAATCCACTTTTACTGTTCTTCAGCTCACTGCTATTACTACATGCACACACACCGAACACATACGCGTGCATACAAATGCGAATGCGAATGTGCAAAGGTAGCGACGAGAATAACGGTAACTTTTTCTGCACGCTGCGCTTTTGTTGTTTGTGTGCGGTTTTGTGCTTCTTCTTCTTGCTGATGTTGTTGTTGTTGTTGTTGGCTGCTGCTTTTGCTTGGCGCTTTTCGCACTGATTGCTACACACTAAAATCGAATTAAACTTGCACGTTTCTGTCGTTGTTTTTCTTGTTGTTGTTTTATTTTTGCCGCACTTTACACACACACACACAAACACACTCCCAGAGAGAGAACTTTCGCCTCTAACTTTTACTTTGTTTGGCAGCGCAGGACGCGACAATAGAAGAAACAAAAAAAAGTTGCACAGCGTAAAAAAAAACTAAAAAACGTGCATTTTTTTTCTTCTTCTATTGTTCCTCGGCTTCTTTTTGACTTTCGAGTTAAGGATTTTCTAATGGGCAAGGCGTCAAAAGTTGCCGTCGCGATCGTCGGCAAATGGGAAATGGCTTTATTACCCCATTTTCATTTATGTTGCATTTGTTATTATTATTTTGTGTATCGTTTTTGAGTTCAAAGAAATAGCGATTGCAAATCTTTTGTTTTTTTTTTGTTTGCTATTTTTGCCGTTAAGGTCTTATGGCAATTTTATGGGCTTGATAAATCCCAAAATGGCGCTTTAAAAATTTCCGCTTTGTGCCCTCTCGGTTGATAATTTCTCTTTAATTAATTGGGTTAATTGGAACATTTTTAATTGAGATTTGCATTCCATCATATTCCAGTTAGAAGTTGAGAAACTCTTTTCTGATTATGTTGAGAGACTTTTAAGTTTCGTAATTTCAAATTTATTACTAATAATTATACAAATATCATCTACTCACAAAATTAAATTAATTTATTGGTACAGTTTTTTTAATTAATTTAATCTTAATTTCAAATCTAATACAATATATTAATATGCATTAAATAGTTAGTCCAATTCACAATTAAAATTTCGAATGTATCCAATTTATTTCTTCTTTAATATTTGCTATTTTACAATCCTTGGACAAGATCTTAACTGCACTTTGTGCTGCTTGTAAATATCCCGCAGAACATTTCCCATCGAATCCAATTGGAATATTAGTCAAGCGTCTTTTCTCAATCTCTTGTATGTAATAATTATTATTTAATTATATAATTTATTATGCAGTTTCGCTGCATCCTTAACACACACTCATACAACAACAACAAATCGCACGTGTGTGAGTGCGATAGCCAGTTATTCTTTTACCGTTAGCACGAACCGCACGCACAGAAAATCACTTGAAAACTGTTCGGCCGGTCGAATCATATTCGGGCACGAACTGAAACTAAAATTGTCTCCAACATACAGCAAATTATGTTGCCACAACATTGTTGCCGCAGCAACCCGTTTGTCGCATTCCTCGCTGCAGTACCAAGAATGTTGCTGCAACGTGACTTGAGTGAAAAATAAAATCGAACTCGAGCAAGTTTGTTACGCGCATGTTTGAGTTGCTTTGGCTACAGTTTGAGGGGCACAGCATGGTGAGTTTTAAATCTGCAGCAACATGCGGCATGTTGCTAAATGTTATATTGCAACAAGCAAAGCAAAGGGAACTCAAAAGATGACTCAACAAGTTTCTAGAGTGAAAATTGTATTATGTTCTTTTTGTCTGGGAAAGCGATTATATACGCAGACAAATTAAGCAATTATCCGTAAATAATGTGCTATTCTAATTTTAGATTAAGATCAATAAAAATCGAACACAATAGAGAAAAAGAAAGAATTATAAAGGAAAAGATTAAATGAAGTACGATTAATATTTTTATTTATGTATGTATATGTAAGCACATAACATTCACACGAAAACTAAATTTATATTTTTACTCAGTAAACATAATTCGAGGAAAAATAAATATTTATACAAATATTTTCGAATTTGCAATTCTTATTTTGCGCGCTTTTTAAGCAACATTCTTTTAACCTTTGGTCTCACTGCGCGCTAATCCGTTTCATCGATAGCGCTAACATACATCGAAAGCAAGTAACGTCGATAGACCGCAGAGACTATCGATAGAGTGGCAGTTTGCAGTCACATCGCTAGCATAGCGACGTTGCCCGTTCTTTCCTGTCGATACGCCAGTGCAGGCGTGTAGTGTTTTTAAAGTTGTTCCACGCAAATCAATAAACATCCAAAATGGTAGGTGCCAATAATCCACGTTAATACCACAAAATGCACGCTGAACAAATGCAGCATACGGGAGCATACAAATTTATTATGGATGCGCCTAGCAAATGCATTAAACTATGCGCAAAAAAAAAGTGCAGACGTGACACAGTCTACCTGTGTATGTGTGTGTGACTGTATATATATATATATACATATGTGTGTTTGTGTGCAAGAATGTGTGACACTGATGAAATGCAAGACAATGAAAAATAGCTCAAGGGGAAATTGTGCAAATGACGTATGCAATTTTGGTTATTTAGAAAATGGGGTCTAAATCTGTTGCAGCTGTGTAAGTGGTTATATATACATGAATAATATGCAGTTGTATGCGTGCTGTGTGTGTGTTTCTCAAGAAAAATATTCAACGCAAGTGGTTATTGTGTGTCTCAACATAACCTCACAAGATCAAGTCTGCCTGTGTGTGTTTGAGTGCTGCCAACGCCATTTTTAATAGCTTGCTCTTTCTACAGTTGAGCTTTAAGATATCCGTTTCTCATCTCATCATTTATCTGTTTTATTTTTTGCTAGGTCAACTTCACCGTCGACGAAATCCGTGGCCTGATGGACAAGAAGCGTAATATTCGCAACATGTCCGTCATCGCTCACGTGGATCACGGCAAGTCCACCTTGACCGATTCGCTCGTGTCTAAGGCCGGTATCATTGCCGGAGCCAAGGCAGGCGAGACGCGTTTCACTGACACCCGCAAGGATGAGCAGGAGCGTTGCATCACCATCAAGTCGACGTAAGGCTTACCACGCCCCTATTTCCAATGTATACTGGATTAATTCTGTTTACCCTACGTAGTGCCATCTCCATGTACTTTGAGGTCGAAGAGAAGGATCTGGTCTTCATCACGCATGCCGATCAGCGTGAGAAGGAGTGCAAGGGTTTCCTCATCAATCTGATCGATTCCCCCGGTCACGTTGACTTCTCCTCAGAGGTGACCGCCGCTCTGCGTGTCACCGATGGCGCCCTCGTCGTCGTCGACTGTGTGTCGGGTGTCTGTGTGCAGACGGAGACGGTGCTGCGTCAGGCTATTGCTGAGCGAATCAAGCCCATTCTCTTCATGAACAAGATGGATCGTGCTCTGCTCGAGCTGCAACTGGACGCCGAGGAGCTCTATCAGACGTTCCAGCGCATCGTGGAGAACGTGAACGTCATCATTGCCACCTACAACGACGATGGCGGCCCAATGGGTGAGGTGCGTGTCGATCCCAGCAAGGGTTCCGTCGGTTTCGGTTCCGGTCTCCATGGCTGGGCCTTCACCCTCAAGCAGTTCTCCGAAATGTACTCTGAGAAGTTCAAGATCGATGTCGTCAAGCTAATGAACCGGTAAGTTTTAACCAATCCCCCCACTTTCCCCTCCGCATCCCTTTGCTTTTAGCACAAAACGTGTGACGCTGAGCGTGCGAACTCTTCCGATTCTCGAATCCCAAGAGCCGCGCGTACTGAAAGCGCCACAAGTGCAACAAACAATAAAAGCAGATCAAAACCATTGGAGACGCTGCTGAAACGCTGCATCGGAACCGCTTTCCCAATGTTCAAACGGTGTATTTGCTAAGGCAGCGACTCGACAAATCTTTAAGTATATATATAATTATTTATATCCAAATTCATACATAAATGGATTTAACAATCTAACTTTTAACTAAGGCTTCATATTAATAAGTTGAGATATAGGTAACATATTTTAAAAGTCATTTTCGCGTCTCAAAAGTCAATGCTGATTAGTATTAAATAGATGACCTAATAAAATATATGGCTAGGTCATATAATTCTTTTTTATTTTTGGTTTCTTGGAACTCAGCTGGATTACGTCATTTATTTGTTGACGTCGTCTGATTCTGTTCTTCTAAAATGTGATCACAGAATAGGAATAAATTTGGGAGAATACTGCCCGTAATTGATAAACGAAGTTAATAAATATATATAGGAAAATCGCGAAAAAGGGATAAGATATAGTTCCCTGGGGAATAGATCAGAGAAACTGTAGTAGAATAGATACTAGAAAAAATATAAGGTATTTTTAACTGAGAGTTAATATAACTATATATTTTATCCTTTACCCATGAAACCTGTAGAAACTGCAGTTCAATTAAAAATAAACTAATTTTGTTGTATATTAACGATTACGATTTTCACAGTCTGTGGGGCGAGAACTTCTTCAATGCGAAGACCAAGAAGTGGCAGAAGCAGAAGGAGGTGGACAACAAGCGCTCCTTCTGCATGTACATCCTGGACCCCATTTACAAGGTGTTCGATGCGATCATGAACTACAAAAAGGAGGAGATCGAGACTCTGCTGACTAAGATCGGAGTGACGCTGAAGCACGAGGATAAGGATAAGGATGGCAAGGTGCTGCTGAAGACAGTGATGCGCACCTGGCTGCCAGCTGGTGAGGCTCTGCTGCAGATGATTGCCATCCATTTGCCGTCGCCCGTCGTGGCCCAGAAGTACCGCATGGAAATGCTGTACGAGGGTCCCCACGACGATGAGGCAGCCGTTGCTGTGAAGAACTGCGATCCCGATGGTCCTCTGATGATGTACATCTCCAAGATGGTGCCCACCTCCGACAAGGGACGTTTCTATGCCTTCGGCCGTGTGTTCTCCGGCAAGGTGGCCACCGGCCAGAAGTGCCGCATCATGGGCCCCAATTACACCCCTGGCAAGAAGGAGGATCTCTACGAGAAGGCCATTCAGCGCACCATCCTGATGATGGGTCGCTATGTGGAGGCCATCGAGGATGTGCCATCGGGCAACATCTGCGGTCTGGTCGGTGTCGATCAGTTCCTGGTCAAGACCGGAACTATCACCACCTTCAAGGATGCCCACAACATGAAGGTAATAACGAACCCTGGTTGCCTCTTGGGAATCTTATTAAATTCCATTTTTAATCCCCCTACCAGGTCATGAAGTTCTCCGTGTCGCCTGTTGTGCGCGTTGCCGTTGAGCCCAAGAACCCTGCTGATTTGCCCAAACTGGTGGAGGGTCTGAAGCGTCTGGCCAAATCCGATCCCATGGTGCAGTGCATCATTGAGGAGTCCGGTGAGCATATCATCGCCGGTGCCGGTGAACTGCATTTGGAGATTTGCCTTAAGGATCTGGAGGAGGATCATGCTTGCATCCCACTGAAGAAGTCCGATCCCGTTGTCTCCTACCGCGAGACGGTCAACGAGGAATCCAACCAGATGTGCTTGTCCAAATCGCCCAACAAGCACAACCGTCTCCTCATGAAGGCCCTGCCCATGCCCGACGGTCTGCCCGAGGACATCGACAACGGTGACGTCAGCTCCAAGGATGATTTCAAGGTGCGCGCCCGCTACCTGGCCGAGAAGTACGACTACGACGTGACCGAGGCTCGCAAGATCTGGTGCTTTGGTCCCGACGGCACTGGACCCAACTTCATCCTCGACTGCACCAAGTCAGTGCAGTACCTGAACGAAATCAAGGACTCCGTCGTCGCCGGCTTCCAGTGGGCCTCCAAGGAGGGCATCATGGCCGACGAGAATCTGCGCGGCGTTCGCTTCAACATCTACGACGTCACCCTGCACGCCGATGCCATCCATCGCGGCGGTGGCCAGATCATTCCCACAACCCGTCGGTGCCTGTACGCCGCTGCGATTACAGCCGGTCCCCGTCTCATGGAGCCCGTCTACCTCTGCGAGATCCAGTGCCCCGAGGTCGCCGTCGGCGGCATCTACGGTGTGCTGAACAGACGTCGTGGCCACGTCTTCGAGGAGAACCAAGTCGTTGGTACCCCCATGTTCGTGGTGAAGGCCTATCTGCCTGTGAACGAATCCTTCGGCTTCACGGCCGATCTGCGTTCCAACACCGGTGGACAGGCGTTCCCCCAGTGCGTGTTCGACCATTGGCAGGTGCTGCCCGGCGATCCGTGCGAGCCCTCGAGCAAGCCCTACCAGATTGTCCAGGACACCCGCAAGCGCAAGGGTCTCAAGGATGGCCTGCCCGATCTGTCGCAGTATTTGGACAAGTTGTAAGCGACGGAACAGCCCCCACCCCCCCCCCCCCCCTGCATCCGTATGCTGCTTCTCCTGCGCCTGCTGGCTAAAGAACCGAAGAATGAAAATGTGGCGGGCGGGTTGAGGAGAGGAAACCGATCAAAAGCAAAAACAACAACAAGGGTCGCTGTCGGCGTTTAAGAAACACACACACATTTAAAGAAATTTTGATGATTATTAATTGTATAACAGTAAAACAACAACAACCAACAACAAAATAAATCAAGTAAATGATACTACTTTAAGTTTATATAAAAAAAAAACAAACAAACAAGCAAAAATACATCAAGAGCTACCAGAAAAAAGAGATAAGTAAAAAAAGGGAGAAACGAATATAAATAAAAGGCTGCTGTTAAAAACCGGCTGCTGTTAAGCAAAATGACTTAACAGCGCATTAGCAATGTTAAAACAGAGAAGTAGACGATGGGAAATGTGCCAACATCTGGGATTCCCTCTGAGATGCTGTTCTTGCTAAAATTGCAGCTAACGTGCTCATATATTGCAAATGTTTGCTATCAAAACTAGCCGCTAAATAGCTAACATGCCCACAAGCTGGGTAGGGTGAGCAGCTCTATTCTGTTAAGCCATTAACAGCTATAGTTAACACATTGACTGCCTGCAAATCGAGGGTTGAGTTTCGCCTTTCATATTTTTATTGCAGTACGTTACATGTGTGTGTGCGTAACACGCGCCGCGTGGCCAAGTGCAAAATCACAAAGCAAAGCACACAAAGCCAATCAATGATGTTAATGATTACAAGAAATATGCGACATGCGGCGTTTGGCAAACGAAAACAACAACAGCAATGACAGCATCGTCGTGGGGTGGCATAGAGTGAGAGACTGAGAGATACACAGAGAGAGAGAGGGCGAAACAAGAACTCCCACACCAAGGCGCTCTCTTTGTAGCTCTCTGCATTTGTGTGGCTGCATGCATTGATATGCTAACAAATATACACTAATTTTTGTAAGCTAAGTTATTACAGACTGAAGGCATATTAAATTACAGTTGCATATTCGATGTAAGAGAGCATTGACAGTTGAAGAGAGCGTCAAATAGATCTTGCACCCACACAATGCAATGTGTTTGAGCTTCGCTCTTTGCGCGAGTTCATTGCGTGAAACCTAAGCAAAAATAGTGATGAACAAAAGGCAAATCACGACTCACGATTGGGAGAGCGAGAGAGGTAAAGCCAGAGTTGAGAGTGAGTCGTGGGAGAAACCACTTCCACCAGATACAGTAACAGTAACAGGAGCACAATGTGTCCAATTGGCTTCACGCTCTTCCGTTTAGTCGTGTTTCGGAGTTCGAGGCGAGCGAACGTGTGTTTTTCACCAGATGCGATTCGCGCCGCATGCATTGCAATATTTTGTGTTAATAGGTATGTGTGTGTGTGAGTGTATACAAATGTGCGGTTTGTGGACTGTGTAATGTTCCAAATTCCAAAAAAAAAAACGAAATTAATCGAATGAAATGCATGCAAAAATAGTAACAATTTGAAACGAATCAAAAGGCAACTCTTTGTCTGTGAGTCTTGTGTGTGTCTATGTGTGTTCTTGTGTTTTTATGTATGTGTATGCAATTCATAAGCAAATTGCAAAATGCGAATAGAATTCTCTTGTTCTCGGAAGTTGCCGTGTCTGTTTTTGTCATCGTCTCAAAAGCGGACGCCGTCAACGTCGCAGCCGCCGCTTCGTCTATCAAATTACAACAACGGCAGCAGCAAGAAGAAGCAGCCCCTGTTGGATGATTGTCGACTGTCTCTTTCTCTGCTCGCACACTCGCTCTCTCGTCAAATATTTTTTTGCTATATTTAGCAACATTTCCAATTGGAAGATTTTTGATTTGACCTTTTGGCAGTAAAAGCTTTTAACTGTAATTATTATGCGTTTCTGCCAGCGGTAAAAAAACAACAAGAACATGTGTGTGTGAGTGTTTGTGTGTGTGTGTGTGTGTGTCTGCATATGAAAAAATCGATGCCAGACTCCCTGCGACGACGCCAGGCAGGCAGGCAAGAACTTCATTCAGTAAAGCAAAAGGCAAAGCGACGGGGACAGTATATTTTACAGTTAGACAAAGTTGGAGCTTTGCTTCGACTGTGTGCGTGTGTGTGGGTCGGTGGATGGTTGCGGCTTAAGCTTGGATTTCGGATTGAGAATGAGTTTATGCACAGCTATATGCAATTGATAACACCGGAAATAACTTTTTTTCCGTTTTACAAAATGCAAAAAATAAAAAAATAACAAAGACAAAAGCAACGTGCGTCTCCGTGTGTATGTGTGTGTGTGTGCCTGTATGAGATGTTTATGTATAGAAGCATATAAATTGTTTGATATGTATGTATTTAAGTGGGCGGCAAAGAGGGAGGCTAATTTGTCTTTGTGTGTGTGTGTGTGTGTGAGTGAGTGCGCCTGAGCTTCATACTTACACAGACACACACACACATATAAATATATATATATAAGTATAGCTCCTCTCTACAAACAAAGTGTATAGAAAATATGAATGAAGACATGAAATGCGAGGAGCAAAGGAGTTGAGAGTAAAACTGAAGATACGCGAAGTATGGGAGTAGTATGAGGAGGAGAAGGAATAGGAATGGGAGAGAAGTGAGTAGTGAGAATAGTGTTTCTCACACACTAATGTTCCCATTTTCACACCTCCAACTCCAAACGGTAAAGCATGGTGGTGGAATGGTGTATTGTAGGGAAGGGGGTGTTAGCTCTACGTGAAAAATCAATGCAAAAAATGTGTGGGACGTGTTACAAACATTTTTAATTGGCTTCTGAAAGTGCGAGATAGTTGAAAACTTTTCAGAAAGTATTTAATTATGAAAGATGAAATAGGAATTCTTAAGTGGAATTGTGAAAAGTGGTCTCTGAAAATATCTGTGAAAAGTTGGAAAACTTCTCTTTTATACCAGTTGAATCTTAGTGATAGATTAAAAGTCATATTGTATATAAATTGTCTATAATATGAAGATTTCCACAGCAAGTGATTCATATTATGTAATTAACATTATTTTCGGCTCTAGGCCTACATTTAAATTGAAAATACATTACAACATGAAAAAGTCATAAACAAAATCCACTTTTTTTTTTTATTTTAAGATCATTGCGGTTAACCCCGCTTGTTAACCCAAAAACCCAGATTTGCATTGCGTCAAATTCAAAAGATTTGTGTTTAAGTTTCTTTTCGCATACTTGACACATTTTCACAGTAATTTTAGATATCAAAGTTTTGCGCAAACTAAAATTAGCTAGTTGGTGATTAGAACGGTAATCAAGACATCATTTGAAATATTTTGTGCTATTTTGTGTTTGTTCTAAAGTTTGACAGTCAGTAGGAAAATTGTCAATCATCAGCAAAGTAGCAGAGAAATTTCAATAAAAGTCCTCAAATTTTAAGAAAATAAAATTGATAATACGCTGAAGCCGCCTACAGCAGGTATGATTAAGTTGAAGCCATATTTGTTATAGTCATTAATATTTCAATAGCTATTAAAAACAGGTCTGTTGAGATGATAAACCATTTATCTTGATGGAAATACTTACTTGTGCCTAATGTGGTTTACCCACCCTCTAACAGAACTGAATCAATAAAGATTAAGATGTCTGTTGAGGTGATAAATTATTTTAGTTCATGAAAAGTCTTCAGTCATAAGTAAACAATTGCTGTTTGTCCGTATTATATATACAATATATTGAGATTTTTAAAAATCTGTTGAGATGATAAACTATTTATGTTGATGAATCCTCTCCAAAGAAAACAGAAGCAATGTGTATTCGAATTATGTGTTTTGTGGGATGAAAATTTATTAACCATTCCTAGGAAACACGATAAATAGATATTACGAAGATGGTTATTTATGGTGACTAAATTACCTATGGCTATTTTTAAACGATAAGTTGTTTAAATTGATAAAAATACTTACCTTAAACCATTAGTAAGTATTGCTGCTTATCCGTAATCCACTCTCTTGGAAATCACTTTCAATTAAGAGCTACTAATCTGCAGCTCAGCATTGCGAAAATACTAATATCCGTTTAATCCCAAACCAAAATTGGTAGAGCTTAACGAGAATATTACGCAACTCAAATCAGTGTTCAATCAAAATACTGAGTGAGAAAGAGGGAGACTTAAGCTGATTACAACTACTACAACAAGAAAAATAACAATAATTACAAGTTTGTTATTAAGCATAATTTCTATTCCACACGATTTCCCCTCCGATTTCCCACCAGCAGCAACTAAAGCATTTGAATGACGAATTTAATGACCTGAAAAGAAAAAAGAGGAAAAAAAAACGCCAATCACTTTCACACATTGCATAGATGAAAATTGAAATAGTCGACAACAAAGAGGAGCAGCAGCAGAGGCAACATCAACAGCAGTAGCAGCGACGCCGACATCGACTGAGGCAGCGACAGCGAGTGTGGGCGCATTGATTACATTTTCATAATCAACGAAAGAGAAAAACACACACACGCAAAAAAAAAAGATAAAAAATAAAGTTGCAGTTGTTTCTCAATGAATATCGCATAATGGAGGCAACACCTGAATCGTGTGGCGCACGCGATTCTGTGGAGGCGTTGGAACCTGAGGCGGATACAGAGACAGAAACGGAGGCAGAGGAGGGCACAGAGGCAGCATCAACAGCTAACAACATGTCCGAGCCGGAGACAGAGACAGAGACGGAGCTCGCTGCTCTGGATGCGCTCGATGCGGCCAACGACCAACAAAAGCAAAAGTATGTCGCAAGCATCTAAATGAAATTAAATTCAAATTGTGGCCTAGAGTGCCTGCTACAGTAGGTTGTAGTTGGCCCAACTCTACACGGCCCAGGCCTCTACACGAAGCCCAATTAAATTTACATTTGCATTTCGCTTTTAGCCCTTTCAGCGAGCAACTGCAGCAGCAGCAGTTGCAGTTGCAGTCACTGGAGCCCATCTCACTGGACGAGATACCGGAGCCCATCCGAGTACTCGACGACATCATATCGGAGTTCGAGGAGGAGGCGACAACCAAGCCGGCTGCCCTGCACAGCAACAGTGGCGAGAATCAATCAGAGGACGACGGCTACATGAGTCTGAGTCGCAAAAAGTGAGTGAACAGCTTCCACAGTTTTTCGTTTAAATCCACTCGTTTTTCAAAAGTCATTAAAACGAGGGAATCTGGTATTTATCAAATATACCAAAAATGAACTAATTTCGTAAACTATTGAGATCATTGTATTATTTAATTACTGTTAACTGTTATTTGAACTTTAATTAAATAATTGAAAAATATTTGAATTGTAATTAAATATTACAATGATTCGACCCGATTTCAAAAAATTGAATAATCAAAAAATTTGTTTATCCTTTCTATCTTGATTTAAAGTGCAATATATTATTAAACTCTAATTTCTTATATCTTTTTCATAAAAACTGCTTTCATTAAAACTATTCGTTGATAAGAATTTCTATATTCAAGTCTTATTTTCTTTAAATTGATTCATTATTCAAATGGAAATTTTAGAATTCTAAAAAATTAAATGAGAAGAACAAAAATTTTAAAAGTATTTATTAAATAGTGAATAAAATGTTATGTTATTATTAATTACTATTTCATTGTTTCGAGTCAGTAATCATCATTTGAAATATTAATCACTAACAATAATTAGGAGTAGTAATATAAATATAAATCAATAATTTTTGTTTAAAATTCAAACCTTAAATTACTAATAGAATTAACATCAAGATCTTTTTAATAATCTCATAACGTACATTTATATGTTTGGGGGCTCCAACAGTAATTTTGCTTTGGCGTGGCTATCACAGCCATTTTATATCTTGTTATACCCAGGACCGATTTAAAGTGGGTAAATGAAAATGAAATAATGAAGTTGTGCAAAAGGATGAAACACAGACACATACATAAGCATACATGTACTTAAGTAAAGTGATTATAGGATATTTTAGTTCCCATACGGTCACAATAATTTAAGGTAAAATAATATCAGTTCCGGTATTTGAATTTTAGTTCTGATTCCGATTTCAATCGGTAAAAATGGTTTCTTAACTGACTCAAACGCAATATATAATTATCCATGCAAAATGTAGTCAAAATTAAATAGAGACAACTTACTTAAATTGAACAAAATGTAGTAAGTCTGAAGTTGATTTAAACTCAATCAAAATTATTTGACACTCTCTGTTTTAATGTATGTGCAGCATGTCGAAAAAGGACTCGGAAGACGTGCCACAAACGCCGAGCACAGACACCGTGCCCGAGGGCAGTTTCAACGAGGTTGATGGCACGGCCGAAAATCTAACCAAATTATCTGAGGCGGAGCACAGCCAGGAAGCGACAACGCCACTCATACAGACAACGCTGGTGAGTATGCAAAAATAAAAACATACATCTGAGGAAAGGCAGCTAATGGAAAAGCAATTAATGTCCTCCTTACCCCATATCAGCCGAAGGCACGCAGTGCGAACTCAACGCCAGCCACCAACTCCAACTATTCGAGTCTGCCCTGTTGCGGTGCCCGTACCGCCTCCAATCTGTGCGCCGCCTCCAATTGCAACACGTCCAGAAATGGCCTCTTGGCTGCCACTCGCACCGGCAGCTGCAACGGGGAGCGTAATGTGCTGGGAATCGACATCAGTGCCGTGCACAATGCCGTTTTGCGTGGAAATCTCGTCAAGCTGCCGGAGCCCATGCTAAATGAGCATCCGGTGACCATCTATCCGGGTCCCTCGGCAAAAGCAGGTGGCGAGGGTGCGCGCAGCAAGCGACTGCTCAACTCCGTGGAAAAGCACAAGGAGGTCTGTCACATGCTAAATCCACATTCGAATAGCTCCACCTCCCCCTCGACATCGTCGGGATCGCAGCACACGTCGAGCGGCGAAGCATCGCCATCGGCATCCAATCTGAATGTCGCCACAGCCAAGCATCTGCGACAGGTGACAGACGACTATTCCGAGGACTCGCTGGAGGAGTCAACCATCTCGACAGATCTGACGCCCGTCAAGCAGAATGGGGTCGCCTGGGAAATACACTTTAAGAGCAATAAGAAGAAGACGATTGCCACGAAAAAGTCATCTTCGGGTGCTGCCACAAAGGTGAGCGTCTCTCAACGACTTTTATGTTTCCAAACAGATTAACTAACCGTTGATCATTATATAATCGATCAGAACTAGGCCTCCATTGAAGGTGTATTTATAATAGGAAATCCATATATCGGTTCATCATATCCCAGTCTCCTCTAAATACAATTAGTAGATTGCATTATTAAAAAATCAATTAATATTTATAGCAAAGTTGTTGTTTGTTCATTAACTTTGAAATATTTGAAATTATGAAAAGACGAATAGATTCGATTTTGAATTGATCTTCGACGATATTTTCGATAAGTACTTGCGAGTTTTTTACACAGCTTAATGTGACATACGCCAAACTAAAGATTGTACATTGGATAATAACAGACCTTCTAAAGAACATTGCAGGTAATAAAAATGAAAGTGTTCGGAACACATTTAAGAAATGTCCGGCAACTAGCAGGCTCTCTCAGGCTCGGCTGCAACACTAAATAAATAAGAATGTTAAATAGGGATATTCACATTAGATTAAAATAGGAATACAGTAATGCATACAAAATAGAATATACCAAACTAATAAATGTTTTAATCAAAGATAATTCCAAATTTATAAATACCATAACCAAGTTGTTGAAAACATAATTTTAACAGACATTTTCTCTGCTCTTTTGTTTCCTAACCATAGCAACAACCGCGAGAGAACAATCTGACCGATTTCAACAACAGTTTCGTCTACAATGAGCAGCAGAGCATGCTGGGCAAGGGTACGTTTGTCATTAGGCGATCCACGGCCAAGAAGCCGCCTCGTGCTGCCGATGTCTTTAGTATACCAAAGCCACCACGCACCACTCTTGGCGCTGGCGCCATTAGCAATGAGTTCTACACGAGCGACAGCGAGCCCAGCGAATCGGCGCCACTGCCTCCGCCGCCGGCGCCCTCCGAGATGAGCTCCATGTGCAAGGAGTGCGACGCGGGACCGGCGCAGACGCGTCGTAGTTTCGAATTGGCTGGAGCCCAGAGATCGGCGCTGTCCCTGGACATAGCCGAGGCGGCGGAGCATCTGGTCAAGAAGCCCGTGAAGAGCAAGACGGCCATGCTGACGGAGAAGCGTCTCAGCGCCGAGTCCATGCCCGACAACACATCCAGTAGCGAGGAGTTCGACGAGGCGCGTCTCAACGGCACAGGCTACGATCTCTTTGGCTATAACGGAAATGGTAAGTGACGGGATCCGTAGTCCACAAATGTATTGCAGCTAGTTAAAATTTGATGGAAGAAAAGGAGAAGATGTATGCTTTTATCAAGTATATATTTATATATATGTATATATATAGAGAGAATTTATCAGATCATATTTGAAATGTAGTTTTCATCAGGTTTATTTCAAATTGATAATATTTTTCACTTACAAATAAGATAGATAAATCAAAAGACATTAGCAATTATATCAATATATTTCAGATATCAAGCTTAAACATAATATATATATACAGTGTCTACCAGATTATTTGGAACAGTGTCTAGCAAAAATTTTAAAGTGCTATAAAGTTTAAACACGGAAAAAAATGCAAAATGCTTAAATGCCAAATGTTATATCACATTTGAAAAATAAACTTTAGTTTTTATTAAAATATTAATTAATTAATTAAAATTAGTCGAAAACTGAAAACATCAAAAAACGTGTACCAGCCTATTTGAAACAGTCTTAAGAACAGTTAAATATTTGGCGTATAAAAGTTTAACTAAGGATGTTAATACTTAGTACGATATCCTCTAGCCTTAACAACTTCGTTTAACCTTTTGTTCATGGAAGATACCAGCTTCCGGGTATTTTCTGGGCTGATCTTGTTCCACTCCTTTAGCAGAGCAATCTTGAGATCTTGTTTACTGGATATGTTGTGATTTCGGATGTTATTTTCCAGCAGAGCCCACAAATTTTCAAGAACATTTAAAGCCGGTGGAATTATGATGTGGGGGCAGTTCCAGATAAGCCAGGACTGTACTATTCCGGACTAATGCTTGGGGTCGTTGTCCTGGTAGATCCGGAAAGTACTTCGGATTCCTAGCTTCTCGGCACTTTGGAGTAAATTTCCGTCGCGTGCTGTCGAGATAGATGCCCACACTATGACACTTCCTCCGCCATGCTTGACTGATGCGTTGGGGTTCAGCTCAGTATTGGAGTGTCGCCACACATAATTTTAAAACTGCATTTGAATTTGTACTCATATTAAAACATGACTGTTCCAGAACTCCAAATCCTTGTCCAAGTGCATTTTGGCGAACGTCATTTCAGAACCTCTATTTTTTGCTTTTATAAATTGCTTTTTCCTTCGTTCTCGGGCTTTCAAGTCATAGTTGCACAATTCTCACACTGAACTTTTTCCTTATTTCATCCTGCACCTAATTGAGTCAGTTTTTGAACCGATAGCTTAAGATTTCCCCTTATTTTCTTGATGATCCTCCGAATTGCAGGAAAAAACTAAACTGACTATGGAGGATTGTTCTATTAAAACCGAAAATATTCAACCTCACGAAAAAATTCGGATTTTATGGCACCCAGGTGTCCATAATGTAAATGTTCCACCCTAGCAGGTTGGTAAATCCCAGTTTATTGGGGTCATATATTTATTTTGGTGGTTAATAAATGTACCTGTCATCGGTCTTTGGAATTTTTCAAAAATAATGAATAATAAGTTTATGGCAGGCAATTGAAATTTTTGCTTGGCACTGTTGCAAATAAGCTGGTAGACACTGTATATGTTGTATTTATTATAAATTTGATAAGCTCTTCATTGGAACAATTGTGACAGTATCATTTGGATGCAATAGTCGGTTTAGGGCTCTAACCAATATCTGCAACTTAGATTCGGCTTGTGAATCTGACTTTTTAGATCCATTCACCCAAGTTTTACCTTTAGCATTGGCTTTTTCTGCTCAAATTTTTTAATTAGGTTCAGTTTTCCAAACCGATTCGATTACAAATATTAAATATCCACTTTAGACCAGACTACACTTTCACTTAATCAATTTTATGCTAATTGTCCAACCAGATCAACGCGTCTCCACGGCAACAACACCTCACACGGATCTGGCGCCCACTTTGGAGGAGGACGAGGAGCTGTCCGACTTTAGCTACGGTTGCGCTCCGCTCAAGCAGATTGAGCACAATATTAGTGCGCTTCTGCGCGGCGATTTGCCTCTGATGGGTCCGGTCAATGGATGCAGTGCAGCTGCCTCTGCTGCTGCCGCGGCTGCTGCCGCCGCTGCCGCTGCTGCTGCTGCTGCTGCCGCTGCTGAGATGCATGCGAAGCGCGTGCTGGAGTTCCGTCCGGGCGTGCACAAGTCGGAGAGTGCCAAGGAAATGCTGCTGTCGCAGAACGTTGTTGGCTTTGGGCCGCTGCCACCGTCGCCGCCCAGCTCCAATCCGGACATGTTTGACTACGACGCGCCGCTGCCGCCTTCACCCATTGAGTCACGAAAGCCGCTGGAGCTGCCAGCGTCCGTTGTTGCCTCAGTGGTGCCCGCCAATCGCGGCACCACCGTCGTCGAGGTGCATGCAACTGCTTCGGGGGCAGCAGTGCACAGCAACAGCCACACGCGACGCAGTCGCGACAATGTGGCTGCAGTGCGTCACTTCAACGACGAGCTGCCACCGCCACCGGCACCGGCCCATCATCAGTCGAGCAGCTTTGCGGAGGTGCTGCCCACGCTGCCTGGACTGGCACACGTGGCACCGCCCACAGCTCCAGTGGTGCCTCCACATCGTGCCGGTCACTCGCTCAACACCATGAAGTCGTGGAGCATTGACTCGCAGTATCGCAAGAGATCGCCCAAACTCTTTGGCTACAGCAGCGGCAGCGGCATAACCACGCCCACCGGCCTGGGCGGACAAATGCCGCCGCTGCCCCAGCCACCCATGGGCACCATTGGGTCGTCGTGCGATGGCGGCTCCGTCGCTGGCACAGGCTCCTATCAGCGGCGCTACATCAACTACGGCACCAAGCGCAGCCTGAAGCAGTCGCCGCGCGAGGAGCACCGTCTGCAAACCTCATGTAGTCTTCCCGAAACCCCAATCTTTGCCAGAGGGTGAGTCCCAAAACTTATAGCTGAGGCGGATCCTCTAGTAAAATCATCCGTAATTGCTTACAGCTGTGACATACCACGAACGCCATATCGACGCCAAAATGATCCCATCCCCGTTAGCGGTTCCCGCACAGCGCCACGCTCGAGCACCTCGAATAGCATTAATATGGGCAACTCCATCTTGGGCATAGGACGTAAGTTTTCCAACTGTGTTTTACCATTTTTATTAAGAGCTTACAGCATTTAATATTTGTTCTATATTATTTTATATTTTATTGTAAATGTGTAATTTAAATATATATATTTTCAATCATAATTTAGCAAACTTTTTAAAATAATTACTTTACAAAAATTGATTAATATTGCTTAAATAGGATAAATTGCTTTTAAATAGGATTCTTTCTAAAATCTGATGACAAAAACTTTTCTTTTATAAACATTACAAACATACTATTTGAATTTTTTGTTAAATTTATGCATTGGAAAAATATTATTTATTATGACTTTCAAAACCATTTTTTTTTGTTTAAAATGTTATGGCATTTACAGAAATCTTTATTCTAAGAGGAAATTAAGTAATTATTCTGTTATGGAAATTTTAAATTAATTTTGTAAATAGATTTATCATTATCCAACTTTTTATTTGTAAATATTATATTTATTTTTCTTTTTTTATCTGTAAATATAAAAATATTATTCTATTGAAAAAAATAAATTAAAATTGTTTTTCAATCAATATTGAAACTTTTGCAAACAAGAAATGTATTTTTCAATTAAACTTTGTGATTTGACTCAATACAATCATTTTTATATTATTTTTTCCTCGTTTAAACACAATAGCTTAAGTAAAATCTGGTCTAAAATCAAAACTAGAACTTCTAGAAATTCGAGTTATATTTTCAAAACAGTTTAAGCTTTAAATATGAAATTATTGATTACAATAACAAATTATACTTCCTAAAATAAAGTTATAATTTCACGATTTAAGATGTATACGATTTAAGATCATTTAATTTAAACTATTTGTTCAAATATTGTTATATAAAAATCATGCAATTTAAAATAATTTATATATGTTAAATTTGTATTTTCCGTTTTTAGCTGGCTCCTATGGCACCTCTCAGATTTGTCGCCAGCGTTCCATCAATCACGCCTTAGCCTCCAATGAAATGCTGCGCATGACTGGCGCCCCCGCTCGCGGCTGGTATCCCAAGCAGCGCAACATGCGACCCGCCTCCACGGAGAACATTGATCGATTGGCATCGGTGCGCGTTTGGGACAATCCGGCTGGCATGTCGGGCACAGGCCAATCCCGCAAGCCGCTCACCCTGCCGCCCAATTTGACGCCCTCCTTCTTGAACAAGTCACCACGCGAGGCGCTGCGACGCGTCACCAGTTTGCTAATAACCAAAAAGAGTAAGTGCCTCGAAATCGTACCCAAAGGACACTTACTCAACATAATTTGATTGCCATTTCTCAGAGCACAACAAGGATCGAAAGCACAAGGCGTACAGCGATCTGCCCATGGATGACAGCAACAGCAAGCATGCCTATGAATTTGAGACAGGTAACTGGTACTTTCAAGGCTAAAACAGCTGACTGGAACATATCTTCCCTTAAGGACAAATCACAAATCATTTTACGGCTAGCAAAATTCGATAAATTTTCAAAAATGCCATTAATCTGTTCTGAATATGCTTTGAATAATGACATGAATGAATATGCTTTAAAGAATCTACTTTTTTCTCATATATTCTTTACGTGATCATTTTTACAACTTAAGTCAGAAGATGAATTCTTTTCCAAAAATATCTGCAATCAATTACTCAGAACAACATGTTTGATTAATATATATATATACACCTAAGATTTTATATTTAATCTCTCTCTCTCTCTCTCTCTGTATCTTTCTCTTTTTTTGAAGTGGGCTCCGGAAAGCGTAAGGAGAGCAGCAGTCGCAGTAAGGACACTGCTGCCGCTGTCGCCGGCACTACGCCCAAGGCCAAAAAGAAGGGTCTCTTCAAGGCGCTGTGGAAGCGTACGAAAACCACCTCGCTCGATCAATAGAGGCAATAGAGACAGCCCACGAAGAGAAGACCTCGACTTGTTTCACACGAAGCCAAAACACTGCCCCCCTCCCCCAAACACCCCAATGGAATCTTGGAGCCATTTGTTTTTAATGATGAACGTTGATAATAACCGCACTTCAATATACACTATATGCGTAAATGTACAATATGAAGACGGTGTTGGTACTACGCTAGGCATGCACAGACCCTATCAAGTAACCAGACTCACCTGCTCATCCATTAACTATTTACACACACACGCACACACAATACACCCACAACACACACACAGAGACGAGCACTAATTCTGAAGCTCGTTTTGTTTTTGTAAGTTCGCTCACCTTGAAATTCACTCAATATTGGAAAAACTTATATATATCGTACATAAAGGTACAACTATATCGGTCATATTATAATGCGAAAAAGAAAAACTGAATAAATTAAATGCACAAATGCCGTGAATCGTAAAGACTGACAAACAAAAATGTAAATGAAATGAGTAAAAAAAAAAACAAGGAAAATTAAAATGAAAAATCCAAATATAAGAACTTCAAATGCAACACTAGACCAGCAGACAAAACAGTATTATATATACACTATATATATACAGAACATATGTATATGGGAACCAGATGAGCCCAGATTCTGAACTTGCAATAATTCCATGGCCGAAACACACGTAACACACACAATAAAAAGCACGCAACGATGAGCAACAAAATGTAGGAAAAAATGAGCAAAAAAAAATAATAACAAAAAAAATAATAACAAAAAAAAAGATAAAGAAAACTTAATAATTATACAAGCACTGAATTTATATATAGTATATGAACTCTATATGCATAGTTTGGAGTATATACTGAGCCGTTTAGGGTTCCAGGCAGCAGCATTACTTACTTTATATTTATGATGTTGGATATACACGAAGCACATTTTTTACGCTTCAGTTGCGAATTTTGGGCGTTTAGTGTAAACGAATTGTTTAAGAACTACCAATAGATTTTATCCAATCTTTTGAATGTCATAAGCCAAAGCAACCACGAAGTAGAATTTCGGTCAAAAACTTACAAGAGTATTAAATATTAAATTTAGTTTTGAAATTTCGAGAGACTAGAATAGCCGAAACGCCCTCCAAATTTCAGAGAATGTTTGATAATACAATTTCCAAAATTTTGCATACAATAAAAAATGAAAAAGATAAATTCAAGAAATGCTCAATAAAACTTTACCAGGCAGCATTTGCTTTTGTAATTTGATAACAATAAAATCTGAATACGATTAATTGCAAAAGGTAACGACAAAAAAAAAACTGTAAACGTTTACTAGTCATTAATAATTAATAATAAAAAAAAGTGAAATATATATATATATTAAAGATTATGTATTTTTTATTAACACACTGACAAGCCAATCTGCCAAAATAAAAAAAAAACGCAAAAAATTGGCAGCATTTTATAAACAGGCGCCCCCTTCCCTCAGAGAGACAGAGCCAGTTGAAAAGTATTATTAACGAATTATTATATTATGCTATAGCAAGTTGGTATTTATTATAATTAATTATATTGTATGTACAATTATTTGTATTAATATTATTGAATATATTTTTTAGAAAAGTAGTGTGAAAATTGAGAAAGTACTAACAGCAAAACAAAAATAATTAAAATAAAAATAAACGAAGTAATAAAGCTGGCAAATGGATACTTTTACTATAAAAAATGTAACATTTGAGAACAAAAAAATAATGGTAAAGCAACAATAAACTCTTAACTAAAAGAAATATAATATCAGACCCAAAGATAAACGAATAACGTCGATTTTAGAGAGGTTTTTCTTCATAGACTTTTTGACAACAAATCCTACTTTTGAGCAAACTTTCTAAAGCACTAACTAAACCAATCCCCAAAAACTATATGTACATCCTACATTCCCATACATTCAGCTACACAAGGATTCAATGATTGAGCAAACCACAAACACAAAATTAAAGTAAACAAAAATATGACGAATTACAATAACAATTCAAAAACACACACACACACACATACATATGAATTAAAGAGCTATGAAATAAAATGTTTAGCACAGACAAAACAAAGCAAATGATATAATTTTTTAGCAAGAACAAATGAATTTTTAAAAAAATATATATATATTGACGAAATTAAAATTAAACAATTAAAAAAAATTAAATAAAGATAGCATTGCAAATTTTGAGAAATATGAAAAAGTGCGTTTTAATTGCAACATGAAATGGGCAGCTAGAAGAAGATACACGTAATAAATAATCTATTAACTATTTACTGGTTTAATTTAAAATCGTATGATTTAAAATTTATTTGTTTTACTTGTTGAATTTGTTTTTAATACACAATCTTTCACAATTTGGATTTGTGCGTGTGTGGAGTGTGTGTGTGTGTGTGTATGTGTGAACCAGATAAATATACAAAATATAAAGAGGAATTACAGCATTACAAAACACACACTCCAAAAATAATCAATTGGACGACACTAAATAAACTTAATAAGCGTTTCCGTAATGCGAACATTTTGTTCGGCTTTCGCTGTAGGATTAGTTTCAATTAAAAAACAAACAAAATTGGATTGTATTACTTCAAGTACGTAAACAATTGACTGTAAAGTTTTAGTTATTGTTTACCCGACAGTTATTCTAGTTAAGAGCTTTTCATGTGTTGTTCTTCTTGTTGTATTGTGTGTCATGAATTTTAAAAATTTAACAAAAATATAGGAGTTACAATTGTTATGTGTGGGTTGCACTGTGAGTTCATTCAATTTGCGAAGAATTTTTTGTCTTTCTCTTCTCATAATCTCTACGGGCTGTTTGGGCCCGTTCGCAGTCTAAGCCATATAACTATACTCGTCTCCAGAGTTGGCCGTACGCTCAATATATTGTTTGTCAATTAACGATTCCACGCACTTCTTGATCATTGCAATGTTGGGCGTAAAACTGACTTTCGATAAGGATAGAACCTGTGTAGAAGAATACATGTGGTTAGGTCTATATATATTTGAATATCAATTATGGTTGTTTTCGAACCCACCTCCTGTATTAACGCATTGTGCTTTAACACCTTGCGCGCCTTCATAATTCGAACAATGGCCGCTTGCAGAAAAAGTTTGCGATCCTCGTCTACCGAGTTGATCGTGTGCTCCACCTTCATGAATAATACAGTTCTAAATACAATTGATAAACAATATTTCGTTGCACTCACCTCCTGTGGCGTTTCCTTTTGTAACGCCGAACTAATCTTGAATTTCGTACGCTTGTTTGTGTAATCCATATTCAGTTCGATACGCGTTTCACCCGAGAGATTCTCTGAGCTGGCATTCAGCAGTTTGGACTCAATCATCGGCTGCATGTGCTTCTGATACGTTTCATCGTTCAGTTGCAGCGTGTTTTGTATCTCACGACAACTCAACGTGTCGCAGGTCTCGAACAGCAAGATGATCGCCATTTGGTACGTCTGCATGGTCACAATATATGATTTCTTCAGGTGACTCAGTTTCAGTTCGCCATGGCACATATGATGCAGCCAAGTCAATTTACGGCCGCTGAACAAATTATGATAGTAATCCTCAAACTATGCGCAACAAATATACGAGCATTAATAAAATGATTGACAACTTTAACACATTTTTTGGCAAACTCACCATTTTGATGGACTTTTCGAATTCCTGGGGCACTGCAAAGGGTATAACCTGTGTGGAGCCCAAGGGCCAAGCGCCCGCCTGCAGCACTTTAATTGACAAGTTTATGCCTGCAAGAAAAAATTATTAATATTATTATTAATATTATTTAACATACAGAGATAGAATAGATGCTGATTGACCAACTGATGGGTTTATTATTCTGCTCATTACTAGGAGGACGAATATATTTTTAGTTAATTGACTTCGCATTTAACGCTTTGTGGAAAATCAATTTCAGAGGTTAGAAGCTAGGTAGGCAATGAAAAATAAATGTTTTCCATTTATGCGGAACTCATAGAGACTTTTGTAAAAGTGTAGAATATATACCCAGATCAATGTCGTTGTCCTTTAAGTGATTGTTGAACTTGTTGTTCAGATCTGTGGAGACCGATATATCCGTGAACATGCGATGCAGTTTATTGGTGAACTCATAGCCACAAGCTTGCTGCAATATATAAATAATAAAAATTAAATTTAAAATTCAATATTCAAAAAAGAGAACTGACCTTCAAGCGATTGATCATCCCCTCCTCGGCGTCCATGCTCTGGCTCTGTTCGTGAATGAGTCGCTTGGCCAGCAATCTGCTGTAGAACTTTTGATAGACATCCTTGTCCTCGATGTATTTGAATATGGTTATGTTGTTGGTGAGTTTCTGATCGATTTCCGCTTCGCAGGTCTTCGATTTCTTTAACAGTGTATCACAGTATTTGGCCACATATTCAGCGCTGCGACATGGCTGCCGTTCGCTGGGTCGTCGATTTATGACACTGGCGCAGGCCTTGTCCAGCGCGCTAAGAAATAGCGAATCGTTCTCAAAAACATCGGCGATTAGCTCCTGATACTTGTGATGCACCTTCAGCATATTCTCGACGAACGCAATATGGATGTTCTCGCCCTTGAGCGCATACACCGTTTCCAGGCCCTCGTTCTTGATGTGCTCGAGAAATGTTTGGATCAGTTCCGCCTTTAGGTTATCGGGTATGGGCTTCAGCACGATGTACATGTTGCGCAGATCCTGTCGCCGCTCATCCGATACCATATCGCGGCACTCCGAGTAGATGAAACCTAATCGATCGTTGATAAACTTCCATTCGCACATCTTACGCAACTTGGGCAATGAGCTGACGTGTAAGAATTTTTGCGCCCGCTTGCTCTCGAACTCCAGGATCTTGATGACCTCCTGCATGTATTGGGACACGCTGCAGCGTTGGAGCAGCTTGTTCGCCTCGTTCGTGTAGTAAGTGCCACTTGCCTCCAGCATGGGCTGTTCGAAGAGCTCCTGGTAGAGCTTCAGAGAGCCTGTCTTCTTATAATCCTGCACCTCCACAAAGCTGTGTATGACGCCATTAATGACCTGCACCCGATGCGAATCCAATGTCCCATTACTTTCACGATCCGCCGCAATGCCCTCCAGTATGTGACGCACCAGCTCCTGGGCCAAATACTCAACCATATAGAGGCGCCAAATGTCCAGCCCCAGTTCACCGATTTCCATTTGATCGGCTGCATCGCTGGACAGATTGCCATAAAATGATTCCGTATCGGTGATCTTTTGCTTCTTGATGTGCTGCTGGTTTAGATAGCTGCCAAACAACAGATCAAACAGTGCATTAGATGAGGCATCGAAGATCTAAGCAGCAATCACAACTTACATATAGAGCTGGTGTAGATATTTAATGCCCTGGCTGTACTCGACCCAGGTGGTATAGTATCGCTGCAGCAAATCAGGCCTGCTGTTCGTGTTGTTCGCATTGGTCGAATCGTGCTCCGCCAGCACCTTCTTGGCCAGCATCTCCTGTACGTGCGACTCGAGGAAGTGCTTTGTCTCGTTATACAGTTGATCTGCCATCGGTTCCGGCTGCGCCACGCATAGCGTATAAACATCGCTGTATAGATTCGTATTCAAAAATGTATATATACCAATATGTTTGTGTGCGAGTATGATGAGTATTCAAATTTAAAACATCGCAGATGCGCATGTGTTTTTTTGTTGAGGAGCATTTGGCTTTTTTGGCAAATCATGCTGCGACGCACAGTGGGCTACAAACTATTCATTACATTACAAAAGTTAATCTTAACATGTTAATAAATTTAGTTTGTATCACTTTCGAAAATTCAATATGCAAAACACAGATATACAAAATTTAATTTTAGTTTAGATTAAAAAGCTGAATTTAGTTTAAGTGCAACATGTACCCACTGTGCAACATGCTAGACCTGACATATTTCTTTCTTTAATCCTGTAATATCTGAATACTTTTCAGTTCCCGTTCTATGTCACTTGATGTCAATGCATTCGTTCCACTTGCATGTGCAGCGGGAAGCGATACTCACCTGAAGCTGGTGTTCCAAACGGCGCGTTCAACTTTGCTCAATGTTATCACGTCCTCGGCGACGCAACGCAAACGCGGCCAGACATCAACAAACTGCACTATTTTTGGCTTGAGCGACATCTCCTATGCTGCGTGTGTGTTGTGGATGTGTGTGTTTGTGTGTGTGAGAGTGGAAGGATGTGGACTATTTGCTGAGCTGTTTTTTTTTTGTGGATTGAGTGGGTGGGCGATTGAGTGAAAACAACGATTAGCAAAGCAACATTGGCAGACGCGTTTTAACAAAGTGCAACAAACGTTGCAGCTGTCTCACAATAAAACTGTGTAAACATTTGTTGTTAACGCGCATTTTGTTATAAATAATGAGAAAATTGCTTCGCTCCTCGTCGAACGTTGCGAGGGCAGGCATAATCAGCGGGGGCCCTAGCCAAAATTGAGACAAAAATGACAACGGCCTCGGCACTTGCCAGCCACCAATTGGCCCCCAAAATGGCGGTGTGTTTGGCGTGACAGAGGTTTGTGGTTCACTTACGCGCTTTTTAATTACACTACGCTCTAATGAATAATGCGTAAATTTTGGTTTTTTGCACTTTTTTTTACAATCCAAAATGAACTCTTATGTTACGGCGACAGGGTTGCCATTCCACTTCCATCGTCGACAGTGCTGCGATGCAACCCTGGAACAAATAGCAAAATGCGATAGCGATCGCCCCTCCGATAATTGTCATCATTTCATATCGAATATTAAGTGGCGTTATCGAGCACTTTACAGCTGTTGCCGCAATCAACCGTAAATACGCGCACTATTTGAAAAGCAGTTTCTGCATTTGTGCGTATTTGTAGTTATAGGATAGATTTAACGGTTGTTGATGGTCGACACACACACATAGGCCACGTTTGGCCCGTTGTGATGGCGTGTGGATAAAGATTTTAGACAGAAAGGTTAAGTAGAAGAAATAAAAGGAGGGAGAATTGACCTATCCAACGGACTAGACTGGAACCATGATTGATTTTTTTGAAGACTCAACGCTTACGACCATCAAGTCGGCTTTTGT
The DNA here is from genome assembly GCA_035042185.1 of Drosophila kambysellisi. NCBI lineage: Eukaryota > Metazoa > Arthropoda > Insecta > Diptera > Drosophilidae > Drosophila > Drosophila kambysellisi. The sequence goes on from JAWNLS010000939.1 coordinate 1,662,742, forward strand.
AAATTAAATAACTGGAAATAATTACAAAATGTGTGTAGACTTATAAGTTTTTCATTTATTTGTTTCTATAATTTGCTAATTATTTGTTTTTTGTTTCTGTTTTTGTTTTGTTATTTAAATTATATAAAAGTGCTTTATTAGATATACTGTTAATAGCTTAAAACACAACACTTAAAAGGTAATGACTAAATTTTGTTTTGTTTTGCACTCATTTTGCTAGTTAGTTTTTCAAATGGCAAATTAAATTAGAATTTTTTTATAAAGATACCAGATTTCACAGTTAATCAACCTTTAACTTACATAATTTTCGTTGATTGTCATGCTTTAAGCCATTAATAAATGAATAAGAATTCTTCTGAGAGCGGGAGTCATAGCATAGCTAACAAAATGTATGGATACAAATGCTTAAAAACTGGAATTGCTGTTCGATTTTAAATATATTGATGCTATTTGTTGTTGTTGTTTGTTTATGCTATGTAAGTTCGTTTGTAGATTGTTTCTTTACTAATTCGTTGAAGTTGTCTAGTAAACATGCGACGCTCTATATATTTATATATGCTAATGTATATATGTGTGTAAACTATATATATAAATTAATGCATATTCATGCTTTTATGTTTTTATGTTAACGCTTGGAGTCTATTTTCTGTTGGGTAATTTGCATGCATAATTCATCTCCCCTCGGTTCGCCTTCTTCTGCTCTTTTACTAAATAGGACACGGTTTATTGCTATCAACTAAAACTAAAAGATTATAATTATTATTTAGCATTAATCTAGTACATACATTAATTATTTTATTTTAATATTATTATTTTTGCTTCCATTTTTCGTTTTGTTATTTTTTGCTGCTTTTGGACTTGCTTGTGGGTTGCATTTTGTGTGGTGGGATTCGGATTCTCAATTTAAATGTATAATTTATGTAAATATTTCGACTTAGTCTATATATTTGCATTATGTATGTATGTATTTAATTTGTAGTTAATTCATTTATAGTAAGTTTTAAGCGCATTTCGTATGCAAAATCTTTTCACTTTGAGATTTGGTTTTTGTTTTTGCGAAATTGATGCAAGTAGTATTTATTTGTTTGTGTTTTTTTTTTTTTTTTGCTAATTCCTAAATTGAATTATAAATTGATTTCAACTACACATCGACTAATAATTGTTGTAAAGCAAATGAATTGTTATGTTACAGTTTCATTAAATGTAAATTAAATAACAATTTGTTTTAAACAAAACACTCACAATAATTCGAATACTTAGTTATAGTTATATAATTGTTTTAGGTACACAGTTTACAAACTTTTCAAAAGCAAAGAGCAGTTACACACACAAAAATACACACACAACTAAAGATGATCCGACTTTTATCGTCGTCTCGAATGGTTTAAGTTTGTATGTTTTTTTTTTTAAGTATTTAGCAGAATATCACACGAATATAGGCAAACCAAATGTAGCAAGTATAACAGTTAACCTTTAGTTCAGACACACACACACACACACACACATACATTCACTCACACACTGATTTTGTTTATTTATTTCACTCCAACAACGATTGAGATTCGCCCAGTGTGCCATTACTCAAACAGGATTCAGCGGCAACTGCTTCCGTTGCTGCATCCTTCGCTTTAAGCTTCAGCAGCGGTGTCTTAATATCCGCCTCGAGCTCCGTGCTGCCGTCGAGATTGCTAACGGGGGCTTTTCCTGTTCCTGCTCCCTCCACCGCTGCATGCAACTCAATGGCCGCCTTGGACTCTGCTGTGCTGCTCTCCGATTTACCCTGAAAAGCAAATGGATGTGTATTCGAAAGCAATTGCATTTAAATTCGCCAATTTAGCCCACCTGCAAATAGTAGGTCATTAGTTGACCCTTGCCCTTGACAACGACCAAGCCGCGCTGCTGGAACGTATAGCCGAATGGCTCCAGTATATTGCAGGTCTCCTCGGTGACTTGGACAGCGCCCGCTTTCCCTGTGCTTTCCATGCGCGACGCCACATTTACCGTATTGCCCCAGATATCGTAGTGTGGCTTCCGGGCGCCAATCACTCCAGCCGTTATCGGTCCATGATTGATGCCCATTTTCAACACGAAGTGATTGAAGGACTGCTCATTGATGCCCTGCAGCGCATGCTTCAGCTCCAAGGCAAACTCCACGAGCACGGCCAAATGGGACCAGCGTTCGGTAATTGGTGCATCGTTGCGCAGATTGCGCTGTAAATTAATCCCACTGGCCGCCATATACGTGGATCCAATGGTCTTGATTTTGATGATGTCCTGGAATTGCGGCAATTCCAGCAGCTAGAAATGTAGACATGATGTTGGCATATATATACATTAAAATATTATTTCCTTAGTCATACCGCATCGAAGTCAGAGATGACCTCATTGAGAAAACGCAGACACTCCAGGCCCTGATTGTTAACTGTTTCCTCCGAGTAAAAGTCTGTAAATGAGCTCAATTACTGTTTACTTCGAAACGACGAATGCAAGATCTGCAAATTACCTGAAAAGTTGGGCATGCTGGCAAACAGAACGCCCACCTCGGCATAGCTCTGGGAGTAGAGATCGTCATGGGAACGCTTTGTGTTCTTCATAAAATGCTCGGCCACGTGAACGGGCAGCACATTGTAGACCAATGCCTCATTTCGTTGTCGCATATCGTTGGCGGTTTCCTTCTGCTCGGCCACCTCGGTTTTCCATTTGAAGATTACGCGATCCTCATGATCCATCTGAAATTATATCGATTCAATTAAGATGGTTTGTGGAGTACATGGCAACTAAGTTCAGTTAACGTCCGGAACTCTAAATGCTGAACCTTTTTAATTTATAAACCCTACCAGAGACTATTATTCCTCTCATCATACAAATTTTGTATAATTTATGAAACAATGTCCCACATTTGTAAAATAATTTTCAGAACAATTTTGTAGAGTACTTTTTCTTAAGAACAATAAAAAGGGGTTCGTCTCAGTTATTATTCAACAAGCTTTCAAAATAAGTTTTAAGCGAATTTAATGAAAAATTCCACTGTCGTCCATGACCCATTTTCCATTGGATATATTTTGCACTAACTTTGTAAAACAAGTTTGTAGTTGTTTTCAGCCCAATTTTATGTCCAGAATTTGCAAAAAGCAAAAAAAGCTGTATGTAGGTATACATATGTATGAATATATATATATGTATATATATTTATATATATATATACATCTATATACTGTTTTATGAAATAATTTTTCTATGAAGTGTTGTCTGAATAAAATTTGTAGCCTTATTAACAATACAAATATGTTTTACTGAAATTTGTAGGGACCGACTCATAAAATATATATATTCTTGATCAGCATTACTAGTCAAGTCGATGTAGCCATGTCAGTCTATCCGTTCTGTCGTAATTTTTGCCTCTCTCAGTTTTTAAGTTATCTTCTTGAAATTTGCATATATCCGTATCCTTGCTTCGGTCACAGAGGACGAGCGAATCGAACATCTATATCATATAGCAAGAGCTATAAACTATATATTCCGAGAACTGCACAGATACCAAGACGTCATTTTCCGTTCTTTTTTTTCTATACTTACGTGACGCGCCAAAAAGCTAAGTGACAATGCGGCAACCAATAGCAGACCTGAGGCACAGTAACGTGTTGATATGAGTCTGGAAAACATGGACACAAATGCAGTTATAATAAGACCGTAAAAAAAAAACATTAACTAGATTAAATAAAAATACTACCCCAGAGTCCAATCAACTTCCAAACTAAACCTAAATAATTTTCGACCAATATACAAAATCAGTTAATGTAAATCTTACGGCTGATTCGCTAGATCATCTTCCAGTACGTATAAATCCTGCATGATGCACACATTAAAATAGCAATGTAGAGCTGCAAAGGAGATATAGGAAATTAGAATAAATCGTGCAATTGTTGGGATATCATCATCAACAATTACCAGCTATGGACAAGAGCAGCAAGATCTTGGTCAAATGGGTGAGCTGAGCAATCACAGCGATTGCGATGAGTATGAGGACACTGAAGTTGCTCAGATAGGACGGATATAGGACACGTTCGGTTGGCACCGCGTCCCGCATTTGCTCCACAAAGGATTCGGGCAGCAGGTGCTCGGCAGTGACCACCTCCTCCAGTCCGGCCGTCGCATTGAATTCACTCTCGCTCACGATGTGCTCGGTGCGCACAAAGGTGACAAAGAAGAACTGCAAGAGCCGCAAGTAATACACATAAAATCAATAAGGACTTCAGCTAGGACTACTACTACTACTACTGCTACCAACCATGTCGATGACGTTGCTCAGTCCAATGGTGAGTGCTATAATTATGGCCGCCAGTTCGCGCACGAAGGTAATGTCATTGAATCGTTTGCTGACATCCACAAAGAACTTGGGCAGCATGCCACCAAAGCTCTCCGCAATGCTAATTGCCACCAGCATCGCAATGGGCACCAGCGGCGCCGCAATGTTGATGAAATGCAAGGTCGAACGTGGCAGCACCAGGTAGGAGTACAACACATCGATGCACTGCACCAGCAAAGCAGCTAGCAATGGCAGAGAGCTGTACGGTTCCCGATAGACGGCATAGGCCTGTTCCAGCTGCGGATTCTTGAAGCGCAGAAAGATGTTGGTGTCCTTGGTCAGATTTCTGTGAAAAAAGTACAGGAGTTTTGCTCACTAAGGCTAAGACAACCAAGCGCCAATGCGATTCAATTCATATCGTCAATTATAACATTATCTTTGAAACCCATATTATTTAAAAGTGAACAATGTAAATCAATAAACTAATATTTATTATTTATCGTTTTAAAATTTGCATTTTTAAAAGCTAACAGATCGTTGGCATCGTATATTAAAACCAAAAATTTAAATATTTGGCTCTGAGAAATAGCTGGGAAGATACCGACCAAAACAAAAATTTAAATTTGTAGACAAAAAAAAATTTAAATTTGTAGACAAAATAATTTAAATTCTGTTAAATACTATCATGAAAACTTTTATGTATTGTGCCGAAATGATAATGTCATGAATAAAATACAATACCATGATATCTCAGTAATAATTTAATATTATATTTTTATCTTTAAATTAATATAAATTGAAAAAATTGCATAAATAAAAAATACAACATTTAAGATAAGATTCAAGTTTAATCATTCACTGCACTTCCGAGTAGAGTAGAAATGCATATTAATTATTTAAAGTAAATCTAAATTTTTAAATACTTCAACATTATTAAAAACAAGATAGAACGTTGCAGTCGGACGTAACCGACAGCGAAATACTATTATACCTTAATTTGTGTACAGTTAAGAAATACTTGAATTGCGGGGGATATGGGCGTTTATCGGTTTTGGGGGCTGGAGTGGGCGTGGCCAAAACAATTTTGGAGTTCGATCTTAAGAATATACCTTCTAAGTTTGATAACTGTAGCTCTTAAATTGCGGCAGATACGGGCATTTATCGTTTTTTGTGGGCGGGAGTGGTCGTTTTTTTACACATTTATGAAGGGTGTTACTAGCAATATACATTTAAAATTGCGTGAGATATTTATTTATTTACACCAACAGAGTTACCAGTAACATACCTGCAAAATTTTGCGACTCTAGCTTGCAAATTACGGCAGTATGCGCATTTTAAATTAATAGGGTCGAAGTTCCTGGGGGCGGCGCTTGTGGGCGTGGTCCAAAAATTGATATGATTATCCTTGGAGGTTACCAGCAAATTACCTTCCAAGTTTGGTTACCCTATCTTTAAAAAATTATTTTCCAAGTTTGGTTACCCTATCTTTAAAATTTTCGGAGATATACGGAGTTATCGATTTACAATCGGAATTGTCGATTATAGGCGCAGGTGTGGGCGTGGCACCACAAATTTGATATCGGTTCTTAAAGGCGACTACCAGTAATATACCTACCAAATTTGACGTGCCCTACTCAAAAACTGCGGAAGATATAGCCATTTGAAAATTTTAGGGGCGGGGGTGATGGGGGCGTCGGAGGTGGGCGTGACACATGCCGATCTTTCAAGGACCTCGCCAACAACCTACCAACCAAAATTGGTGACTGTATCCATTAAATTGTGAGAGATATGTGGATTTATCGATTTGCTAAAATAAGGGTGTCGGAGGAACGGGCGTTCATACAGACGGACAGACGGACGGACAGCATGACGGACATTGCACAAAACCAATATACTATTATACCTTTTTGGTATAATAGTATAAAAATTCAGAGTTTGCTTGTATATTTATGGGATCATAGATATCTTCTTTGGGCTGCATAAAATATATTTTCCATCAAGTTTAAAATTTAAACATACTTTATTGCAGTTTTATACGGGGATCGCATATATCTTATATATGTCTCATATAGACTGTCGATATTTAAAAAAAATGAATCGTATCTTTTGTGTTTGCTTAAATTTAAATTTAAACTCACTCGTGTCCATCGCGTGTGACGAGCTCATCCTTCAAGCGCTGCTTAAAGTTCTCCAGTTTAATTTGCTCTTCCTCATCCTCGGCGGCTGTAGGACTGTGTCCGTTGATAACGACGCTCTGGGCCAGCAGCTCCTCATCATCCAGGGTGGCATCGTTGTCGTCATCGGCATTCTCGTTGCTGTCGTTGCTGCTTGCATTCGAGTCGGGACTGTGATTGGCATCCTCCGACTTGGATTCGTTGATTTTCTTGCTGCACGGTGAGGCGAACTGTGAAAATGTCGATATAGATTTGGATGTGACTTAGAACTTGGCGTATTTGAAGTAGCTTCCACTCACCGGCTTAACCACTTTGGTAATGAAAAAGGTCTTTAGGCCCGCTATGCGAAGAAGCTCCTCACGCTTCTCACCAAAGGCGGGCTCCACCTCGAACTCGCCATTGAGGAAGGCCAATGTTTTGTCGGAAATATGCACGCGTCTGTCAAAGGAACAACCACGGGTTAAAAGGTGTGTGTGTGTTGAGTGTGTGTGTATTCATTAATTTGCATATTGAAGTGACAAGGACAAATCATGGCATGACCAGGCTATGGACATCATCATCTATTATGCAAATAGTATAGTTGGCGACTCACCCGGCCTTGCCACTCGACTCCATTTTATTGGCCAGCTCAACGTCCTTGGAGTAAACGTCAAACTGCCACTGACGCTGGCCAAGTATGCCGGCCAGGACAGCTCCCGTGTGTATGCCCACACGCATATCAACAGGTGAGTTCGCCTTCTGCTGTACATATCTGTGTAGAAGTGGATAAGTCGATGTGCAAACATACAAATATATGCCCACCAAGTCCTGGAGGACCAACCGCAGCGGACGAGAGGACAACTGGACGCAAAAGGGGTGCACGCGTGGTTAAGTGCAATTATATTTAATTGAACAAACGTTGATTTGACGTCGCCTGTCGTCGGGCTCCCAAGTCACTCCTCTTCGTCCTCCGCGGTCCCCGTGGGCCACTCTACTCACTTGATGGCCTTCACCATGGAAAGTCCCATGTGCACACAGAGCACGGCGTGATCCGGTCGCTCGTCGGGCGCTCCGCTAATGCAATAATAGCAATCACCGAGAATTTTGATGCGCAGTTGTTGGTACTTCTGTGGGGTGTAAGGTGTTCAAGGTGTGTGTGTGATTGTGTGTGAGTTAGTTAGTTATTACTTATAACGAAGCGAGCTAATCGATCTGTAATTGGTCCTTTTAATGGGCGCTTCAAGTGGTGGACAATGGTAAATTATGGGTATGGTAAAATTTGCTTAATTACAGAAGTTTTCAATCAATAGTACAAAAAATAAAGATAGTCAGATAAAAAATACGTATTGTATAAAGTAATAACTGCTGCATTAGGCGTATTCAATAGCTATTTCTGATAATTCTAAATTAATTGGGACAAAATTTAGCTGAAGTGAACGTAAATGATAACTTTTTGAAGTAGGTTACTATTGAAAAATCAAAACTCATTAAGCAATCTCTCTTTATAAAAAAAAAAACACTTTAAAAATAAAATATTTTGAAATATGAACTTTAAATTTTCACTTGTTTTATTGCCGTTGTCGTATAATTCAAGTTGTTTACTATTAGTAGATACATCCCAACAACCAGGTTGGGTTTAAAAACTAGAAAATAATTTGTATTTTTCAATCATATCATTAAACAAAATAAAACATTATTTTTTTTTTAATAAATTTCCTGAGTATTAAATTTGGGAATAACAACTTTAACGCACTTTTTAACTTTAATAAAACGTTGTGGGGTTTTTAAGCATGTCAAAGCCGTGATAGAAAAACAATATACCGCTTTCAACCCATCCAAAAATGATGAAATGAACCGAAAACGCAGAAAACCAATGAAAATAAAGTTGAGAAAAAGAGTAAAATAAACACCCACAAATCAGTGAAAAGGAAAACACACAAAAGTCGACGACCCAAGCCCGAAAAAAAATAAACTGCACCAAATTAACTGGACCTAAATTTAAAGGACCTTTAGCCAAACCCGAAAATCGCATTGAAGCAAAAATCAACTCAGCACATTTCACACGGCTGACTGAGCCTAACTTTTGTTACCAACGCCCAGTCCCCGTAACAATAAAAAAAAACCCCCTCCACCTACTTAAAAAGTGAAATAAAAACATTAAATAAGCGGCGCCCAAAAAGAACACAGAGATGTATAAGAAGAAGAATTCAAATTAAGGTTTGGAATACGCAATTGAAGGAAATGAACGATAGAAAGAGGGAACGAAAAAGAAGAAGAACAATAAATGCTGTGTGATGCATATCTTAAGACATCATAATTATCATTACAAGCGATTGTTATGGGGCAGGTGAAACAAGAAGAACAGCTGGCAAAAGAGCAAACAGAAAAGCAACAGAAGCAATGGCAAAACAACAAAAACGAAGGCAGAATATAACGAAACGAAATGGAACGAGACGAAACGAAACGAAACGAAACAGAACGAAACTTGATTCTCTTTACCTCGGCGAGCCTATCGAAGCGTGCGAAGAGCTCGTTTAGCATTTTCACCAGATCTTGGGCGCTGTACGTTGAGGAGATGGCGGTGAAACCGACAATGTCCGCATACAGTATGCTTTTTTTCGTTTTTTATTTATTTTTTTGTGGGTGCGAAAAAGAACATAATGATTAAATGCTTGCCACGTGGCTTCTGGGAGTTTTCATTGTATTAGTAGGAAGACGGTTATTAAAAATACGCAGGAAATCTATTCAATGCTAAACTGCATCCACAATTCAAATATAAATTTATTTAGAAATAACTCAATCTAGTTATTAACTTATTTTCAATTTGAATAGTCGCTGAAGTATTTGGTGTGAATTAGATTTATGGCACAAATATTAAATGAGCTGATTAAGTGTTAGATAAAAAGATAAGAAAACTAAACTACGAGCCTTGATTCAGGAATATATCTTGCTAGAATGCAAAGCATTGAATTCAAAAATACACCCTCATTCAAAATTAAAAACTTTATAAATTCAAATTCGCAGAGAACAAAATTTGACGTTAAATACTAAATTGCCAATATTCGCAATTTAGAATATTTCAAGAATATTTCATTTTAAGATAGAAAACCTTAAATTACAAAATGTAGCCTCATTTCTGTTGTGATACTTTTTCAATTTGAATCAAGATATTACTTTAGGGTTTAGGGAAAAGATTCTCTGTGCACACCTCGATTTCTTCATCTACACAAATAATCAGCAATTTTTTCCATATGCTTACCTAACATTTTCATGCCGACTCATGTAGATCTTTTTGAATGCCTCCGAACTGGATGAGCCCAAATCCTCGCGCATCTTAATGGCCACATGCTTGGGCAGCACAGATAATAGCAATCGTTCCTTAACAATTATGTGTTCAGTTAAAAATAAATAAATTGCACTCAGCAGATGAATAAAAACACACCTGCTCCGCCGACTGCTCCTCGATGACCATCTTAACTTCCAGACTCTTCTTGGCCTCCAAGAAGGCACGCTTCTGCTTGGCCTCGCCCATAAAGTAATACAATAGGCCAATTAATGCTGCTGTTGCTATCAAAACCGCATTAGCCGCCGCCTGATCGGAGATTAACCGATCCGGCCGTGAGAAGCCCACCGGCAGACTGAGGCAATTGAAGTACGTGCAAAAGCCGATGACTAAGCCCAGAAAAATTAGTGGCAATGGCAGCGTCACATATATCAGAAAGTTTAACAATATGGCCCAGCCGAGAACATCCCTGAAAAAAACAAGAGATTGCACAGCTTAAAAATGTGGCATCTTGGATTGATACACTCATAAAAAACTCGCTCGAAATTTTAGTAAATCGCCATATTATTCAAAAAGTAAATTTCTAAAATTTATGCCTGTTGCTTTCTAAAAGTAAGGTTTTGCACTTTTAAAAATTTGTTCTTAAGTATAGAAACTATTTCTAGAAAAATATATATAGGGCAAGAATTTATAAATTCTAGAATATGTTGTCCTAATTTGTAAAATTTGTATTCCGGGCATCCTTTTTCTAAGTGTATAGTTCATAAGTACTTACCGCGGCGAGAAGCTGTCCTGCAGCATCACATAGGCGGCGAAATGGAGCATCGATAGAAACCACAGAGCACGTGGCACAATCGTCAGCAGCGATTGATGAAACCGCCTCAATGGGGATTGCTCCGAACCACGTCCAATGTGCAACAGAGCTGTTAGCGCCATATAGGCCAACAACATGCTGCAGTTCACCACTGAGGAGATGTGAGCGGGTAAGAATTAATAATAATCATTTACAAAAATAATTTATTATAATTTACAAAAATGATTCTTTATTGTTTATTTGTGATTTAAAAATATGAATATATATATAGATGGAATATAACAAATTGAGCCAACATTTTGCGAACTCGGCTCATAAATAGACTTTACAACAACGAGTAAATAAGACAAAAATAATTTATTAATTTTTCAATTTTTGCAAATCTAATCTTCTTTAAGAAATGTCTCGATATACCCGTTTTACTAAAATCTGTTTTAAATACACAGCGAAACCCTAGATAAAAATGATTCCCCTTTCTAGCCGACTTAACACTTTTGAATTAGCTCGTTCTGATGGCCATAATATCCCTTCATTGACACTTAAGTATTTGCAGTTAAGAAAAAATCCAAGCTATTTCAGAATTCTGTTACTTTAATTCAGTAACTTTTTATCGAGTGCTTAAGTTTATGTTTAAGAATTGGTAATTCCATATTAAATTAAAAAGATATACCTCAGTAGTCCTTGCTTCTTTGAATGATTTATAATAACTTATAAGAAATGATAGTCGAAGTAATCTGATTTGTAGGGTCGAAGTGTTTTAGGATTTGGAAATATTAGCTCTCTATGAGTAATAATTATGCTACTGAATATACTAAGTTGGACTAATCTCATTTTGAAATTATTAATAAACACATTGAAAATTAATTAATAATTCAGACAGACAAGCTGCAGCGCTGTGCATAAACTCAATGACATTCCTGTTTTCAAGGTACCATTTTTATAAAAAAAAACCAACCCGGAGTCTCTTTATTTGCAAGACAGAGTCTGCATTTAGCATTCCTCACATACTATGGTTGTGAGTTGGGCAATTCGTTATTATCTAAAGAGAGAGTTTTAGATTATGTTCAGAGATTCGTCAGTTCGTATCTTGACTAATCGCCCAATATATTCCATTATGATTTGTTTATAACGAAATTAAATACAACAAGAAGTTTGAAGTTTAATTCATTGTAAAATACAATTTATCCTACGAGAGTACATACCCATAACGATAACTGGCTCATGGAGATGGAATCACAAATGTGTCTTTAATTCTGTTAAATACATATCACTTTTTTTGTACGGTTGCGAAAAAAATTATAGCAGCACTGTCACAAGAAATTTATTAATTAAAATTAAAAAATTAATTTTGTTAAAAATAAAGAAAATTAACAAACAAAAATAACACACTTTTCACTTAAAACAATGAAAATAATAAAAAAAATCTGTTAAGTGGTATTTTAATTTTTCGTGTATTTTTGCCACTTTTTCCTTAAAATTAAAAAAATGTATATACATATATATATTGTTAATAGAATTCCAGGATTAATACTAGCCTTAACTTATAGGGCGAATACTAAAAATTACATGAAAAATCACCATTTGAAAAACAATTATTTTTTGTGTTTTTTTTTTTTGCATTAGAAAGAAAAAAGTCGAAGTGTCGCTATTATTTATTTGTTATTAATTGCAACTTTAATTATAAATTGAAATTTTTATTTACTAAAACCGTTGTTGTGAACTGTCTTTAGACCACAATAAATAAATAAAAAAAAAAATAATTAATTTACATTTCTCTTAGGGGATGTCTCTTTTGCCTTATCTCTTAAATACTTGCCCAGAGAGAATCTAAATCAATATAGAGGAGATGTGTATTTCCCAGCTGTTTAAATATCCCGCCAAACACTACTCGCACAAATCTCGAGTAATATGACCCATGAGAATGTGGCAAATGCGTTGCAAGTGCAATTTATAGAACTTGAACTCACCCCTGGTGGGAAGGGCCTGCTCCCATGGTATGCAAATCGTCCACAGATTGAAGAGAACGGCCGCAAATAGGAACCACTTGAGTCCGCTGCGTCGCTGCTTGATGGAATAGTTGTGATAGAGTTCGTTGAGTACGTGCTGGGGCAGGATGACCACACCGCCACCGGTGATGCCCACACCCCCGGCGACGACATCCCCCTCGTTGGGTGGCCTTCGGCGAGTTGGGGTCTTCTGGCGTTTGGCCTTCTGGCTGTGGCTGGGTGTGGATGCTGCCGTTGTCTGGCCATTCTCAAGATTAGCTGCCTTCTCTTCCGGCATGTTGCGAGGTCTTTTTTGCTTTTGTCGTTGATCGCCGCCCTCCGCTTTATAAATGGAGTGTGCTCATTTCCGCTCTGGCGTCGTGTTATCTTTATTTAATTTATATACATATATATTTACGGAACGTGGCAGGGGAGAAGGCGACCACTTCTGGAGCTGTGGAGACGCGTAGGTAAATAGAAATAATAATATAAAGCACAAACTCAAATACGAAATTTGTACACAAAACACAAACGTTAACGGTAAATTTGAGACTTAAAATTGCCGATTGCCATCTCTCTCTCTCTCTCACACTCTCTAAATATAAATTTGTGTGCATGTGTGTGTATGTGTGTTTGTGTATGAGCGCCAAGGCGGAAGCGTCCTTGTACGAGAGCCCTGAGCGTGGCCCTGTGATTGTGTTTGTGCATGTGTGTGTTACTGTGAGAGAATGTGTTTGTGTGTGTGTATGTGTGCTGTGTCTGTGGCTGTGTCTGCCTTAAGCTAAAAGCTCCTGTCGCCGAAATACAGTGGAATGGGCTCCATTGAATTTAGTGCATAATTCCAATACGCTATATTTTTTTTCCAAACTACTTTTATATTTATTGGTTTTTTTATTGGGTTTCCATATCTATTAAAAATATTTTCATCTGAAAATATCAATTCTAAAATAAATATGTACGTTATTGTTAGACTAATGCAAACTATCGATAGTGTTCTAAACATTTACGTAGCTCTCTATCTGAATAAAAGATCATAACATCATTGATAAACTTTTATAATATTTAAAAAAAAATGGCAAACATAGAAATGTTAAAATAAAGTAAATAGGTTTTATTCACAGTGCATTTATGATTCAAAATACTAACTTTGAAAGCAAAATTATTGATTTTATTCATTATCATATCAATTGAATACTCATTACAAAAATACTTTTAAAGCATGCTTTAGCCTTTTTATATTATTTTTTTATCTTATCATTTTATTACAATTCATATTATTTTTTTTTTTTTGCAAATATTTAGCATATAAAAATTATAACCATAAATATTTATATTGATTTTCTTTATTGCCAATCTCATTGAAAATGCCTTCATATATTTCCAATGAAACTTTTGTTATAAAATGTATGTGCATGTTTTATCTTATCACAAGATAAGATAGAAAAACTTAAAAGGTCTCTGTGAACATTGCTCAAATATTATACCTCAATAATTTATATTAAAAGTTGAAAGTAGGTCTCTAAGTGCATATAGCACAATATATCATCCTAATACAAATTTGTTTGTCTGTATATAAGATTACTTCATTTTTTAACAATAAATTGGGAATCAAGATATTTATATTGATTTACAAATTTGACACTGTTATATTTAAATATGTTTCATACTTAAAACAGAATAATATTCTTTTCTTTCTCTTTGTGTACGCTATAATTGCTTTGTTTTAATAGTTTAGGGCATACATTTAAGGAAAATAGGTAGCTGGAACCATCTAGGATTTTAATCTTAAGCCAAATGTAAATTGAGATATCAAATTTTCATGCATAGCGCTTAATAACCATTTGCATAAATTATGACATTTTTTTTTTATTTTTTTAGCCTTATTTTGTATGCGCTCACACCACAGTATTATTTCCTTCTCCCCTCACGCTTTCTCTATTACACTCACACTCTGTCTCGCTCACTCTGGTGGCTGAGTGTGTGTGTTGCTTTCTCTTTTGTGCTACCTGAAGCTGAGTTGTTGTTTCCTCTTCACTTAGCTATCGTATCCTTATTGCCGAATTCGTTGCTTCATTTCTTGGCATACAAAAATCCTTTACTTTCTTGCTATGCTCTTTGATATACATATACAATGTGTCTGTAGGTGTGTGTGTGTGTAGCTAGCTGTATGTGTTTATCTATGTGTGTTTAAGGCTGATTTGCTCAAGGTTCGTTTTAATGCGTTCTGATTTTGTTGTGTGCGTGTGTCTGTGGCTGAATGTGTGTGTGTGTGTGTGTATTTGTATTTGTGTGTAAGTGTGTACACAATTTATACATTTGCAGACAATTTCGCATCTTATTTTAATTAATTCAACAACAACAAAAACTTTAAAGCACATTTTTGGTTTTTTTTTTGTCGTTTGGAGGCTGCGATAACGATTTTAAGCATGTACAGAAAAGAAAATTCTTTTATACAGCTGCGAGCTGCACACACTTTTCCACATTTTTACATATTTCACTTTTCACACTTGTACGCGAAATATTTTAATAGAATATGGATATCATATCACCTGCTTTAATTCAATTTATTAACTACTTTTTTGGAAAAAGACAATTTGTTTTTTACTGCTGCTGCTGCTTTGGCTGCTGCTGCTGCTGCTGCTGCCGAGCAACTTTTGTCACGAAAGCGACGCGCACGCGAAATTCTGCAACTAAACTAAGACGCACGATAAACTTGACTGATTGTTAAGTGAAAATTTTTGACAGTCAACAGCCCAACAGCTCAGCCAGCAGCAGCAGCAGCACCAGCAAGGACTTTTCATAAGCACCAGCCGCTCTCTCGGCTACCCTCTCTATTTGCCTTTCTCTCTCTCTCTCACTTTCTCCTGTTGTGAGCTTTTGTATCGCAAGCTCTGTGAGCGCATGTCTGCGAGACCAAAAGAGTGAGAGCAAGAGAGAGAGAGAGAGCGCAGAAAAGCGCATACAACTGATAACGGTACAGCTGTGCAGCATGATAACACAATGTGCAACGATTGTTAATGTGCGTGTGTGTGAAAGGACCTCTTACTCATGCTTCAGCTTGATTACTCAAATTGCCGGAGGCCCATAAAATTAATTATTAAGAAATGTTACTAAAATGGCTATCAACGAGAACGGCAACAGCGCAGTCGACGGCAACAGCCACAGCGACAGCGACGCCAACGGCAAAAAAAAAACCAAACAAAAAAATACAGCACCTGGCCTTGAGTTCTCCACAGGATGCAGCTGTGCATTTGCCTGTGTGTGTTTAAATTGAAAATGTAGTGGATGTTGAAAAGGAATATGTGTATTTAATTGAATGCAATGAACGTATAGCTGAAAATTCGATACTCAATTAAGTCCCATTAAATTAAATATAGAATTAAATTTTTTTGAATATACATATTTATAATAATATTTAATGCCTTCTGCAAAAATATTACAAGAAAATTATTATTGTATATGTAAATACGAAATTAAGCTTAAAATAACTATATAATAACAATTGTATGATTATACGTATTTAATACTATTATTAAATTAGTACTAAAAAACTGTTTTATGCATGGTTTATTTTAGAAGTATGTTCCTTAATTGTTATTTTAAGAAGTAATCAAAATTACTCATGACAAATCACATTAGATTCTCAAATATTGAAATATACACATCTGTTAAATTACTTGATTAATCTTTTTTTCTGTATCTTTTTTTTAATAAATTGTAAATGAATTTTAATTTATAACATATTTTCTAACAGAGGCATTTGTCGAAAATCTCATTGAAGTTTGAAAATATATTTGAAATTATTTGAACAATTTTTCACCGAGTTTTTAAGGCCATAGCGAAAATATCGGGTCTCACATTTTGGGCTCAGATATATTGATATATTGACAAATATATTTGTAAATATGTGTACTGAAAAATCTTTTCTCTCCTTTCTTATTTTTCTGTAAATATTGTTTGGAAGTTTCAAACTATTTAAAATCAGATGAATCTAATGATTTAAACGAGATTTAGAATATCGAAAATATCTTTATTCAGAAGTGTGAAGTGTTTTGACAACTGCTACTAATTATATTATTGATTTAATGTAAGCTGAAATAAAGTTTAAGAAAAAGAAAGTTTAATATTAAATTTAAATACAAAAATTAAAAAATAAATATTTATAATATTTATAAGGTTTTACTATAACTGGTTGAACCGATTACGTTAGAAATTCCCATCTAAATATATATATGTATACATATGTATATATATAAGCGCTGGACGCACATGCCAAAAATGAAGCTGGAAAAACCTTGTCAAAAAGGGCGCGCAACGAAAATGTGCATTTAACTGGTAACCAGACCAGGTAATAAAACATAGAAACAGCCAGCTGTCCTGTGACGTTTTCCTTAATCCAGCACGCACAGGACAATGGCACGTGATGCTGCTTAATCTATCTCTCTCAGGGTCAACTCACTCTTTTTCTGGCTACCTGAGCAAGTTGAGAAATACCTCACTGGAAAGATGTAATTTCCGTTTGGAAAACTAAAGCAAATCGACCATTGCTTTGATTGATGTCTTTCTACTTTTTGTTTAAGTGTGTATATACATATGTACTAAATTTGTATTTCTATGTGTCAAACATTGTGTAAATAGCAATCGAAAATTTAAAATTAACGCTTAACTAAAGTGTTTAGTCTGTGACTAGAGTTGCCAAGTTCAAAGAGGCACCTAAATTGTCATTTTAGAATACGTTTATATTTCAAGCCCATTTTTTCTTAAATTTTAAATAAATAATAAAAAGATTCCAAAGGTTTATATATATATATTTTTTTTTTTTTAATTTAAGTTATTATTCACATTTCCGATTCTCTTTGCACCACCCCCGCCCTTGCATATAAATGTTAATTTATTTATGTATATCATTTTGAAGTAACTAACCAAATCCACAAATGAAAATAAAGCCAGAATCAGACTTCAATTAAATTAACACACCACTTCCTGTTCTGTAAAATTTTTAAGATTTTTAATGATGCCGTCGAGAGCATCCTAAAATGGCAGCTGGCACGAGTCGATACCTGGACATAAGAGCAGATGTGTGGTTAAAAAATGAATTCAATGTAAAATTACTACATATGCACATACTCCAGAAAATACGTTTACAACATTCGTGAGATTTAATAATAATAATAAAAACTACATATTTTATTCCATATATTGTATTATCAACGTCAAGTAAGTAGTCCACTTAACATTTAAATTTAACGAGGTATTGAATATAAAGTATATCATAAATCGCAATTGACTATGTCATCGATATAAATGTATTGCTGCCCTAGGCAAAACGCACGGAATTCTTTCTCACTTCAACCTAGAGTGTTCCTGCATTGGCTGTTGCATTCGCACTTTTCACCACTTCACATATTTGTGATGCGACGCTCAAAGTTCACCACTAAAGTGCCATTTTGAGCATAGCATAATGTTAATTTACATGAAACAGTTATCGCTAGCAGGATAAAAACCGATAATGTGGCTTAAAAGAACACAAATTTAAAGCATTTAAGATATGAACCGAAATCAAACGTTATACTTAGTGATTAAAATTAATCTTAATTTACCAGAAAATTTAAATTTTCATTGCGTTGCTTGATCAAAAGAGCCATTTAAATGGGATTTGGTTTGAAAAGATTATAAGAGGAATTTATCGATGACAAATGTTTGGTTTTGAAAACCATCGATACAATATAATATACGTAGTGTATATAAAGTTACCTCAGCTTCTGTCTCTGTCTCATTCGGCGTTTTTCTGCGTAACTGTGTGGACGTTTTTCTGAACGGCAATCAAAAAGTCTAGCAGACATTCAACTTTGTAAGCAGAGCTACCTTAAAGTTGTCAAGCAAGAGAGCAATTTGCACAAATTTATGAAATTTGCAAATTCTGTTGAAACACTGCGTATTTGTTTTTTGAGAATCTAAAAGTCGTGTCTTGCGTACGCGTGCGAAAAGAACAAAAAAAAGCTAACAACTTTTCGCGCTTCTCTTTGAAAATTAAATTCTTAAAAAGTAAAATGGCTGATGTGGCTGACAAAAAGAAGTGAGTAATTTTATTTGGATTTGTGTGTAAATGAGTGTGTGTGCCTTAGCTGCTAGCCGCCTATGCATGCATGTGAGCGTTGAATTTGTTTAAACAATATATATGTAGCGGCAATTGCGGTTAATTTCGCAAGTGGTGTACATCATTTTCTTCCAACGGCTTGGAAAAAATTTCTTTTTGAATTTTGTGTCTATCTGCGTAAAATGTTGGAAAAAGCAATAGAGTTGTCTCGCTCACGCCACTGCGTTTCAAATGTGCGCGCAAAAAACGACGCCGTTGAATTTGGCGCGGCGTCATGAGGCTCTCTCGCTCACACTCCGGCCGGCAAACAGCAGCGAGTTCGTCGGCAGCCGCGGCGTGCTTTTGTTGTTGGCTGCGGCTGTGGAGGCAAAGAAGTAATGTGTTGAGTGTGTGTGTGGAGTGAGCAAATAAGTATGTGTGTATGCACAAATACATTTGTGTGAGAGCATTGCATCTGTGTGAAGCATTCAAGTTGCCGCTCTTTTTTTCTTTTCTTTTTCGTTTGGGTTTCAGCTGTCGTTTTGTCTGTCTGACTGTCTCTCGTCTGTTTGCTTTTGCTGTTGCTGCTAGCCATTAATTTTTCGTCAGTTCGTTGTTTGCACAATTTTCGTTTGTAGCTTAAAGCTTTTGCCTTGCTCTCGTTGTTCTTTTCTTTTCAATTCTACTTTGTTGTTGTGTGCTAATGAGCTGCTCAAATTGTTTCTCCAGGTATTTTGTCATTGCCGAAAATAATTCGTTTCACTGTCTGCGCTTCTTTTTTTAACTTTTGCGTCGCAGCAGAAGCAAGAATCAAGAGATAACCGTTAAAACCTTTTGTCTGTTGTCTTAGGTTGTGTAGGTTGTAGGTGGAAAGGGGTGTAATGTCGCATAGTGGGTGTTTGTATGAGCATATGCATATATATATAAATTTTTGACCGTTATTTTTGCCGCTTTGCCTTGCGCTGCAATTCGTAGCGCGCTCTCCCTCTCTCTCACTGGCTCTTTGTTGTGTACATGAAACGCGCGCATTTAAATCGTCAAAAGATGTGTGCGAGGGAGACGCATGTAGTGTGCTTGAAGCATAAAAAACCAGTTTTTTTTCTTCTTTTGTTGGCACGTTAGTTGTATTTCAAACAAGTCGCGCTTCTTTTTTGCACTCTGCCCCCGGCCACCCCCTCGACACTCTTAAACATTTTATGCTATGTACACCTATTTTCCGCTTTGTAAAAAAAAAAAAAAACAATTTTTATATGAAAGCGCATGCCGCTCATCTTTTTTTCTTCACGTCCTCTTTTGCGTCGCAGTTTTCACGAGAGTTGCTCCCATTTATCATTTGTGTGGTGGCAGATGCTTTTAATAATTGTGTGTGTGTGCGTGTATGTGTTGGTATACTTCTAGTGCTGCTGGGGGTGGTTGTAATAACGCGGAAACGGCGATGACGCCGGCTGCGGCGTTTGCTGCTTTTGCTTTTCCGCCGGTTTTCTCTCCTCTGTTTTATTTTCGTTTCGTTAAAAATTGCAAAATAAGAGATCATAAGGAATTTATTCTACATTACTGAAAATTTTCAAACACTGGAATTAATTTGATCAATTTACCCTCGTAGCGAGACCCCCGTGGTCGAGAAAGTTGCCGCAGAGGAGGTTGATGCTGTAAAGAAGGATGCCGTCGTCGCTGCCGACGAAGCAGCAGCGACTGAGACACCGACCACCACAGAAAACGGTGCCGGTGGTGGCGAAGAGGAGTCGAGCAGCAGCACCGATGGCGCAAAGGAAAATGGCGCTGAAGCTACATCCGCTGCCGCTGCCGATGCCGTTGATGGCGAGAAAAAGACCGAAGCAGCAACGGCTGCCGCAGATGAGAAGAAGAAGGAGGAACAGAAGGATGCCGCTGCCACTGAGGAAAAAACAGCTGAGGCCAAGCCAAGCAGCGAGACAGCAGCACCAGCAGCAGCAGCTGTTGAAAATGGCGCCGATGCCGCCGATGCATCAGCAGCAGCAGAGGAGCCCGCCAATGGTGATTCAAAAGGTGAGCGGTACAACATTTCACTTATACACAAATCTGTAACTACTGTTACTAACTGAGTGGTTTCTCTTTGTTTCTTCTTCTTTATCGTTAGATGCGCCCGCCGCTGAAGCCGTGAAGCGAAAGGTTGATGAAGCTGCCGCTGTTAAGGGGGGTGCCGATGATGTGGTTGCCACGCCGGAGAAGAAGGCGAAGCTGGACGAGGCTAGCACAAAGGATGACGTGCAGAACGGTGCCGAGGCCAGTGAGGTGGCTGCCTAAAAATGTTGTCGCATTGCGTATCTCACCTCGCCCCTCTCCCTCAACATCCTCCCACTCAGCAACAGCAGAAGCAGGAGCAGCAGAACTACATATAAAATTACTAACACAAGAAACACTCACACCAACAACAAGAAATGCGCTCATAAACACACACACATACACAATACGCACACAGTACTATAAATTCAGCTAAATATGTATCTGTGTGCTTGTCTGTGTATGCGTATGTGTGTCTTGACGCTTCTCTAATAACAATCCTGTAATGGGAGCGTAGTCCTAAAAAAAAAAAACAATTTAACGTTTCTCTCTGACTTTACTAACAAAAACAAAACAAGAAACAAGCAAAATCCATTATCATTTAAAAATTTACTTAAACACAAAACAAAACTTAAATTTAAAGAAAAATATATATAAACACAAATAAGCAAAAAGCAAAAAAAAAAAAAACATACAATTTAGATGCGTTTTAAGCAATTATAAAACAAGCAAAGAAAACACAATTGTATAAAAATAAAAGCATCAAATTTAATAATAATAAAAAAAAGAACGAAACGAAAAACATAAGGAAAATATAAAAACAAGTCCTATGCGTCAAAGTGTAAACGAAAAACAGATTTTAACTTGACGCATTTGTCATTTTTAAGATAATTTCTTCATTAATTTTATGTATGATCCTATATTATATATGAATATTTATATTTAAAAAAAAAGAAAGCTCGAAAGCTGTTTAAAACTCGAAACACCAACTACAACAACAACAAATCAAGTAACAGAAAGCTGCCTCCCAAATTTTTTTTTGATAAAATACTTATGCATATATACATAGAATTGAGAAAGAACCATACATACATTACATGCAAGCATTTATATGTATATATAATGGCAAATATTTCACATTTTTGTATTGCAATTAAATCAACAACAAAATCGAACTCGCCAAACTTGAGCTGAGGAATTATATTTTAAATAATTGAAAAAACAAAAATCAAGCTGTACAATTTTCTGTTATCTTTTATACCTATCAAATTTGTACTGTGTACTTTGTAGCTTAACTTGGCTGACTTTTGAAAACGATTTAACGCATTTCGATTTATTGCATTTTGCTCGCATTCTGGTAACGTTGACTTTGTATGTGTGTGTGTGTGTATTGTTACACTATTTATCCCCACCCCTTACTATTCTATCCCCACCCCTTACTCCACTCTCTACTCTGCATTTTTGAAACACTTAGTAAGGGCAGCAGCAGCAAAACCAACAACATTTTCTCTAACCAAACCATAGGCAATAAAACAAACACATGCAGAAAGAAAGGAACAAAAGCAAATACATAATTAAAAGTAGAGCAGAGCATGTGAAAATGACAGAATTGAAAAACTTTTTAAAAGTAACCAGCGAGCAGGCAGTAACAAGAATAAAAAATTGGCTAACAAAGCGTAGCCAGCATAAAAGAGAAACAAACTCCCAACTACAAAAACATTCGAGAACATTCACAAAAATAAATGGAAGAACAAAAAACACATAAAAAGAGAACAAAAAAGTAAATTATTCTGTTTACTATTGGGAGGGTTTTTTTTGCGCCTTTCTAGCAACTTCTAAAAGCTCTTTAAGTTGCTCGCAAATGTATGCATATGTGTGTCTGTTTTCTGTGTATATTTGCATGTGTGTAAATGCGTATTGGCCTTGTGTGGGACGCGACTGTACAGCTTATGCAGAAATAGTCGCGGCTTATCAGCCAGCTTCGATACACAAAAGCTCGCTTGTGCGAAGCTTGTATATTATTTAAATGAGCATTAGTTTTAATAATTGATCAAATGTGCATACATACATACATGCATACATACATACAAATATGCAAGCATACATAAATACAAACATGCATGCATACATACATATTTTTAGCATACACTTTTGGTATAGTTTAAAACGCATTTATAGTAGTAATCTTACGAAAATAAACATGATCGCATCCGTGAAATGAATCATA
Organism: Drosophila kambysellisi; assembly: GCA_035042185.1. NCBI lineage: Eukaryota > Metazoa > Arthropoda > Insecta > Diptera > Drosophilidae > Drosophila > Drosophila kambysellisi. The sequence continues at coordinate 1,685,626 of JAWNLS010000939.1, forward strand.
TGTTTCGAAGGCATTTGGCGAAACGCGAAAGCTTTCACGTCGAAATATAAGCTAGTGTTGAATCATCATGCAGCGAAAGCTTTCAAAAGCTAAAATTGTACAGCGCATTTTTCTGACCATGTAGCCCGAAACTTTTTTGAGACCGACGCTCAATAAGTATTGAAATCAAGTACTCGATACTATATAAACAAATCAAGAACTTTTGAAGCCACCCTCAAATCACAATAGTTTTTAAGTGCGTGCGTGCCAGAACGCTTGGAGTTTGCTAGAAAAACATGCAGAAGAGCTTTTGTAAACATATTTATTTAGAACGCAATTGATAGAATTTGACACAGAAATACTTATGAAAGACTAAGTAACAACGTAATCTTAACACAACCAGCAAATTTTATTTGGAAGTAGCAATTTTATTCTTACTTTCACTGTTATAAAAGATGGATCGCGGGATACATGTTACTCACAGAGTATCGATAACAGTATCGATTTTAATGCCTTTTTCAAAAGTATTGATAAGGTAAAGAAAGAGCAGGCATGTGAAACGCATTGGCGCTGTCGTACCAAAGCTCCGATCGCAGTAGCAAACGAAACGGGCGCGCAAGCAGATGTTGAATAGGAGTCGGGAACAGTGAAAATAAATACCGTTAAGCAAATAGAAACACACAAAATACGCCAATTTGTATTTATTTTTGTTAGTAATTATATTTAGTTTAAAAGTGAATTGTGTCAGTGGCTCGTGTGATTTTCTAATCGATTTTGTTATTATTATTTTGAGTATTGTGGGGAGTGCGAAGTCAAATACAGTCAACTACACTCACCCACACATTGATATTTAGTATTATTATTACATACCCTTTGGACAACGAACGCCAACAAAAGGCAGCAAAAGCAAACAGCCAATCAGCATTTAGCGTAGAGAGCGAGAGTGTGCAACGCAAGATGTCAAACAATTTGCAAACGGTAAGTGTGAAGTGTCTTTTAACCTGTTTGCTTCTTGCTGTAGCCAACATAAATACATATGTGTGTACCATATATATGCATGGATGTGTGCATTTCGTACATTGACCGCCGTTTGTGTGTCATCCATCGCAATCGTACCTTGGTGAAACGCAATGCGATAAATAAAAGTTGACTGCACTTTTGACGATAGCTTTTTATTATTTTAATGCGTTTGTCTTGTTAAATTTTTTATTCATATTATAAACCTAATGTCGACTGTTTGCAATATATAAATTCAAAGGAAAATTGGTTCAGATACTTTTTATATTTTGTCATTTGTTTTATATATATTTTAAATGTAATGCTGACAATAAATAGATCATTTTAAATAGTAGCTGAAATTGTGCGTATTTTAGTTTTACTAAAAAATATAAAAAGCAACAGTAAAGCTGATGTAGTAGCTAGAAAAGGCATTCTACTGCCTCTCCTCACAGATAAGGAAGGTATATTCCTCTGGCTCCCTGTAAGCTTCAAAGCAGAGAAGATAACAGACGCAGTACTTACGCACAAAACACAGAAATCCGCAGTAATCCGCGCTATAACCGTCCACTAATTGGTATTATTGTCAAAAGACTCCAAGCTCCTCGTAATGGTTTCTGGAGGAGAGGATATGGAGAGAAGGAATAATTTCTGAAGGAAGAATCTCTTCTGCATCTGCCTTGCGCTCTAAAAAGTCAGTTCGAGAATATAGGCCAAAATTGTGGAACTTATGAATGCAACTGGCTGCATCACCACTTGACTTGATCCTAGCTCACAAAAGTGGCACAGGAATGGAGTGAGATCCCACACATCACAACGGGCCTAGCAAGGCCTATGTGTGTCGACCTTATGGGTGGCAACCGTCTATCATAAACAAACCTAGCCTGATCTATTTGTTTCGTTTTATTTCCTATGCTTTTAGTTATTACCACTAAGTAGACAATAATTTATATTTTTATTATTCTATTTATACATTACATTGTGCGTCACATCCAGATTAGGGTCCACAAATTTCCATTAGCACATTTTTATTGTTATTTATTTTTACAATATTTGTACAAGTTATCTTTGCATTGAAAGTAGTTTTTTTAAACTTACAATCTCAAAGATAATATTCAAACACCATTAACTATTTTCGTATCTATGACTTAATCAAACCATAATATTAAGGGTATTTACCGTTCGACTCGATTTGTCGTTGAAGGTTCTTCTGTCGGTTCTTTTGTATTTATCGTTTATAACGTATCGAACGTTGCTTTCCTCTTATATACATACATATGCATTGTTAATTTGATTTTTAATTTTCAAGTGGAGCTTTTGATTAACAGTTCATTTTTCATTTTTATTTGTTTGCAAATGGTTAAAAAGGATATAATTACAGTTTGGCTTATATATGTTTTTACATTGGGAAAAATTCATATTTGCTAAATTCTTTTGCAAAAATATGTATGTAATTATTGACTTTTGAATATTTTCTTATTTTGCTACTATTAAATGGATATTTCTAAACTACTTAACATTAAAATTAAACAAGATTTATTTATTTATTTACTTGTGAAATTTAATATACAAAAATAATCTTTTTTTTTCGTATTGTCTCTAAAGTCTTTTGACTATGGAGATTTTATATGGGATTTTGTACATTTTTGCCACCAGATTGGGGAAAATTGCATATTATTAAGCATAGTGAACGGCATCACAAGGGGTCAAATCAAAACTGGTCTATGTGTGCTGACCTTTTCAGGTCGCAGCCGTCAAACCTAACCTAACCTAAGCATAGTGAAAGAAAATCTACAAAATTTGGATCAGATCCACTAGAGGATAGCTTGAGCAACATAACTATATCAATGAAATCACATTAAATGAACCACCTGCTCAATTGACATATTGGGGTGTCAAGGAAAAATAAAAAGTTTCAATAATTAGATTTTCAAGTCCCGCTGCAGGCATGCATGTATGCATGTACCCAAATGCATGTTTTCATTGACACTGTTATGTTATGTCAACCCAGCACAAATATGTGTGTGTGCTTGTGTAGATGTATTTTGAAGCTCACCGAGCCACGTGTTTTTAGTTTTCAGTTTGGGTAGGAAAAAAAAGGTGCGCTGATAATGTATTTGTTTGGGATTATTAAATAGAATTTGAGAAAACTTCTATTGTGCAAAATTGGCAACCGTTGCTTAATCGATTCGTTACAAGGGTATTAACTAGTCGAGATAACTCAACAAAAGCATTCTTACTGTTTTTTTTTTATTATATATTTTTGTTTTTATGTGATTATTAACTTGTTGCCATTAAGTTAGTGTGCTTTTTGTGAAGCTCAGTGCGCGTCAATCGCTAGCAGTAACCGTCAATGAACGTCGCACGGTTTCTCTCTCTCCGAGCAGCACTAAACAGCGCTGCTCGCTGTTACCGTTTTAGTTGTAGGAAGTCGAGTAATTTGTTCCGCACCCCCTTCTCGCTCGACCATCGCTCTTGCTGTTGTGGGCACTACTGCTGGTGGAGTTGCCAGCTTCCACGTAACAGGTCACGTGGAGACGCGGCCGCTGCCGCTGTCTCTGCTGCTGCGCAGCTGCAAATCGAGCTGCGGTTGCAAAATTCTCGTCAGGTAATTACGCTAAATTGTTTGTGATGAATTATCTATAATCTATTCCCCATTATTTATTACATTACTGCACATGAGTGATTGTGGAATTTTTCTGTTTTATTTGTACTCCTGTGAGCTGGAATTACTAAATGACTAACAATTATTATCAAGCATTTATCAAAATTTTCCAAATATCAGAATAACTTCAAAATTCTACAATCTAATTAAAAATTCATTTAAGCTTTCTTGCTTGGTGATTTTTTAATAATCAAAGATAAATTGTTTTTTTTTCTAATAATCATAGAAAAATATATTCAGTCTTTACATATTGTATATGAATCTGTGAATTCAGGACTCACTTTGTATATAATCAGTAGACTAATTTATGAGGAAATACAAAATAACATTAACAATATTTGTATAATATACTAAAAGTATGCATTAATTTGTTTTATCTTTTTCAAGTTTTATGTACATTCGTACAAATAGTTAATAATTATTTAATGAAAATAAGATTTCGCAAATTTTGGTATCAATTTTGTAATTTTACTGTTGTAGTAATTAGAAGTCAATGAATAATAGATAAATAAATGTGACATTGTGAATTATATTGCTTACTCAATGCAATTAGCAGTATATTTCTACATCCAATTAACTTTATATTTATTACATAAACAAATTTCTTGGTATTGCTTAGAGATTTCATTGATTAGACTGTTGATTATTATTTGCTTGCTTTACCCACGCGGTCTTTTTGCTATTTCTTATCTGAATTTTTTGAATGTTTTCGGCAGTTTATCAATTTGAAATTTCCGCTTATCAATTAAAAAATAAGTATTAAACTAAATGCATATTTTGGCTGACCTACTTTTAGTCATGTTGATATTGAAAGAAACATACATGCAACATGCTATGACATAATAACGAATTAATACATTGATAATAAAATGTTATAGATTTTATTGGTTTTTTCTACTTCTTTCTTTGACTTTTATTTACTACCTTTTATTTTCTCGCGAAGCGGCACTTCTCCTTGGCATTTGAGCTAGTCTGTCACATCGGCTTGCTCTATAATAAAAGGCATAAAAGATTAGACCAGCCATGGCTCTACCAGATATTCCCAAGCTTTAAGCGTTAATATTGGAATCCTACATCCACTAGGAAGCTAGGAAATCTATAAAATCGACATTATCAAATCCCACAATTTTAAGGCTAAAGTCACAAAATTTGGTCATAGGTTGTTGGCGATGTTCTTTAAAGATAGGCATATGCCACGCCCACCTCCGACACCAACTTCTTCCGTCTTGCATCTTCTGTAGTTTTTGAGTTGGAAACGTTTGGTAAGTATGTTAATGGTAGTCGCCTTTAGGAATCTCCCACAATTTTAAAGATAGAGTGACCAAAATTGAAAGGTAACTTGCCGGTGACCTTCTCCAATGATCGCCTTATCAATTTTTGGACCATCTAGAGTTGTCAAATTTCTAAAGGTATTTTGCTAGTAAAGATAAAAAAGATAAGAGCCCATATCTACCGCAATTTAAGATCTATAGTTACCAACCTTGGAAGGTATATTACTAATGTCGGACTCCACCAATTTTTTTGGCCACACCCCCCACTCCCGAGACTTATGGTATCAAAGTATTTTGCAGTCGTTTACGCCACATTCATATATTTATGAGTTTAGCCTTAGAGAACCAAATGAACTAAGTGCCAATAATTAGTATCTGGCTACATTGTGTAAATTCTCATGGACTTTAATGAAAGTGTTATGTAATCAGTGATATATAAGTAAAGACTGATTGTGGTATTTGATTAACTTTAGAATTGTATGATTGTAGCACAATTTATAAACTAGGCAGATTGTAGATCTTACTCCAAACTGGTCGCCAGCTAACAAACTAGTTGCTGATAAGGCGAAAAGCGTGTACTGATAAGACCCGGAACTGATTATCATAGACCTCTGCTGCTTTGTCTTAAGAAGGCATTAAAGACTTATTGTTGTGGTTGTTTTTGCTGTTAATTGCATTAATTGTATTCCAAATTGTAGTATTGAGCAGTATGTAAGCCCTTAATGGGTTTACCACGTTCCAATTCGCAATTCCTTTTCTTATGTAATTTGTTTAATTTATTTGTTAAGCTTTTATTTGACGTTTGCTTGATAAAACTTTTGACTCATTTAGTATAGATTTTATATTATTAGCCCCTTACAACTGATAAGAAGACTCTGGCTTTGTGCGTAAGTGGAAGATTATTTGTGGCGATGATTGCGTGGAAAATTCCACAAGGAGTGCGAGTGTGTTTGTGTGTGTGTTGGTCGAAAGATGTTGTATTTTTGGATTATTGGTAGCTTAAACTAGTTTTTTTAAAATAAACTTTTATGAATGTAGTATAATAATAAATATTTCTAAGCAATGTAAATATATATTTTGATATATAAATATAATAATTAATAAATAAATATAATTTATTTAAAATATAGTAAAATATACTAATTAAAGTAATTATCTTTAAATATCTATTTTTATGTACTTTTAAAAAAGAATTTCAGAATTTGGTTCTAATATATTCGAGTTTTAGAACAGAAAATTGTAACATGATTGATAAGTTTCCACGAAAGGGAACATTTGCAAGAGAATATATAAAATGCAAGCTAAAGAGAGTTTTTATTCCGACCGTCTCTCTTATATGCTCTCCACACGCTAGAGAGCATATAAGAGAGACGGTCGAAATAAGAGCGAGAGAGCTAGAGGTAGGTAGGCGTAAGGGATACCTGAAAAAAATGAACTAAAATCCTGTAACTGTTAAATTGTTATTGCATTTACCTGCTGCTGCACCCAATTATATTATATTAATCAACAATTGCACCCCTAATGGTTTGTTGTCATGGTGCTACTATATTTTCGCAATTGTATATAGTATATTTACATGAGTAAATACATTATTCAAATGCATACCCTAATGTGCTTGAAAAGCCCTTTATCCATAGGGCTATCTTTAGGGCTGCCTATTTACTTACAGAAACCATTTTAATATTTACTTTTAGCTTTAGCTGTCGCCAGACGTCATCAATACGCCTTTTACCCCATGAGCCATTAAACATCTGTTCTGAATCACAAAGCACGCAAAATTTTTGTAGTTGTTTCGAGAAGCAATTGACGTAGGTAAACACATGCTTGTTGCCTTAGCAAATCCGGTAAAGGAGCGCTCGCTCTGGTGCAGCAACCACCGAAAAACGAGAAAGGAACAAGAGAGAGAGGTAGAGAGAGAGAGCTGATTGAGTAGGGCGAAGGAGAGAGCGTGTGCAGAGATTACTCTCTGCGCGTCTCTATGAGTCTATTCACTTGGTGTTGTAGTTTGAATTCAGTTCATTGTTGGCCGCCCAGCTGTGAGGAGCAATCGACTTATCGCGGAATATCTTAAAAGACTTGCGTGCATACGGAATTGACTTTCTGATTTTCTTTTTTTTATATAATAAGATTTACACTTGTTCTATATATATTATATACAAATATTGAATTTTTGACTGGTGAACTTTTGTAAAGTGTAGTATGAGACAACGCAAACGTGTTAACAATAAGCAGAAAACTCGTCGACAAAAACAGCAGAAATTGCAAGGAATCGATCAGAATTGTTGCAACCGACAACGCTGTAATTATGAACATATCTGGCAACACTTTCGACGCAATGTAAGCTACAAAATTTAATGGTATTATTTTTTAATAATATTATGTGTATTTAATATAATACCAGCTATTCTTTAGCATTTCCTTCGAATTTGGTTAGCAGAAGTTCTTCTTTCTCAATGTATATCTATACATAATTTGTTTTACTTTTAGTACATTTTTTATTTACATATTATAAATTTTTATATTTAAATTTATACGTTTTTATATTATATTTATTGTATTTTAGATATCAAGACTTTATTTTAAACTTTAGTACATGAACTAAAATTGCACTATTTTGGCATATAAGCAGGAAATGAAAATAGATGTATAACCCTACATTAATAAAAAATAATATTTTAATTTGTAAGAAATATGTAGACATGCAAACTTCATTTTAGACTAGAATTTTACTATATGTAAATAAATTTGTGATTGAAATGCATTTATTGAATATTACTAAAATTACCTACTAAGATTTAGCTTTGAAAATAGGGTTTTGTTATTTTCCTACTTGCTATTTAGTTCACACAGGTCTTATATTATTGAACCGAACATTTTAGTACATGTCTAGACTTTCAAGAATATGAAAGACCTTGTAATTTTGCTATAAGACGCAAAAAAGCGTAAACATTTCTCTGACGTTGCTTCTTTGCGGTCTTCTATGCCTATTATATTGCAACCCCGCTGAGCAAAAGCATTTGTTTTGTCAATTTTTGAAAAGTTTTGCATTTTTGGTCGCTCTCTGTAACTAAAATCTATTTCTCTTTCTCTTTTCATGCACTCTTCTGAACGGAATTGGATTTTACGCTCTTTGTGGTTGTGTATGTATGTGTGTGTGTGTGTTGGCAACACACCAAATAGGCCACACTCGAGGAAATTCGACAGGCGGCCTCTCGCATTTGCCGCGACTATCTAACCGGAAGGTGGAAGGTGGCTACCCCGGAGCAGCTTGTGGTGAAGCGCATCAGGTGAGTTAGATATAATCCATATATATATTGGATATATTTCACTGAAATATTATAATTTTTAGTGGCGGCCTCTCGAATTTCCTGTATTACGTAAGTCTGCCTGACTTGGATGACTTTGATGAGCAGCAACTGTTGGAGGTGGAGCAACAGCAACAGCAGCTGCAGCAGGCGCAAGCAAATGTCAACATTGGCAAACATGTTATAGCTGCCTCGACATTCGCTAAGAATAGCAACAGCAGCAACAACAACATTGAGTCGCCCCAGTTCGCTAATGAATTGGCCCAAACGGTTGTCGGGGGCGTCGTCGCTGCGGGCGCCGCAGACGATGATGATGACGTGGCGCTGAGCGCCAAACAGGCAAACAAACGGCGACGCTTCGATAGCGACAGTGGTGACTCAAGTCTGCTGAGGCGCCTGCACGTTCCGCCCAAGCAGGAACCGCGTGAGGTAGGTCGGCGTTGCCACTATCATCCAGAACAAACGCACTTTTGGGACAGACACAATTTCAAATTGAAATTTCTATTTATATATATATATATATATATTTCTCTCAACAGGTTCTTTTGCGCATCTACGGCCAGACACATGGAGATCACGCATTGGAGAGCATGATTACCGAATCCGTTGTGTTCGCCTTGCTCAGTGAGCGCAATTTTGGGCCAAAGCTGCACGGCATCTTTCCCGGTGGACGCATTGAGCAATATATACCGGTAGGTTAAAATATGGTACACATTAGTACAAAAGTATTTGCTTTTATAAAGATGTACAAATGTTGGCATGGATTCAATACAGAATATGCCTTATGTAAAACTTATAAGCATCAAGCATTTGGAGAACATAATTATTCTAAGTTCTAGTTAAACAAGTCTGTATTTATCAAATTATGAATATTAATTATATTTTCACTGAGATTATCGAATAGTTTGACACATTTGCCAAGAAGAACATTTTAATAACATTTGTGACGTGTTCTTGTAGTCTTTTTAAATAGGTCTAATTAAAATAGATATAAATATATTGAAAAAAAAAACTATTGATTAAAAAAAGGGAAAATATTATTGTATACCTATCTCGCACACTTATATATTTAGATTCTGTATTCTGGTTTTAAAAATAGATAACCGGCGATAGGTAGCTTGACGTAAGTAGTTAGGTTAAACGGTTATAGGCCATTTTGGCCCAATGTGAAGCCGTGTGGATAGATATTTAGACAGAGAGCTTAACACTCAGAATTCAAAGACTCAACGCTTACGACCTTCAAGGCGGCTAGGCTAGCGTGACGTATGATGTATATATTATATTTGAATATATAGTACTATAAATATCAGCCAGGCACTTGTGTTTTTAAGACTGCATGTACATAAGACCGAAAAACTGTGCCTATATGGTACCCAGAGAGAACTAAAGTCGTTGTATTTATATTAGTTTATAGATGTATATCAAAGGTACACATCGGTGTTTAAACATATGTTTAGATTCACAGCACGAAAATTAATGTGATTTTCCCGAGAACCTTTCAAGTATTTAAATCTCTAGTTGCCAGCCAGGTTTCGGTTAAGGTAAACAAATACTTGGCCAAGCAACCTCGGGCGCCGACGTTTGCTGGAGTATTGGGATATATATGAGATATATTAAAAAGTCAGTTATGTAAGGGCATCACTATATTAGCTTAGTTCAGATGGCAAAAAAAGGCATTTGCGATTGTTTAAATAAATTGCATAGTATAACTTTAATTGGTGCTGCGTGTAAATCATTGCTCTAGCTAATGTGCTCGAATGATTAAATGTTTTTAAAAATCGTGTACATAACATCAACAATTATTTAATTTATTTACAACTTAATAAGTAATAAGCATTAAGTCTTTGGTTTACACATTTTTAATTTAACTAATAATTTCATTTTAAAATGAATATTTTTAGGGAACTTTGTAATTAATTGTTTTTAAGTTTGGTTTTAGCCTTATTACTAATTTGTGTTGCTTTTTTAAATTTAGTTTAAAATACAAATAGCCAAAGATTGTTATGTTGAATACTATTATTGATACACTAAATCGTATCTTGCTTATTTAAATATTTAGCCGACAGCAAGTCTTATCCGATACCTGGCTATATATTTTAGTCTGCAAACTGTATGAAATATTTTACCCAGGTTTCTGTCAGTTGTGGAAAAAATATGAAAGTTGTATCTATTAATTTGTGGGGCAGCGGGCTTTATTATCGTTAGCGTTGAGTCTCTGTCTAAATCTCTATCTAAACGGCATTTTTGATCAGTATCTTTATTTAAATTGTTAAATTAGATTTACAGTTAAGTACCCATTAAAGTTTAAAATTATATTTATTTATACTAAGTCGTATTTAAATTAAGTATTATATTGTGTATTGTATATAAGTCATATAAAGATCAGGACTAACAGTTACCCTATGTCTTATGAATGTGCAAAATTGTATATGTTTTGAAGGCACGTTCGTTGGCTACAACAGAGATGGGTGATGCACGTATCTCCATGAAGATCGCTGAGAAAATGGGTGAAATCCACAGCCTGAATATACCGTTGTCCAAGAAACCGGACTGGATATGGAACTGCATGGATCGTTGGCTGGCCAGCTTGGAGAGCATTGTGAAGGGCAAGATTGAATCGAAGCCCAATTCGGCAGTGCTGCAAAAGCAGCGGGAACTAATGCGCACCATTGACTACGTGCAGGAGATGGCCTGGCTAAGATCGGTGTTCGATTCGGGTGACTATCCGGTCGTCTTCTGCCACAACGATCTGCAGGAGGGCAACATCCTGTTGAGGCAATCCAACAGTGGACAAGAACGCTCACCCAGGGAATCGATTAGTATATTGAGGTGAGCTCTATCAATACAATATATAGTTAATATTCGTACTAACGCATGCAGTTCCTCGATAGATCCAACTTTGATGAGACCCTGGGCGACAGTCTGGATGGCAACAGCAACTTGGATACGGATGACAAGTGAGTTATATTTAGTTGCCACTCTTTTGTTGTTTAACACATATGCTTCTGTTTGGCCGCTAACCCGTATTTATTTGCCAACTGTTGAATTAGTTCATAGTCTATATATGCATATAAAACTACCTACAATTCTAGATGGCCTCTTGCTGCGGTCGTGATTTGAGTAAAAATGTATAAGGCTGGTTGTTAAAATCGGCCCAAGCAAAATTACCAAATACATACAGGTTATCCATGCCATATATTATTGAATATCTACAACAAATTTGACTAATCGGTTCTCCTTCTGCGCACTCGCAAACATATAGTAAATCGCCGAGCGCCTCACCTTGCCCGGAATTGGACACCACGGATGACTCCGCACTGGACTCGAGCTTTATGTCCGATCATGAGCCGGATCTCATTATCATTGACTTTGAATACTGCGCTTACAACTATCGCGGCTTCGATCTGGCCAATCACTTCATCGAATGGACCTTCGACTATACCAATCCGCAGTTCCCCTACTTCCATCACTACAAACAGCAATATGCCACTGTCCAGCAGCGACGCGACTTCATAGTCAATTATCTGAAGAAATATCACGATGATGAGCTCTTCGAACCCACTATGCAGGACCTCGATGCTGTCGATGCAGAGATTCAGATCTTCACCATGCTCTCGCATCTCTTCTGGAGTCTGTGGTCAGTGGTCAATGTTACCTCAGCCATTGAATTTGGTTATTGGGTAAGTTTCTTGTTTATTATTGGAGAATAAATTCAGATAGGATATCGTGGGAAAATCTTTATTGTATTGAACAGTATTTTCTCAGAACCAGGCAGAACAAACGTTTACTACCATGAATATGAAAAAAACTCTGGCTTCGATCAATAACAGATCTTCTCATTGAATATTGCTTATATATTGCAGAGGCACAATACTCCCAGGAGGTCGCAATGTGAAATCTCTTAAGCAAAAATAAAAATAATAAATTCTTTTATATAATGCGAGAAAATTTAGCTCTATCCAATCAATTCCGCAATTAAATTGCACATCAAGCCAGTTAATAAAATTGTCCTTTTTATATTTAAAAATTAAATTTTATTTTTATTTGACAAATATACATTTAAAAAAATTAATACTCTTGGTAAAATTATTTTTTTTTTAATTGAGCACAGATATTTATAAAAGTTGAATTGCCATAAAACAAACTAAAATCGAATTTTTTGTTATTGAATTTTTACTATTATTGCATACATTTTTAATGTAAAATAAATTTCGCTAGATATCCCATATACTACAGACTATAATATACTTTCTGACTTTTTAGACTGACTTTGATTAAATTTTATTATTATTATATATATTTATAATTGAAAAATTTAAAAATTGAAATAAATAAAACTGACTGATTTTTTCTAAATTAATTTTTCAGGAATATGGCATCGCACGAATTCTGGAATATCAGCAGTTGAAGGCTGCCTATTTGGCAAAATGAGTTTTGGCTTTTGAGGATCAAATTTTTGATGGTGGTGAATACGTGACTGCAATCATCAAACCGCACTTAATCGAATCGAGAAGCGTACTTAAGTGGCCTTAAACTTATAGAAAGAAAACCGGAATTCAAGTTTAGTCAGGAATCGTATTTCCAGCTTAGTTATTGCAGTTGCCAACTAGTTGACAACAACACTACTTCATAGACCAGATGTGCTATAACTACGGAGGAACAGGTCATTTATTTGATATGAATATACTAAATGAATATGATATGATATGGATAGCCTGTGCTATACGTACACCCATAAATAATATTCTAATATTGCTGAGAAGAAAAGTCAAAACAAATTATTTGCAGCTGTGATTATTGTATGAGTTAGGCAGTCGACAATTTTACCTATTTACGATTGTTGTTGCTTTTGGAAAAGGTGGTGGGCGTGCCTAAACTACGCCCACCCACCCACTACAGTTTAATCCAAGTATTAAGGCAGCATCCACTATCCCCGACTACTACTAATAAGAAGCACACTAACTAACTTACTTAGCTCTACAATTTGAAGCATTTGCACACACACACACACACACACACACAACAGCACACATACACACACCCTCACACACATACCAATTTGTTCGAATTTATTACTTGTTCGAATTTTTTCCTTTTGCTTTCACTTTCGGATTGTAGTATTATTTTCAACCATGTACACCCATCAGAACTATTACTTTGCATGATCCTGAAATCAATGACTTATTTTAAAGTCGAATCGAAACATTTGATTGCAAGAAGCAGCAACAATCAACAATGAATTGTGTTTTTTATGTACCTTATTCCTTAAATGAATTTAGTTAATTATATATATATATATGTATACTCGTATGTAATTAGTACCTAGCGTTCTTGCCTCTAATTTTTAATGCAATCAATAAATCAAAACCTTAGTTAAAATTTAAAATTGATTTGTGTGCTAATCCTATGGGCTGAAGAAGGCTGCGATTCAAGGACTTAACGCATTCGGAAACTATACAATATCGTATGCTTATTAATATTACTAAAAGGAAAAATCGCAATCATCTAGTGCACACTGTGAAAGCTTAGGCTGGAGCTTTGGCATTTACACAAAGAAAGCTTATGTGCTTTCCACCTACATGCGAAATGAGGATGAGGAGCTTTTTGTTAATTCAGTCAGAAAACAGATTGCCTGAAATCAGAAAATCGACAAGCTTTTGACGCTTTGACCACATAAAGAATATTTCACAAATCCAAGGCTGTGTCATTCTGAACTCCAGTGTTGATTTTTGTGAAATGCAGAAAAAATATGTTTAATTTTTAAAAATAGTTATACTTTTGGCGCTCCTGTTTACTCGGAAATAATATGTCCAAAAGGTTCTGTTTTTTCAAAAACCATGCTTTCCGGGTTGCTTTTTTTTTCAAAATGTAGAATAAGTTTGTCCAATTTTCAGTATATATTTTTTATAATTACAGAGAACATACTTTTTATACTATTATAACGAAGGTTTCATAGTATATTTTGTTTTTGTGCAATGTCCGTCATGCTGTCTGTCTGTCTCTGCGTCTGTATGAACGCATCTTTATTCGACACCCTTAGAGGTAGAAACTGCGTCCACATTCGCCAAACTTCGAAGGTAACTTGCTGGTAAACTCCTCCAAGGAGATATCATATCATTTTGGACCACGCTCACAACCGCCGCCCCCAGGAGCTTCGGCCCTAGAAATCTGAAATGCGCATATCTTCCATGATTTGTAAGCTAGAGTCACCAAATTTTGAAAGTATGTTACTGGTAACTCCCCTCAGAGATCGATTGGATGGCAATGCGCACTTCGCCTCCCTAAACCGATACAGCTGTTAGTGTAAATCGATAAGACCATTTATCTCACACAATTTGAAAGCTAGAATCACCACATTTAAGAGGAATATTGCTAATATTACCCTTACAAAATCTGGAAACAATTTTGGACCACGCTTACTGCCGCCCCTATGGTTAGCAAGCTTGGAAGGTATGTTACTAAGATCGAACTCCAACATTTTTCCCAGAAGCCCATATATCTAGCAATTTCAGAGCTATAGTTACCAAACTTGGGAGGTATATTACTATAATCGTACTCTAAAATTCGGAGCAGCCCATAGCTTCCGCAATTTAATAGATACATTTGCCACAATATCTTATATCTACCGCAGTTTGAAAGGCAAACTTGGACATTATTTCTTGGCTACACAAAACTTGTGGTAACTAGGTATTTCGCAGTCGGTTACGTCCGACTGACACGTTCTCTCTTGTTTTTTTTTTAATGTAGAATTTTTCATATATGTACAGATAACTTCTTATTTTGTTACTAATATTATTATTAGACTATAGTAAACTTTAATAGACTTTAGTATTTTTATACTATTATACCAAAAAGGTATAATAGTATATTGGTTTTGTGCAATGTCCGTCATTCTGTCCGTCCGTCCGTCCGTCCGTCTGTCCGTCTATCCGTCCGTCCGTCTGTTCGTCTGTTTGAACGCGCGTTCCTCCGACACCCTTAGAGATAGAGACTTGAAACTTGGAACGTATACCGGAAAGTACCCTCAAAAGTTAAAGTGTCTTGGGTTTGGACCTACGTCCACTAGGGAGCTAGAAAATCGATAAATTCGATTTTAGCAAACCGATAAATCCTTATATCTCTTACAATTTAATGAATACGGTCACTAATTTTGGTTGGTAGGTTGTTGGCGAGGTCCTTGAAAGATCGGCATGTGCCACGCCCACCGCCGACGCCCCCATCAACCCCGTCCCTAGAATTTTCAAATGGCTATATCTTCCGCAGTTTTTGAGTAGGGAACGTCAAATTTTGGTAGGTATTGTGAGGAGCCATATAGCCGTGGCCAATATGCATGCATGGGTATGTGTGTATGTGCACGGCCATCGCATATGCGCCCCTCACAGCAACTGTCGATCAGGCGGAGAACCGGCCCCGATGCAGTTGCGGCGAATTCGCTCTCTTTCGTCCTCTCCCTTTCTAGCGCAGGTAGTCAGCCATTTGAGCGTGTCTGACACGCATATCAATGAGGATATGCACCGTTGGTGTGGGAGGAGTATTGCGGGTGCAATATTGCCATCTACACTCACACCACCAGCAGACAATGGTTGGCGCCAGCAAAAGTGCAGTGGCAAGTTACCGAAAAGATCACGCCACTGAGAAGATCACGCCACCTCGGTGCACTTCGGTGCTTGCGCACGAAAAGGGCAACAACAACGCGTGCGTAGCACCGTCGGTTGACCACACACACTAGTGCAAATGCACGCACAAAGAGCGCACCGTTGTCGGCTCTCTTACGCGGGTGCGCAAACGCTAGAGAGCGCAACAACAACAAAATGCATTTTGAGCAATCATTTGCAAGAGTGCACTGTTATCGATTTTCTACGATTAGCGCGGGTGCGCAAACGATCGAGAAAATTACAACAACAAAGTGCACCTCGGACCAAACAAATGCAAGAGTGCGCTGTTGCCTATGTTTTACGTTTAGTGCGGGTGCATAAACGATACGATAACGAACAACAAAGTGCATCGGGGAACAAATGAATGGGTGAGACACACATAGAACACACGTGTGCACGAAAGTTAATCTCTTAGATTAAGTGCAGACGTGTGTGCGTTAGAACTCGGGGAGAGAGTTCGGGCGTCAAAACGTACACACACACACACCCACCCACTTACCCCAAAAGTGTATAAAAGGCGCGCACAGCTCACAATTTTGAACGAGAAAAAAAGAGGTCAAGATGAACAAGAACAACAACAACTACGGCAATTTCAACATGCAAATGGATGCTGGCACATCGGCTACTGATCGCCGCACGTCAGACCCGGGTCCCTGCGCGAGTCCCAGCGGTGCTGGAATTCTGCGCGGATGGAGACCCGAGTCTACGGCGCGAATGGCGGCTAATCGACAGCCGACACGCCCCCACGGACGAATGGTGCGCAGGAGGTACGTCACACGCAGGCAGCACGTGACACGCAGGGTGCGCATGAGGTTGCCACGCCAAACCAGACGCATGGAGCGGGAGCGCCGGAACCGGCGGCAGGACCAGATAGATCTAATGGCATCACCACTCCACGAGCCGAGCGAGGACGAGTTCGAGCCGCCAGCATCACCCCTCGACGAAGCGATGGACGCCGACCATGAGGAAGGAGAAGCGCCGAATGCCGCCCCCGCTGAGGAAGCCGTCCCAAGACGAGGACGGCTCCCCAGCTATCTCGACGAGATCAACCCCGAGTGGCTCCGATGGCCATCCCCGGAACTGCCACTAACCCCGGAGCCGGACGACACGGCCGTCCGCTTCATGGGACCGAGGCCCCGCGCCGAGTCCATGGAAGTCGACCCGTGGGCACCGGCGGAAGCAGCGGAGCAAGAAGACGACGATTCCTCTCTGAAGTCATGGGCTCCCTCCTGGTCCCCCGACCAGAGTTCGGAGTGCGGGATAGAGGGAGATGATATTATCGTCATCTCGTCCGCCGAGGAGGACACGCCGGATATCAACGGAGATGACGAGGACACAATGCCATACACACCCCGGACGCGAACCGAAGAGGAAACAATCTCCGTGTCATCAGAAGATGACGAACCCCAGACCCCAACCCCCACGGCGACCGCCAGCTACCGGAAAACATATGAGACGGGCCGATGGGTGCACGCGGTCACCGTGGTCTACAGGTGGGAAGAGGACGTGGGAATACCCGCCTCCTGGCAACTACTGGAGGAAGAACTCGAACGGAGACCAGTGGAGTCACCACCACCACCACCACCCAAATGGAGGCGACCGACACTGGACCGACAGGCGTCGTGCCCAGGAACGAAGCCAGCATCACCCCGGCCAAGCCTACCAAGGCAACACTCGGTGCCTGAGACCAAGAGCCCGTGCGAGGAGGTGCCGCCAACGGCTTGGCCACCACAGGTGCTGGAGGTAGTGGATGGGCAACCCAGCACCAGTCGCCGCTCCTCACGCCTGGTGTGGTGCGACGGTACGCGATACCGGGTCAAGGTGACATCACCCGGGTATTAAGGCAGATGTAAAATCCAAAGATAAATAAAATGGAAAAGAGAAAAAAAAAAACAAAACAACAAAATTATCATCATCACACAATGTAGCGGGGTACCAGGGGCGGGAACCAAATTCTTATCATTACAGATGATCGTTCCTGTGGGAAGGTGGAAGCTTCCCACTGCCGAAGAAAGAGGGGAGTGTGAGGAGCCATATAGCCGTGGCCAACATGCATGCATGGGTATGTGTGTATGTGCACGGCCATGGCATATGCGCCCCTTACAGCAACTGTCGATCAGGTGGAGATCCGGCCCCGTTGCAGTTGCGGCGAATTCGCTCTCTTTCGTACTCTCCCTTTCTAGTGCAGGTAGTCAGCCATTTGAGCGTGTCTGACACGCATATCAATGAGGATATGCACCGTTGGTGTGGGAGGAGTATTGCGGGTGCAATATTGCCATCTACACTCACACCACCAGCAGACAATGGTTGGCGCCAAGGGCAGTGGAAAGTTACCGAAAAGATCACGCCACTGAGAAGATCACGCCACCTCGGTACAGTCCCGACAAAAGGTCACTGGCTGACCTATATAAGGAGCACCGCAGCACGGCGCGGGTCAGTGAAGCCAAGCGATAGAAGCTTTGAAGTCAACATAAAAGTAAACACCAGCGAAGCCAAAACTACACAGAAGCAGTCATCTGAAAGTGAGAGCAAGTGATTGCAAGTAAACATTGAAAGTGAGAGCTATACTTGGATTGCAAATAAACATTAAAAGTGAGAATTCCACGTGAAGAACCGGCAAGAGCAGTGATGATACAGCACCTCATTCAACCTACGCAGATCACACAGGATATCGAGGTCCGGGAATTTGGCGAAGAACGACATCCTTGCCACGCAAGAATTTAGTCTCGGCGGATTCCGTGGGTACGGAGCCTAGACAAATTCTTGCAAACAGGTGTTCGTACCTGAACCAAATTCGAGACCGAAGCGACGCTGCAAGTGCCGAGGAATTTCGCGTAATAATTGAAGAGAAAAGTGCAATAAACTAATAACAATTACCAAATAAATATATTGTTTGTTTAATTATCGCAAGCGCAACGGATATAAATTTGTTGCACGAATCCACAGCTCGGCTGAGTTTTAGCTCAGCTTCAACCATCGAACTAAAAGGTTCGTTACAGTATATTACTGGTAGTCGCCTTTAAGAACCGATAACAAATTTGTGGTGCCACGCCCACACCTGCGCCTATAATCGACAATTCCGATTGTAAATCGATGACTCCGTATATCTCCGAACATTTTAAAGATAGAGAAACCAAACTTGGAAGGTAATTTACTGGTAACCTCCTCCAAAGATTGGCATACCAATTTTTGGACCACGCCCACATCCGCCGCCCCCAGGAACTTCATCCCTAGAAATTTAAAATGCGCATATCTGCCGTAATTTGCAAGCTAGAGTCGCAAAATTTTGCAGGTATGTTACTGGTAACTCCCCCAACGATCGATAAAAAAATTGGATGGCCACGCCCACTCCACCTACCTAAACCGATACACCTGTTGGTGTAAATCGATAAGCCCATATATCTCACGCAATTTGAAAACTTAAGTCACCAAATTTTTAAAGCTATATTGCTAGTACCAACCTTCATAAATGTGGAAAAAAATTTTGGACCACGCCCACTCCCGCCCACGAAAAACGATAAATGCCTGTATCTGCCGCAATTTAAGAGCTACAGTTACCAAACTTAGAAGGTATATTACTAAGATCGAACTCCAAAATTTGTTGGGCCACACCCACTCCCGCCCCCAAAACCGATAAACGCCCATATTCCCCGCAATTCAAGTTAGTTAGTTACCAAACTGGGTAGGAAGATTATTAGGAAACTTCTCAATAATTTTTTTGTGCAACGCCCACTCCCGCCCCTAAAGTCTCGTTCCCATTCAAAAAGGCAAACTTGGACAGTATTTCTTAACTGTACACAAATTAAGGTATAATAGTATTTCGCTGTCGGTTACGTCCGACTGCAACGTTCTATCTTGTTTTATTTGGAAAATTTACCATTTTACGCCCTAGACGTCTATTGTAAATTGTATTACTTTCTTAATTTCAGAACGTATTATTTCTTAAAAATAAAAGTATTAATTTCTACTTTTTAGAAATAAAATAAAATAATAGGAATCATTTATATAAAATAGAAAGAGATCCTTTACAAGAAGAAACTATTTTTCGTATATTTAAATATTTTTATTAGAAGTAAAAATTTGTTTTAGATTTCATGCTAATTTTCATTTTAGGTCGATCTTCCAAATTTTAAAATAGCCTTAAAAATGTCAAAGTTTGTGAAGTAACTGATCGGTGTTGTTATTGTTATGGGGCATTATCTTTGGCACTTATCAAATTTACTTACTCAATGCACAATCAGCTGCATGGCAAATGCCTGTATATTGCTAATTAATTTGATTTCCAGTCAGCTGCAATGCTAATTAAGTTTTGGGCTGAAGGGCAGCATGCAACTGTAAAGAGGAATGTGGAGCCCAGTACATGGTAGGACAGTGATAGAAAGAGAGAGAGAGAGAGAGAGAGAGAGAGAGAGAGGAAGAGAAAGGATGCAGGATTGCATAACAATTCATCATCATCATGAAAATCAAAGTGCAGCACGTAGCAGCAGCAGTAGACGGAATATATTGAAGCCTCCTTGTCGCATTGCAATCCGAAAACCATTTTCTATTTTGTATTCCCGTGTGTCAACAGGGCCTCCTGCTGGAGCGGTGCGGTTGGGAGGAAAGAGGATGTGTGGTATAGTTGTACTTATTTAAACAATAGTTGTCCCAGGCACTGGGACACTCGTTCAGCACCAGCCGCAGACAATTGCTTTGGATTGCTGTTGCCACCCGAGGCGTACATTACATTAGACGAGCATAAAGGCCAAGCTCTTCCTGCTCCCTTCTTCCTTCGTTTTTCTCCTTGCACCACACTTCCCTCTCTCTCTCTCAGACTCAGACTCCTTCGGCATCCAACTGGTTTCAAGTGCAGTCCGAAACCGCAAGGCAAGACAAGGCAGCAGCAAGGACATGAGACACGGGACACGGACCATTGTACGTGGTACATGGACAAGGACATGCACAGTGAAAGACAGAGATATAGAAAGAGAGAGAGAGAGAAAGACAGATATGCACTCAGAAATACAATCGACTGAAATTTAGAACAACACGCAAAGATTTAAATCGCCCTATAAAATAGAATAATTTTCTGTCTAGGAGGAATAATTTCGAAATTTTTTTAAAATAAATTTGTTGAAACTCGGAATTTCAAAAATGATTATATATTTTTATTTTGTTCAGAAATATAATATAAATTACTAATAAAGTTGGAAAGTCTAGTATAAAGTAATAAAGTCCGTTCATAATTTTATTTAAATATTTATTTAAAGTTGAAATAAAACAAACAAAGAATAAGAATAAATTAAATAAAATAAAGTTAAAAATAAAATTATATTCTTATATATTTGAATAATTCAATAAATAATAAATAATGAAGATTGGACTTTTCTATTACTCTCTAACTCAGTCTAACTCACTCCACGATTGTTATGAGTTCCTTACATAGGAAGCAAGGAGATTTAGTGCCCTCGGTAGTGTGGAGGATGTGAGGAGGAAGACCTTAGACTCTTAGCTGCAGCATCAGTTCACTTATTGATGGGTAAAAGAAAAGGATAATTTGACAATTCTGTGTACACATAAAGCAGAACTAAGAATTTTTAAATTTTCATAACTTTAACTAATTTTGTCGATAAGTTTGTAACACACAAAAGGAGACGTCACCGGGCCCTGAAAGTATATATTCTAGTAAACTAATTACTCAGTTTTAAATCTTGATAAAACTTAGCATATATCCATAAAACTTCTGCAGGCAGTAAATATGTCGAAGCTGACAGAATTAGATTACTATATAGCTTTTAAAAGAACGGTCTGTCGCATGATAAGTTCTCGTTAAAAAACATTTCATTTAATAAGATACTACTTGCTCAGAAAGAGTTTTATTGCTCCTAATTTTTTTTTTTTCGAAATCATATAGTTTCCATATTATGTTATGATTATTATTATTAAATATGTTTATTAAATATGTGTATTATACTACTTATATTTTGACAACAAATTATTAAAATCGAACTACAATTGATTATAGCCTTCATAAGAGGAATCGTTTGGTTTTTTAAATTTAGAGTAAAATTTAGATCTCGACATTTTGGCTCCGGCTTGAGGTATTTTTATAGGAGAGACACATCTGCCTGTTTTATGAAAAATGAGGTGACCCATCTTTGTCCCCAAATTTTAGATAAGTTTTTTGTCTTAGTGTACTAGCCTTCTCACAGAGTGACTGAATGTCAGCCGTTTAAATAGTCCTTCTGTTCGTCCTGATTTGTTGCATTAATTAAAGATGCGCTGCATTGTTTGGGCTGCATCCTGGCAATTGCGTGATTTGTTGTTGCTTATGTTGCTGTGGTTGTTGCTGTCCTGTGCTCCTGGCAGCTGCTGCTCATTGTGTTTTGAATTAATGTCAAAGGATTTGCGTAATTGGGCGGTGTCCCTACCAAGGAAATTAACAGCAAGCCTGATGTTTGGCACTTGCAGTCTTGCTACGCTAAATCAATGGTGCCTCAAGTGCTTCGGGGAGCGAAGCATTTACAATTAATCAAGTGCAAATCCTTTGTCCTTTGAAGGACCACAATAGATTTAACAACTGACACTTCTAATGTTCCGCCAATCATATGAATTCAAAAATCTCTTAAATATTTTTATACTTCAACTTCTCTCTCCGCTTTCTTTTTATTTATTGATTTTATCTATTATTTATTTGTTCTTTGCATTTCTCCTTGCTTGAATTGGTTTACACATTTATTTATAAATTGACACTAGCACAACTGGAGATCCTTTGTTGTGTTTGCTGGAAATTCAATCCATCCTTTGTGTGTCCTTTGGCAATGCAACTGGTTTCATTCCGTTGTTTGTCTTTAATGTCTTGCATTCATACATTCAAATGTATTATTCAAATGTAATCGCATTGCGAATTGCATTTGTGAAGCCATTAAGTAAACTCTAAAATTGGAAAAGGGAGAATTTGTTTAACATTAAGTATTTTTTTTGTTCTCAGTATAAGCCAGTTATTGTTAATATTATGGGAGGAAACTCATGCACTGCCGCCTACTTGGATCTATTGTGCCCCTTCCGAGCCTAATCTCTTCTATCAACTCTGATTCAAACATTTTTGTCACATTTCTGTAGAGAAAAGTATATTGGTCTTGGGCATTTTCCGGCTCAGACTTGCTACTTGAATAATATTATTTTCTGCTTTCATTACTTACACTGAACAAGTAAGAAGGCTGTAGTCGAGTGAGCTCGACTACCATATACCCTGAACCAAGCTTTAAATGCATTATAGGTTTATCGTTTTTGGGGGCTGGAGTGGGCGTGGCCCGATCTTAGTAATATAAGGTATTCTAAGTTTGGTAACTGTAGCTCTTGAATTGCGGGAGATACAGGTATTTATCGTTTTTTGTGGGCGGGAGTGGGCGTGGCCCAAAAAATTTTGGAGTTCGATCTTAGTAATATACCTTCTAAGTTTGATGACTGTAGCTCTTAAATTGCGGGAGATACAGGCATTTTTCGTTTTTTGTGGGCGGGAGTGGGCGTGGTCCAAAATTTGTTTTCCACATTTATGAAGGTTGTTACTAGCAATATACCTTTAAAATTTGGTGACTTAAGTTTTCAAATTGCGTGAGATATATGGGTTTATCGATTTACACCAACAGGTGTATCGGTTTAGGTAGGTGGAGTGGGCGTGGCCATCCAATTTTTTTATCGGTCTTTGGGGGAGTTACCAGTAACATACCTGCAAAATTTTGCGACTCTAGCTTTCAAATTACGGCAGATATGCGCATTTTAAATTTCTAGGGACGATGTTCCTGGGGGCGGCGGATGTGGGCGTGGTCAAAAAATTGGTATGCCAATCTTCGGAGGAGGTTACCAGCAAATTACCTTCCAAGTTTGGTTACTCTATCTTTAAAGTTTTCGGAGATATACGGAGTTATCGATTTACAATCGGAATTGTCGATTATAGGCGCAGGTGTGGGCGTGGCACCACAAATTTGTTATCGGTTCTTAAAGGCAACTATCAGTAATATAACTACAAAATTTGACGTTCCCTACTCAAAAACTGCGGAAGATATAGCCATTTGAAAATTTTTGGGTCGGGGGTGATGGGGGCGTCGGAAGTGGGCGTGGCACATGCCGATTTTTCAAGGACCTCACCAACAACCTACCAACCAAAATTGGTGACTGTATCCATTAAATTGTGAGAGATATCTGCAATTTACTGCTATCAGAAATCTAAATGTATCGATAATTCAGAAACTGAGGCAGTTATCGAAAAAATAACGCGAACTTGATCTGCGCCTGGTATACGAGATCTTATATTCCAAATTTGAAGTCTCTAGCTCTTATAGTCTCTGAGATCCGCGTGTTCATACAGACGGACAGACGGACAGACGGACAGACAGACGGACAGGGCTAGATCGACTCGGCTATTGATCCTGATCAAGAATATATATACTTTATGGGGTCGGAGATGCTTCCTTCTGCCTGTTACATACATTTGCACAAAACCATTATACCCTTTTTTCCCATTTTTAATGGGTTCAGGGTATAATAAAAAGTTCAGTTTCATATTTTCTGTTTAAGATAAAGAGCAAATAAATTTGGGAATATCTTCACCAATTTATCAATTTTTAAAAAGGAAATACTTTTCCTACAGCAAAACATTAATTTACGTTCAAAACAAATAGGATAAGTAAATTTAAAATGTTAAATTATTAATCAACAAAAAAATAAAGTATGATAATTGATATTGAAAACATGTAACCGAATATAATTGTCTTAAAATTGGAAAATTGCTTAATTTATATTTTGAGACATTTATGTGTTAATATAACAACATATTACTAAACATTATATAAGAAAACACATATGTGAAGATAAATAGAAAATGTAAATATGCTTTTTGTATGACATGTGAGAGACCTGCCAAGAAAGAAAGTCGTTTTCAAAGATTCAGTGCGATTTGTTTTCTGAGTGAGGATATCAAGTGAGATGATATCACCCAAGTGCTAAGCACAACACAGTGAGTAAATAAATCATTAAGCAATTTGAAAGCTATAAAAGTGCTTGACTTGAGTTACAGTCAAGGACCTTCGAGCAACGGTTGACAATCCCAATATGTGGAGCGATAATAGCCAAAGCAAAATAGAGTTCGAGTTGGTGGAAAAGGGATGCCAAAGTGAAACGAAATGAAAAACCAAACATTAACTGACTGACAAAAGTTGTAAGAATGCAAACAATAAATCAACTTTTAGCTGCAATTGGACGGTGGACGTCCAATGGTCAGCGCCCAAATGGCCAATGAACTGGGCGGGCGAGATGGAGCCCCAAGAGGATAAGACCGAATAGGGAGCGGATTCATAACTTGGCAGAGACACAGACAGTTGCATTTTGCAGGCGTAGTAGACAAGAACAATGCTGGGCAAAGTTTTTGTCATATCAATTTTTTTTCTATTTGCTTTGCGGAAGTGCAAATCTTGTTGGCAGAGTGGGTAGAGATGAGGACGGAGGAGTAGCAGGGGCGGATGGATCACGGCAAAGAGAAGAGCCAGAACTTGGTCAAAGTAATTTAGAAGCAGTTTATACACAGAGCAGCTAGCAAACTTAACACAAAACTGACCGCAGAAACAAACAAGAACAACAATAACAAAACAATTGCACAAACCGGAAGCCGGGCGGATGCCGGACGGAAAGATGTGCGTAGAATGGTAGACCGTAAAAATTGAAACTAAAATAAATATTGAGCAAGTTGTGGGATCTCCGTTGTGATACATTGTGCATATACCATGGCTTAAGAATAATTGTTTATTTAATTGCTTTAAGCTTAGCTTTGGTTAAAAAAAAGTTTATCTAAAGTGGAATTCTTTACTCATCGGTTGACCTTAAGCAAAGAGAGATTTATATACTATGGAGACAAATCTCTTTAAGCTTTAAGTTACGATAGTAATATAGAAAATGTTTGATTGTTCATAAATATGTACTAGGACAAATACTAGTTGGTTTCACTTTGCCACACATTATATTTTCATTTCAAGGAAATTTATTTCCTTGCTCAATAATCATAACTTTTAGTTATGAAACGACATTTAGTACATGTGAAGTCATTCTATTCTAATAAGAACAAGACTTTCTTTGCTCTCAGATAAATGACACGTGTGCACTTTTTTGTCAGACAATTTACATATATCAAATGGCTCGACTCTTGGCATGCTAATTTTAGTGTCGACAAGTCAAAATACCGGGCCCCATCATCAGTCAAAATTACGATTTGGTTTCTGCCCTATCTTGAAGTACGTGTACTATATTTACAAAAATGATGGGGGAAAAAAATTATGAGCTTAAAGAAAATCAGCCAGACTCTTTGGTAGCATAACAAATATATAAAAAAAAATCATAAGGCTTATCAGTATTTTTATATTTTGATATTTAATTTCATTAATGGAATTTAAATTTAATTTAAAGAATGTGTTGCTTACAATTGAAATATAATTATTTAAGATTTGCACAAAGAAAAATTTTGATAAAAGGAGAAATCGGAGAAATCAATTGTTAACTTGAAAGAATTATTTACTTACAACTTTCAATTTTGAATTTAATTCAAATTTAGGCTTATAAACCATTGTTAGCTGACATATTCAATAATCGATTTTTTTATGAATATAAAAAAATATTGCCTAGTCAATTTTGTGTATATTTTATAAATTAACGATGTATAAAGGATATTTCTGTGATGTTTTGTATTTAACTTTAAAATTAAAATTATAATTTATCTATAAATATATTATTAAAAAAAAAATCGTAGATCTCATAGAAATATTATTTATTTCTTTGTATTATATTTATTTTATTATTGTTTTATTGGACGATTTTTAAATTATTGGCTTAGATACATAACGCTTATCATAAATATAATTTGTGGAATACGTGTATCTGAAAGAGTATGCAAGCTTTAACTTAGCTTCCTTGCATTTTTCTCTTTATTTCTAGCTTAGAAAAACCAAGCTTAAAGTCAAATTTGATCTTTAGTTTTTCATATTCCAAAAGCAGGGACTGCATCATCACTCTAAAGAGCGGGCGACCGCCCTCATGTGACAGTTTGAGGCAAATCAACACCGCCCACCACCTCCCACAATCCCACTCACTACACTCAGAACAAATCATTATTATTTTTAGAAAATCGAAATTCTATAAAATATTTCTAAAATTAAGGGTGTATCATTCTACAAAGCAGAGGTTTTCATTTCTTAATTTCGGGGTACATTTTTCTAAACCAGAAAAATTATATGAATAACGTCCTGTGGATTTTTTTATGTGAATTTACCGAAATGATTTGAAATAAAAAACCTGCTCTAATTAAAAAAAACTTGTTTGTATACCTAAAAATAATTATGAAAAACAATTTTCAGGGTTATTTTCTAAATTACGGGATGATGTTTTTTCTGAGTGCAGTTGATGTATTCGGTTGGAAGCCAAACAACCACAAACACACACACACAAACCTACCATCTACACATACATAATGATGAACATTCACAGGCAGACACGGAAAGTGAATAGACCGCAAGCATTCGGAGTTGGCTTGCTCCTTTACCAATTTCACGCACTACATGCGTATGTGGCAGGCCATACATAATACAAATACGAATGTGTACTGAGACAGACAGAGAGAGAGAGAGAGAGAGAGAGAGAGGGAGGGGGAGAGGCGGAGCTAGTCAACCTCAGTCTTTGTCACTACTATCTGTATCTCGCTGAATCTTTGCGTGGCATTTTTACGATTTCTGGTGTAACTAAGCAAACAGCTCGAGGCGCAACAAATTATAATGTACATAATGGCAATGCGTTGCAGACACACGCACACACACACACACATACCAACACATGCACGTATACACTCAAACAACTATAGACTTAAGATATATATCGAGATAAGCGCAGTGCGTGGCTGTAGGCAACCAAAAGAGGTTCCATCGTTGACCATGTCGTATACTTGATACATAATGGCAAACTTTGCATAATATTCCCCACATTTTCTCCCTACTTCATTCTTTTTTTTTCTAAATTTTTTCTGCATTTTATTCCATCTTTATGCTGCGCTACTTTCGCTTTGTGTTATCACTGACAATTTAGCAGCAGCAGCGGGGGCAGCAGCAGCAGCAGCGGGAGCTTCAGCAGAGAAAAAATGCCAAACGAAGTGTAATCTGATTGCATTTGGCAGCAGCACAAAGCGCGAGCGTGAACCGAGAGGGGGAGTGGGAGAGTGTGGATTGGTTGGGATTGCGGAGGGGTTGTTTCAATGAAGGGTAGCAGCTGGTGATGTAGGTGTCATGTCCCGGTGTCTGCCAAAGGCGTTTTGCTTAATCAAACGTCGCTCTTTGTGTCAGCGCAATGTCAGTGAAGCGCTTTGCACCTTGCCATCTTGTTGCCCCCACTCCCCCTGGCCAATACACACACACACACCCACCCACACACACACACACCTTTGAGCAACGCCAAGTCATTCAGTTAGTCAGTCAGTCAGTCAGCCAGCGAGCGAGGCAATCGCTGAGATTGATTATGTCTGCTTTAATCTTGCAAATGTAATCAACATGTTTATGGGTTTTAGACCCACTCGCTCTCCATCTCCAGCTCCAGCTCCAGATCTGCTCTCCTACTCTTTTTAGTTAGAGGGTTCGCTTTTTTTCGCCCGGCAACAACAGCAAAAATCTGTTTTTGTTGTCTGACTTTATTTAGTTTACGCGTATTTTACAATCTTCTTCCTCTTTCTCAGTCACTCTCTGACTTCTTCTGTGTGTGACTGAACTATGAGGTATTTTAATCTGATTATGCCAAAATAATGAATGGCTGAATATAAGAACTGGCGAATCGCTACAATATTAAAGTGACGAAGCAGCACAAAATAATATATAGTTTGATATCCTTAACTGAAATAGAGAAAGATACAAATTATTTCAATTTCAATAACACCAAAATAATAATAATATGTTATTTTCTTAAAAAATTAACCTGAAAGCTAGAAAAAATGTATGGTTTTTAAATAAATTCGAAATTCAAAAAAAAAATTGTTAGAATTAGACGGCCTATTTTCTAATTTTCAGAAATATATTTAAAGAAATGGATTAAATTAGTATATGTCTAAAAAAAACTAGAAAAAACAAGAGGGAACGTTGCAGTCGGACGTAACCGACAGCGAAATACTATGATCCCATAATTTGTGTTCAGCCAAGAAATACTGTCCAAGTTTCCCTTTCACATTGAGGTAGATATAAGAAAGTAACCCTTCCTCGAAGCTTGGCAGTAGCTCTTAAACTACGGAAGATATGATAATTTCGAATATAACTAATGCAAGTTACAACGATTGCACTTACCAAACTGTATATAGCGGGATCTCTATAAGTCTTGACTGTGAACTAATTGTAGAGCAAATTTTCTTTGTTAATATTTTTCTGTCATTTATTTATTTATACACTTTGTTAATTTAAATATTGTATATTTTTTTAAAACATATATTATTAACAAATTCATTTATTTTTAATACTTATGTATTTACATTTTTAAAATTTATTTTAAGCTTTAAATGTATACCTTACTTAGAATTAATTTCTTTTTTACGCAAAAACTAAGGTACTTTACTTGGGGAACAAGGAAATGACTATATTTTAAACCATTTTAAGTCGACTCGAAGGTTGTGTAAACTAATGTAGAACCCCATTACAATAATATAATGTATATGTATAACAAACACATTTTTAATATACTTATTTTAATTTCCCGATATTAATATATGTACATATGTATGTAATACTTGTCAAATATATGGCCTTTAAAAACGGTGGGCAGAATTACACGGGGAGGGCAGACACAAAAAATTGTAAGAGCTACTTTAATTCTTAAATTCTGGAGATATGGGCTTTTAAAAATTTCTTAAATTGCGGGAGATAGGGTTATTTATGGTTTTTTTGTGTGCGGGAGTGGGCGTGGTCCAACATTTTTTTTCAGATTTGTATAGGGTATATTGCTACTAGAAATATACTTTTCAAATTTGGTGACTTAAGCTTTCAAATTGCGTGAGATATATGTGTTTATCGATTTACACCAACAGGTGTATCGGTTTAGGTAGGTGGAGTGGGCGTGGCCATCCAATTAGTTATCCATCTTTTGGGGTAGTTACCAGTAACATACCTTCAAAATTTTGTGACTCTAGCTTACAAATTACGGAAGATATACGCATCTTAAATTTCTAGGGACGAAGTTCCAATCCTAGGAGCAGGTTCCCAGCAAATTACCTTCCAACCTAGACACTTTAACTTTTGAGGGTAGTTTCTCTAAGGGTGTCGGAGAAACGCGGGTTCATACAGTCGGACAGACGGACGGATGGACAGACGGTCGGACGGGCAGACAGTATGACTGACATTGCACAAACCCAATATACTATTATATCTTCGTTATTGGCCTAATCATCATTTGGGTATATTTAAGTGCATCAACTTTCCAACCCATCCAATTAATCCGATGTTGAAGAGAAACGTTATCCGATGTATATGGCCCATTTAAATTGCTAAAAATTAAAAAGACAAATGTAAGAAAAATATTGGAAAAATAATAATTCTAAGTTCCGTTACCAATAAAGACAGCCATTAAACCACCAACCAGACATATAAGCGCGTGCACAATTTCCCGGATCATTATCATTATCCCGATCTGGAGTTGAAAATTTCATATTTAAATGTTTTTTTAAAGAATCATCACCAGCAGCACCAGAATAATATCCAAGCTCTTTTAGGACATAAGACTCTGCCTCATTTCCAATTACAAAATTACTATATTGGGCATATCTGGTTTCCTTGTGAAAGTCCTCAAGGTAAATATACAATTCGTGGGGTTGCGATTGCGTCAGTAAGTGGAGTTTATCTAATCCTATAAAGAACTTAGTGAGTTGGACCGTGCACAAGCTATGTAAATTGTGAACTGTTTAAAACGTTGGAGTGAATTGAACCAAGACGCCTCGTCGTTTCTATGTTATTAGAAATTCATAGAATTAGTGAACTCACACGAAAATTGTGATTTTTTGTTATCAGCTTATTTCTCCCGAAATGTAAATACGTCATTTACTTATTGTGATTGTCTTCACTATAAGACATTAGCTGGGAGAAACACAAACTGAATTCCACAATTAGACTTGGGGAGAGAGACACTGAGATCTGAGATCTTCATTTAATTTCATGCAAAGCTGAAGGCTTAGTATCTGGTGCTTTATTTGTATTATTAATTGTTATGTTATTTATTTATGATAATGCATTCATAAATAAATAACATAACAATTAATAATAGTTAATAGTAATAGTTAATATTAATCAATAAATAAATAATTTCTGGCAACCACCTTGTTAAACTTGAACACTACTGAAAGTCTCTTGGTTGAAACATTCCACACATCAATCGACTTCTTAGAAGAAGACTTTAATGACCTAAGCCCAGGCCAGATCACTTCAGAACACCAATCTCTTCTTCTTCTGCTTCAAATAAAGGTTACCAATAACCTAATCTCGACCGATTAGTAAATGACTGCAATTTTAATTATAACGTGTAATGGCCCTATTGTCCATTTAATTTAATCAGAATTTTTTTTTATTGGAAAGTTAGAACGCGCGACCAAAGATTAGCCGATACCGCCCTCGTGCGATATATCGAAAAGAAAAGCAACACTGTTAACAGCTTTGGTAACAGCTCTGTTAAAAAGAAACTGCTGCTTTTTCGCTCCAGCCTTTTTCGCGGCAAATTTTAAATTTATCGTACAACTAATTGTTCTTGGGAACATGGTTTCATTCGCTACAAAAAATTGTAGAAGACCTGGATTTCAGTCCAAAAACGATCGGGATTGACAGGATCAGATGGCTGAATAAGAAGTCCTGGAATTCTGGATCAACAAGCAGATCAGTTTTTCTGTGCGTAAAACAGCCACATCCCAAAAACGAATAACAGTTAAAAATCAAAATTAATTATATATATATATATACATATATGTATATATATAGATATACATGTATATATGCAATCCCCAAGTTAAAAAGAACACTACAACAAAACAATAGTGCAGTGACCTTAACAGCAAAATACCAAACACAACCATATTAAAAAGGCCTGCAGCCGACGGCGCAGAAGGCCAAGATAAGTTATAAATAAATTTAAATTATATAATAAATAAATAAATAATAAATATAAAAATTAAATGTAAGATACATAGTCATTGTCAGGTATAAGTGCAAAATTTTTTTGTTGTTTTATTTTGCTGTTGTTTGTGCTCGAAACAATTCCGTTCGCTGTGAGGGAAGTTTACAATAAAACACTGGACAGTGTGCATAAATGGAAAAGAGTAAATAAGTTAAAAACCGAACTTTTCAATAAAAATCTTTTTTTTTTTTTAAATCAAATATTAAAACCAAGCCCCCCCCCCCCAATTATACAACAACAATAAAAATAACAACAGCTACACCGCACAAGATGGCCTTCATCGTGGCATAATTTGGGTGAGTGATTGTACGATTTGTCCCACTGTACCATCCAGCGCAGGCTTGTGGACAAAACGAAAAGAACACAGAGAGAGAGAGAGAGAGCGAGCTAAAACGAGCGTGTGCTCAGATCATAATTCAGCTCGAAAGCTTTTGCCCTCTCCGTTCTCTGTTATTGATAATTTGTTGTTACCTCTTCAAGTGTTTTAATGCCGCTCTTTGTATTCTGCCCTTTGTATCACAAATTAACATAAAGCTAACATGAAAATTTAAAAAAATAAAACAACCAAATTTGGCAATAAAATCATCTCCCCCCCTTCACCGCCTTAAAAAAATAAATACTATAGTCTCCCACACATACATATTGTATATAGATATACACTGTAACGAATACACGAATAAACCTTTATCCACAGCAGTGAAAAGGAATTGATTCAAGAACAAAACAAATAATAAATTTAACTAATTAAAAAAAGAAAAAAACCAAACAGAAATTTGAACTTACACTGAAAAAAAAATTAAAATATTTATAGATAGGTACATTTAAACAAAAAAAAAAAAATAGAATAAATAAATAATAATAATAGATAATAATCATAAATAAAAATAAAATGAAACCAATGAATAACTAAAAATAATTTTTGATTTCATTCCAATATACACTGAAAAAATTTTGTTTTAAATATATTTGGAAAAAAAACAAAAAAATTTAACGAATTACAAAAATAATACCTGAATGAATAAAAACCAAATGAAGGTTGAAAAAAATAAAAATAAAAAAATAAATAAAATAAAAAAAAATAATAAATAAATAAAGTAAAATAATAATTAAGCGACGTTAAGAAATACCTGCCCAATTATTAGATTTTATTTAAGTCGTAATTAAACATGTTACCATAATATCGTCATGCAAACACCCTTTACTATTAAGCTTGTGTTAAAAAATCAATTATTCTGGCATTAAAAGATTATAACGTTTGAACGTTTAACAAAAAGAGAGCTTAAATTTGTTGTTGACTAGGAATCATGGGGTCGTAAAACTAAAATGAGGTTAATTTGTACATATGGGGATCTGGGGAACATTAACCATTGCAGGTCATGGTCGGGTAGGGAGCAGAAGGTGTGCGTCGAATGACACCTAGAACACACTATTGTCCTAGCTACATTCGTATCCTTGGTTCCGTTCCCCTCAATTTTTCATTTTCTCCGTAATTTACAATTTATCCCATTTCCCTCTATTTGTTTTATTATTTATTATTGACCGGAATGGTCAATTCATTCACATATTCCCCAACAGGGCTTTTAGGGACCTTATAAATAAAATTCAAGTAGTGTGTCGAGATATACCAACAAAACCCCGCCCACATTCCTGAACAGAGCTAGTTCGTTGAAGAGTCCCGATCGGTTGACTATATCCGACTAATGAAGAAGTCGGCAAGAAGTGAAAATTTCTTTAGCATTTTTATACTATTATACCAAAAAGGTATAATTATTATACTATTATACCAAAAAGGTATAATAGTATATTGGTTTTGTGCAATGTCCGTCATGCTGTCTGTCCGTCTGTCCGTCCGTCCGTCTGTCCGTCTGTCCGTCCGTATGAACGCGCGTTCCTCCGACACCCTTAAAGATAGAGACTTGAAACTTGGAACGTATACTGGAAAGTACCCTCAAAAGTAAAAGTGTCTTGGGTTTGGACCTACGTCCACTAGGGAGCTAGAAAATCGATAAATTCGATTTTAGCACATCGATAAATCCACATATCTTTTACAATATAATGAATACAGTCACCAATTTTGGTTGGTAGGTTGTTGGCGAGGTCCTTGAAAGATCGGCATGCGCCACGCCCACCTCCGACGCCCCCATCACCCCCGCTCCTAAATTTTTCAAATGGCTATATCTTCCGCAGTTTTTGAGTAGGGAACGTCAAATTTGGTAGGTATATTACTGGTAGTCGCCTTTAAGAACCGATAACAAATTTGTGGTACCACGCCCACACCTGCGCCTATAATCGACAATTCAGATTGTAAATCGATAACTCCGTATATCTCCGAACAGTTTAAAGATAGAGTAACCAAACTTGGAAGGTAATTTGCTGGTAACCTCCTCCAAAGATTGGCATACCAATTTTTGGACCACGCCCACATCCGCCGCCCCCAGGAACTTCGTCCCTAGAAATTTAAAATGCGCATATCTGCCGTAATTTGCAAGCTAGAGTCCCTAAATTTCCCAGGTATGTTACTGGTAACTCCCCCAAAGATCGATAAAAAAATTGGATGGCCACGCCCACTCCACCTACCTAAACCGATACACCTGTTGGCGTAAATCGATAAACCCATATATCTCACGCAATTTGAAAACTTAGAAGGTATATTACTAAGATCGAACTCCAAAATTTTTTGGGCCACGCCCCGCAATTCAAGTATTTCTTAAATGTACACAAATTAAGGTATAATAGTATTTCGCTGTCGGTTACGTCCGACTGCAACGTTATATCTTGTTTTTTTTAAATAAATTTATTGATTTGATTAAATTTATTGATTTTTGTTGTGATTTAATTAGTGGATTTTGTGTTTTAATTTTGCTTAAGGGTTAGTTTTACCTTGATTGAAACTGATAGAAATTAGGAAATACCAAATATGTTATATATTATTTTTAAAAATATATCTTTTAGTTCTGCAAGTATGTACTTAGACATAATAATGATAATCTATGAAAACGTTATCAAGATCGGCAAATAATACAGTAGTAAGCACAATCATTTCCTGTCTATATGTGTACACAAAATCATTGTATATCTAAGAATGCTCAAAAAACAATCAAAATATATATTAAATAGTACAACTTTCTCTATTAGAGCATTCTCATAGACTTTTTTTTACTTTTTATACTCGGATAACGATCTTTTTAATGCAACCTTACTGAAAAACACCCTTGAAAAACTTGGAAATCGATATTAGCAAATAGATCGCCCACCTCCGGAAGCGAGATCTGTAATCTTTTTTTTCAGTCACGCCCACTACCGTCCCCAAAAATTCCCACAAGTTCTTATCTCCCGAAGTTTAAGAGCTACAGTTACCAAACTTTGTAAGGAAGGAACAATTTTGTTCGACCCGCTCCCGGTTCGAAATTCACAAAAGCCTGTATCCATACATCTATACCAATCAATTTTAAAGGTAAGCTTGGACTCTGCATTAATCTCCCATCCTGTTCTGTGGCACCTGTTATGAGATGATATTACTTATGGTTTTAAAGTATTTCGCAGACGTTCTCTCTTGTTATAATCTGCTACCATGAAATAAATATTCCTTTGATCGTATAGAGGCTGCACAGCTAATTAGCGATTTTACCACTTAAAAGCAATAGGTTACACATGTCTTATCCTTTTCTATTGAGTATATTGAGCACTGAATCGTTGCACAGCTATTCCAATGGTGTACTGATTTAAAGAACAACGTGAATTGAACCAAAATACCGCCAAGTACGTAATTGGAAATCACGTAATGTGATTGCCTAGTTTTATGTCACCTAATGAACTCTAAATGGTGATTTCTTTGTTATCAGCTTAAAATTGATATAGATTTTGCTTTAGCATATTTCTTACAACAATTTCTAATTTATAGACAATAATCTTCTACAGATTTTTTTCCAACTTGTTACTTACTTTTACAGGTAAAATAAAAGTAATTGCTTTCTTATCTTCAACAGTTTCAAGTTATCGCCTATTACCTGTTGGCCACTCACATTCCGACTTAAAAATCGAAAAATCCTCGATAATTTGAGAACTAGAGCCATTTTATTTGGAAGATATATTTCTAAAAACCTCCTGCTTAGATTGGAAAGAAAAGTTACCGAATTAGAAAGGCACATTAATGATTATTCAAAGGACGAGGCACCCCCAGCCCAGTTCGTGGTCAAGTTTGATATAATTTTCTCTATAATCGACTGAAACGAATTGGGCATTGCTCATCGACCATTTAATGGACGTTGATTATACAATCATAGCCTTTAAATGTATATTCTTACTTAATTTTTTGGGATAATGAAAACACTCTTAAATTGGTTCCACGAAAAGCCCACTTAAAGGAAGGCTCTAATTTCTTAGATATAACTAATTTCTAAGATATTTGGAAAACATTCCAAATATGATTCATTTTGATGGCATCGCGACGATCTTCGTCTAAGTCCCAGTTCTCGCGTATGTCATCTACAAATATAAACACAGCTTCTGCCATTTTAGAGAATAGACAGTGTCACGTTTTACCACCTGGTGGAGTAGAGGGTGGGCGCCAACAACCTACCAACCAAAATTGGTGACTCCAATATCTCCCATAAAATTGTGGGAGATTTGTGGCGTTATCGATTTGCGAATATCGATTTAATTGATTTTCTAGCTCCCTAGTGGATGTAGCATTTCAATTTTACTATATGTTCAAAGTTTCAAAGTAAGGGTGTCGATAAAAGTGAGTTCACACAGACAGACAGACGACAGACGACATGACGGATATTACACAAACCCAATATACCATTAGACCTTCGGTATAAAATAAAAAGGAAAAATAAATGTACTAAAATAAACAAGATTTAAAATAATGTACAAAGAGCCAAACGATAGTCGGCAACAATTTTAGTTTCATTTATAACTATTAGATGTTTTGGCTTAATCATTACTTGATTGATTTACACTTAAGATTTCCAATTATTCCAGCTAATCCTAAAATAATTCTAATTGTACAAATTTTGTCTGATGTACTCTGTATCATTTCAAATGACACAATATCTGTGTAGTACAATTTGTAGTGCATTATTTGTAAATATGCAATTTGTGGGTAAATAATAAATTCAATTACGTCAGTATATGAAGTTTGTATAACTCATCCCACCTTCGATTAGAAATCAGCTTGCTTTTGATTATGAGTCACAGGTATAGCAGTCCACTACTGTTGTACTCAGACTGTAACACAACATCCGTAAGATAACATGCAACTGAGTACCTAAGATATGAAATCGATGTCGATCAATATCATTGGTGTGATCACCAGCTTAAAGAGGAAGTGCTTAATCGCTGAGAATAAAGTAAAATCGGCAGACGTGTTTAAAAAAGATATATAATTTAATTTTGAATGCTTTGACCGGTCATTTCGGGAACTTTAATTAATCATCTATATAAAGTGCACATTTTTGTTAAAGCACAGTACAGAGATTAAAAATGGGTTGCTAAGGAAAAATTCTATACAGAGCTCGACTTTGAGTTATATATTGTATAATTTGGAAAGTATTGACATACGTATTAAGCTAAAATAAATACATATTATTCATACATTGGAGTTCGGACCTGAGTAGTACAATTACTTTACATTATGGTACATTATATTTATGAATGGCAATGCTTAATGGCAAATACTTGCAATAGAGGCTGCTCTTTTCGCACTTTTATGAAATAGTCCCTTTAGTCCGATTTGATTAGTATTTTTAGTGGTTGTATCTACACTGAGGTGATTGAACAATAGACTGAGTCCGATCCTCCACCTGATTCCATATTCCTGGCATATGTATGTCCAAGTCATGTGTGTGTCAAGAATCGCTGGAAACCTGCATACACATTTTGTTATATGTAGTATGTGTTGGGCAAAAATTCGCATATGGGAATTGTTGGAATAATTGAAACTTGCTGACTTGGCACCACAGCTCACACATGGAGACCAGGCAGGATTTACAAACAGGCAAATGACAAACAGAATTCAAAACCGATACCACAGCGCGTGAAAACTTTGGATCTTTGGATTGCGTATCCCGAAAACTGACAGTTCCGGAGTCCGTCAAACTTTAATGATTGTGCGGTGGCGCATACAGTGTAAAGGAAAGTACAACATTGAGTGCAGCGAGCGGGCGGACGGGTGATGCACTGGGACAAACACAAAAGAAGCTCTGATAGAGAGTGGGCATGACGGCTGGCAAAGTTTTTGGACGTCTCTTGTAAAACTTCTCAAGCTCAGTGGACCCCGGCGAGGCAGAAATTGAACTTTTAATTTGTTCCAAAGTAAATTTCGGGCAAAAACTTTAAGTCATATTGGTAGTTGGCTGGCCAACATTGCATCTAACTCTCTCTCTCTCTCTCTCTTTTGTCTGTATGCGACATATGTGGCGCTACAGCACGCGTTAGGCTAAAGGAGATGTTAGGGGGCACAAACACACACACATACACACACACACTTTGTAATGTACGCCGCACTTTTTCGGCATTTGGAACTCAAATTGCTTCAATCGTTTTACGCTGGCCGCAATCGATACCGCCCCCTCTTCCATACTATGCCACGCCCACTCGCACAGTCGCGTGGCAGTGCCAAAAAAAGTTTTTCAATTAAATCAATGTGCAAAGTAAAATGTTTTTAGTTATTAATGTTGCTCGTGTTCTTGATGTTGTTGTATTTTTAGCGCGAAAAGCCACAAAAATCGTTCAACAATTTAGCAACAGTGACGAATTGTTCCAAGTGAAGTAATTATTTATGGTTCGCAAAGGGCTGCAAAGAGGCTGCTATGGTCGGCTGGGGTCTGGTGTGGTCTGAACGGGTCTTTTGCTGCCAGTGGACGAATTTAGCAGTACGCACAGTTTCAAAATATATACAACTTTATTGTGTGCTTAACGAACCTTTAGTTCTGGGATATTTTTAGTTCAGTCGAGCTGGTGATTCGTGGAACGAATTTATATTCGGTTGCGCTTGCGATAATTAAATAACACAATTCTGTGTACATAAATATATTTAAAAAATAAAATTTTACTTATTCTCTATATAATGTTATTTATTTGCTGCTAGATTTATTTATTAGTTGGTTGCTTCGTGGTGCCGCACTGACCATCAATGTCCGTTGTTAGGTTTGATTTGAGCTCCTGTGCGCCAGAATCTGCCCCAATCACTTCACCCGACAACAACGTAAGTCCAGGATCTCAGCCTGCTCGGCAGAGATATCGTGGAACACTCGTTTCGCTCACCAGGACTAGCGGTCTCCTTGATTCCTCAAATATTGCACCTACTACTCCTATGAGTTAGGATTTGCTTGTCACTCTCTGGCTAATCACATGCCAAGTCTCGCTTAGCTCTTATCGGATACCGCCTGTTGCCACAATTGTAGCGTGTCAAGGAAACAAGCCTCTCACACACTTCGAGACTTCAATGTCCTGCGTGATCCTGGTATTAAGCTGCTAAAACTTCGCTCGCTACACACGACTCGCTTGATAAATTTGCACTATCTGGTGCAATGTTCCTGTGGCGTGGCAGGTGGTTCATCTTGTTAATTTTAATGATAAGTAGTTTAGAAATATCCATTTAATAGTAGAAAAATAAGAAAATATTCAAATGTCAATAAATACATACATATTTTTGCATAAGAATTTAGCAAATATGAATTTTTCCCAATGTAAAAACATATATGAGCCAAACTGTATATTTATTTCTCAAATGGTTATATGGCTCCTCACAGTTCTACTTATGTTATTAAATAATAGATATTATAAGAAATAAAATAAATAATCAATCAATTAATCAGTGCTGATTATAGATTTTTTAGCTGAATAAAAATATTGTTTTGTACAGAATTGTTGTAATATTTTTAGTTGCTTACTTTTCTTCAATAAACACACATAATTTCATTGGGATTTCATGGGTTAATATTTGAGATTAAAAGGCTAACATCAGAACCAAATTCTTAACAAGGTTCCTACTACAAGTTAACTACTCTATAATGAGTTATTCAAATTGTGAGTTTTCTTGTAATGTATTAAATTACTTAAGAGATGGTAAGAAATTTTAATTTAATTGCGATCAAATGAGAGAAGTAAATTGGAAACCTATCTGAAAATCCCATAGCTCTTTTCACCACTTTAAATGCCGATTAGCTCCATTTGCAATCATGAAAATGTGATAAAAATACACGTAAATATGAAAATTATTCAATGGTATTATAAATACATTTTTTTGGAAACCGTGCAGAGTAGTGTAAAAGTTTTTCGTAGGACAGGACCAGCTCCCGGAGCATGAAAGCCAGCTGCATACGTCATCATCATCATCACCATCATCATAAATGATGAATCGTCAATTCCCGCTGGTCATGTCCAAGTGGCTTGTTTTCATTTATTTTTTTTTAAGTTGTACATCAATAAAAGAAAAGGCAAGGAGCAAAAGAAATAAACAAGTTTTTTATTTTTATTTTTTTTTGCCAAGAGCAAAACTACGAGTCAAATAGGGCGCTAAAGGGGATGGTAAACAAAGCCAATGTAATAAAGGAAAACACAACAATCATATTTTTATGGCAAATGCAAATGCAAAAGGAAAACAGGACAACCGAACTGAACCCAACTTATGGCCCTTCGCCTTGTCCTTGTCAACGGCCATTGTCGCCTGGATGACAATGGAGAAAAATTATCATGCAACAACAAGCTAAACGAATCATGAATACCCTTTAGAATTATACAATTTTATTTAATTATTGATACAAATTCAGTTAGTGATATGAAATAGTCATCTTTCTTTTAAATAGTCAATAAATTAATAGATAGAAAACAAAATGTGCAGTAATGTATACAAAATTAAAAATATAAAAATTAAATACAACTTAAATTTTCAAATATTAGAAATCGTGTATTCAGATTGAATATGAATGTGTACAATTTATTATAGGTTAACATTGATTACACGATATATTCTAAGCGAGCTATCTCAATCCTGTTTTATATTTTTTATATTATTTACTTAAATATTATGGACTACACTAAATTAATTTGATAAAGATTGAAAAATATATAATATAAAGAAATAATTAAAAAACAACATTTAAAACAATTTAAATTTAAGATTTAAGGTTAAAAAATAAATCATAAAATATTTGGATGTATTGTTAAATAAAATAAAATAAAAAGTAAAAGTTGGTAACTATCTTGAAATTTCATTTATTATTATTTAACTTGTACGTCTACAAAATGAACTAAAAAAGCAGCATGCCAACTTTAACCTTTTAGGATATTACAAAAGGGACAAAAGTGTAAATTTTCGTATTACCCTCGGTAGATGGCGCTGCTGCGTCTGTGGCCGATAAAATGATTTGCGTACAAATTGGTTCGGGCAAAATTCGATTGAGCTGTGGGAATATTCAGCGCCCTTTTGTTAACCGGGTTAGCGCGCAAAACACAAAGTGGAAAATATGGCAAAAGAGCAGCAGCAGAAGCAGCAGCCGCAAAAGAAATGAGGAAACCAGTCAACGTTTCCTAACTTCGTCAAGAGCATAAGAGCGATTTGGTCTGAAACACTCCAATGCCAAAAAAATTTAAGTTTCCAGGGAAAAACTGCAAAAAGCTTTTGTGGTTATTGAATTTTTGAAGCGTTCTTTTACTCCGCTGTTGACTTTTGTTGTTGCCACAATCTTGGACGCTGCCAAATATGGCGGAAAATTTTAATGATTTCCGCCGTTGGAGACAGCACTAGCATCAAAATGGATGCGTCCATCTCAAACACAAAAAGACAGACACACACACAGACAGACAGCATCCAACTAAATGAAAACAAATCGACCACCAGCGAGTCAGCAAAAGTCGCGACGAGCGCATTCATTAGATTTTCCACTATCCCAACATTTTCCACTTGCATTGGCCAAAAACCGCTGACCGAACTAGAAGACCAGAAAAAGAGATAAACCAATCGATACGTCATCATTAGTTTTCCTTCAGCTCCAAACTGGAAAGCACTGCGTCATGCC
This sequence comes from Drosophila kambysellisi, assembly GCA_035042185.1. Lineage (NCBI taxonomy): Eukaryota > Metazoa > Arthropoda > Insecta > Diptera > Drosophilidae > Drosophila > Drosophila kambysellisi. Next base: position 1,727,722 of record JAWNLS010000939.1, read on the forward strand.
TCGGCGCCCAAATGATGAGCGGCAAATGCAATGAATGAAATTCAAGTATTGTATGGGTAAATATTGAATACTGATTTTCATTTTTTTGTACGGGCCATAAGCTTCACATTTAAGTTGTGGCCTACAAAATAGATTCCAATTTGCCGGTGTTATCGTGTAGCTTGTAACACATCATAGGAAACGTCTCTGATCTTTGAACATGTCAGGACTGACTAAGATTTATCGGTCGGCGAATGATATTTTGAATGAACACCTTTTTTTTCCAAGATTTATAATTCTTCTACTATTTTGAAGGATATTTATTAAACTATTTAAAAACTGAGGAACTAGTTAGCTAGAAAGACGAACAGACAGTCTGACGGACTTGCCTATATAGATTCGGCTTGTGATGCAATCAAAAATATTATTACCTTATATAGCCTTCTTCAATGCGTTGCAAGGTTCACTACATACAAAAACTGGTTGCTATAAAAACAATTTAAGAGGAAGAGGCAATTTTAGACCACGATTTTAGACACATGCATAAAACCAACTAACGACTCTTTCAGACTCGACACTATCAGAATTTGCCGGGTTTTAAGTGCTTCTTTCAGTTGGTCCAGTGAATGTCGATTGATATCTTCCCCATTTGCTTTCTCAATCAGACTTACTCGTTCGTACCCTCTCTCTCACTCTGTCTCCCTCCCTGTCTATCTCTCAGTTAGTCTCCCTCTCTCTCTCTCCCTCTTTATATCTATCTCGTCTGCAGCAGTTCGCTGTCATTTTGTTGCTTTTTGCGTCATATTTGGTTATTTTTGTCAGTTTTCGTTGCCCAAAAGACCGAATTAATTACGCTAATTGAAAAATGAATCTGCATACGTATTTGTGTGTGTGTGTGTGAAGTGTGTGTGTAGGAATGTGTGTGTTTGTTAGTGTGTGCTATGACACTATGATTGGATTACTTTAGGCATTTATCCTATTCGAATCCGAAAAACTTTCATACACTATTTTCAAAATGTGCGATGAATTTTAAACTTTAAGCATTAAGTTGAATTTATTTTATTTAAATAAATATAAATATAAATAAATAATTTGTAATATATAAATTAATAATAATTTTAGAATTATTTCAACATTTTAATTTAAATTAATTAGCGACATATTATGTAATAAGTTATAGATTTTTTGTACACGTGCAAAATGTCCTAATGTAAAATAATTCAAAAATAAAAATTTAATTTATCCTCTTATTAACTTGATAAAACAAAATGCTTTTGGATAGCAAACATTAATCATTTATGTTGGACAACTATTACAGTTACTCCAAAAAAAGTCCAAAAAACTTCTAGGCATTTATTTGAAATAGTGACCGAGTCATTGCTTCAAATGAGTATTTGAAATCATTATTAAGTTGTAATTGTGCGAACGCGTTCTCCAAGATGCAATTGGAAGTCTGCAAGTTCCAATTGAGAAATTCGTTGTCTGTCTTCAATTACCAACAAACTTGTGTTACAAACAAGCGAATTACACTAATTTAATGTAGAATTTAATTATGCAAACTAGCGAACAGTGTCAGCTTGTGTGTGAATTACTCTGAATCAGACAGGCAAACACTGAACACATTAAATCCAAGAACACAGACAACAGAAAACGCCTCTAACTTCGATAGTATTTTGGCAAACTTTGAGAACAAACTGACTGACTCCAGTGAAAAGCCAAAGCGTATGAGAGAACTCTTGCAATGTGCGAAAAGTCCAACTTGCCAGGCCAAAGTCTGACGGTGACCAATGCAAATTCAATTGGAATGGAAAACCAAAGCATTTGGTAGTCATAATATTTATGCTCGAAGCTTAATGTGGAAGTTTGGATGCCGTTTAAATTTGCTGAGAAAAACACGCAAAATGCAAATGCAGTCAATGTCAATGTGAAAGAAAGAAAAAAATAAAAACCAGAAAAAAACCGAAGAAGAACCGTCGTGCAGCAAGTCCGGAAGTTGACATTTAAGTTTATAAATCCAATAAAAATCACATTAGCCTTGCGGCGGAAGCTCGCGTGCAAAAACAATGAAGAACAAGAGCTGACACTGAACCGAGCAGCGAGTCAGGGAGGAGTTGGGCAGCGGCATGGGAAGGTGGCACACGACAAGGGGCGCCAAATCCTCGCGACACATTTAGCTAAGCCACTTGGAAGCACCACCACCCCCCGCAGAGAACAGAAAAATGCTAATGATAACGCCATCCACTTTTGGACTAAGTTGAAAAAGTTGTCTACCCCGAGAGTGCTTTTAATAATTCAGAAGTGGGTCTACTGTAAATGGCTAATGGATCGCCATTCGCTTACCATATTGACTCCGCCATTCAAGCCGCCACTGAATAAGCCTTGAGTTCGAAATTGGCCACAAACCGGAAATGACAGCACCCAAAGGCAAAGACTTAAAATCAAATCTTGAAAGTGTTACTCACTCCCCAAATGTTTACAGCTTGCGTTTCTAAAATTGCTGTTATCAAAAAATAAAAATAGTGCTCCTATTAAGTGCATATTTCACCCATGAGAGATTCGGTATCTTAGCTCTAAAATATAGTTAAAAAGAAAACACATATGAATGCTGTAGTCGAGTGAGCTCGCTATGATATTCCCAGAACCCAGCTATTAAAAATGAAATATGAGTTTTATTGACAAATTTCCCTTTAAAATGTATTGCACCCAAATGTGACACAGGCACAGGCATTGCAGAGTAAAAATAAACTAAGGCAGCGTATATTTTGTACATAATCCGGAACTGACCCGATCTAACTTGCGACAAACGTATGCTCTTGCATACATGCACACACATAACGGGGCTCCGCAGAATACACACAAAACAAATAGTAAAGATCGCGTCGATTATCCTGCCGTCCCTTTCTTACAAGTCCTTGCGCCTGCTGATCGAAATGAGACAATTTTAAGAATCATATTTCACTACAACTTGGTGGCTTCTTATCCAATTTTGATTAAATTTCTCCAGCTGATCAATAATACCTATTAGCAAAAATTCTTTACCTTTATTTTTATTCCCATCGGAAAACAATATTTATTTATTTATTGTCAACTAGAATTAGTAAATTAGTAGTTTAAATAAAAAAAATTAAATTAAAATTAATTTAAAATAAAATTAAAATTATAAATAAATTAAAAATAATAAAATATTTATAAGATTTATACATCGATATTAGCGAAACCTAGGCGGCCATCGACCACTTTTAATCATCGGTTATATTTCTAAAGTTTTCATATAGTTTACGAAGGTCATATAGTATTGCAGGATTACGGACACAAGTTTATTTCGTATTTTATTTATTTAAATATAAAAATAACAGGTTTCAAATACACAATGAAAATTATACTATCAGAAAAATGTTTTTGGTGAATAATAGAAGAGAGACGTCTTAAAAAGTTTATTTAAATTTTTCACTATGTAATCTTTTTGTAATTACTGAATAATAAATAGTATTTTATTTATTTGATGTTATTTAACACGTTTAAATATAATAAAAATACCTTTATTTATTAGCCAAAAACAAACTTAGATATATAAAATTCTTTTATAGGTTGAGAAATACAAAATTAATAGCTTGTTTTAAAAAATATTAAGTAAATGATATGTGTTGCGCAATGTGGCAAAATAATTACGTTAACTATTCAAATTCAATTATTGCTTCACTTAAAAAGCTGATGAGGCACACTCTCGTTTGGTATTGCATGCAGATTCCAAATTACAAACTAAATTAACATTCCCCTGAAATGCATTTTGGTGCAAAACACTGACTGATGGTTCGAAGGGGAGGGTAGCGATGGAGTAATGCAAGTGTCTGAGAATTTGAAATACCTCTAGCGGCTTTCAAGTGCGTGACATTAACCGTTGAATGCCTTATTGAAAACTGTATGAATGAATGAAAGACAGACGCTGGTTGAGGGTGCAGGTGACGGGGGAAGAGCAGAGAGACTCTTAATGTAGATTCGTTGCTGCAACTCATCATCAACGTCAGTTGCAAAACTTCCCGCTGAAATACTTCACTATTTTTTGTTTTGCATCAGCAGCATCAGCGACAGCATAAGCAACAACAATCGGGCCGAAGAGCTTCAGTTACTTTTAGTGCCAAGGCCCATCCTGTAGCGTCTCCAGCTTGTCCTGTCTGGTCCTGCCGCGTCCTGCATAAGTGCACGAGTGCTTGCCGCAAATAAATTTGATTTGCATGTGCAAATGAACGTGGAATTGAATTTTCTTATGCATGAAATGTGCGCATAATTGGTCCATGGGATACACACACTCTTCCTCTCTCTCTAGCACACCCACATACACACACGCACACCAGGCATACTAACAAGGAATAGACATACACACAGAGTCACTGCCAGGCTTTAGAGCCTTTTACCACTAGACAAGTGCCCCAGTTGTGGCTTCGGTCGTAATTGCTTATGTATAAATTTCAATTCACACATAATTTTCAGTATGCTTGAATTGCAAATAGGTGGCATATGGGTAAATATCCCAGTGCTGAAATCAAAAATAATATTACATTTAAAAATTTAATGCAGTTGATTTGTAACGAGATATTTCTGTTTAAAATGTGGAATTTATTATTATTATTTTCATTAAACAAATAAATGAACAATTTTTCAAAAATATATTAATTAAATAATAATCAATTACGTATATAAATTTCTGATAAAAACTTGTAAGTTTTTAAGCCATGGAGTAAGGAGTACGAGACTATACCTAATCCATGCGACGAATTAAAAATGTTTGGATGTTGAATTAAATTATACCTTATTATTAACACGTAATGTAATATTTATTGTCAATGATCATGTTATTTTCTAGTTTAACATTGGACATCAGTTGTTAAAGAATTTTGCTCTGTAAATAATAACATTTTAAGGAAAAATAATAATAAAAAAATTAGTAAGAATAATAATTTAAATATGTTTTCTGTCCACAATATTAAATATGTTTATGTTGGTCAAGGTCAATTTGTTTTTTTTTTTTAAATTTGTATAAATATCTTTTTTTTAAATCACCAAATCTAAAAGAGATCACCAAATAATAATAATTATTATTGTGTTATTTTAGTATACATAGTTAATCTAACAAGTAAGGGATTAGATGTATAACTTAAGGTTAATTTGAAAGTGACTCTCGTTAGACTCTCGACCAAAAACTAAAATTTATAAAAGTATTCTACACCTTATGTCTACTGTTAAAAAACACTGAACTACTTAAAGACTCTTCTAATTCTGTCTGTCTAAAAATGATGAAATGGATTTCATTCAAGCAACTAGAATATGAAAATAACTTTAATTACTGTTCACATTGACTCAAGTGTCGGATTGTCATGAGTTTGACAGTTGTCATTGCCCACTTTATAGAGGGCCAAGTAGCAGTCACTATATTATGCCCATCGTACTGCTGATGCTGCTGCTGCTGTTGCTGCTGATCCTGCTACACTCGACGGACTTGTGGAATACAATGCCCAATGTGGGCAGGGCAGCAACTGCACTCGAGTACTTGAATAATTAAAAACACAATATTGTAGTGCAAACAGTTGGCAAAAACTGGAGCGTTCTGCTGTCAGCTGAATTAATGGCAGCCTTTCTGGTTGCCTTTCTGGGTGCACTTAGCCAAAGATATCCACTTACAGGGCTCAGCACCCGAAGCCAACCCAATGACAGTGGCAATCCTGACAAGCTGTGCAAACAATCGAAGCAACGGCACGACTAAAATGCAGCCCGAATTGTGATTCGTTGACTTCTCCTTTTGCGTAGGCAAAGGCAAAACAGGACATGCAGGATGCAGTGCAGCTGCTGTCACGGCTCGCTTATGGGTCAACGCCAGAAATAAGATGTGCCTGTTTGGGTGGGTGAAAATCCGGCCAGTTTCTAGCGATGGCAGTAATTCGAACCATGTCTTAAACAGGGCGGCGAAAACAAAACTTTAATCGAATAAATAGTTAAATATAAACCAAATCGACTTCGTTATATGTATTATTATTTGTATTAATGTTTGATCGCACGATTTCCATATGGACCAACAAATAGTTTTCATTTGGTATAAAGGTCTAAGCAACAATGATTTTACTCAGTAATTATTAAGTTTGATTCGATATATCTACGATAAATTCATTAATTGGAAAATAGATAAAATACAAATTTTTTTTAAAATCGGAACTTGAGAGTATGCGCTTTAATTTGGTCATCTAAGAAACCTTCAATCGGGTTTTTTGCATTCTCAAAAAATGATTTAAAAATTGTATTTCTTAAAGTCAGTTTTTTCTTCTCCCAATTTTAGGGTAGATTTTTTAACTTAGAAATTCCAGGGTGTTTTTGTATAATTTCTGAGCATAGTCATATTGTAAAAGATTATCCTGGCTTTCAAAATTTATGGATATTATATACATATGTTATTTATATAAAGTTGATTTGATTGGGTTTTCTACAATCCATGCAACCACTTTGGACCAAGTGTAATTAAAACACACCCAAAAAAATTTAAAATAAAATCTCACACATTTTTACATATATTTTATTTTAAATTTGAATAAATTAATAATTTATTTAATTTTGTGTTAAATGAACAGCTAAGGTCTAATTTGAATAGTGGCAATTTATGTGTTATTTCTTATCCACCATCTCTAAGGACCTTTTCACTTTCGACATCGTCATTGTCAACGCTTTTCAAGCTTTGTTTTGCACTCCTTGCCGCCGTTAATGGTTACGGTTACCGTTACTGTTTTGCTCTTGCTGCTACTGCTGTAGATGTTGTTGTTGTTGTTGTTGTCGTCACTGTTACTGTTTTATTTATTGTTTGCGCTCATTTGAGTCAATTACGACAAACGGAGATTGTTAATTGCTTTGCTGCTGATGCTGCTGCTGCTGCTGCTGCTCCTGCTGCTCCTGCAGCGGCCGCCGCTCAAGTCCAAGACAAACAAGACACATCCTGTCAGTGGGCGTTTGATGGGTGCGAGCGTTTGGGGAGCACTCCATTTTGTGTTCTAGTATTTATTCGTTTGCCTCTTTTGGCTTTGTTTTCCTGACTCGGCTGCCGCTTATTGTTTGGCTTTTGGTCTCTGTTGCCCTTTGTTTGTTTGCTTTTGGCCAATAAACGGTGTCTCCCCTATGCCTGGCATACACTCCCCCCTCCCCCTCCCCCTCCCTAGGACTGTAGCGCGTTTAATGGCGCGTTGCACGTTACATTTGCTCAACGTCTGCCCCTTTGCTCGTCTCCTTTTCACAGTTTTTTTTATTTTTATTTTTGTTGCTGGTCGACTTGTTTTCGTGTCTCTTGCGTAAACTTTAATTGGCTGTCAGTTCATTGAGGTAAGTTTTAATTAATTTTTTGACCATGTTTGATGTGTCTTGTCTCGAGATCTGTGTGTGTGTATATGTGTACTTGTGTCTGTGTGTGTGGGACAGCATATTAAATGCGTGCTTTTTATTTTGGTTGTAGGCAGCTAAGTGGTGCGTTAAGCTTACCACCAAAATGCTCTACTAATTGTTTTGGCAACATTTTGTGCTGCTGAGTGCTACTTAAGGCCAAATCAATCTTTTGAGATATGATATTACATTTTTTATTCGCATCAAGTCTAATTTGGAATTTATGTCATTTGTTGTAAAGACATAAAATATTTATAACTTTGTGAAGGACTTTTGTTTTGTGGCACATTATAAAGTCTTTGCAGCCGGTTTTTAAGGATTTTTTTTTTTTTTTTTAATCAATGAGTATTTGTTACATTTATTTTTCGAATGGTCTTGTTAATCACAGTTTTTTAAAGCACAAACTTGGAATTATACGATCGTCTGTAAAGAGTTCAAAGAATAAATGTTAAATAATCTTTTCATTTATAGCAACACACCGATTTGCCACATCTGCATACCCTTCTTAGGAATTTCACTGATTGAAGTCTGTTTTTGTTCTTTTCTCATTGCGCAACTTTTCATCTAATAATTCCAGTTCGGGTGGCTTTATTACTTTAAAGGGTCTGCGGCTTCGATCGCTCGATTGAGTCTTATTCTCATCAGATATCTTTAAATTTTGAGAAGGAATCTTCATGTGCCAAAGGTTCAAATAACCGCAAACTTGAGGCTTATAGTCTACCATATTGTTTTTGTTCTCGAGACGATAACATCTACTAATTCTTACTTCGGGTGGATTTTGAAGGGAACTCTCCCAATCCTGGGCTATGATGGCCTTCAGTTTCTTTGACAACATAGGCAGCTGCTGCATAGCGCCTTTGATCAGTGACTGCTGCTCTTGACGCTTCTGCAGATAGTGCTCCTTAAGCATATCATTGCTATTGCGCACCTGATCGGCAGCCTGTTGAATTTCGCAGCGCTTTCCTGCGTTGATGTTACAGTTACTGTGTAGTGCAGGTGCAGAGATATATCTTGATATATACATATATGTTGTTAATACAAAGATGCGAGTTGAGTTGTAAGTTGTAAGTTTTTATTCTTACAATCACATTTAATTCCCGCAGATTTATTATTACATACATTTATCCCTAATATTATATTTTCTGAATTTAAAATTTTTTTTCAACTCTAATTTTATTTAGAAAAATTGACGATTGTTTTCTGGCCATATTAAATAAATAAATAAAATAAAGTAAAATTGTATTTAGGAAAAATTAAATTAAGTCAATTTAGTTTAAGAAAACTTAAGTAGACTTAGTGCTCGCACTTAACAAATTTAGCGTTTTCAGCAAACAGATCCCAGCTAATGTCAACTAATGCCGAACGATGCGCCTCATTAGCGAAATATCCAATCTAATGTGTATTGAGTACCTTTCAATTGACCCAACAGGAAGTGCATTAGGTATTTTGTAATATTAAATGCTTGGCAAAAAGGTCAGCACACCTTTTGATAGAGAACTTTAGCATTACTTGAATACTCATCATCGTCATAATGATCATCGCCATTGCAATCATCATCATCATCATCATCAGGCATGTTCGAAACGTGCTCCTGCTTCTTCTGGTCCTAACGGGTGCCTCGTTTACAAAAATTGCTCACGCACGGGTTCGTTTTGTGGGTGTGGGTCTGGTTGTGGGGTGTGTGGTGGGGAGGGTGGGGCCGGTGGAGTTGGATTTTAAGTGCTGACAGGTCTGTGGTTTGCTTTGCTCTTGATTTTGTTTACCATTTACCGTTCAACATTTTCTGCTTTGTATCGTCGCCTCGTCGCCTAAGCGCATTAAAAGTTTGGTTTTTTTTTTTTTTTTGCTTTCGGCAATTTTCTTTATTTTGTGCACTTTATTGAAAGCACATCACGTAGTGCACCTGATTTGCTGACAATCCCTGGACATTCTAAATAGACACCAGGTACAGGCTTAAGACCGGTCTCAAAGCTTCCTACCTTTCTACCTGTGCTGCATACGAAATTCTTGCGACACTTTGTAGCATCGTTATAATTAAGATTAATTGCTTACAGTTGTTGTTAATAATTTCACTTGCCTTGATACATTTTTAAAACGTCTTCTCAACTGGAGTCTCTTAAGGACCCTAAAAGGAGAAAACAGTGTGTAGACTTGGAGCTAGTGGGACTCGTTGTTTATGTGCATTTTAATAGCTGTGCGCTTATGCTGAAGTTTAAAATTCACGAGCTAAATTCAAAGTGATTTCAACAAAGTATCAAGAATCATGGGAAAATTAATGTGTGAAAATTCGATAACTATCGATATATGACATATCTTAATATCGAAATTTATGCTTCAGCTTTTTAAAATGTACACACATCAGATATGATATTTATTCATATAACAGATTTTAAACACTGCATGCTGCGAGGAATTTATATCTTTCTCTGCACCCTGTCAAGGTTCATTCTTGCTTATTAGATGTGATGAAAGGCAGCACAGATTCAAATTCAAATATTAATAGGAAGTAAGTCTAGCAATCGATATAAAACATACATTAATAGTTAATTAAGAATTAAAAAAAGGATGGTTAGTTGCTAATATATTTCACTAATATACATATACACAGAGATATATTTGATTAAAAATCGAAATGTTTTACTAGGTGTGGGGAAAGGCAACCCAGACTATAACTTAAATATTAAATATTAGTAATTATGTAAAGATTGACAACCAACCAAATTTTCTATTGATGTTTTGCTTGTTGTCCTGGCCACAGAGCAATCTTCGCTCCAAAAGCATCTCGTGAGTGACATCCTGGCAGCTGGCAAAAGGTTAAGCTGATGCTGTGTTTGGGATCGATTTCAATTTAATCATTGGTCAGAAGTACATATTCTTGTTATTGTTGTTCCAAGCCCCATAATTGCGAGCAGTAGAGCCTTGATAGTTCAGGTCTTCTTTGACCTTCCTTGGGGTGGGGGTATGTGTGTGTGTTTAAATTATGCAATTGTTTGCAAGTCTTCTTGTTTTCAAATATGTATACAGTGGGATATATTCATAGGTATTCTGCATCCTGAAATTAATGAACCAATAATTCATTTCGTTAAGCAGTTCAAGATGGAATTCTAAAATAGTACTTCACAGTCGCTCGATATATTATAAATATAGAATAATTTACAGCAACTGTTTGCCTTTTAAGTTTTGGTAGTGGTCAATATGATTTATCAAGCATTATAAAATACGATCCAAATTAATGACACTAAATTGTACCAACGGCAACTGAAGTGGAAAAGTTGCTTTAACGACATCATCTCTAATCTTTGCAATGTTTGGCAAACATGTTAAAGAACTGATACAATTATGCCAAGTTATATTTTGACGATAAACCTAATCGTAAAACACAGCCGTAATGAATTAAAAAAACAACTAAAAACAATTACCACCCCAATTTTAATTATTAAGAAACTACATTTTCAATACAACAGTAATTTCAACTAAATAGAAATGTTGAGATTCTATCACAAGAGCAACACCAGACTTAAAGATACATATTCTAACAAAATTTAAACCCCAGTTTTAACTACCAAATCAGCTTCAGATTCCAGTGAAAATGACAACCTTAAGTTCAATTACTATTAAAACTCAATTTTGTACCACGACGACAACGACGTCTGAGAAAACTCCAGTTTATACCAATATAATTAAGCCTAGCTTCACCTACCAATACCTCTCCAGATTCTACTACTAGGACAACATCAAGTTCAACTACAAAGACAAACACAATTTTTGCAACAATGAAACCGAAAGTCGAACAACGAACACGATTTGTGTTTCTACCACGCAGTCAACATCAATTTCCACAAAAAGGCAACTTTGATAACTCTAGGGCTCGATAGAATTTCCTCTCTTTCCCGAATTAGAAAAATTGCAAAAAATAAAATTAAGCTAGACGGATAATTTTAAGCGAATTAGAAAAAAAAAAAAAAAAATTGTTTGATGACTTTAAAATATTTCTTTTAACTCATAAATATTTTTTTTTTGTTATAATCAGAAGTATTTTGAATACAGTCTAATCAGCTCGAGAGTTTAAAGCTATGCTGTCTAAAGGTGATCTTCGGCACTTATGACAGTAATCCCTTCAGCTTCGTTGTAAAATTTGAATGTAACATTTCTCAACTTAATTCTCATGAAATTATCAGCGATAAATAACAACTGGCTTTCAACTAATTAAAAACTATGCAAATCAGCGGAATATAATACGTTATTAATTACTAAAATAGAAATTATCTGCAATACGCTTACCCAACTTATATGTATACCAGTAGTTTGTAGTCCATTCTACCCTAATTCAAATCTGTTATCAGCATTTAAAAATATACATATGTACATATTTGAAGCTAGTTCGAAATGTGTTCACAGTTTTGAACAATGCGTGCAAGCATGAAATATGAAAATATATTTTTAAGCCAATTTTTACATTACATAATGTCATATTTTTGGAATTATGATTTACTATGAAATTTACTTCAATGTATTTTGTATGTAATCAAAATTTGTATGTAATTTAAAATTTTTAAATTTCAAAGCGAACTACGATTTCTGACAGAAATTTATAATTTATGTTTTAGATATTGCCAACATTTTTTTATTAAGTTTTGTTATATCCGTAAGTTATCTATAACTATAAGAGTTGGTATAAAAATAATAATCCCAGGCTTATTGGCTGTAATATTTGTGTTATTATTAAGTTAAGGGGGCCTGCACTGCGACCTATTAGATCTATTGTGCCCAATCGGCGGAAACAGTTAAATATTGAAGAGATTGGGTTTCGAACTCCAGTATTTGTATATAGCCATTTTTTTACAACAAATCTTTTTTTAAATAGATACTAAATTTTTAATGTGTTCATGGAATATATCTTAAGTAGAGTGAAATTTTCTATTAACATAATTTTGAAAGCTATAAGTGGCAGTAGCTAAACGCACTGTTCCTAAAGTTCTTCTGCAGCTGAGATCCCATTCTTGTTTGAATTGGCAAGAAAGACCACTAACACATGCGTCCACTCCAGAATCCCGGACCGCTGGGGCCACACCATGTATTGAAGGGTCCCTGGTATGGTCCAAAGCAGCAGTCATAAAACCCACTTGGTGCGCAACCACCGCAAGGTCCAATGCACGCAGCTGGATAGCAGGTATATCCAAACATGTTGATTTGCTATGGGCTACAAAAATAAAATCATATTACACAAAATACTTTTTGATTTGTCGAATAAATTGACCCACATTGCTCGAGCTACTCGAAAAAAGGAAACGAAAAAAATGCCGAAATTTCAATAAATATATTTATAGAATTGAGCTCCGAAAGGTTCCAGTGTCGGAGGTAAACTAATTGAAATCTTATTTATAACCAGTCAGCATGGATTTTAATTCGAGAGAAAGTCCAAAGCCTACTGTATAATGGCCAAAAATAGTTGTGTTGTGCTATATATCTTTTGGTAATAAGCTGTTCTACCAACTGCTTATCAATATATCTATTAAGTTAAAGCGCCATCAATAGATGATATTAGGTAATTATATTAATTTGCAACACGATGATTTTCAATATTTTTATTTAAAATGGTATGATTTGAAATTCATTACAGATGACTATGGTTATATTTAGTACCTAAATTTCGTTCTAAAGAAATGGTTAACAGCAACCACCACATGGTCCTCAACATTGAAGCCCATTACGCTTTCCGCAGCAAGGAGGACCACATGGTCCGCACCCCTGACCGCAAGGACCGCAAGGACCGCAGGGACCACAGGGACCACAGGGACCACAGGGACCACAGGGACCACAGCAGGGGGAGCAGCAAGATCCGCAGCAGGCGTAGCAAGGATTGCACATCTTGATTTGAATTTGCTGCATCAACAGGATTATAGAAATATATATAATATAGAAATGGGTGATTACAACGATGGCAGGGTTGCAAACCTTTGGCAAGTTCTTCACGGAAATAGGTACTAATGAACCACAGTGCCTAACTACAGAAAAAGCCTGTCACCTGCTTGAAAAAGAAAACAAAAAAGAAAAAAATATATAAAATATATAAATATATATATAAAAATGTTCACTTACAAGGGAAACAGTCCTATATTTTTTGTGTAGTTTTCTGTTGAAGGTACGAAAGATGAATGACAAAAAGTTATATTGACTCTCTCAAAGCAAATTTGACAACTATTGTCAAAGCCTGCTCGGTATTTTAGTGGTTACTAAATATTAAGTCAAAGCTGCTTTGTTTTTGTATGCCCATGCAGAGATTATAATGTTGTCTCGCAACGAGTAACGCTAATGGAGACGATTTCGACCCCAAATCATCCTTATTTCTATCCTATTGCATCATGATAAAATCAGTATCCATGAAATGAGGGGAGAATCAAGGCCACAAGCCAGATTTAAACATTTAACATTTATATAATCACAAAAATATTAAATACATAATGAAATATTATGGTTTATTTTGTTCAAACATAAATTCTATATTGCAACAAGAGTACATAGGAAATTAATATGTTAACCCCCTTAGAAGTTTCTCTATATTTCTTCTGTAGGCCAGTTTCAGCAACATCCACCACCCCAGCACCCACAACAGGAGCCACCCAAGCCATGGAATGGACCGGCAAGTGATCCAAAGCTGGGATCAAAGAAGCCACTTGGGGGGCAGCCGCCACAAGATCCAATGCAGGCAGCGGGATAGCAAGGCCATTGACACATGTTGATTAAGAGGCGGAGCTGCAAGGGAATAGAGATTGTTAGTATACTTTTCAAAAAAATATTTGTAGTCTCTTACAGGAAACTGTCTACACGAAAATAAGAAAAACTCCAAAGGTTTTAAGTTTCTATGAATTTGGAGAACAGAGGTTCGAAGCCTCTGAATGCCGGTGTCGAATTAAAAATAACTTAATTCGTGTGGCACACATTAGCCTTACTTTGACTGTTCAGTCAGAGTCTGCTGGGGTTAACGACTTGAAAATCTTATAATATTGTATTTTGCGCGAACTTTGTTAAAGATTAATTATGTTTAATTAAATTTTTTGACTGGATTTTATACCCGCACAAAATAAATCTGTGCCAAAAGGGCCATTTGCGGTGATAATTAAGTTAAGAGCCACATGAATTAAAAACGCTAGGTCTATGTGAGAGTGCCAGTGTAAAAGCGAAGAAGACAAAAGAGGAAATTAATATCACACACGCAGCGTACAGCTGAATAAATTAAACGATATTAGTCGCTACTTTGTCTCTATATATTCTTGAGGTTTTGTGTGCGCTGCCTCATGTGGCAGCAACAGCTACAGTGAAAGCGAGCAAAGGTATTGCGACTTGTCAATGCTGTCAGAGCATCGACTCAATCTCCGTCTCCCTCTAAAATTAAGTGCGAAAATGTGCAAATTAGATTTTGTGGTTGACGCAAAGACTCCCAAACACACCAAACACACCCACACACACACACACACACACACACAGCAACAACAGACAACAACTCACCTTTAATTACAGGCAGTCGACGCTGCGTATCCGCAACTTGGCGTCTACTAAACAACAACAACGTTTTGACACCTCGCATATGAATTAATTAACAAGCAGCCCTCAGACAACTAATATACACATACATACGAGCAATAAATTGATATCAATTGCAAGAATATTAAATACCCTTACAGTCATGTTAAGTGCACTAGCTTAACAACTTTACTTAGCCATTTTATGCATGAATTCTGTTTAAAGCCATTTTTAAATGCCTATTTATTCATTATATGTCTATTTATATACTAATCTGAATACTCTTTCATACATAGAAATTACACTAGTTTACCAAGCAGACATTATTGATTAATAATTACTATTACTTTTATTTATAAATTATATTTTTAATATTTTAAGCTATTCTTAAACTGGTTCATAATATATTAATGAATATTAAAATATTAATATAGCTTTGCAATATTGGATTGTGTGTTATTTTGGATAGGTTTATTGATTAAATTCTTAAAATAAAATAAATGAAGTGATTTTCATAATACTTTAATATAATATATGATACATAATAATATAATATCTTTTAATATAAAATCTAAAAATAAGTAAGTTGCTAAATCGTTAAAACTTCACTATAATTTTTTAAATATTTTATTAAAAACACACATAGTTATTTTTATAATTTTGCTATTATTTGAATAGCGTAATTAATTAATTTTACTTAATGAGTTACATATTGATTATAACCGTTGAAATGCCCTTTGAAGAGTAATATAATATGTGAAAGCATATCATTTTCGTGTGTTTAGTGAAGGTTGTCGGTTAAAAGCTTTTAATACAAATATTAAGTGAAGCTGGCAATTATATTCGACGTGATTGATGAAAAGAAATTTGACTAACTAGTTTCTAGTAACATTAGTTGGTTGTTTGGGAACATAAACGAAGTTAAACGGCATAAGAATAAAGCATCGAGTGCTTGTACTCGCTGCTATAAAGGACAGCTGTTGCATACAATTATAAAGCCATTAATGCCAAACGGAATGACGCAGGACACATTGTTCAAACACACACCCACACTTACACACACCCACACTTACACACACCCACACACACATACACACACACACACACATACACTGACACTCTACTTGGACGAGCATTGTAATTGATTACACTTGGGACCAGCTTCATTTTGACATGGCCGAAAACACCCAAAAACCCAAACTGCCTGCATTTAAAAATTGTTTCCTGCCCATTGCCTGGGATGAGGATATTATTTTGGGGTAGTGGAAAATAACTAGTGTGTGATGTGCTGCAACTGTCAATTTAAAATGTCACGACCAACAACAAATAAGGCAGAAAACACAAATATGTATTGGACACTTAATGCGGACAATACAGAAATGTTAATTGCTGAATGAAATCAATTGAGTGAATTGCCTGGCACTATTTTAAGAGTTTTATGAATTGATTTTACTGTCACAATACTTGAAACACCATTTGTTGCCTGCTGCCAACGTTAGCAATGTTTAATCAAGAGTCTGGCTGAAGAGGACTTGGTCGTGAAGTGTGAAATTTAAGGACTGCATTGATTTAAGGTTTTGATTTGAGATACATATACTGATATTTAATTATAACAATTATTATATTTTTGTAGATTTAAGAATGCTTTTTTTCGACTGTTTGCATTGACTATTCAAGTTGAGCTGTAATCTCAAAAAAATGAGACTGTGAGATCCGTTAACGTGTCCCTTAGTTTCCCTTTATGGGACACATTTCACTCATAATTTCAGCTACTGCATAAATAATGCAACGATTGGCTGAATGTGAATTTGTCTGGCTGCGAAGCGGGTTTTTATCCCTGTGGGGAGTTGGCTTTATGGCCACAATTTCGCTACGTAATCGGCGGCGACGCGCTGCCAAGTTAATGCCAAACAATTTGTCAACAATACGTATTATCAGATTTTTGATTGAAATTCTCACTTTTTTTGGTTTTCGTTTCGTTGTTTTTGTATTACTTGTATTTGGGCGCTGAGTGAAGATTGATTTGCTAGAACAACAAGAACAACACAAGTGCAAACAAAGAATGTTGAGCACAGTGTGCAGTTGAAGATGAAAATGATTGATTTGCCATAAAGCCAGGAGCCGGTGAAGAGATTGGGTGAGGCAGGGACTGAGGCATTCACTCAGAGAGTTTCTATTTGAGTTGGGCAAGTTCTTGTTCTAAAGTGGAACGTTTGTGTTTTTGCTAGACGGGCTAATCATCAATCAATCATATGCCCTGCAATTGCTGTGCCATGCATAAAACAAAAGCCGAACGCTTCAAGTTTGCGCCCCGGAAAGTAGGCAACGATTCTGTTTGAGATTCAAAGTACGCTAAGCTTTTAGCTGTATGTCTGAGAGTTTTGTGCTTGTTTTGAAACTATGTAGAACAGATAATTATTTTTATACCCTTGCAGAGGGCATTACTACTTTATGGTGAAGCTTGCACGAGATGTGTCCGACCCCATGAGTAATCTTGATCAGATCAGATTTGATATTTTCATTTATGCCTGTCCATAGAGAAAATCGAACAGAAGTTTTTTAATAATATATAAGCAAATAAACAAACAAAAATTATTAAGATTAAAAGACTATTTTACTATATATACAATCGTTTATGTAATTCGAAAAATAGTAATGCAAAATGCTCTAATTTGAGAGTTTAGTTTAGCTTTTTGTATTGATTGTGAAGTCACTCAACTCTCTTAAATTACAGTAAGACTTTGATTTTTTCTTCACAACAATTTATTTGATTTTATGAACAATTTAGGTTTATATAATTAAAATATTACAGTACTAATTTTTATTAATAATATAAGCAAAAAAACTGTTAATATGAGAAATTTCTGGAAGATTTTCTAACGTTGACACCTAAACCATTTAGTTTTCATGAGAGCAATCCGTCAGTTGTTTCAAATTGAATTTCAATTGAGATGAAGACTGGGAGACTCCTTTAGGAGTATCAAATATCCTCCTTGCCATAGGTAGCCGTTATTTCTTGAATTATTAAAATTGACAATTCAACTGAGTTCGAAAACATTTCATCAATTTAGGAGCATCTGACTTTTTAAGATATTTCAGTTTCTTTGCTCCAGTTAAGTTAAATTTGATTTTGATCAGAGTATAAACCATATTTAAACTTAGGAATTTATTTCCGGTGAGAAAAAAACCCAACGGCTACCAATCTCGCTAAGGCCAATCACTCCAGATGGGGTGCTAAGATGAAGTGCAGTTCACTGAATCAAAAGAAGCAATACAACAAACTTAGGGGAAGCTTAAAGTAAAATACTATTTACGTAATATAATTTATGGAAAAAGTAAATAAAAAGTCTGGCAACTTATTGGATGCCAGACACAATCGCAGCTTCAGTCGTCGTCGCCATCCTTTTCTGAGCTTACAAATTTAATTTCAGCTGTCAACCAGCATTCTTTACAAGCCATTCATTTGGCCTGCTTTAAAACCGCATTTGATGCGATTCGCAAGGAAAATTGCGCATACGCAGCGTATAACGGGAACAGGCAAGCAGAAGGCCAGCAATACACGAAAAAAGACACACACACAAACACACACACATACACACGCACACACACTTAAAAGCTGTTGCCAAATTGATTGTAATTGACACTTATTGGACAGCAGACACTGACAGAGTTTCGCTGTGCGGATTGTGAACCTTTGTCTTCCTTGTTTTGTCCTTTGTCCTCCTTGGCCGGGAGGCAGCTCCAAATATGTCCGCGCAAATAAATCAATAAGCGAGGAAGGCTGCCATCATTCAACATTGATTGTATGAAGACGAGCAAAGCAAATAAGACGAGCAATGAAATACCTTTATTTATTAAATAGAACCACATTTTAAATTTTTCAAAATTAATATTCGATTTCTATGCGTAAGACTCTAAATTTAGATAGGTATTTCTTAATTAATGCTGTTAAAAACACAATTCTAAATTATACTAGGAGCTTGCCTGAATTATACAAATAATGAAAATAGGAAATTAAATTAAATTAAATCAAACTAAGCAAATGTCTAATTTAAGATATCTAATTACACGTAGAAATTATGAAAACAATTTTTGTATTTTAAATTATAATCGTCAATGTTTGTTGATCTAATCATACTAAGTTTTAGTTTTATAAAACTAATTATTTATTAGATACTAGTGACTTAAATAATCAGCTTAGCTTGCAGCACTGGTAAAGAAATATCTCAATAAATGTACATAAATAATATAATTTGACGTGATCATATTTCTTGTACGTATTTGTGGAATAAAAATTTAAATTAAAAGCATACTATTTATTCTAAATTAATAATGTATGTAGACATAGTCATTGAATTTTAAAGTTTAGGAAAACTTGTTATGCATATGACAATGTTGAAATTTTGGAACGTGATATTTTCTCTTTTATATGTTTTTATTGAAATGTTCAAAATTCGGATAACAAAACTTAATTAAAAGTGACAAATTTAAGTTAAGCTTTTAAATCATGACATGTTGGCAAATTCTGTGACCATCCTCAGTAAAAATATTCGAAATCTAAGGAATGAATATTGTTTCTGTTGCCGCATGAAATCTCCCCATAAGGCATTGACATTTTCTTTTTATACTTAGATACCGAACTTATCATAGTATATTAGTTTTGTACAATATCCGTCATACTGTCTGTCCGTCTGTGCGTCGGTATGAACGCAACTTTTTTCGACACCCATAGAGATAGAGACTTGAAACTTGGATATTTCGGAAAGTGTAAATCGATAAATTCGTATATCTCCCACAATCTTAAAGATAAAGTGACCAAACTTGAAAAGTAATTTTCTGGTAACCTCCTCCAGGAACTTCGGCCCTAGAAATCTGAAATGCTAGAGTCACCAAATTTTGAAAGTATGTTCCTGGTAACTCCCCTAAGAGATCGATAAAAAATTGGATGGCCACGTCCACTTCGCCTCCCCAAACCGATACACCTGTTAGTGTAAATCGATTAGAATATTTATCTCACACAATTTGAAAGCGTAAGTCACCAAATTTAAAAGGTATATTGCTAGTAAAACCCTTCAAAAATTTGGGAATCAAAATTGTGGACCACTCCAAAAAATCGATAAATGGCCATATATCCCGTAATTTAAGAGCTACAGTTACCAAATTTGGAAGGCATATTACCAAAAACGAATTCCAAAATATTTTTGGGCCACGCCCTCTTCCTCAAACATGGAAGGAAGATTATTAGGAACCTTCTCTATAATTTGTGTTAACCACGCCCCCTCCCGCCCCAAAAATCTCTAATTCTATCTTGTATCTACTGCAATCTGAAAGACAAGCTTAGACAGGATTCCTTAGCTGCACATAACTTATGGTAACAAAGTATTTGTAGCCGGTTACGTCCGACTGCAACGTTCTCACTTGTTAATATTGTGTTTGTTATATAATGAAATCACAAAGATATTTTTAAATTGCTCGTGTGGATTTCACACACACAGAAATACACAGACACAGAAAAAGAGACGAATCGATTTGGCAATTTGGAATTTTGTTTGTGGACAAAAACGTGTCTGGCATTTTTTTTTGTTAATGAGAGTCAAATAGATGGCTTCGAGTCGAATTGACTCTGTTCCTTTTTGTGGTCAGCAAATTGTTTTAAATGTATAACAAATATATGAACGAGTTTAACATGCCCTTATGCAAGTGCATCCGAGCACCACCCACTGCACCACCCTTGCACCGCTCCACACATGCAGCACATGGCAAATAGTACAAAAAGTTTTGTTGAATTAAGGGCTGACTTACTACTGGAATCCATAGTACTTACTTACGCCATCTTCGCTGGCCAACGAAGCGTTCGATTTCAGCTGAGCTCTGGAGCGGTGCTAAGTGCAGTTTTTCAAACACCTACCCCACACCCCGTTCACCCACCCCGTGTACCCACCCTCCTTAAACTCCCATAAAACCGTAAGCTGTATTTAAAGTTCGGACAAAGTTTTTAATTTAAATGGGAAAGCGAGTGAATGCTGAATGCTGCAACTGAAGTTGAAGCTGCAACAGCAACTGCAACTGCAACTGCAACTGAAGTCAAGCTCAAGCGAGCTCGTTTCCAGTTTGATTGACGCATTGAATGATTGCCAACGCCTTTCTTACAGTCGTTTCCCATGAGCCGTATCCGTGCACTTGGCAACAAAACTTCACCGGAGGCGTAAATTTATATGCCTGCCACTTGGACTGTCACCAGAGCCAACAAATCCCTTTTCGAGATTAACCAATGGTGAGGAAATAATAAATTGGATTAAATCGCCAAATTACAAATAAATTACCAGAAGAAATCAAAGCAATTCTTGTTAATTTGTAACTAGATATTTTCAATCCGGAATGTTCTTAGTTATTTCGGGTCAGTTTATTTTGCATTTCTCTGCTGGATCTTAATATTAAATTGTGGCATTTCATGCCTTTGATGAAAT
This sequence comes from Drosophila kambysellisi, assembly GCA_035042185.1. Lineage (NCBI taxonomy): Eukaryota > Metazoa > Arthropoda > Insecta > Diptera > Drosophilidae > Drosophila > Drosophila kambysellisi. Next base: position 1,749,099 of record JAWNLS010000939.1, read on the forward strand.
CTAATTAAATAGCATATTGAATGTAATCGTTATAATATAAATAGCTGGTTGATAAATAGTTATTTTCATCCAGAATATTCAGTTATTTCCGATTTTTATTTTCGAATATCACATTTTTAGAGCTCGAGCTTTACATTAAATTGTGGCATTCGCTGCGTTTGCTTTTGGCTTCCAAATAAACGCAACAATCAAACGTCACAGCTCAAAAGAAGCCCAACAAAAAAAGGAGAAAAAAAAATTATAGAAATATATTTGGCATGGAAGAGTATATATGTATATGAAATGCTCATCATATTTTTATAACCACGTAGACATAAAGATTCGCATCGCTACACTTCGTCTAAGGGGCAACGTGAACTGAGAACCGGGAACCGGGAACCAAAACCAAACGAATTTGTTGCTCCGTTGTTGCTGTAATCTTTTGTTATGTGACCAATAAAGTAGGCGGCAGTTGGCCCGCAGGCCAGCCGGGCCTGCAACAAATAAAAATGTTGTCTGTGCAGGACACTGGCCAAGACGAGGGGGCGTGACGTGTTCCGGGGGGCGTGGTGGCGTCCAAAATTGGTACGTAAACCCGACATAAGCCAAATGTGCAATAAAAGGATTTGTGTGAGAAATTGCATGAGCACGCATTTTAAATCCACATTAAGTATGTATGTATGTATGTGTGTATGTATGTATGTATGCATGTGGACATAGTGGGCGATGGGCGATGGGCGGTGAGTATGGAGTTGAGGGCAGGACTAGGTAGCCTTTCGGCAAGCTTGGTGGTTGCAAAGAAAAAACGCTTATAATAAACATGAAATAAAAATGTAATGAAAGCACAAAAACACAGCCAGGGGGCAGGGATGGTGGCGCACCAAATTGTTGAGCAGTTGCAGCGACGTGATTGAGAAATGATTTGTATCCAGGTCAGCGTCAGCATCTCGAAGGTATTGTAAATAAATATAGAGTGGTTTTTGGGAAGGGAGTGCGGTACATGATATATTTTGGTGCTTTATAAGCTTGGGTGACTGGTGTAATCAGATCTCTGTCCATTGCTTGCAATTCAAAGTGTGCACCATTTGAATGGAAACAATTCGATGCAATTTGTCTGAGTAGCAAATGTATAAAATGAGTGAATTAAATTATCTAATTCTTAACTATTGAATTAATTAAGGGATTAAATATATTTTCATTCTTTAGTCAGTACATATATGATTTGGAGTCGTACGGATCGGATCGTTATATCATATAACATCAAGATATCTTTGCATGACTCCCATTTATTAATTATTTTAAGCACTTAACGTTTTGACAATAAGCCAATATCGGACTATTCTAAAAATCCTAGGTTAGCAGAGGAAATATCAGCAAATATTCCAACTTGTGCATGGTGAATTAATAATAATAAAATTAAGCTTATATAAATAATATGAAATATTAATATATCATGATCTATTATATTATATAACATGGCTTGTAAAATTAAAACAAATATCTGGTATGCAGTCAAAAAAGAAGACAATTGTTTTAAAATTTTAGAAACGCTTTTCAAGCAACAAAATACACAACATTTGCTAAGTTGTTGTGAAAATAGGGTATTCAAAGATTCGCAGCTAAGAGACTAACTGAACTCGCATGCTTATTCATAAAGTTAAAAAGACCTATGATTAAAGGTAATTTTACTAATCGCAGAAGTGCGCAACGCTTCAAGCAATGCAGCTAACAAAGATCTCAAAACGAATCTCGATTTGGTGGAGCTCAGCGTCAATTATGATTATTTGGCCAGGGGCTAATTTTCAACTGCAGCGATGCCTCCCGCAACTTAACTCGGGCCATGTGTTTGACTCGGAGTCAGAGATGCAGTTCCACAAAGAGTGGGCACTGCTGGACTGAGTCTTCGTGTGGGGCAGGCCGGCAGATAAATCAAGTTTGTGGCGCAGCGGCTGACGCCTTTGGCTCTGCCTTGTTACCACTGTGCCTTCGAGTCGACCATTTGAGCTGATCTGTGAAACTGCTTGTTGGTCTGAGAGCTGGGAGTGTTATTCAGCTTTGTGTAAAGTAAATAAATTGATTGCGGTTCAATGGGTCAAAGCTGATTTATCAAGCGCAGTTTGTGGGTTTAAATGTGGGACTCGAGCAAAAATCAGGTAAAAATTAAAAAAAAGGTTGAAAATATGAAAACAATTTCATAAAATTAAAGTAGAATGCACATTGATCACAATTTGTACAATTGAGATTCAACAATATATAAAATAAAATTAAAATAATAATAAACACTTAATGGGAAGCAGGCATCAAGAGAAAAACTTTCTCTCCCATGGCGGACTGTAAAAAACAAATACGATGAAAACTTGTTCAACAACTAGAAAACTGTTTGCAAACAGCGCTAAAAACATCGACTGGATTCGCACACACAACACACATGTGGGTCGGTGGTGGCATCTCAGCCTTTTCCCGGGACGTATCTGCAGATGTGAATAATTCATGGTATTTTTTTTTTAAATTTAATCAATCAGCAACAATATTTTCTGTTTATTTTCAACCATAAGTTCACAATAAGGTGGTGCCTTCATCTGGTTTTCTAAACCTTAAGTATTTTTCAGTCCATTGGCCAAGTTGGCCTCTTTTAGGCGATAAATAGTTGGCAGCACTGATGTCTGTTTCTCTATCTAACCATTGTGCTGCCTGCTGGCCAATAGGGAAGCAAATGCCCTGGTTTGTTTACTTGCAACAACTGAATAGAAAGTTTCAAGTGAGCATTTGGCATTTCACCCAACTTCCACTTAAAACTGTGGTGGCTCTGAGGGCTTGAAACTGTTAGTATAAAGTAATTATTGCACACTAAATAAAGCAGTGGTTTTTAACAAATTTACTTACAAAGGAATTAATATTTTTTTGGTGACTCGATTTTATAATTTAAATTAATAAGGAATTCTGGCCACCACAAGACATTTCTAAATTAATTTGCTCCTTTTCAATCAATGTTTATGGTCAGAATTTGTATACATACATATACGAGGGTGGTTTGATGAGTACCTGACCTTGACGCCAGATGGCGCCACTATTGCAATATGACGTGACTATCGTATAGTACATAAACCTAAACAGCCACAGTGAAAATTTCAGTCAAATCGGACTTTTAGTTTTGTTTTCACCACGTGTCAAAGCAGTCGTGTCCACGCATTTTAGAAAAATGGAAAAAGAGCAATATCGGTCGGTGATTCGATTCTTCTTTTTGGAGGGGAAATCACGCAGTGAAATCAAAGAACGCTTGGATACTGTGTACGGTGACTCTGCTCCTTCGATGACCACCGTCAAAAATTGGTTTAGTGAGTTTCAACGTGGTCGCACGTCCGTTTTTGATGAGCCACGACCAGGTGGCCCGAAAACAGCAACCACGGAGGATAAAGTGAAAAAAATACATGATCTGGTATTGTCAGACCGCCGGTTGAAGGTGCGCGAGTTAGCTGAGACAGTAGGCATCTCAACAGAACGAGTGTTTCATGTCCTACATGAAATATTGGGTATGAGAAAGCTATCGGCGCGATAGGTGCCGCGTTTGCTCACACCAGACAATAAGCGCAACCGCGTGACCACTTCGGAGCATGGTTTGGCGCTGTTAAAGCGTAATCCGAAGGAATTTTTGCGTCGATTCGTGACTGTTGACGAAACATGGATTCACTGGTACACACCAGAGACCAAAGAACAGTCGAAACAGTGGACTTCACCTGGCGAATCTGCCCCGAAGAAGGCGAAAACTGTTCCATCGGCCGGAAAGGTGATGGCCACGGTTTTCTGGGATTCGAAAGGTATTATCCTCATAGATTACCTAGAGAAGGGAAGAACGATTACAGGGCTCTACTATGCCGAACTATTGGGAAGATTTGACGCCGAGTTGAAGAAGAAACGGCCCCATTTGGTGAAGAAGAAAGTGCTCTTCCACCATGATAACGCTCCCGCTCACACCTCCGGCGTCGCCCAGGCCAAATTGGTCGAATTACGCTACGAACTGCTGCCCCATCCACCTTATTCTCCGGATTTGGCCCCTTGCGACTTTTTCTTGTTCCCAAATTTGAAAAAGTCAATCGCTGGGCAGAAATTTCGGTCGAACGAGGAGGTTATTGCCACTACGGAGACGTATTTTGCGGATCTACAGAAATCATATTTTTTAGAGGGGATAAAAAAGTTGGAGCATCGCTGGAATAAATGTGTAGAGCTGAAAGGGGATTATATTGAAAAATAAAAAATAATTTTTCCAAAAATTTTCGTTTTTCTTATGTAGGTCAGGTACTCATCAAACCACCCTCGTATATAACAGTATGAACTATATTTGCAGTATGCATTAATCCAAGAGTATTCGACATATTAACATATATAAAGCCAATCGCCTCAACATAGACCAGAGCCGATAAAAATCTTGGCGAGCTGAACTCATTTCCTAATCAATTAAATATTCCGATTTCGAAGGATGGTCAAAGCCAAAATCCAATGAATGCCTTTGGACAAGGCGAACAAAGGCGCGTCGCGATGGTTGCTTAAGATTCATTCAGCTCCCAACTCGTCCGAGTTTCCCGAGGTCCTTTTGTGATTGCGTAATTACGCCTAATGAATTCAGCAAAACGAAAAAGAAAACGAAATTGAAAGAGCGCAACGAGCCTGGCCATGGGAAATTCTTTTGCTCAACCTTTTTTGAATACTCTGGACTTAGTAATAATGGCTAAAAGGGGTTTAATAAAACTGCATTGGACCTATAAATTTATATTTCTATTCATATCATCAGAATTATTCAACATTGTTTCCTGCTTGCAAATAAAAAGTAACAATTTTTAAAATCTGTCTCAATTGCATTATTACACTTTATCGAACTATTAATCAGCAAAATATATTTGATATGATATGATATAAATTATGATATTTTCAGGATTTTAGTTTTTAGATCTATGACGAATATTTATTGGGTAAGTTTTAGTCGAACTCACTCTTGAATAGAGCCTTTTACTTTATATTTATGTTCTTCTTGGCGAGCTGCAGCTTAGGATTTGTTCTTGTCGCTTTTCATTTTTGAAGAGATGATGGAATAACAACAATTTAAGTCCGCAAAATCTGCCGGAACACGGTGCAGAAAATGCGTTACGGTTTTCTATACCGCTCACAAAGCCAATTAAACAGTCTGAGCAATCGATTTTGCTGATACACCTAACCGAAAACCCCTATCAGAGCTGTCAGGACACGCCTGACTCGGTTTTGGACCTGTCTTGCTCACAGCTTCTTCTGCTCCTGCTGCTCCCGCTGCTCCTGCAAGTGTTTTAAGCACATTTTGGGTAATTGACATTTCGACATCGATTACCGCACTTTCAGGGCATAAAACTTGCACTTGTTCCTCGGTTTCTACTTCAACTTCTTCCTCTGTGTCCTGTTGTTGTTGTTGTTGTTGTTGTCATTTGTGTGTTAGTTGTTTACTGTGCAAAGTGTCCGTTGTAAGAGTCACCTCAAAGCTGTCTGCTAATGATTCAAGTGCTTTCCAAATACTAAACTGACGATAACCAAAAGCACAGTTTGCCTAAGAGCGGCACACAACAAATATACAAATATTTTTAAATTGAAACAAACTTAATGTAATTACAAATTGTTTTTAAGCAGTTTCGATTAGTATATTTTTATATATAATTACGTAATTTTCAATTAAAAGCCGTTATATAGTTTTTGAAATTGTCGAAAGGTCGAAAACAATTTTAAGTTGGTAAAGTTTTTAGAAGCGATTAAAATTTAAAATATCTTTTTTGGCATAGAACTATTTAAAATCATTGTTAATTTAGTAATTGTAATTATCTAATAAATACATTAGCCTTAAATATAATTTTGGAAATATTGACATGGGCAATTTATGAAATAAAATCCTCATGTTAAAAATATACATGTAAGTAATTTAATAAATTTAAGTACTAAATCATGTGTACATTTTCATCTTACATTAATTCGATTTTCATCATAATAAACACAAGTCACAAAAAATTTAATGAAATAAACAAATTAATGTTGTGAACAATTTCATCTCACATTATTTATAATTTAGCAAATTTAACTTTAATTTTTTATTAACAAATAAGTAATTTCATGTGTGCATTTTCAATTGTCATTGTAATTGTAATTTTTCCACATAAGATTTAAATTATTAATATTTATATCAAATTTCTCTAACTTTCATCACAAATATTCGATGGCTTAAAGTTTTCTCTTTTTCTTAAAGTATTTTCTTGCCAATCGCATCGATATTAGTCAAAATTTCACTCGCATCTGAAACTTTGTTACCCTCAACTAAAACCAGCAGCATTCTTGGCCTGCATTTGGCTTACCAATTGGCGTCAAAGAGGCGCCTGCTTTTTGGGGCAGGCTAAGAAACAATCTGAATTGTCAGTGGGAGCTCAATGCGCCAGGGCCAGACTGTCAGGCTGCCAAAAGCGGGTCAAGCAACCAAAACTACACACTCACATAGATACATACATACGTACACTCATACACACTCATACACACACATACACACACTCATCGTTGAAACGGTTTCAGTAGCAAAAAATCAGCAACAACATGGCAGAAAGATGCCCAGTGAGTGCCAGAATGACAAATGCCCTGTAAAATTATAAAACTGTAAATTTATTATAGTTTATAAAGAAATTTATATGTTTATGTTTTCATATATATATATCTAAATCTATAGTTATAAATACGTTGTCGCCATTTAAAATTGTAAACGAAACTAAATTCTAAAATTTTGATTAATGTATTTGCATTCACAATAAATTTCTGATTAGAAATAAATTGGTAGATGGGAAAGGCTTGTTGATTGGTTGAATAATTGTTAAAAAAAGTGTTTTGAATGCATGCATATATTCATTTTGTGTGCAACAAAAAAATAGCAAAAATAGAATTCATATAAGAATTTTATGTTATTTTGACAAAGTTTTCATATTTATCAATATGTATATAAAACTAATAATAAGATTGTTTTGCAATTTAATATTTATAGTTATTTTTATGAACAGATGCTAGACTTAAATTTTGTATTATTTCGTAATAAATATGTAATTTTTAAGAATGACTCGAATAAACTACAATTTTTGATTGATCCTCAACTCTAAATAAATTAACTGATAACTTTATTGTTTATAAATTAAGTATTTCTTATTGATATATATTCTCCCTGAGAATAAGTGTTAACTCGAATTTTTCTCTCTGAGAAATACTTGAATAAAATGTAATTTTGATAACGACTAGAATAAAATATAATCCTTGATAGCTTCTTGGCGCTACGCCCATTTCGGATAGTCGTTTATATACAGGGTGCTTAAGCAGCAGCAACTGAGAGCAACAAAGGAAATGTCATTGAATTTGTACACCATTTTCACCAATGGCAGCGCCAAACTGAAGAACAGAACAAGAGACGAGGAGGAGCAACGGAGAGGCGGAGAAGTGTAGATGCGGGGATGCGGGAGATGGGAGAGAATGAGAGAATTTAATGCTGTTTCCGCCTCTTGTTCTTCACTGACTGCTAACGTTTTCAAGTCATTTTAGTAATGGAATGACTTTTGAATATTTGAAGAGCTGTTACACAACATGAAAACTTGACGGGGCTGCACATACTGATGTTGCCTCTGCTGCCTCTGTTGCTGTTGCTGCTGCTGGTGCTGCTGCTGCAATCTTGAAATCGCCTTGGGAACGGAACTGGGTGCCAGTTGTTGCCGACTCCATTTCTGCATCAATCGTCGCTTTGAAATTTTTATGAACTCCTCTTCTCTCCAGCTGTTGCTGCCTCTGCAAGTTTCTTTTTAATTTTTAACGCTCCCTTCTCCTGATCCTATCTCCCTGCTGCTGCTGCTGCTCCTGCTGCACAGTTTTCAATTTGCTTGACATGCAGCTATATATATACATATGTATATATATCCATCCATCCATCCATGTATCTATTTCTACAACTCCAAAGTGTTGTGTGTGTGTGTGTGTTAAGGCATCAATGGCTCAAGTCAAGTGCCAAAGTATGCTATTGCAACATAATCGATGACTTGCAACATAGGCAACTCTGCTCTGCTTCAGTTTGCATGAGATAAGCTCAAATTGTGATTTTAAATGTTTAAGGATTTTTTTTTTCATTGTTTGAATACGCAAATGTTGGCATATTTTCATTGGTCTGTTATTTTAACCTTTGAACTCTACTCAACTTGGCTTACAATCTTTGTTGCATTTATATTTTAATTAAAATTAAACTCCTTCCATTTTGCAACATTTTGTTTTTTCTTTTTTTATTTTTTACGTGGAGCAGATTTGCAACTTTAATTTAAACTTATATTTGTATAACAAAAAATAACATTTGCTTTTAAACGTCTTTAAATTGTTTTCGTATTCACATTTTTACAATGTTCAGCAATTAAAAAGACATTTTTTAATTTTTGGACTTATGTTAAACAAATAAAATGGATGTGGATCTCCATTATATTAATTCACCACACCCCAAAAGGGCACATCCATATTAATAACCAAGTGTTGACATTATCTTTGGCCAAAGGCTATCAAAATTGCCCACATATCAACAAAAGCTACAATCCATAAATAATTTCTCATAAGAGCCAACATTTTTATGGCGCCCCCATGCGAACTAGGAATGTGGCTAAAACAGTTGAGAGCTAATCTTTTCTTGGACTCGAAGAGGTTTTTGTCGAGCCTCTGCTCAAATATTTATGATCACTCCATTATGGGTGGTGGGCTGTGAGCGGTGGGCGTGGCCGTGGCAGCAAATCGAAATCGATGCTTGTATGTGAATTTCCATTAGCATTCCATTCCATTTTCCTTTATGCGTTCATATTATTTATGCGTGTTGTTTTTGTTGTTTGTGTTGTTTTTGTTGTTGTTGCTGTTTGTTTGCCGAAATTGGCATACAGCGAAACACGAGAATCGAAGCTGCCACGCCCCTCGCCCCTGTTGACTTTTTGCATTGCTCGTATCAGGCATTAATGTTAATAATGCACGACTAACTACCCAAGTGTGTGTGTGTGTGTGTGTGTGTGTGTGTGTGTGTGTGCGTGTGTGCATGTGTGTAAGGGGCTAAATGTCATGCGATGTACTCGTAAATAGTTAAAAATTATATTTGATTACCAGGCCAGGCCCGGCTATTGGCTCAGACGATGGCCCAAACTCGACTCAAAGTAAGCATTCAATTTTCCCTCCCCCCGCCACATCCCTTCTCTTCCTCTCGCTTCTTCTTGGGGACAGTCTCGAATTGATTCTGGCCCCCGCTCGCCTCGTCCCTTCGCGCAGTGTGCAAATGTTGTTTCACAAAAATTGAGATGAATTGTTTAGTAGGCAATTTGTTTAAGTGTTGAGACACGGACCAAAGTCGAGTCTTCTGGGATGTGGACTCGGCCTCAAATGGAACTTAAAAGTGTTTCTTATGTCTTCGGTCATAAATGTGCGTAAACAAATCTTTGCTTCTCCCTCTTCTCGCTGCTTACGAGCATTTTATGTGGGCTCGTAACTGTAACCGAGTAAAGCACTTAATATTGTGGCCAGGACTCGACAGGACAAAGACATCTGAAAGTTTATAAAGTCGCAATTGAAATAAAGGAAAAAATTTTTGCTGTCAATTGAACTGTAAACTGTATTTATATATATAAGTAGTAATCAAATACTTTCTTAAATCTCTTAGAATCTTAAATCATCAATTGCAATCCAAAAATGAATTTTCAATAATTGTTAAAAATTTGGAATTTATTTATTTTATGCTTATAGATTTTTTACATATATTTTTTTTTTATTTAATGCCGACTAATATCAGTCACAACAGACAACAGACTTTTAAATTAATTAATTGAAATTAAATTATTGTTAAGCATATTTAACATTACACTTAAAAATAAAGTAAAAGTGTTCGTACAAATTATTTTGATTATCTATCATAAATTTAAATGCCATACATCGATTACAATCTAAAAAATACTTCACGAAAACTATGAAATATTTTAATGAAAATATTTTTCTCTATTATCTAACATAACTAAATCGAGTTTTATATACAATTCATTATAATTAAGGTTTAAATTATATACATTTTTCAATTTATTATTACATTTGTATATATACTTTTACAAACTTTAAATAAATATATATAATATCTTAATACAGTAAATATCTTAAACTTTTCACAATGTTTGTCAGAGTTTTACACAATCACTTTTTAATTCAACGAATTTGATGATAATCAAACAAAACTGAACCGAAATTTTATAATTCCTATCGATTTGAAATTATGTTTGAGTTGGTTACTTCTAATTTGATAATGTCACCAAGCAGAATTTAGTACATTTTATGTTTCTATTTAGACAACAAAATAGATAAGATCAGAGAAGAACATGCAAAGACTTTTTACATTTTTCAATTTACTCTAGATTCTTCTGTTAGTAGTCGAGGCTTTTAAATATTTCCGTCAGTGGCTTGAACTGGTTAAGTGAGCACATTTCCATAGGTTTCCAATCAATAACACACACACACACACACTATATATATATATATATATATATATGTATATATATTTACTATTTTATTCTTGGCTGGCTGGGCCGGAAGGTGGTTTCAAATTTGTTTAACTGTCTGCAAATGGTTATTTTTTTAAGCTAAAAGGGCCAAAACAATGACACTCCAGGCTTAATGCAGTTTTCTTGTTAGCCGCTTGCATTTTAATGCTGGTTTCAAGCTTTTGACCGAAACTTGACATGAAAATATTTAGCAGCCAAGTCCGCTCGACATTTCAAGCCAATTAGTCAAATTTGTGCGCTTCGGTCCTTAAATATGCACGAGTTTCCAAAGGCATCTGCAGCATTTGTGTATTTCGATTTCATTTGTATTCCGATGCAATGCGAACCGAACTGAACCGAACCGAACCGAACCGGTTCTGGCCGCCGGCTGACCTGACCCTAAAATTGTAGCTTGTGGCTTGACCTTTCAACACCATTCGTGCGTGTGTATCTAAATCTTAATTGTTTGCGCTCTCATCAGACACAAGAGACAACACAGAAACACACACAAATCGAAAAAAGGATAATTTCTTACAAATTGTTGAACGCGTCTCCGCATTCAAAGAGTGGCTTGCGTGTGTTTCTCTGTCTGTGGCAGGTGATAAAAGCAATATGTTTTCATCTATCAAGGGGTTTTCGCCTAATTGAAAAGCCAGACGCAATCAAATAAGCAGACGGCAGACGGGCGAGTAGGAGTCGGAGTCGGAGTGGAAGTGGCAGTCGGTGTGTGCGGTCTCCAAAAAGAAGAAGAAGAAAACTCCTTGAAAAGAGTTGGGGATTAACACAAGTGTTGAGCATTATGGGCATATTCATATCCATAACGCCGAAACGGACTGCGGTCAGGTAGAAAATTTAAATTGGTCATGCTCAGATTAGGTATTCAATGAGGCTCTGTTCTTATTTATGTGTTTGCATAATCAACTGCACCCAATAATGAAAAGTTATGTGATTATTTCTGGCTACTCATCTTCTTTAAAAGTAAATTATCAGCGTATCATCGAGTTGGGGAAAGGTATGTGGCAAGTAACAGAAGATGATTTCTTTAACCTTCCCAAACTTATATAGAGCATTAGGAGATAAATATATTTTTGTTTTAGATTATAAGTTGTCATTTTGTGTCTCACAGTTTTGTTTTGTAATTACATATCTCGCAGATACTTTTCTATTTCGCAAATACTTTTCTATGACACTGAATCATTTGTATCTTCATATGCTTTTGTATCTAACCAAATGAGTTTTGTGTGTTACAGAAACTGTTGTTAAACACTGTTTGTGTAATACTCAGCTACTTTTGTATTTAGATAGGTAGATACTGCGGAATCTCATAGATACTTTCGTATTCCAAACATACTTTTGTATGGCTGGTACATCTCAGAGATACTTTTCAAACTAACACTTTTTTTTCATCTCACTAATACATATATTTGGGAACATAAATAATGGTTTCCTATGTCAGAGATATTTTTCCATTTTTTGATACAATTTAATTACAGATCTGATTTGTTTCTAACTCTTAGCTTCTAGTTAATTGGATATTTCAGTATCTTAATGATTATTTGTATCTCACAGATACACAGTGCAGACACGTATTATCAAGAATCCTTGAATATAGAGTTGTTTTACATCCAACAGTTATCGTTTAGATATAGTCAGGTTTTTCGGAGTATTGTTGAATATTTTGTATCTCGCAGATACTTTTGCATTGTCTGTTACGACGTACGACTTTATACTAATGGGGTCGACGATTAACACTTACATATAGCCTGCTGCCTGTCACATACGCTTGCAACACTTGCTTTTTTCAGAAAGGGTATAATTACATAATCATGCTGTTCAGTCAACCGATTGCTTTGCGCGATATTCTCGCAATGTGCACTCACATTGCTTTATAGAGTATGCCAAATGTTAATGGCAATAAAAAAAGGAGGATGGCAATGGTAGAGGAGGGGAGTGGGTGGTGTGGGGGGGGGGTATATACAGTAGTTGGCATATGCATTCTCATGGCAGCAGATCTATCTCGCTCGAACCCAGACTCAGACATAGCGATGTGGCAACAACTTTAAAATGCAATTGCCACACATTTGTTAAATGCCTGGTTACGAATTGTTGCTGCTGCATCTGTCTGCTGTTGTTGTTGTTGTTGTTGTTGCTGCTGCTGATTTGCAATTGTTGCTGTTGCATCTCCATATCCTGGCCATATGAACAATTATGTGTTTGCACCGCTTCAACATCGTCGATTTCGATGGGCAGTAAAAGTGCAGTCGATCGAAAAGTTTTCATTATGTTCCGACTCTGGACTCGGATTGCAGCAAGCTGAATGTTTGCCAAGGGGGGAGGGCGGGTTGAGGAGGGGTTCAGGCAGGAACAGTCTACGCTTCAGTTCATTTATTCGCAATATGTGTGTGTATGTGTGTGTGTGTGTGTGTGTGTGTGTGTGTGTGCGTGTGTGTGTGAGTAACTCAGTCAACTATTTAGCACTTGCATAGTGCATGAAATGGCCTACGCACAGAGCCATGAAATTGAAACGAAACTGCGAAAAGTAGAGTATTAAAAATATTAACAAAAAGAAAGAGCAATTTTGTAAGCCGAATTATCAAGGACTCTTGTTGTAAATAACAACTTGGTGAATAATAAATTATCAGGTGTGCTCCAATTTATAATTATAAGGTAAAGTGATCTTCAGTTAGTTAGCAGAAGAATCGTTGAAAATCTATTACATGTGGCTGTTTGTAACTTAAGTGTTTGTTAAGTTAAATGTTGATGAAGAAATAACAAAAATACTCAAAATTCATAAATATTGTAAGGTATATTTAAAAAATATTAAATTTGTCTTTTGTAAGTGGAAAGATTGTTCAGAAAATATTTATATTCTATAAGTTGTTATTTTCAATTGAAGTGTGATTTTGATAATCATTTCTATATGAATGAAACATAAATAAATACTGAAAATGTATCTAACTTAAATGAGATGTTTCATCAAACGATTTACTAACTGTGCACCTATTTCTACATAGGAGCCATTATACGCTTAAGTTAATAATAATTAAATAAACATACAACGTTACCAGTTTCTTGGAGGCGTCTCCAACAAGATGAGCAAGTTGATTGACCCCCTTTTCGGGAAATTGAAAATACTTTAAGCGGTTGTCGGCTGCTGCAATTTGACGCGTCGCTTGTAAGCCGCTTAAATAACAAATAATTGCAACAACAAAAGAGCAGCAATAATGAACAACTATTTAGCAACGGCGCCTCGGATGTTTTGGCCAATAGATTTTAATAATAATTATTATAATTATTATATTCCGCTGGCGTTTGCTACCATTTTGGGTTCTGTTGAAAATTAAAACGATGCCACGCCTTGTTTCATTTATACCGCCCTCGTGTGGGTGAGTGTGTGTGGGTGTGTGTGGGTGTGTTTGATATGGAAAACAATGACTTTATAATTATTGGCTGTGAATTAAATTTCCAATTGCATTGGGAAAACATTTTGTCTTAATATGCTATCATTATATTAGCGCAATTGATTTCAATTAGGACTTCATTTTCCATATTTTCACTTGCTGAAGCTGCTTAATGCAAATCGAAAAAACAGTGGAATGGGAAAACATTTGCGGAATAGAAGATTAAATTTAAAGTTTCTGATATAATGTTTTCTGATCAATTGCCATCTTAATGTTTTTCCAAAGCTTACCTAAAAAGTAAATTAATTTAAAACCATAAGTTTGACTTATGTGAATAGTATTGTATTTTAACAATTGTGATTAATTGAATTTATATTAATCGATTATGTATTAAGCTACTAGTAACATGACAAAATATACATTTTGTTATTTATTTAAAAGCGGATCAATATATATTCAAAATTCGATCGAGATAGCTTAATTGCTGGCTCTAGAACAAACAGAAAAACGGATATGGCTATATAGACTAAATCTTTAAACAGACTTTTAAGAAACATAATTAACTCCTGGCCGTCAATATATATTGTTAAAATTTCATATTTATATTTTGAGCTTTATAGAATAATGCGGAACATAATTATCTCTTTCCGACTAGATATATTTTTAAAGTTTCACATTTATTGTATAATCACTATAAGTGATATGATTCAGATAGATATAGATATCTTTGAAATGATTCAGTCTTAAATTTATTCTTAAAAGTTGATGTTAATTTATTTTTGTCTACAAATAATATAACACAGTTCTAAACATTATCTCTCTCCGTCTAAATATATATTTCTTAATCATTATGCATTTTTTAGATATTATTTATTTCATACTATAATTTCAAATTTATTTATTAAGTGTTATATATGATTTGGATATGTTTTATTTCTTTACATATTTTTTCCATTATTTATACAAATTTTGTGCTTATTTAATTGTTTATATTATGTGGGGTATTACTGTCTCGATAATGTAGAAATAAATAATTATAATTAAGTAATTAAATTATTGACGACAATCAGTTTATTATTTCAGTTATCTGTGTGGCAGACAGAATGCAATCAGCCACATCAAAAAACTAATGCAACATCGCCTTCAAAAATCTACCAAAATGTTGGGTTTCAGACAATTTACTGTCCGCTTTTGTGTGTGTTGGCGTTAATAGGATTAACCGCAAAAGTATCTCAAATGGATGCCAAAAATATGTAAAGATATTTATTGATTTAATATGCCACCGAAAAGAAAGCGTTGACAAAATAGACCTCCAATGATGTTGCACGACTTCGCTTTTACAGCATCAGATTCCACAAGATATTTTAAGATGTTAAGCGCATTAAAAGAGAAGAGAAGAGGAAGAATAAACTGGGGTCAACAGAAAGCGCATTTGACGGTGAGTTGAAGTTGGAGTTGCGCTCGAGGATAGATTGAATCGAACAGCGTGCGAGTGAACTCGCTCAAGCCAGGTTGCATCGCCATGTTGCCAGCAACATGTACTGGGGGTTAGGAACTCACCACGTTGTGACTGCAAAACTGTGTTGGAGCAACCACTTGAACAACTGTTGGGCTGCAACTTGTTGGGGCCATTTCACTCAAACTTGTTCGGCCCGTGCTGCTGCAACATGCAAGCGCCTCAACATTGTTGCCAACACATTCGGGCCTCTTCGTGTGCACTGCGCACACAAACACGAAGACAAAGCCGAAGTTGCAGACGAAGCTTGCGTTCAGCGCTGTTTACAAACTAATGAACAATGTTAAACACATTCTGCCTGCAACATACGATGCTGCTCCCATCTTAGATCAATCAAGAAGACAACCAAAAACCAACTCTTTCATTTATAGAAGGTGAGGGAGGATTTGGTTCACAGGTAAAAATAATAATGATAATAATCATGATAATAATAAGAATACAAAAATAATTAAAATAATAATAATAATAATAATGATAATAGTAATAATAAAATATTAATTAATATAATATTAATAACAATAATAGCTAATTAAAAATGTATTAAATAATCTTCTTATTTAGAGTTGCTTAATCAGGATATTGAATCATAAATATAAAGAAATTACCATTAGAGATAACTAACAAAAGTTTAAAGAAAAATAAATTAATTTAAAATGTAAAATAAGATAAAGGATAGTGTTAAAATGTAAAATGCTTTAATTTTTGTTTCGGTAGAAAATAATTATAAGAAATTTAAAACAAATTTGAAATCACCAATATAATTAATGAAATGGAATCAAACCGATTTCTAATTTATTGATTTATTTTTATTAATCAACAAAATTAAGCATGTCAAATTTTGAATTTAGTAAATTAAATAACTGAACTTTAACATTAAAATGACTTTAAATAATTAACTGACTTGTACATATTTTTTGTTGTTGTGTTAAACTTAATTAAAAAGTTTGTTGCTATCGAAGATTATAATTGAATATGTATCTGTTAGATCTTTTCTCGTGTGCTGTACATCGGTTCCTTATAAGATACTGTATACTGAAATGTCAGATAATGAAATTATAAAAGTTCTACTCTGATATCATAATTTTAGAAACCCAATTGCTCACGACTGTCCAAAAATAAGAATTTAATTCACAGTTTGTCGAAACCCGTAAAAGGTTTTTTCTCAACTTTTAGTTTTGTTTTGACGCTGACTGATGTGGTTGTTGTTGCTTGTTGGCCAGGTTGGTGAGAAGCTGTTAATTAGGCGCATTTGTTTTGGCTACGCATCGTCGGCCTCATCTTTAATTAGTTATTCATACGTAATTTTAGTCGACAGACAGACAGGCAGACAGACAGACAGACAGAAAGACGGACAGACAGAGTGGCAAACAGACCAGAGCAATTTTTTAGCCAAAATGCGTGCTGACTGTTTTGTGTTTAGTATTTCTTGTGGCAACTCTTTCGCCAAGCTTCTTTATTTGCCTGGCTTTCACTTCACTTCAAAATTATAATTTTGTTCTTTTTACTCCTCGCCGCGCCAGGATGTTGTTGTCCTGGCGCCATTTATTCGCCTCTGAGTGGGTCGAGCAAAAAAAGAGGAAAAAAAAAACACGGGGAATAAATAAATTTGGGTTATGCGTCGTTCGAGAAAAGTGAAATTAGCATAAACTTTTTTCCTCCCTTTCTTTGGCTTTTCGCTTTCGTTTCGTTTCGTATTTTTCACTCGCAACTTTTTGTGGCAACTTTGTTGTTACCTTTTTTCTTGTTGTATCCTTTCCGCTGTCCCTCTGCATTTTGTTTGTAATTTTGTGTTGTCTACTTGCAAAGGTTGTTCCTCAAATTCTTGGGCCATCAACTTTATGGCGCCAAACTGTTTAAGGCATTAGTCTTTTATAATTTTCTGATGCCCACATTGTCAAATCTCTGTTTTTATGCATGTTGCTCGTAAGTCGATAAAGTTTTATTTCTTTCCATTTGTTACCTGCTCAGCATATTAATAACAACAACATCTCAATTTAAAAAAAAAAAGTTTGAAAGTATCTTCTGAATGGTTGAGTGGATAAGTCCATGGTATTTAACAAAATAATAACACTTATATTATGTTATATATATATTTTAAATTTTTTACACTTAGTAGAAACTTTTCAGTACACAAAATAAAATTTAAACTTATAAGAAAATTCGAATTATTGAAAACTTCTAGAAATGTGAGAAGAAATATTTTCTTTTAGTTTATTGTAAGGCATACTTTATTTTTATATCTTAAATATTTCATGAAGTTAATATTATTTTATATTTTAAAATATTTCTTATAAGGCAATCCTCTATAAAATTGATTTAAATAAATATTTTTTATCAATAATAAGCACAAAATTGATATATATAAATTTGATGAATTATAATTGATAGGATATTTTATGTCTAAAATGTAAACTTATAGCAAATATTGAGTGCAATACAATTAATAAAAATAATAATAAATAAAAATAGTGAACGAGATTTCCAGGAATGAAAATGTGTTGGAATTTAGGTGATTGGGATATCTGAGAAGAGCTACTTAAAGTGTCTTTATGGCCACGAATTGCATTAATGCTAATTGTACTTAATTCAAGTAGTACACTATTAATTAGTTTATAACATTAAATGAAAATAATATTATATTAATCGCAATATAAATTTTTGCAATATGGCAGCATCATTCACGTGAGGATGCAAACACATATCGCGTGATTAAATATAAAAATACAGTTGGAATTGTTAATGACTTGACTGACCAGGTTACCATAATGATAGATAATAAATTAATGCAGTGCGCAACACAATTTGTTGCACGTTGCGTGCATGTCCAGGGGACTTAACATATCGATATGGAACTGGTTGACAACATGAACGAACATGAACAACATGTATAACCAGGATAATTCAATTGCTGGAATGGGTAAGTGCGGCAACAAGAGCGTTAACATCTGTACATTTCCCCCCTCTCTCTCTATATATATATATATGTGTGTGTGTGTGTGTGTGTGGGTGTGCAACACAGTCTGGCAGCATATTGAGCGACTAATTAAAAGTGCCAACAGTACAAGAAACCGAAACAAACAGGAGACAAACATGGAGCAAACAACTGTGACGACAGCAAGTTGAATTGTGAATGAACAATGAGCCCAAAAATGGTAAATGTTGACAAAGTTGGCCAAGAATAAACAAGAGTGCAGAAAGTGTGTAGGGCATATAAAATGGCAGTAACCCACTTACATCCATATCCATATATATAAATATTATATGTATAACTTTTAATTGAGAAACGCATTCATAGGCAGCTCACGTAGTTAATCACATAATGCAATTATTATTCTTCAAATTGTAATTGGACACATCGGACAACAGGTTGCACTAATTATAATGCACATTTGTGGAGTATAAACCGGATGCAGATCTACTCATAATTGGATTGGATTATTAAATCAAATATTCCCTACATTGCTACTTTTATAGGAATCTAGGTATAATGTTGAAAGCTGTCAAGTGGATAAATATTCTGGTATAGATCTAGCTATGCACACGGGACAAAATTCCCCAGATTGAAAGTCCGATATTTGGTGAATTGAATCGGGAAACATTTGCCAATCAATCTGCTTGCTTAAATTAATCCTTTATTCAGAAACGATTTAAGTAATTGAGAATACGAGGTGTAAACAGCAGCGTATTCCGAAAATTATTAATGAAAATGAGAAGAGAAGATACAGTATCCTAGAAAAATTTGTCTGAGTCGCGGAAGATATAGAAATAGGCAACCCGACAAAAAGTTATAAGCTCAGAGAGAACCCTCAACGAATTTAATAAGGTATGTGTTTCATATTTTTATTTGTTTACAAAAGAACAATTAAAGGAATTAATTTTTGTAAATTGATACACAAATTAAACAGTTTGTTACAGTGTATAAGTGTATATTGGAGAGGTAATGTTAATTTTAAGCCCGAATCGCATCCATTGCATTTACAGTTAACTGAACTTTAGCTGCCACTTGCACTAGTTTATGGGATGCGACTGCGAAATATGAGGGGGAGGTGGGGAAGTGTGCAGGGGTGAAATTGGCTAGCGCCAAGTTTAATTCTAAACAAATTTAATTGAAAAACTTTTGGACGCACTGATGGCAATGGTCAGATTTGGGCAAAAGTGCACTGCCAGCTGGAATGCAATGGAGGAGCTCTTTGCAATTGCTTTGAGCCACAAAAGGATACAAATGCATATGAAATTGTTGCAAAGTTGCAGCTGCGATTGCAATTGCTGTTACCAGTTGCCCGTTGCCAGTTGCCAGTTGCAGTTTCCCAGTTGCAAGTTGCAAGTTGCTTGTTTGTCGCGATACACTTGAGGCCCGCTTCCCATTTAGTTTTTCGAGACTTTTGTTGGCCGGCACCAATTGGCCAAGGGAGCTGGGCAATTGTTGTTGTTATTGTTGCTAGTATTTTGTTGTTGTTTAATTATTTGCTTGCCAAGAGTCAAGTAAGTGCTGCAAAACTTTTCACTTCTTGATGAAATTTAAATTATAACTTTTGGAATCGGTTTTTTCATTGCCTACGATTTTTATTTCTTATGAATTATGTTCTTGCCGATTGCCATTGCCAAGGGCCATTGGACCCGAGTACTTTTAAATGCACTTTCCCGAAGTTCACTCTTAAGAATAGGTCTCAAGTAGAGCAACCTGCACTTAATTTAAAGTTCCCAACGAATACTTATTTTCCCAAATAATATCTGAAACAACACTGAATTATTTAAATAAAATATATTATCTTACTCACACTTCATGTTAAGCTGCTGAGTCATGTTAAATCATTAGTATTCATATATATTTATACAAAATCAGTTTTTGTTAACTTGTTTTTACTTTTTTGTCTGTGCTTTTAGCCAATTTATTGTCTAGCGTTCTTACATATCAGTCAGTATTATTTGCAATGTTTTTTGTAGTATTAAAGTGTTATTCAGTATTATTTTCAATCAGTACTGATTCACACACACACACACTCACACACATACGCACACACACGCACACACACACACAAACGCACACACATGCATAGTTAGCAAGGCAGATGGTTGCGATATGGAAATGGAGATGAATTGCAGCTATTCAACTATAAATGCCGTTAAGTTATCCCAGTTTGAACTACGTATGAGTGTGCTTGTGTGTGTGAGTATGTGTGTGTGTGATTGCAGACAAAAGCAGTTATCTACTATGTGTGTATGAGAGTATTCCGCATGACTTTAGATATTTTATTGGTTGCAAGCGGCTGCAGCAGCGAACTTTTCAAAGATTTATATGAAAACTCAAGGATCAAGCTGCAAGTGCTGCAACTGCTGCTGCTTCTTAGTAGTTGCATGTGTGTGTGTGTGTGTGTGGGTGTGTGTGGGTGGGTGTGGGTGTGGCTGTTGGTGTGTGTGCGTATCGGTATAAGCATGACATTTGTCAACGGCAAGTGGCTGCCAAGGAGCAAACTTACATACCACTGCGAATGTTGACGACCAAGTTATGTCCTTGCCACAAATTAATATACATACTTAGTCTCGTACACGCACTTGTACGTACAGTGAAGCATGCCAAGAGTGCAACGCATAGCTGATTAATAATGATGAATACATAATAGACAAACAGAAGAATATATAATAAACCCCGATTTATCTATAAAATAAGAAAAGAAGAAGAAGATAGGAAAAATGTGCCAAAAAACAAAAGAACCTAATTTTTTCAGCTTTCATCTATTTTAATTTAAATTATTTTTTTTATTATTAATTTGATTTTTGTGACTTTCGGGTAATCATAAAAATATAATAATAGTACAGGGAGAGATCATTGGAAATTAAATTTTTTTATTTAATTTTACAACTTGCATTAATTTTAAGCATTAACTGAACAAAATTTGTCGATTGTTAATAAGAGTATCTATTGTTAACTCCAATATTTAGAAGATCAGATATGTTAATTGGAATAATGTTAAAAAAGTATTTCTTAAATAAATAAATATTTATATAGTTTCTTCATCGCTTTTGCAATGCTGCTTAACTGTAATACCTGTGTGTCTACAGCATATGCTGGAATTGTGTGAATTTTTATTTGAATATTTTCCTTTGTATGCTCACTTCAAGTCCGCCATATGTGTGAGTGTGCGAGTGTGTGTGCGAGTGTGTGAGTGTGTGTGTGCGTGAGTGTGTGTCGCTCATGCACCTATTGAAGGCACCCCTGAGTCCCAGTGCAAAAGCGCAAAGAGAAATGTTCGTCGCTTTTAGTTCTGCTGGCAGAGGGAACATTTTTTTTTTATTTTTGGCTTCTTCTCTGGACCACTTTGTTGGTGACTTGCAACTTTTTGTTTTTGCCCGCAGATTGTCGTCGTTGTTTGTTGTTGGTTGTTATTGCTGTTGCTGTTTCTGTTGCTGTTGCAGTTGCAGTTGTTGCTGCTGTCTTTTTACACTTTGTCGCATTGCAAGGAAGCGTGGAACACTTGAGCACTACTTTTACTTTTGTATATGCAACACTGTGTGCGCACTGCCACGCCCTTGGCCCACCCACCTCCTCTGCAGTATAGAAAAACTTTCGGCTTTGGCGCCCAGATATACATATATATATATACATACTTATCGCATATCGGCGTTTGTTCAAGCACCTGCCAGACAAGTTTAGTTTCCCCAGCAACGTCTTGAAGCTCTTCATTTTTCTCTTCTTTCAACATGTCCTTGTTACTACTCAATGTGTGTGTGTGTATGGGTGTGATATGCAATTAATGTGACCTCATATGTGTGAAGTGGCAGATAAAATGCAAAAGACAGCTGAGACAAAGTGAACGCAGCCACGCCACGAATGTGCGAAAAAAGAAGCTTCGAGATTTCAGTGTCATCAAAAAAGTGGCACTAATTTGAGTTAAACATAAACAAATATGTTTAAATGTGTAAAATAAATTCCCAACCTAGGAGCATTTTTGGTGGTTTCTGTTATTTAATTAATTTTCATTTTAACAATGGAATATATAAAAATGTATAAACTTAATTCAAAGTTACTGTTTCATTTTCAACACAGTTTAACTTTGGTTATCGTTTTATAGTTTTAATTCATCTGCAGCATTAAGAAAAAAATGACTAATTGTTATTTAAATAAGTTAAAATATGTGATTTACGTTCTACAAAATTAGATTTTACTAAGCTCCCATCAGCAAAACGATTTCTTTCTTTAGCTTAGCCCATATTTGTATACGATTTTCTCAAAATTCCGTATATCCGGAAATATTTTGGAGAAATAAATAAAAACCTAGCAATACTTGTTAATGGTATTCTTAAGCTTTTATGGTTTTAACACCGATAAAAAATAATTTACGCAGCAGCCAGCTAACGCCAACACCACAAACAATTTCCATAAAGTGAATGCTTTAAAAATAAAACCTTAAAACAAAATGAAGCAGAAATATTCACGCCACACTTTGATAAACATTCTTTGGCAATAAATACATAGTTGCATTTTACAACTTCATTGCGGACCACAACGAGCAGCAAAAAAACATAATGAAAGCATATAAAATAAAATAAAAATAACTCAACAAAACAACAACAAAAAATGAAGAACGAGAATTGGGCCAATGTGGCGTATGCGCAATGTTTAACTTTTTATGACTCTACCTTAGCTGCAGCTTGTGGATGCTGGCAACTCTCTAGTTGTTGTTGTTGTTGTTGTTGTTATTGTTGCTGTTGTTGCTATTGTTGCTGTTGTTGTTGCTGTTGTTGCTGTTGTTGCTGTTGTTTTGTTTCGCTACTTTCACTGCGATTGTTTCAAGCTTTACGAGCTTATTTCAGCGGGGGAATATTTTATTGTTATTGCCATTATCATTCTTATTTTAATGACTGAGGCCAAGCCTCTGCTCTGGACAACACACCCCACCCAGCCCCCTCCAACAATTAAAGTAGGCAATTAAAAATTGGCAGTCACGTGTTAATAATGTCGCGACTGTCGCAAAACCCACCTGACAATCCCAAGCAAAACTTTCCGAGACTCTAATTGCCAACCCCTCCCTCCTGGAAGATTGGACTTTGTTTTTAACTCATTGCTTTCCTCTTAAACTATTGACAGCTATTATCTGTGCTCCCATCGAACTGGAAGTCGACCTCTATTTCGTGCTTATTGTCCTTATTCCCTGTGACTGGCTAATTAGACTTGATGGTTCTATTGCCCTGGGTGTGTATTGAACTGTTGGTATTTGCACTTTGTTCTGGGCGTGGCACTTGAACGAAAACATATTTTTAAAGGCAATTGAGCAGCGAGTTTGATTCCAGGAAAATTTAAGTGTAGCTACACCGACTTTCGGCTGATAATCTTGACGTGGCTTTTATATAGATAAGGTTTAATAATAATAAACTTCATCATATGTGGAAAATGTTGTGCAACAGATTTTCTATTAAAGGAAAAAAAGAAGACAATTGGCTCTTCTAGCTATTATTTTCTGTTTATAATATTAAGTGATAGCAATTTACTAATAATGCCATAAAACCAACCATTTTTACAATTTTAAATCTTTATACAAATGATTCTAAATTTGTGTGTATAATTTTTACGAAGACAAACTCCTTGAAGTGTGTCATTAGAAAAACTAAGAATAGATGTGGAATGTAGTTATGATTTTTGGTGCATTTATTTTAATACATATTAAACATTTTATAAATAAATAATTTTAAACAAGGTTTCGAATTCCTAAAAATCCATAAATTGATGTGGAATGCAATGTGAATACATTTTTAATTTAGTTTTGTATAATTAGTTTGACACATTTGATATGTTATGTGTAAAATCGAAGCTCTGACAGTGAAGCAATCGACTGAGATATAAGTATATATTTTATATAGCCGGAAATAATCAAAACAGCCTGCTACAAACATTAACAGAGTTTAATGATATCCCATTAGGACTATTTTATATGTGTGTCCAGGGCACACAGAGAGACATCCCATAACGCAGATACAATTTCTGTATGCCAATCCCAATCCAAAGTATTTCTAGGTCATAAAAGTAACACTCAACGGAGAGTGTTATAGTTAGAGTGAGAGAGATGGAGAGTGAAAGAGAGAGAGAGAGAGAGCGAGGCAGAGGTGCTGAGAAGCACTTGTTGTGTGCTGAGCGAGTCGGTCATAAAAAGCGGCGATAACGTGCATTGATTATGCGGCGCCTGCTCGGTCCGTGATCAAATGCTCATTATAAGCCACTAAAGAAATGCTTAATTACATAACAAGTCGGGCGGCGAACGACGCACAAAACGCATGTTAAAGTTGTCAACGTTGTCAGACCATTTTCAGTCACAGTTTTTTCTTCATCTTTTTTATGGAGCACTTAAAAAGTTGACGCTGACAACGGTCTCTGCTTGGGATAGGGGGACAGTGGGAAAGTGGGACAGTGTTGTAGTGGTATATACTGGGATAGTGGAACAGTGGGGTCAGCACTGCACAGTCGCTTGTTGGACTAAAGTGTTTTGCCGGCTACTTGCAACGCCGCATCGCATGCTAGCCAACAAGAGTCTGGGTCATTTGGCTAGTGCTCAAAGTGCCATAAAACCCATGTGGCAGAAGCAGCAGCAGCAGCAGCAGTAGCAAGGTTCCCCTCTGTCATTTCGCTCACTTGCCACTTGCCTCTTGCCTCTTGCCACTTGCCGCAAAGCATCACGCGATTTCCCGACCGCCTTTGCATGCCCGTTGCGCATTTCAGACACGCCGTTTCATTTTGTTTCGTTCTGTCATCCAATTAGGGGAAGAAGTTTCGCTTTCACTTTGGGGTTTCCCCTACTTCAACGGCCACTTTTGCTATCTCGGCAATTAGGTAACAGGTCGCAGTTGATTTGATTTGATGATCGCAGAAACATTAAGATTAGATTTTAATT
Organism: Drosophila kambysellisi; assembly: GCA_035042185.1. NCBI lineage: Eukaryota > Metazoa > Arthropoda > Insecta > Diptera > Drosophilidae > Drosophila > Drosophila kambysellisi. The sequence goes on from JAWNLS010000939.1 coordinate 1,774,441, forward strand.
ATCTTAACTTGCAGCTCAGCAGGCGAATAAATAAATACAAGTATGCATATAAATAGAGCAATGTTTATATATTCAAAAATTTAAGTGTCCGATTATTTTTAAAACAAACTACAAGCTTAAAGATATTTGAAAGTTAAAATTTATTAAAGATTTGAGCAACAAAATATAATTTAAATAGCTTCCACTTGACAATTATTATTAATTTATTTGTGTTTAATGTACGTGAGTCAAATAAAAAGGAGAGTGACTCTTAAAGACATACAAGTCCCTCGCTCTCTCTCTCTCGCTCTCTCTCTCGCTCTCTCTCTCACTCTCATTCGCAGGCTCTCTCAATTTTTCTGTCATTCAACATCGAGAACACAATTTGAAAATGCGAATCCTGCAGCTGACAATTGATTCACTTGAGGCAACCATTTTGAATAGTTAACAATGCAACAATATTATGCATATGTATGTGTGTCAACATTTGTTGTTTAATCAAACAACGGCTTCGAGTGTCATATTCATTGAAAAGTATTGCAAGTCACAGATCGAGTAAATAGAATGGGAAAAAGGAAACCAGCAGGCGACCAACTTAAAGACAAAAGCATTGTCAACTTATGTCAATAGACGTGGATGAAACTGTCTGCACAAGCTGCAAAATGTCGATGTCGATGTGTGTGTGTGTGTGTGTGTGTAAGTGTGTGTGTGTGTGTGTTTGACGAGCAAAGAAACTGGAACAGTTTGAGTTTTCTAGCCGCAGCATTTGGCCATATTCATGTATTCATGTCTGCACTATGTGGCCATGTCAGCACAACATTAACAGCAACAATAACAAATTCCTCGACCCATCGAAATTGAAGTGATGAAGTGTGTGGTGTGCTCCGCACCATCCGCTCCACCAGCACAACCAGCACCACCCGCACCACCCTCTCGCCCAATCGTTGTTTTGAGGACCCTGGCAACATTTTGACGACTATTGTTAACAGGCGGCGAATATTGTGGATGACAGTCTGGGCAAGAAGCGAGACTGAATTGATGTGACCCACGAACTGGCAGGGTGAGCCAGCTGAACGCTATACCCTCTATAGGCCATACCCTATATACGGTATTATACCGTACGCTATTTGTATTTGCCAGCCGAAACAATAAATCCACTTGAGGCAGGCTGAAAGGAGCACAAAAACACAATCCAACAGGCCAAACAGAATCAAAGGCGAGCGAGCACTCGATAAGCCAGAAAGCGAATGACAAGCAACAAAAAGAGTTCTGATGCCAGGCCCCAGCCCCAGCCCCAACCCCCTACCCCTCTACCCCTAGTCCAGTTCGGTCAGGTTGGTTCAGTTCAGGTCTAAGGGACCACAATATCTAGAGCAGAGTTCGACACAGTGCGTTGGGCATCGTGAAAGGGCAACTGACTTATGGCAAAGCAGCAAGGTAACGCTTGGGCTTAGCCTCTGAGCCCCAAATGACCCATTCAACAGACTCCCCACTTGATTGACGTGTCTTGGCCCATATCTGACTATTCGGCTAGATGCATTAAAAGGATTGCGAGTGTTAATTAATTATATGTAAGTTGTTTTACAATGCTTTGGTTTATTGGAGTTGAAAATCAAGGTGAAAATATATATACCTTCAGTATCTATAAGGACAAGCAATTAAATGAGCTGCAAATGTTAACAAATATTTTCGCAGCAATAAATAATTATTTCTAAGCAGAGTGAAGAATTTTTAAAAATTTAGCTTCAGTTTCAAATAGTTAATAACCAAATAGTTAACCACAATTAAATTACCATTTTCAATTATAAATAAATATTTAAGCAGCAAAATATAAATGTTTTTCATGTAGCCAATTGGTTATTTGTAGACTTGATGCTTATCATTATTTTGTGACTAGTTCCAATTCTTAGTAATTGGGGCTTGCACAAGTTATGGATATAATTGAATATTCAAATTCACTTGAAGTTAATAGCTTTAGCCACAGAGCATCTCATTATTGGCCATCTTGGGTTTTGTGGTCGAATCGACTCGAGACTTGGCCGAGCTTTACTTTTATCAACCAATTCATTAAGCCCTAATTGCATTTGGCACTACAGTCAATTAATTAATACTAGAATTCGAGTACGTTTTGCACTTTGATTAATTGGCCAAAGGAAAATTCGGAAAATGCATTCAAAAGCGGACAAAGTAGTTCACAACTCGAATCAATCTTCGTTCCTTCCATACTTTGACTTATCACGTTCCTAACCAACAACTACCCCATCTAACCACCACCCACCCCTGCGCTCATTGGAAATCTGGCCACTGCGCCATTGGACTTCATTTGGCCATATTTACGGGCCTGCTCTTGTTCTTGAGTTGGCCCTGACGTATCTCGGCAATAGCTGTCGCCGACGGCAGTCTTCATCGCGTTTAATGTGCTCTATCCAGAATAGGATATATGGAGTATATATACGGATTCGTTGTAATGTCTTTTTCTTATGAGTATAATTGCTCATTGGATTAGTTGGCCATATCCAACCCTTGAAACACTAGAATTGTTGTACTTCCTTTGTAAACACTAATTGCCATTTTCAAGTAGTTTACACAAAAATTATACATCATCAAAATAAAATGTTACTACTAGTAAAGTAAGAGCTTAATATAATAGTAACATAAATATAAAGTGTACGAAATCATACCTGGTACTACTTTAAGAATAGAATATGCTCAAGTCGAAACTGTACAAAATGTGCCGCTCTATTTAAATTTCAGTTTTAGTGTTACCAAAGTTTACAAACCCGTTATGAGCATAAAATTCTTTTTATACATCCGAATTTCATTCAAATTTGTATAACGAGAGATATGACTAAACTAAAATCAATCACAACTAAATTATACTCCCTCAAGATGAGCATAAGGCACTTGTTCCCACTTCGCGTAAGGGGTATGTTCAAGTCGAGACTGGTCGACTTTAATGCTTTCATTCGGTTTTTCTTTAACTTTATTTTGCATATTGAAGCTTTTGCTGACGTTTCTGGCTGTGACGGCTTTAGGCCTCGCCGAGCAACGACAACAACTGCAACATAATGAAGCAGAATGCTAAGAAGAGGAAGAAGTGGAGCCACTGCAGCTATAAAGGTAAAATAACTCGAGTACCTGCGTCGTGTGTTGTCGTCTGGCTGCGGCACTTGAGACTGACATACAGGGAACATGTAGTGTGTCTAGTTGCAAGTGCGCTCGCTGTTGTTGTTACCACAGCCAAAACGAAAGAGGCAGACACAGAGACAGAGACAGAGACATATAAAGAGAGATATAGAGAGAAGGCCTTGCTCATTGTCACAGCCAATTTGGCGACTGATATTTGCCATTTAGTTCAATCAATTTGCCACAATTTCCGACCCAGCAGCTACACAGCCACATACCTATTGAAACCTAATGGTACAGCTCAATGGCTCAATAGCTCAATGGCCCAAACTCTGCCAGCGGCACGTAGGTCATTGATCAGATCTACGCGACAAACATAACAATGAGTCGGCTGTCCGCACACTTCTCAAGTTCCCAGTTCCCAGTTCTCAGCCACCAGTCCCTATTCCCACATTCCCCACGTCCCCATCCTAAGTCCTCAGTTCGTAGTTCGCAGTCTGAAGGAGTCAGGGAGTTTTGGGCACGTAGCCGTGAGATTTGTAACTTGTTGAGAGCGCATTCCATGGCGCATGCCAGATTTTATACATATATATATGTATATATATATTCACATATATACATATATGTATACATTCTTTTTATTCTGCTTGCCCTTTAGGTTGATTATTTTTAAAGTCATGCCTGCAACCTGCAACTGGCAACCGGCAACTGGCAACCGGCAACCGGCAACCTGCAGCAATCATGAGTTATGACATAATGAGCCAAATTTTTAAGGTTCCGCATCTTCTATTAAAATTCAAGTGTGTGGCACTGCGCAAATAAGTCGCTGTCACCTCTGCACTCTCCCCTGGGGCGAGGGGATAGGGCGTCTCTTGTGCCACCGGCGGAAATTACATAGTAAATTTACCACACAAAGTCCACGAAGCTCCAAAAATTTCGTATGTCTTCCTGCCTCGCAAGCAATTTAATTAAAAAATGGAAACGGGGTGGCTGTCAGTGAGTATAGGGCAACGCAGAAGCGTAGACATATATACATATGTACATACATATATATATATATATATATTTGTATAAACACATACGTTACCAAGAGACTTGAAGTCTAAAGATGTCGAATAGGGACATGGAGTAGTTAAATTTTAACTAGTTTCGCTAGGGCTAATTAAAATGTGAATCGTCACAACTATTTATTTTGCATTTACAAGACTAGTTTGTTAAATAGTATACAACAAAATTATTAAAAAAAATAATTACTGCAGTACTTAAAATAAAACATAACAGCCCTTCGCATAATAATATTAACATAATAATACAAGTTAATAAAATTAGATAGAAAATAGTTGAAGTAAATTTGTTTCGTATGAGGCAAATACAAATTTGAATAACAGCAACATTGATTATCTTATATAGCTGGATAATTAACTCGTTGACAATCTTACAGTATTTAATAATTTTAGAAAAAACAAGTAAGATGCTGTAGTCGAGTTAACTCGACTACGATATACCCTTACCCCAGCTGTTAAATATATTCTAGTTATATTGGCAAATTTCGCTTTAAGATGATTTGCACTCAAATGCCCGAACTGAATGGCTACAAACACGTGCATATACGTACATGCATATACACATACACACGTACACGACATAGTAGTTATCGGGGCTCTGCAGAATACACACAAATATATTGACGTTAGCTTCGATTATCATGCCATCTCTTTCTCACACATGCGCTCGCCTATTTATATGCATATAGAAAATGCTTGCGGCTGCTGATACAAATGAGATCAATATGAGAATATATTTTCGACTATAACTTTGGAGATTCTTGTCCGATCTTGATGAAATTTCGGCAGTTGATCAATAATATGTATATGCATATTATGTATAAAGTAGAAGCCTCTGCCTCTTGAATTGTGGAATTTATTGCTATCGGAAATCGAAATCGATCGATAATTCAGAAACTAAGACAGTTATCGATAAAATAAAGCAAACTTGATCTGCGCCTGGTACACGAGAGCTTATATTCCAAATTTGTCTCTAGCTTTTATAGTCTCTGAGATCCGCGTGTTCATACAGACGGACGGACAGACGGACAGGGCTATATCGACTCGGCTGTTGATGCTGATCAAGAATATATATACTTTATGTGGTCGGAGATGCTTCCTTCTGCCTGTTACATACATTTGCACAAAACCATTATACCCTTTTTACCCATTTTTAATGGGTTAAGGGTATAAAAACTTAGGAGTAATTAAAGAAAACTAGTTTCGTGTGAAGCAAATAAAAATGTGAATGGTTGCAGTAGTATATTCATAATATTCTGATATTGTGATAATTAATTAGTTAATATTAAAACTTCAATAACTTTCCTTTTTTCAATGGCATACTAATTTAATTACCATTTATATATTAATATTGATTAGATAAATGTATTTTCTCAGATCCCTCTACATTACATCGATTTTTGATTATTTAAGGAAAGATAATTAGAATCCAAAAACTTAAGAAAAAATGTTTGTAATTCATTTTTATATTCAAAAGAGAGAAGACTTTCAGGCAAACCTAAAAGGTATAATTAACTTTGTAGATTACCTAATAACTATTAAATGTGCTAAATAAATAAATTATTTTAATTTTGTGAAATACCATGAAAATTTGTCAAAAATTTCTTTTTACACCCCAACTCGAGTCTTATCATATAGAAGTTCTCAAAATGCTTGGAAACTCGTTAGATACATTTGCAGTTGGCAATTGGAGTTTGTTTGTATTTGTGTGTGTGTGTGTATCTGTGTGTGTGTGCTTGTAGATGTGATATGAAATCTTCATAAGGTGCTCATGCCATAAACAAATCTCGATTGTGGTAACAAGGAATTGCACGTTGCAAGGCAAAACAGCAGCAGCAGACGGCAAGTATATCAAAAACATACGACTCTTTGTGGCCACAGTAACTGTAAATTTAGATGTAACTGTAACTGCTAGTACAAGTGCAACTGCAAATGCAACTGCAACAGTATCTGTATGTGCATCTGAGCAACCACGAATAAGCCCAAGACCCATCCAAATCAGCCGCATGCATTTTTATGGAAGACACACACAAAACAAGCCCAATTCGTAGCTCGGAACTTGCCCCCACTTGTTGTCAAGGACCAGAAGACAATGGCAAATGGTCAGGTATGAAAATATGAAAATACAAAATGCGGGCTCATGTGCCCATTGTGTAAGAGCTGATGTAAGGGGGGGTTGTGAGGCTAGGGGCTGTGACTGGGACTGGGACTGGGATGAGTGGTTACCCATTTGGCACCTGGGGAAATCAAGCAGCTCTCATGCAGGCCTCGTTCTGCTCGGCTTTCGGTGTTGGTCGACTTATCTGCCTGTCTGTCTGTCTGTCTGTCTGCCTGCCTGGCTGTCTTTCGGTATGTCTGACTGTCTTTTCCACTCTGTTGTTGCCATTTCAACTGAAACTGTAAATGAAATGAAAACGACCACAGACAAATAACAAAACATGACAAAAGTTCTGCCTGTTTTTGTTTGCTTGTGCGAGGTGGAGCCACAGAGAAAGCGAAAACAATTCAAGCCTGCCCAATGTTGGCCATTTCAGTGTGAAAAAATAACATATGGGAGAAAACAAGAGCTTTTAGATTCTGAACATGCCACAAATTCTGAGTTGTGGTATCTGTTCTAGATTTTTTTGGTTTCCTACTTTAAGCGGAATACTGAAACCAACTGCTATGAGAAAAGTCAATTATGCAATAGAGCAGTTGCTCTTCTTTATAGAATTAAAACTTATAACTATAACTGCCGATGACGTCGAGTTGACCTCAACTGCCAAACCACATCAAGGAATCGCCAGAAGCAACTTTACCTGGCCATCGATTTCACTGCATGTGACTAAAGTGGTTTGCTTTCATGTGGGTGTCGAGCAGGTGTTGCAAGAAAATTGTTCCACACACTTGGTATATTTTAATCATTTATGTTAGTGTTCAGAATTAGCTTATTTTCTTTCTTAATTAATCTTAGCTTGAAGCTTCCACATAGATTTGAAATAATTGTATAAAATAATTTATGTAACATACAAATTTTAAGTATATTGGAGTATAATTAAGCCAGTCATGTTGATTGTATGTATTCAACATTCAGGCAAATTTAAAAGGAAAAACAAAAAATGAAATACAAGTACATGGAAAAGCACACGCACTTTTCTAGTGTAGGCAGCTAACTGTTTGCCTACTGTTTTCACCCACTGTTTCTCATAAATAAGTGCGTTAATCTATTGAGGCCATAATGACATCGTTGGCTTCAACTTCCACTTCCACTTCCACCCACTTTGAATGCGCATTGACGTGTAGTTGGAAAAAACAAACACGAGGCTGACTTGTCGACAGCAAACAATCTGAATCTGTGCAGGGAAATGCAAACTATGTTTTCCACTAGCCATCAGCCATCAGCCAAACTGGCAACCGCCAACACTGCCAGAGGCACAACCTCCAAGTTGCCTGCAAAATTCTCCCCACGCTGCTTGAAGGCTGCTGTTTGTATTGAATAAGGCAGGGTTCAGTTGCCAAAGCAGTCGAGGTGTGGGGGGCTGTGCGGATTGTGGAGGCAAGCAGGCGTCAGTTGTAGCCGCAATTTATGTCGACTTCACTTCCGGTCTGCGGGAAATAACTCTTGTTGGCCACAAGGCGAGCGGAGCGTAGTGGATCCGAGCCGAGCTGAGCCGAGTCGGGCAGTTGCTACTCCTGCTGCTGCTTCTGCTGCTGAGAAGTGGGTGCGGGAATTTCTTGTCATCATTTTGCAGCCAGCTGCAAATTAACTTGCATAATTTAAAAGCTGGTCGGAAAATGTTGAGCCGAGTTCATCGGGCGCATTTAAAACATGATGAAAGCACTCATTTTGCCCTGTGGCCTTGCCTACTAAATTATTTGAGAACAGGCCGCATAAATCAACACAACGCTCGACTGGCTCCTCTCAGGACTCCCACTTGGGTCAATCAGTAAGGAGTGATGGGACAAGGGGAGGGTAGCGGCTGGAGTTTACCAATCAATCTGATTTTCCATCTAAAACTTCATTATTAACACTGTTTATTTTTTGCATGTAAGAACTAAGCACCTTTGATTTTGTGTAATAATAACGTTCTAAGCAGGACATTGATATTAATATTAAAGTAATTTGAAGCTTATTAAAATTGCTTAAATTATAAACCAATTTTGTATTTAAATACAAATTTTTATACTTTTATATTTAAATTTAATTATTACTTTACTTTTTATACCCTGAACCCATTAAAAATGGGTAAAAAGGGTATAATGGTTTTGTGCAAATGTATGTAACAGGCAGAAGGAAGCATCTCCGACCCCATAAAGTATATATATTCTTGATCAGGATCAACAGCCGAGTTGATATAGCCTTGTCCGTCTGTCCGTCTGTCCGTCTGTCCGTCTGTCCGTCTGTCCGTCCGTCTGTATGAACGCGCGGATCTCAGAGACTATAAGAGCTAGAGACTTCAAATTTGGAATATAAGATCTCGTATACCAGGCCCAGATCAAGTTTGCGTTATTTTATCGATAACTGCCTCAGTTTCTGAATTATCGATACATTTAGATTTCCGATAGCAGTAAATTGCAGATATCTCTCACAATTTAATGGATACAGTCACCAATTTTGGTTGGTAGGTTGTTGGCGAGGTCCTTGAAAGATCGGCATGTGCCACGCCCACTTCCGACGCCCCCATCACCCCCGACCCAAAAATTTTCAAATGGCTATATCTTCCGCAGTTTTTGAGTAGGGAACGTCAAATTTGGTAGTTATATTACTGATAGTTGCCTTTAAGAACCGATAACAAATTTGTGGTGCCACGCCCACACCTGCGCCTACAATCGACAATTCCGATTTTAAATCGATAACTCCGTATATCTCCGAACATTTTAAAGATAGAGTAACCAAACTTAAAAGGTAATTTGCTGATAACCTCCTCCAAAGATTGGCATACCAATTTTTGGACCACGCCCACATCCGCCGCCACCAGGAACTTCGTCCCTAGAAATTTAAAATGCGCATATCTGCCGTAATTTGCAAGCTAGAGTCGCAAAATTTTGCAGGTATGTTACTGGTAACTCCCCCAAAGATCGATATAAAAAAATTGGATGGCCACGCCCACTCCACCTACCTAAACCGATACACCTGTTGGTGTAAATCGATAAACCCATATATCTCGCGCAATTTGAAAACTTAAGTCACCAAATTTTAAAGGTATATTGCTAGTAACACCCTTCATAAATGTGTAAAAAAAATTTTGGACCACGCCCACTCCCGCCCACAAAAAACGATAAATGCCTGTATCTCCCGCAATTTAAGAGCTACAGTTACCAAACTTAGAAGGTATATTACTAAGATCGAAATCCAAAATATTTTGGGCCACGCCCACTCCCGCCCACAAAAAACGATAAATGCCTGTATCTCCCGCAATTCAAGAGCTACAGTTACCAAACTTAGAAGGTATATTACTAAGATCGGGCCACGCCCACTCCAGCCCCCAAAAACGATAAACCTATAATGCATTTAAAGCTTGGTTCAGGGTATATGGTAGTCGAGCTCACTCGACTACAGCCTTCTTACTTGTTACTGTTGGTATTCTTCAGTGTCAATTGATATTAAGTAATAAATAAATAAAAATGTTTTCACAAAGAAAGAGATAATTTATTTAAAGAGGAAAAAACTTGAATTTTTAAACTAATTAATATTTATATAATGCAAATTTAAATAAACAAATTTGTCTAATTAAAATACATTTTTTAAAATCTTTAATATTTTAAAATATTTTACTACATTTGGCTTTGTGCACATTTGGTTTTTAGGTTATTTATTCATCACCAACATTTGCTGATCAGATTGCAAAGTTTCAACTCTTCATTTTGCCTGTCGATAGCAACTCTGAAAAATTGCGTCACTCTTGTCAGCTGGTGGCGCCAGCGAGACCAGAAAAGAAACAAGTCAAAAATAAAAATAAAAAAATAATTGAAATCTGCGAAATGCATAAATTGTGTGCAGCGGTTTTTCGTGTTCGGCTTTTCGCAGTAAATCTACGAATTGTTAAGCTATACCCAAAAGCCAAGCCAAAGCCAAAGCCAAAGCCAACTGCGGAGCCAATGACTGCCACTTGGCAACATATCAACGAGTAAGGAATAAGGATGCGACGGCGGCTCGTTGCCGCCATGAAAATTTACGAGTGACAGAAATTGTCTCTGTGCTGCATGCAGCAGTTGCCATCGTTTCGCTTGCTCCCAAAAAAATGTGGCACTGCCAACTCAGACCCAGTTACGCTTAATGACAAGACAAATTATGAAATTTTTAAGATGCTTAATTTTTGTTGGGTTTTTGCCGCCCCTTTGGCTGGCATTCAACTGGAAGCTGACTAACAGCAGGCAGGCGTTGGTCAATGAGGGACAGAGTGGCAGAGAGGCAGAGGGGCAGAGGAAGGGATGCTGTGTTGCTTGGTTGCCTTTGCGCATTAAGTATTTATGCTTGTGCCAATTTGGATTCTGTTCTCCGTTGCAATTAGACTGTGAGACTGCATAATGCATAATGCATAATGGATAATGCTAAGCACAAAGGAACTCAGCTCATCGATCCTTTTGGCATGTTGAAAGTGTGTCTTCATGTGCACAAGTGAAATATGAAAAATTCTGTATATATTTTTTTTGTATTGCTTTGGTTGCATTTATGATTAATATTGTTGTGGTTGGTGCAAAGAATAAAAAGAATGTGTTCCTCTTTTAAATATCAATAATGAATTTTCATTATCATATAATGGTGTTTTCTTTTTATATATACATTTATTTATTGTGTTATTCAACAATAACAAAAAAAAAAAAAATATTTAAATTACAATTATTTACGTTGTGTAGTTAATAAAAAAAATATACATATTTATTTGATGATGTTGGTAAAACCATAACCATTGGTTCAAAACATATTACAAACCGATTAAAATTTCAAAAATATTTTTAAAACCAACAATATTTTTCGTATAAGTACCATATGCCTTCACTTGGAGTAACCCATTAAAATTGGGCCAACCGAAGTGAAAAAGAGATGAATTTTCACATTAAAATTAAATTAAATTTAATCGAATAAATCTTTATTTAGAGCCCTACTTTAAATATGTGTATGTGTATCTAAAATAGCATAAATAAGTTAGTCTCTCCATAAAAATCAGATTATGTTAGCTAGTCTGCCAGCATTAAAGTTACAATTCATTGGCTACTTTCAAATATGAAAAGTGTCTTTAATCTTCTGCACAGCGGAAGTAAACAGTTTCTTGGGACAACCGCTGAGTCAAAGTTGAAAAGTGCATATGCAAATTTAAGCTAAAATTGAATTTCCTGATTAAAAAGGGCATTCGTTTAGCAGCAGCTTTAATTACATCGCAATGGACAGACTTCGACTTGGGACTTTTATGACGGTTCGCCGACTTTTCAGCTGTCATCTTCAGCACCCTATTTTGAATATTTACGGACTGCAAAGCAAAGAAACAGTCGGACTTTAACTTAATTTGCATAATTTATTGAGCAAATCAGACAAACAATACCAAAATGCCGACGGGAAGCAATTTAACAACTTTATTCAATGTTGCCCTCTCTGATTGTGAGTCTGTCAAAGTCTGTTTATCTCCTTCCCCTCATAATAATAAGCAAATTAAAAACTACATCCGAAATCTGACTTATCCAAACACAGACTGTGTGTGCGTGGGTGTATGTGTGGGTGTGTGTGTGTGTGTCTGTGTGTGTGTGTATAACTTTTGGAGTAGATGGCGGCTGTTTTGCTTTCGACTTTATCCGCCAAGTTGGCGTAAAACAATAAATCCAATAAAACACACATTAGCCGCGACACATTTGACGCTTAACGGGGCTTAGCAAGTGCGATTGCGAATCCCGCTAAGACCGCATTCGCCTATACCCCGAGGCACCACCATCCCTGCGCCTCCCAGCACCCCCTGGAAACCCCACACCCCCGTCTGGACAGCTTCTGTTTGGCTGGCATTTAATGCGTGTCGTTGCCGCTGGCGGGTTTTGGCTTTGGCTTATTTTACCGCATGCGGTGTGTTGAATGTTCCAGCCAACTACTCCAGCCATCTTCCCACTCCACTACACACCCACAACCTACCCCCTTCCACCTGAGACAACCCGTCCGTAAGCCATTCAACTTAAAAGCTAATCCACTTATTGGTGCTTGGCTGACACTGGCTCAAAGTAGTGTCTGCCACCTGAAGAGCAGGCAGCTAAATCAGCTGAAGAGCTGCAACATACCAGAATCTTAAATATTTGCACACACCCACACCCACACACACACCCACCCACACACACACACAGTCAGGTGACGTATGCTCAATTGCTGAATTAAATTGGCTGCAGAATGCGAGGTGCTTCAATTTTTGCAACACATTTGATTGAAATCACAAGCTGAATAAAAAAATTCCACATAAAAATGCTAGAGGACTGTGCAATCAGTGGAGGAGTGCCAACATTTTTGTGGCTTTTGAAGAGAGAAAGAGAGAGTGTGAGAGAGAGTGAGAGAGTGTAGAAAAATCTAGTATGTAAAGGATTGCATTTTTTTTTTCGTTGGTTTACTCGCTTTTTACATTTGCTGATAGATGGGCTCAGAGCTCTGTGCAAGGGTCACGTGAAGTCAAATTAATTAAACTAATTGACTTTGAAGCTAACAAACCAAAAACGTCACAAACACACATACATATGTACATATGTAAGAGATACATATACATATAAAAAAAAGATTGAAAACACTGTTAGAAAATAACAAAGCGAATGATTTTCAAACTTGTGGCTCCATCAATAAATATATGGATATATTGCAAAAAATGTGTGAAAAGATTTCCCACAAAAATGTAACATTTCCATTTCAGTTATTGAATATTGAAGATACAAATATTTGAATGCCTGGATGTGCATTTTTGTGTGTGCCGCCATTCAATTCCTGTTGCCATTTTTCCCAGGCTTGATGGTTTTCAATTAGCAGCGCCAAATCAATTCGACAGATTCCGGCACTCGGTTCTATACTTATCCAACTCATCGATTTCGAAGGATGGATGCCATTTGCATTTAAATGCTGTAATTATATTCATATCTGTGACAGCTGCATTAATTACTCGTCGTGGGCCTGTGGGGAAATTAGCAGCGAAATTTTGCACATGGCTGACGAACAAAATATTTTCGGGTAGAAATCCTTTTAATATACTTACTTAACGTATGCCACATGAAGTATACGCCACGTAGCCACCTGGTCGAAAAGGATCTGAGCGGCCAGCAAATTATCGTCAATGTTAATTGCATGATTGAATCGTCCTGTTCTCAAAGGTTGCTCCACTTCAGCGCCAGCCGTTAACAGACATCCGCTCTGTGCTTTTCCGACATCCATTCATTCGAGCCATTCACTTACACTCACACATACACTCACACGTTTACTCACATTCGCATCGCTAAAGCCGCTGATGTCCTTGTCTGATTCTCGCCTGCATTTTGGGCCACATTTCGGCGTTGATTTCGATATATCACTTGGAAGTGGCCTGTGAAAATTGTAGCTTATTAATTCGGAGAATTGGGGCTATCGAATCAGCTTTAATTAACATAAATTTCAATAGCTCAGAAGCTGCGTATCCAAAGCTCCTTAGCCCTTAACGTGAGTGTTTTTTAATATACAACTTGATTGAGTTGCGTTGAGTAAAACTTAGCTACTGAAAATAAAAATTAACTAATAAATTTGGTTACCAAAATTGTATCTCTAATTTAGTAAATAGCTTTTTTTTCGATTAATAAGTATTTTTGGGCGGATTGGGATAAAGATGTGTTCATTAGATATATATATATATATATGATATATATCAGAGTATACAAATAAGATAGTAAATTAATCAATAAAAAGGCAATTTTAAACGGATTGAAAAAAAAAATAGTTGGAAGCAGCAATAAATAAAGAAAATTAAATGCAATGTCTGACATATGACAAAAGTATTCATCTAAATTTCTTGTCCACTTCAACAATTAATCCAGGTGTTTGATAAAATACTCACGTAACTACCGGATAACTAGCCCTAACCATTGAGAGCTGCGCACTCGAGTGCCTGCAAATAGGACCACATTACACGGTCAATTGGGAACTGATTGAATTTGTGCTGGAGCTGGACACGAAGGCAGCGTGACCAGATGCAGATCCATGGTTGCCAGCACAGGTAAAAATTCAATTCAGAATTCATGCAGGCAACTGCCAGACTTTCGCAGTTGCAAAAACCGGAAAAAAAAGAAAATCAACCAACGACCAACAAGCGCTGCTGAAGAACTTGAGAAATTTTACCGGCTGTGCGCCTCAAAGTATGCAATGCATTTGCATGCAACGGATATCAATGTGTGTGTGCGCTTGTGTATGTGTGTGTGTTTGTGTGAGGGTATTTTAAGGGATATAAATAAGTAATTAGCCATAGTGGCAGCGACATTTCACATCTGTCGCATATGCTATGCTCCATGTTTAACGGCTGCTTAAAGTGCAATTTAGTTTCGAGTCCTTTGTTCAGACATAATGAGGCGACCAGCCAGCAGAGCCCTGAATGTTGCGCCTTTCCCTGCCTCCGCCCGCCCCCATCCTCGGCTAGTTCATGCGTATTCAGAAAACAGGCTTGTTTACACTGCATCACATAAAGTGACAGGAGCAGCGACCTTCGCAACAAAAGAAGAGAGAGGGAAAAACTCGAAAAAAATAAGAAACAGAGAAAAATGAAACTGAGGCAAGCAGTCGATTATTTTAGCTGTCTTTTTGTCTGCATCTCGCTTGGTTTGGCTTCTGCGTACGTGTCCTGACTGCTTAAAGCAGTGTGCAGGATACTCGTTTCCTGCCGCCTGCTTTTAGGCGTGAAATAAGCTACTTAGCTGCGGCCTAAAAGGACCACGCACGCCTGTGGCAATATGTTAATAACAAAAGAAATTATCAATTACCTGACAGTGACAGCCAAGACGCTTTGCGGCTAGTTGGGCACTAGGCTGAAATACACTAATATTCCTGGCTGACCGAATTGAGATTAGTTTACTGAGTGACAGTTCTACATCGAGTCGAGTAGGGGAAACTAGTCCTGACATTTCTCGGGATACTTTGGTGATTCGCCAATCTCAGCTAATTAAGTGAAATTGTTTGTTTTGAACTAATCAAAAATGAACTAACTAATTCTAAAATAAACACATTTTCGTTAAAAATGGAAAATGATTTGCATTTTTACAGATAGTCACTTTAAAGTGTTGCATATACATTTATAAATATTTACATTTATAGTAATTTTATTTAAGTTTTAGTTTGTTCCGAATTAATACTATGAAAAAAAAAACGCAAATTGAATTTTGAGTTTCAAGTGAGGTATTTTAATTGTTCGTAAAATCTTTAAAACCAATAAATCGAAGCATTTACTTCATACTTTATCATAGCCAAAGACGAGCTACCCTGAAATATATAAATTGAACTATTTATATTAATAGATAATAATAAAAATATATTATCAATTCACAATTTCTTAAGGATATTTAAATTTAACAAAATCGGAAATTTATCCATTTACAAATAAAATATAATATGATTCCTTAGAGCGAATTTGAGAGTAGAATAGAATAACAAAGTTTAAATATAAATAGACTATGCTTCTTTGAAACATGTAAATTCTTTCTCTGTACTTATTCTGCTTCTTCTTCTTCTTGGCAGTCATTAAGAAAATCCTTGTTATCCATTTGTCATTTGATTTGTTGTTGTTATTCCGCAAACCACTCAAACTTTGCTCCCAGAAGAGTCTAGTGTATATAGAAGTACTATCTTAAACCACAACTTGTGCTCTAAAACTTCAGAATACAAGCACCATCAACTGGCCATTAGCCCCAATAAAGCCATGTTCGACCATCCACATTTGGCTAGTTTCCAAAAAAGGAACTTCACAAATGTGCAACACACATCGTTAATTGCCAGCATGTTCTGATAATAAAGCAATTAGAGATAAAACAATAGATAAGTCAAGCTTCGCCTCCTTTATTTAAATCATATTCACTTGTCTTCAATCTTTGTGACTTTATGTTCAAGGCAATGAATTGATAATGCAATGAATTTATAATGCAACTCATTTGGCTGCGTTGACAGAACAATAATAAAGTATTCAAAAGTCAGACCAGCAAATGCTCTACTTTTTTAACTATATATATATATACTATATGTATATATACAAATTCATGGTGGATATTAATAAATTATTCTTTAGTGCTTACCTCTTTTAATAAACTTGGAGAAACGATACTAAGACGTAGAAAATATTGGTTATTAGATATTGTTAAACCAGGATTAATTATTATCACATAAATGCAAGCTGAGGAGTTCAGATTAGTTATCAGAATTGAGTGGTGGGGTTCAAAGCTAAGCTGAGCTTTATTCTGTATGCATCACACAACCTGCCGCACAACTGACTTTCCATATACACACACATACATACATACAAGCTGCGCTTCATCTCATTCGCTCTCTCTCTCTCTCTCTCTCTCTCTCTCTCTCTCTCTCTCTCTCTCTTTATCTCTTTCTGCCTGATTGCATATTTGCATATGAGAAGCCGCCTCAGGCATATTTGTGCATTTCAGTAAAAGTGTCAACGGCATTTTTAAAGGAAAGTATTCATAATTTTCGTAATGGGAAATGACAGCAATCGATGGAGAGAAAAATCCTGGTGTCTGATTGCTTGTTGAGTGAATGCTTATTTCAATTTAATATGATTTTATTTGTTGCCATTTCCACTCTTTTGGCTTTTGCGAACAAACAAAAGTTGATCAGTTCAAGTTGAATAAATTTATAAGCGGCAAAGTTAAAGCAAAAGAATTTTGTATCCCACTTTATCACTAAATGCCACAAAATGTTGCTCACTTGTTTGGCTTTTGCGTAAATTGTCGTCAAGTTGACACCTTTGTAAACGAAACACTTGGCGACAATAGCTTCCGGCTGTTTTTGATACTTTTCCAGGAGGAATTTACATTGTGCGAAAAAACGTGTTAAGTATTGGAAAATATATTCTACAGTGATCACATTTTTAAATAAAGGATCCGAGTAGTTAAAAAACATTTTAGTTGTATTTTTTTTTAAAGATATGCATAAGGCAATATTCAGAGATTTTATATGCTTAATTGTGAATATTAATAATTTAAAATTTCTTTTAAAAAAACCCCTTAGATAATTTATATCTGCATATTAGTTCGAAAACCCTACGATTTTCATTATTTTCTATATTTCGAAGCTAGAAAAAATATTTACAAAACTTTCTATTTATTGTTGTAATTTTCTACATTTCAGCGGCATTATTTTGCATTTATACTTTTTAGAATATTTGTGCTAAAAGTAGAAAATATAAAATGTATATTGAGCTCGGTTTGCTAAGATTTTCTTACACCGATTTTTTTTGTAGTGTATTAACTTTCTTACTTTAGCCGTGCAATCAACTTTAATGATTCAAATGCGGCGACAACAACTCAGCCGCTGATGGCCTTCAATAAAGCTTATAAATCAAAGCTTCATCTGCTTGCCCCGCCCCGCGCTTGCCACATTGATTGTCATATTGATTGCTTCCTTTAGACACATGTAGAAAGTTGTCGATATAATTTTGGCAGATTTGTTTGAAGGCGTCTGTCCCGCTGCCCTTGTGCAGACTGTACTCCCTGTTTTAGCATGAATTTGTTTCACTTATTGCAATAATTTACGTGCTTTTGACTTTGAATGGAATTTGTTATGAGTAGGCAGAAAAATACAAGCACACATATTTACTTTTATCTGAGATATTTATAACTGTGTTTTGGCTTAGGTTTCACTTTTATGTAATTATCTCGTGATTGTGATTTTGCTTTTATTTCATGTTGCAACCATTCCAGAGCGATAGATTGAAGATTAAGAATAAATGGAAAATATTTAAACAGTGAATATAAATCTAAAAGAAATTTTTACGATTTTTCTTAAAGTCTAAAAAATACTAAGCAAAATATATATTTAAGCTGATCCTTAAATGGGTTGACCCAAGTTTTAATTAAAGTCTTTCATGACATGAACTTTAATGTAAGAACTCTAAAGCTCTCTTATTTGTTAAAATACTCTGAAATACTTGGATGACTTAAATTTATGTGTTAAATTTTTAGGATTTGCTATTTTTTTTAAAGCTGTTTTTCTACATAAGCTTCAAAGAATCCAAAATTCAAAAGCGAATCGCTTGTGCTAAAATGACAACAATAATTCAAGTGACTTCCGTGCAAATCAGACGCACGTCGACAATCGTCAACAGCAGTCCCGCAATGCTTA
The DNA here is from genome assembly GCA_035042185.1 of Drosophila kambysellisi. Lineage (NCBI taxonomy): Eukaryota > Metazoa > Arthropoda > Insecta > Diptera > Drosophilidae > Drosophila > Drosophila kambysellisi. Next base: position 1,792,903 of record JAWNLS010000939.1, read on the forward strand.
GTGTTGAATCCTGCTGAATCCTGAGTCCCTAGTCCCGACTCCTGAATCCGCTCTGACGTCTGTTCGTCCCCACTCCCTTGACGGCACCATATGAAATATTCGCCCAGGCGTTTGCCTGGCCCGTGTGTTTCTGTGCTCCAGGAATTTCACTTTCCCCTAGACGACTGGGCGCTGCTGCTGCTCCAGCTGGAGTGCATTCCGGGCATTCGCATTACTCCTGGGCAGACTAGGGCAACGAAGAAAACCCCCGCTGCCCGTTTCCCCGTCCATCATCAACCTGCGTTGTGTTGCAATGAGACAGTTCCGGGGAGGGGAGTGGTGGTGGTGGGGTGTTGCGCCGCAGAGAACAAAGTGAATTTATAGCTTTTGCTGTTAAAGTGAAACACAAAACGACTTCATTAAGCTATGTCGACTGCTGTCGACTCCGTGGTTATGTTTTTTGCGAACACATGGGATTGGCATGTGGATTTCAGTGAGCAACTCTGCGGCACTTGTGGCGAATAGAATGACAAACAGACACTTGTGTTAGATGAGTTTAAAATGCTAAGCAAATTCGTGTTTATTTATTTTTATGATTTTAATGTGACTTATGAAATTGTATTAAAATGTGTCAAATATTGCATAAATTTCATTAAGTGAGTCAGTTACTCGGTCAGTTATGCGATTAATTAAAATTGTCAAAATGTGTTCAAAGAATACATAAAAAATAACACCAATTCGCCATTTTTGTGAGTAAATGAAATCTGAATAGTAACATTTAATTTATAAATACATACGATAGGAAAACTAAGCAAATTCATATAATTCATTCATTAGTTTATTCTGATATATTATTTGATTTTATTATTTCACATAAAATGGTAGAATGCTGATAAAAATTATTTACCCATTTTGTTGAGAGACATCTCCATTTTAAAACCAAATACAATTTGGTTGGAATCACTGCGGAAATGTCCGAAAAATATCAGAAGCAATCAACCAAACGGCAGATGGAATGGCAGAGTTAGGAGGGAGGCCGGAGGCTGCAGGCGGGAGGAGCAAAAAATACAGGTATTGTTTGCACTTTTTGTTACTATTAAAAATTCAATTGTTAAAAAGTTGTTGGCAGACGCGTTGCTCTTTCATCTCTACTACTATTTTAAACTGAACAGCCTCGGCTGCTGCAGCTGCTGCTGCTGCTGCTCTTTTGCTGCTGGCCTCATTGTGTCAAAGTGGTAAATTTGCGGGGGTTAACGGAAGCTGGGCTTGGCTTTTTCGGGTTGGGGGCCATCAAGTTTTAACGCCGGAGGGCTGCTGTATCTGCCTCTCTGCCTGCCTCTCTGCCTGCCTCTCTGCCTCTCTGCCTGCCTCTCTGCCTGCCTCTCTGCCTGCCTCTCTGCCTGCCTCTCTGCCTGCCTGTCTGTCTGTCTGTCTGTCTGTCTGTCTGTTCGACGTTTGAAAAGTCAAATGTCGAGTGCAGTTCGCGAGTCCATTGGGAAAGTGGTAGGCTTCCGAAATTTAAAAATCAAATTGTTTGGTCGGTGTTGGGTCCCACAGCCCCAATGATTCACATGGCGCATAGCGATGTGAAAATAATGAATTAATGTTTTAATTGTTGTTCTTTTTGAGGCCTGCGCCGTCCATTTAAACAAAAAAAATCAGTTATTCGACTCTGTGACACATTTCACAGACTACACCATCCCTCTTCCCCAGCACAGATAACAAATTATCAGGAGAATCGGAGAATTCCATACTCGTTTCCTCTGTTTAATGACAGTAGTCATATCATTCATATAAAAGTAAAATGCTAGCAGAACAAATGCAAATAAATTCAAATAACAGAAATACACTCAGTATGGAAAAACTCATTTTATAGAGCAAATTTAAGAGTAAAATTCATTGCATTATTTTAACTTAAGCACTTATCATTTTACAAAATATATTTTCTGTGCAAAAAGTCTATAAAAAACATATTAATAATTTTTATTTCTAAATTATTTCTAATAAAAAATAATAATTTTGATGAAATAAATAAATAAATCAATAAAAAATTTTTTAATAATAATATAAATTAATAATAATAATTATTATTATTATCCAAGGGCACCAAAAAATTTTATTTCTTCAGTATAACAGCACTTGTTTTTAAATATTATTATTTACTAATAAATAAATATTATATTCAGTTATAACATATTTCAAATTAAAGTCTAATTTATTACGGTTAAAGTTTTTAAAGTTTCGATTCTGAGTCAATCTATACTACATAATACAATTATAATAAAATTCCGCATATTATTTCTGCAGCTGATTGCATTAAAATGAATACAAAATTTAACTTTGACGTGGGAAAAACAGTAATATAAATATTTATGGATACAAATTAAGTTTTCCAGTCACAAACAATTGCAAAAACAGTTTTTCTCTTTAAACTTTAGTCCCATTTAATTTCAACATATTTTACTATGCATTTAAAAGCTGTCCAGCTGCATTGATAACGTTATCGAGTTGCTGTCCCAGCCAGAAAACATTATAGATAACATTAACATTAACTAAATTGACATAAATTGTTTTTTGTTAGTGCGAATAGTTTTTTCTATTTTGCTCAATTTTCGTATTTTGCAATTTAAAATTCGATAAGCTTTAAAGCCGGCATTCAAATTTACACAAAATGCATTCAAAAAATATGAAATATTAGTAATGTTGACCGGAGGGAGGATGGAGGGAAAAATGGGAAAACAAGTATGGCAACAAACATTTGGAGGAAGCACAAAAAACAAGCGTAACGACCAAAATAAAAAGTTTTAACGTAAAAATTTCAATGACAAAACTGCAGTTGGCAAAATTTGGGCGCCATTTCGGAAACACTTAAAAGTTTTTGATTTTAGCGCAATTGTCAACGGGACTGACGATCCCGGGCCAAGGGGAAAAATGAATTTTTTAAATGGCGCCGCAATACGACGAATGCAATAAAAATATTGCATTTCGAAGTTAAAAAAAATACGTATCTATTAGTGGCATTAAGACCAATCGATGCCAATTAAGCTTTAGTCAACATTTCACATTGGCCAGGAAATGATTGAAAGACTCGCTGGAAAAATGGTTAAGAATAAGATGAAAATTATGGCAGTCCCTTAAATATTTAATAAAGATATTAAATGGAAGCAGAATAACCGACGAGTGTTAGGGAATTAAATGTTTAATTTAAAATCAATGTAACTTATGTATAGATAATTTTCAGTAATGGCTAAGAATATTTATAAATGTTGGATGTATGCCAAGAATTAAATTTAAAATGTGAAAAAATAAAAATTCAGAATATTCCAGACTTATTTCTAAGTAGTTGAATTAAAATATTCAAATTAAAATTACATTTACAAAAGCTGAAGTGCAACATGGACAGAACCAGCCGACCCCATTCTCCCAACAAATACTTATCTGTATGAACGCATTATTAACGTGGTCAATAAACAACTGGCAATTTGTGCATAGAACCAGAAGGTGACGCCCTTTTAAGTGGCCAGCAACTGGTCGGGGGATAAGAAGGGAGTGAATGGAGTAACCTTCCACGGCGGTGGCTCTTTGACCCGTTTAATTTATGCGCTGGTCAGCGCGGAGTGGCTTAGAGGCGACGTCAACGTCAACGTCAACGTCACTGGCGACTGCGACTGCGACTCCAACTCGATAATACATAATACCAACGGCGATTACACTAATGGTGATTGGCTTTGTGCTTTACGAGTAGAACCTGCTCCACACTTAACGGTCGGTGGCAACAACTTTGCCTAACTGTTGATCATCAGCCAAGTTTGTCTCCTCGTCTGTGTGTCTGTCACCAAATTGCGTGCCTCCCCTCCCCACCCCTCCCTCCCATTCACTTCCCCTTCCTCCTTTTCGTTTTACCGTCAGTCGTCCCTAAATCTGGTTTTTTGGCTACTTTGAAGCGAACTACTTATAAAGTCGTGACAAAGTCATTGACTGTTTGCGGCTCGCTTGGCATTTGCATAGAAATGCAATTTTCGGCCAGCTCACGACTGGGCCAAAACATTCAACTAAAACTGAAGATGGGCGATGGAAGCTGTATCTGGTAGCAGTCGCCAAGTTTCCAGCGCTACTTACTCCACATAATTTTCGGCTTAGAAAGTTGTGTAGAGCACACACAGACACACACACACACACATAGACACACAGCCAGACACACACACACACATACATACACAAATCCGACCCGCAATGAAATCGATTTTGGCTTCTTAAGCCGAAAGGGACGCGAAACCATTTAACAGTTTATCCTCAACTGACAACTGGGTATCGATAGCTATCGCCATCGGCAACCCTGGCAAATGCTGGTAATAGCGACAACTTGTTCAATCATAAATTTCATAAGTCATTTAAGCCATGAGACAATTTGTAGCTATCGACACAGTATCTCGTTTGCGCTTTAATCGAACAAAAGACTCAAAATATTGTTCAGCATACAAGAAAAGATTTCAACTAAACTAACTGTTGTTATTCAGTTCTAAGAGCTTATAGCATTATATGGAGCGAATCTAATACATAAATTACTAAAATAGAAGGAGTAGATATAGTAGAAGATTTGTTGAATTAACATAGGCCTCAGTTTAAGAGATTATGTTTGAAATCTTAAGAAAACCGTATACCGGTGTAAACATCGATTATAGTTTAACCTAAAATTTAAAAATAATACAAGAAATAACGGATAAACAAAAGTGTTTTTTAAAACTGTTGCTATAGAACTCCGATGCTAAATTGTAAAGAACATAATAAAACACAAATTGAGTAAGTTTAATTCGCAGATCTTATTAATAAAAATTTTGTTTATCGACGGACCCGACTATATCGAATCAGTTAGTAATGCTGATAAATAAAATTTTTACCATATGGGGCTGGAGAAGACTAGGAGCTCCACGACAAAATTATAATTCACTCATTTAGGGTATTCAATTTTCCTGCCTCAAAAATAAATTTAAAGCAAAATGTGTTAATAAATTATCCTTTTAAATACTCCGAAAATATAATTGTGTTTTAATAAGTTAGAAATATTATAATATTCCGAGGAGGTACATTAGTAAAATAAGTTATGAGTCACTTTTACTTAGCTAGTCTACTTAAGTATTTTGATACTCAGAGGGAAATATACATTGGCTCAAACACTTGATTTCAATGAATGCATTTTTTAAGCGTTTGCAGTATTACATCAAAAATGGCAACGCTAAGCTTTAAATTTAATTTTTCACAGATTTATACTTACCATCCATGAACATATGTGCAAATGGAAAGCATTGAAAACATCAGCGTCACTTTGTGTCTTGCATTTGGCCAGGCTGTCGCTTGTATGTTAACTGCACAACTTTCCAAAGGCAGTGACAGAGACAGGAAGATTGACAGAGAAAGAGACAGAGTGCGAAGTCATGACAGTATCGCAGTTGTGCAGGAAGTAACTGTAGTCAGCTCTTGTATTGAATGACGTTTGTCAATTAGATGCTGGTTTCTGACAGGTAAATGGTAGACTTATGCTGCACACCTGGTTGCCAGATTTACGCTATTTGCATAACTGAACTAGCAATAATATTTCCAAGTCAATAATGCCGTTTTAAACGGCATTCGACTCTTACATACCTAAATGTGTATGTTTCAATTGGTATTTTTCATTAATTGAATTGAAAAAGTTATCGTAGTAGAGTCAAAGGTCAAAGGCACGCCTCCGGAAGCCTTTACAAAATTTGCCCTCATCCCAACTGCAAGTTTCTTGGTACTATTTGCCACGAGTCAACATCATTTTGGTCGAAGTTTCGGATTCGACCTTTTCTCTATTTGCAACCGCCAACGGGTATTTTGGCTTTTTAGTCGATTTAGTTTCTCTGCTTTTCTAGTTGTTGTTGTTGTTGTTGTTGGCAACAGTCAGAAAAATGTATTTAGTGTTCAGCTTTGTTTGCCTTTTTAATTGATTGACTTGGGCTTTTGATAAAAGCTTTTCCCTGAGGCCAATCAATTTTGAGAAAGCTTTTCTTTAAACTGCTTGCCAATTATTTCGAATTTCAAGTACCTGCACAATTATATAATGCTAATCATTTTCAGGAAAGGTTGAATTTGCTCAAAAGACTCATTCCTCTTTATAGGACTTGCGTCGAAAATAAGAATAATGACAGAAAAAAGTCTCCGATTTAAATGAATTTATTTTAAATTTCCCTGAAAAGCCACACCCTTGGACGACGTTTCTAGGTTTTTCGCATGTTCCACTGGAATCGTGAAATTAATTTTCTTCATCAGCCTGGGAAATTTTATTAAAATTAGTTGTTTAATTATTTCATTTTTCTGTTGCTTAGAAAATATGAAAAAAACGCTTAATAATAATTTGTAAATATTTGAAGTTCTTAAAAAAATATTTTTATCACTGTAGAAAATATTGAGATTCCTTATAGGAGTGTTTAAATAATTTAATAATCATATAAGAAAACTGTCGAACTTTAATTTTTTGTGGCTTGTAAATTTTACATATATTTTGCTAAGCAAATGCGAAATATGAAAAATTAAAGCTAAGGAGAGAGCCAGAGACAGAGATAGCAAAAAGAAAGAAAAACAGAGGGAGAGACAGAGAGGCAATTAGATTACACGTTCCATTTGGTAAATTGTACTTTGAAATATCAAAATTTGTTGAATATTAAAGCGAAATTTAAGCACCAAAAAAGAAGGACAGGTTGAAAAGCGGCACAAATGTTAGCTAAAATTAGGCACAAATTGTGCGCAATTTGTAACACACACACACACAACCTCACACACATCGTGCAACTAGTCTCATTTTTGTCTAGAGGGGTAAGGTGGGATGGGGGTGGGGGCAGCGGTTAGCGGGGCTTGGCTAATTGTTGCAGGGCCCGCGGCTGCTTTGCGGTCGCTCATTGTATGTGTCTATGGGTGTGTGTATGTGTATGTGTGTGTGCACCGTCCTGTTGCCAGCTGTCAACGGGCTTTGCCCATTTGTACTTGACGCCGACATAAGCCCGCCCACCTCTCATCACCGTTCCCAACTTACCCCCCTTAAATTTTTGTAGAACTTGCGAGTTTTTTTCACTTTTTCTTTTTTTTAATTGCCTGGATTTTTGCATTTTGCATGAACTTAACTCGGAACAGAGGCAGTCTCTGCCGACTGTTCGCTGTATTTACCGGTTAACTGGTTAGTGTTCAGTGTTCACTGTTCAGAGTCGCTTTCGCCACCCCACCCCCCATCCCTCTGCTCTTCCTATTCCCTTCCCGTGTAACTACCTTGGCATTAGTTTGGGTCCTTTGCATTTGAATGCGCATGAAATGTTTTTGGACTTGTTGGCAAGTTTTTAGAATGCAACTCGTCCTGTGTGCTTTGGCGTCCTTTCTACCCACCATCTTGGCCTTTAATCGACTTGTAATTACTTAAGCTTTTACCAAGCTCCATAATAGCCTCAACATGGCTTCCGATGCTGATGCAATTATTAAACCAGACGCCGCACAAATGCAAATTTGATTCGGACAATTTTCGGATAATGCGTTTCAAGAGTTAAGTTTTTAAATTTACATTGGAAATATACATACTTATGTATATTTAAAAAGTAACGCATCTACTGACATATATACAGCTCAACCGTATATTGGCCAATACATTTGCAGCTTAATCCAGAACGGGAAAGCAAAAGCTCGCAAGGACAAAAGGATTAATTATTATATTATATCTTTATCATTATATGATCTATATCATTATTCCTAATGTTATTTAACACTTGACAACCGATATACATATTTAATAAAACTTATACAGTTACTATGCACATATATTAAAGAAAATGCAATATATTATCATAAATAAGTGTTGTCAAATTAATCTATAAATATAAATTACAAAAATTAGATTTCTCATTACTGTCTCATGACGTAATATGGCTTACAATTGTGATTTTATTACAATTTAGAATATAATCAAATTGTGATTAAAGTTAATGTGACGTGAGCAAAATAATTTTGGTGGGTAAAATATATATTTAAGCAAATATTAAATATTTATTGATTGCTGACCTCTTTTTGTAATTTGTGTGTGTGCGTTTTTAATTTGTATAAATTCCAATATATTTCAAATCAATATCCACAGCTGTCTCAACAAACGTTGTGAATCTCTCCCAGAAGGCGAATCCCGACGGGACTCTAAATATTTTGAAGTAATAAAGAAATAACAAAAAGAATCTTGGGCAGATGCATGCAAATAAGAAAACATATAAAAGCACTCTTGTTTTTGTATTTTATCAATAATCAAATCTAACAATTAAAAATAAATATATATTATATATACTTATAAATGACTTAAATTTGTGTTTTAGTATAATGCAATATTTTTAAAATACAGAGAATACAATTACTTGTATCTTATAATTGTTTTAAATTAATTAATTTATTTCACACATTTTCATTTTAACTCTACGATTACTGCTTATCTTAAACTTGCATAAATTTTTAATCGTAAATATTCTTAATAATTAATTTTACAAAGTTATCCAACACTAATAATAATAATTTATTATTAGTTTAATTTTAAATAAATATTCCTTATTTCATCACCTATAAAAAACAAACCAATTGTTTGTGATAACTGCATTTGTTCTACTTGTGTTCGTTGTTTGTCAATAATAACGGTATAAAAAGAAGAAGAAAATACATATGTAATGCTTTTAAATGTACAATGTAAAATGTAATAGTAATCAAAACACACTCCAAGCCACATCTCAGAGGAGAATGCCCACGGACCCACCCACCCACAGATGTACTAAACGTATTGGCATGCTGCCAGGCTACTCGACTAAGCGAAAGAGAAGGACCACAAAGGTAGTGACTGAGGGTGAGAGTGAGGGGGAGGGAGCTGTGAGTTGGCAAGGCCAAGTTAGTACATGAAAAGAAATGCCGCTACACTCGCTAATAAACCGTAATAAACTGACATCCTCTGGCTGTCTGCTATGTTTTTTTTTTTATTTTTCTTACGTTTTGTTTTCATGTAGCCACCTTTCGCATCCAGCCCAGCCTGTGTAATATCTATGCTATGCCAAGGCATACGACAAACATTTAATCTGCACACACACATACACACACACACACACACACACACACACACACACACGTACACACAACAGACACACTCTTAAGCAGCAACAATTTTTACAGTACAGGAATCTGCAGTGGGAGACGAGGAGAAATGTGGAGTCTTTTGTGAAAATTATGCTGCTTGTAAGGCTGGCAAGCCAAACGCACCAAGGATGATTATGAGATCACTTTGTATGACGTGCTGGCAACCTGCTGGCTGGCAGGACCCAAGCTGTGCCTGGCTCCTTCTGTCTGTGTTTGTGTGTGTCCTGCATGGGCTTTAATAAAAATAAATGTTACTTGTAATAATTTCTTGCACGTCTCTCGCAATTTCTACACCGGCATTTTTGTTTTATTTTTCGTATTTAACGTCTGTTTCCCTGCCTGTTCCACCTGGCTGTCCCACCTGGAAGGGCGTTCTGCTTAAGACCTGAAACTGAAGCTGGTTGCCAGGCAAGACAAGGCAACTGTCGCTAACTTCCGTCTGCTTGCTGGCTCTGCGGCTCCATTGTGCTCGGCTGATGTCGAGTCAATGTTTAGGCGTCTGTCTCCATGGGCAGAGTGCATAAAATGTTAATAATTGCACGCGTGGTGGTAATGAAAATACACACAGCACACTCTTACAAAAACATAATGCATTCATTTTGGGTTAATAATGTGGACATAAAAGAACCACGGGTTACCCGCCCCCCCACACCCATACCCAAACTCAAAGCCAGAGCCTAACCCAAGACGCACCTCTCTCGCTGGCAGGATGTGAGCGCATAATCAGCAATCATTATGAGCTCATTTCGGAATGACACTGATGTAAGAGCCAAGTAGCTGAGGAACTGGTCGCCATCTGTCTCGGTTTATGATGATGGAAAGGCAATTGAGACGAGTCAAGTGACAGCATTGAATTTGAGTTCAATGTTCAAGAGACCAATACAAAAACCATCCAAATATTATGCACAACATTGCTTGACAAGCTCACACACACATATATTTATATATTTATATATATTTATATATTTATATATATGGTTATGCCAGAGCAGTAATGCATTCATTAATTGGACTTGATTTACAATTACAATTTGTACACTCCAAATTAATAGATAAGAATCAATTTTGAATAAATTTCAAAGTAACCGCTATTGAACTCATTAATTTAAAGGTAAGCATACATTATATTATTATACGATTTCGAAATAAAACAATCTAACTATAATTATGGCAATTGCAATATAGCTTGACTAAGTACGCTATAATTATCAAATATCTTAAGATTCTTGAATTCTTTTTCCTATTCGAATTTGAAAAGTCATCGGCAATTTCGTTAAATCTAAAAAGAAATAAAAATTAAAAAAAAAAAAAATTCTTGCCACTAGTTGCAATACTTTCGATTCGCTTGGCAATGCATATATAAATAAATTAAGGACACACTAATAAGTTAGACGCCAAAGAAAGATGTTAAAGCAGACAGCCCCAAGCAGAGGACAGACATTGTAAAAAGGGAATGGGTAAGTAAGATATGAAAACGTTGTGGTTAGCTGAGAACCTTGTGTTGTAGGCGACAACACCTGTCACCTATAATTAAGAACGAGTATTTTAAATAATATATAATTATATATATATATATATATATATATATATATATTGAGAGCAGGTCGTGGGCGTGATCCCAATTGTTAGCTCTGCCGCATAATGTGGCTGCTTCAAGAACTTTTAATCCCATGAAACCTTTGACTTAGCTGCTGAGACTGACACTTATTGGACGTGATGCTAATCACGCTTAAGTCACCCCCGCCCCCCCCCCCCCCCCCCCCATCGAAATTGTTCTATTCACCGGGGTCACTAAACTGTTGAACCCTACCCTCCGATTTGGTGTGCGCCTCGTCTAATTAGGGGCCACCCAAAACCACCATTTGATGCCATAACCCTTTTGCTCCAAGACGACCTTGAACTGTCTGTCGCCACTGCGTCGCACTTAACTGTCAACAACAACAGCAGCAGCAGCAGCAACAGCAACAACAACAACAACAACAACAACAATAAAAACAACATCAACAAGAACTGTAAAAAAAACTTTTTGCTCTTGTCAGTTTCACTTTGGCGTGTTGGGAGAGTTTTTCGAATTTGCCCCTTCAACTCAAACTCCGACACTGCCTTTATTTTCACTTCAAATTCAAGTGCAGCGCTCTCTGCTTGCCCCCAATATACGACAACTTTTTGCACTTCCCTCGATCGACGTTGTCGTTGTTGTCAGCGTTTATTATTCCCAATACGAGCAGAAATTTTGACAGCAACTGTTTTTGGGATTGCAGTGCAAACTTTAATTTAATTTCCTTTTTGTGTGCTGTGTGTTTCTAGTGGTTGTATTTTTAAATATACGAAACGAAGTCCACTCAATTTAAATACATTTTATTTATGAGCGATATACAAAAATTTAAATTTAAATTTCTTCATCATTATAAAAAAATAAAACAAATATGTATGTATAGTTTTGACAAGTATTTTAATAACACAGTATAAACTATAAAACAATTTTCACAAATAATATTTTAATTAATAATACAAGCAGAAGCTTGTATTCTAATACTTAATTACTACCCAGGAAAAATATATATTGATTATATCTGTGTTATCAGCTGTAAACTGTACACTTGTAGTTACTTAACGGGAGCATAGGAATTTTTGCATTCCTAACTGTTCTCAGAGCCGGCTTGATGGTCGTAAGCGTTGAGTCATTGCGTCGCTTACACAAAATCAGTCGCGGGTTCGAATCCCGCTGGAGGCATAATTGTTTGTTATTTGCCTAGTCCAGTAGTAGTCCTTGCTGCCTCCTTTTCTTTCTGCTATTAACCTTTCTGTCTAAATCCCTATCCACACGGCACAACAACGGGCCAAATATGGCCTATGTGTGTCGACCTACCTACCTACCTAACTGTTCTCAGTTACCAGCTGTTATTGCTTACCAATTAATACGCAACCAACTTCAAGTACTGCTAAGCTTTCCCAAAGTGTCGGTTACAAGTTTCACTAATGCAGAGCTTTCGAAAAGTTTCCGTTCATGTTTTCCCATTTCTCAAGTAAGCTTTGAATGGACAATATTGTATTTGAGCTTATCTTTGTGCTCCTGAGCTTTCGAGCTTTAATGGTTATTGTAATTGCTGCTCCGTGAGCTTTCCAAATAGCGAATACGAAACGACAACCCTAGTCAAAGCTTACTTAGGTGCAAAAAAATACAATTATATATGTATATGTAAAAATATATGTATTTGAATTGTAATGTTTAAATAATATAAATGATTTTTCAATTTTTTCACCTATTTCTTTTGTAAGTAATAATTTCTTATTCAATTGGAATCGCTGAAAATATTGTAATTTCCAAATTATTTGTTTATCGTTGAAGCAGAAAAATTAAGAAGTGAAATTTATTGCAAAACATGTCATTTACATTTAGAGTCTTTAGAGCCTTCTCAGTGGTTGCCACATTTTAGCCACACACCTGAGTTGAGTAATTAATTTTCACTTACCTGCCATCAATTAACTGTTCTAGAGTGTGTGTTGCTGCTTATACTCGCCATCAAGTGGGTGTATGTGTGTGCGTGTGTATGTATGTAAGCAAGTGTGATTGTGTGCACATGTGTGAAATAGCTGTATGCATTTTTATGCTCGATTTGTGTAGTCCAGCAGAACATTTAATTAAATCATGCTAAATATTTATATTTCTTGACGAGAGAGTACCCTGCACTTTTTATTCCGAATAAATCTGCTTTCAAGTGCATTGAAATCTTACAAATTTTAGTGCAGAGTGAAGGACCTATTATATTTTCAGACATTATTTTGCCTTGCGAATATTTTCAAGGCGTGTTGAAAGAAGACATCCAATTTTAATATCATATGCATAACGCTGTATTAAAAAGTTGTTAAATTATACTATCCATTTAAATTACATTTAGGTAGACTGACGATTGAAATAAATATCTGAAAAAATTTCATCATAAACATTCACAATAGTGTATAACTTTTATACAAAAATTTACAATTATAAAATACAAGTACTTATAATTGTTATAAAATTGTGTAGTTGTTGTACTCGGTTAAGTGGAAAATAAAATCGCAGCACATTAATCAGCAGAGCACAAAATCACAAAAGAGGTAGGCACGTGGGGGAGGGGAGCAGGGGCTGGAGCTGGAGCTGGAGCCTAGCACGATTAACCTCAATTTCGACACGCACACTTCAAGTTAAGTTTAGACTGTGCTGCACACGGCAGTAAATATACATTCGTTTAGTAACTTTTATGTATAAATGAAATACTCTGAATGCAACTAAAACTCGAAACACAAACAGAAAAAACACTTGACAGTTAAATGCGGACGAAAGGTGACGGATATGGCAGCGGAAGTGAAATCAGGACACGTTACTGGCTCTTGGCTCCTGGACCTCCAGCGCTAGCGAGGACACTCTTGCGTCTCCCACTTACCCACGCACTCAGCCGACCAGCCACTTACCGATGGTGCATTGTGGTGTTGCAACGTGGTGACGCGCCGGCTGCTGAGGGAATCTGCTTCAATTAAGCTCATTTATTTGAATATAATTGCATGCCCTGCGACCCCAATCCCCCCGCACGGGATCCGCTCGCAACTTTGTCACCGCCTTATACCCGGAAAGGAAACATACCCGCCTGCCCTTTAATGGGTTATCCTGTCAGTGGAACGTTGGCCCAGAGTGGCTACCGGATTTCAGGTTTCTGAGAGTTAATTATTACTCCTCTTCCTGTGGGTCTTTTCATATTAAATATCCCTTTAAATGCATTTCAGCCCAGTATTTTTACTTGTGTGCTTACTCAACTCATATTTTGGTGTAATGATTTAAAAAATGTAGGCAAATAATTTACTTAATTATTTTATTTTAATAATAGTTATCTTTTTGTATATTCAATAAAAATTATTATTTTAATTTGATACCTTCTGTGTTTTTATTCTTACATTAAATATGATAAAAGAAACACTTTGATCATTCAATTTTAATAAATTAAAAATATTTTTCATGAATTTAACTATTATCGTATTTTTACATAATGGCAAATCTTCCTTGAAATATTATCTCTTTGTGACATTGTGATATTGCTATACTTTCATCAAACCGATACAAAATTCGATAATTCATCAATAAAATATGAGAATTGGTGAATTTTTAAAATTCGAAATACGTTACGAATGTTGAATGTTATGTAGGAATTTTTGTTAATGGAATCAGGTTTTTAGACAATCATTTAAGATTATATAAAGTAATTTTTGACATGTAAAATATTTCCTTTATATTAAATAATAATAATAATAAATAATTATAGATGAGCATTAGGTGCTACCAGAATAATAAACAATGAATAATTTCTTAATAATAATAATATAATTAATATTAGCAACTAATTTAAATTAGTCACTAATTTATTTATTCAATATTAAATATTACTTATATTATTAATTATAATAAAAATGATACATTTTATAACAATAGTTAAGCGTAATTTTAGCCAACTATTTTTAAAGCGACTGTTAGAAATGGGGACTGCTTAATTGCCCCACTGTGCCACATTCAACATTTGCCCACCTGCAATCTCAGTTTATGTTTGTGTTTTATCTGCGGCGCGTGTTTGTGTGTGTTTGTGTTTGTGTGTGTGTGTTTGTGTGTGTGTTTGTGTGTGTGGGTTTGTTAGTAGTTCGCGTGTGGCTGTGTGAGTGTCGTGTTCATTTGCTTGTTGGACTGTGAGTGCCTCCATTGATGGTGGCACAACAAAATAAAAAATAAAATGAAACGGTTTCACTATCATTTGCATTGGAGGCGTTTGCCGGGACAAAGGGTTGATAGTGTGGATGGTGTGTATGGTGTGGGTGGGTGGTTGGGTTGGTGAGATGTGGGCGGGGGCGTGGACGCAGATTGTAAGCGGTTGTTCATTAGGTTCAATGGAGCAACTACAATGTCGGCATGCAAATGTGTGTGTGTGCGTGTGTGTGTGTGTGTTTGGTGCACATTAGATGGGCGAGACAGTAGAAACGGGCTGCTGGACAAATACTTTGTTGCCTCCAGCTTCCTGTTTTCGGTTTCAACGTAGTTGCTGTTGTTGGTTTTGTTGTTGTTTTGGGGCATTGTCTGGTGTGCGGGGAGGAGAGTTCGCTGATGTGGGTTTTGAAATGGGCCATTTGCCAGCTGACCTGCTGAGCCAACTAACTGCACGCGTGCACTTTAGTTAGGTAACACTGTGTCTGCCATTTACATATGAACATATTGTATGTAATCGCGTTGTGTTTTCATTGTATTACAAAATGTTTCCTTTTCACATTTGCCACCACTCGATTTCCGGTTGCCGCCGGACTTCTTCCTCACGTCATTAACTTTAATGGCCTTTTAAGCCGTTTGTGGCTTGCGGCTATATAAACTATTAGGCCTAATTGTGTTGACTTTTGTTTTGCAGCAGCAGTGACAATTGAATTAGCGACAAATTCATTTAAGCATTTTGTATTTATGCACGTCGATTAGCCGAGGGGCAGGCAAGACTAGAGAGAGAGGGAGAGAGACAGAAAGAGAGAGAGAGAGAGAGAAAGGGTGTCCTTTATACATGTAATTATGCTTTAAGAAATTACAAATCATTTAATTTCAACTCCCCAAGCGTTAAATGGATTGAAAGTCGGTTAAAAGGGCCATATTGGAAAAATTATGTTTTGTAAACACTTGTGGACGCTATTTTGATTTGTTCTTTCTGTAATTTATATATTTTCAACCCGATGCCGGCTTAACTTAAATATATATGCTATATAGGTTTCGTGGATGTTTGAAATCGTCCTTGAGATCTATTCCTTTTGTTTTTCTCTCAATGAGGGCATCGTCTTGCACATAAGCCCTTAAATTAAATCTCTCATTAAAAAATCAATGTTAAAAAATGACAGGCAAACTTTCTCTAAATATTGCACACATCGATTAACTTAACAGATAAATTCACTTCACAATTTAATATTTAATTAAAACCGTTTTGTACCAACTACACTGCCATTCATTTTGCATTTAATTACCCCCAGAAATATAACTATTTCTTATTTTTTAAAATTAATTTTTAATTTAAATTTAAATTTAATTTAATTCAATTTCTTACTTTTTGTAGTTTTGTGTCGACTGATTTCAGTTAACATTAAATAAATTAATAAAAACAAAAACACATCAAGTTAAAATATTTAATATTTTGAATATATCAGTAAACAAATAAATTGGTATTCAATTCATATAAATTTGATCTTCAATCCCATAATCCTCATTGTAGGTGACTGGCCTGCAGGTGTTTGTAGAGAAAGGTGCCTTCTAAGTGTATCCATAATTCCGCAGGCATATTCAAAGAGCATTGTAAGCCAGGTCCTTGCATAAAATGCATGACAACTTACACAGATGCAGCTGCGACGCACACTTTCAGTTGCAGTTGCAGTTGCATACATTACATTTACAGTTTTGGAGTTGCTTGCAGTAGTTGCGCAGTGTTTGCTTAAATGTCATGTGCAGTTATTTGCTGTATTCGCTGTTATCCTTCGTCCTGGCGGCGCTTCTCTTGCTCGCAGTTAGTTCGCACAATTTTGTCATTTGGCGTTCATTTAATTTGTTGCTCAAAGTTACTCACCCCCGAACACCCTTCCTTTGTCACTGACTCCCTTTCACACTCCTTGCAAATATTCGAAATCTCAAAGTTAAAGACGGTCTCACGGTAGGCACAACATATCGCACTCTTAAGCCCTATACGCCTGTGTGTGTGTGTGTGTATGTGTAGCACACAATTTTATTTGACTTGCGTGTAATGCCGGCACACACACACACACACACACACACACGCACATAGAGACATGCTCTCGTTGGCACTCAGTCACAAAATGGCTGCGCATAAAAAGCGTATTTAAAATGCGCTCAGGAAATTGTTGCATGTGACATTTTCAAGCGAGAGATCAAGGGTATCATGACTATGCCATCCAATTGGTGACACACGAAAATAATAAACTTATTCATATAAGCACTAAAATCATTCGCTGAACCAATTACTACCTACATTTTTAATTAAATCATTGTAAATATGTCTTTTATAGATACATTTTAGTTGACATAGATGTTAACACAAGTAAAACAGACAAACATAATGAGTGTAGTCACCTCAAACAGATGAAATAAGTCACCTGTAAAATAAATAATAAATTGGAGTATGTGAGTATGTTAATATAATCCATAAGTTTGATGTGAAAAATATATAGGAACCATAAATATCAGCCTATCACTAATTTGCACATTAAACAATTTAACAAATTTGCCGACTTCAGTAAATTTTGTCAATTACATTAATCATTTACAAATTACTAATTAGTGTTGTTGGATCAATTCATCTAAATCTCTTCGAGTCGAATTCAGATCAAAATTTCAAATCTGAGTACCAATTATATATTTAATATTGTGCACAATTAGTACTAAATATATTTAATATATTTAATTAATTACAGTACTAAATATATTTAATATAATTCATAATATTACAGTTCGAAATATATTTAGTATAATGCAAGATATTCGAGTACTAAATATATTTCATATAATGCATAATATTCATGTTGTGACTTTGGAGGATATTTAAATTCTGCTTCCAAAAACAATTAAATTCTGTTCGAAAAATTACACAAAGTATGAAATTATATGTAATAATTAATAAATATACAAAATAATATTTATTATCTATTTTGCTTTTTTTAGTCACATTTACTGCATTATTCAAAAATATATTCAGAAGTTGACTCAGTGTTCATAAGTTGTAATTTAAAACCAGATTTCAATTAGCCACAAAGAGCACTGAAGTAGTGTATTTACATAAATATATAATTGTGAAATTATTCAAGTTAAAAGTTAATACGATCCTAAAGATTTCATCAGTTTCAGAATTTTTAAAGTGTGCTTCGGGGTCGGACTTGGCAATTTTATTTAAAATTTCCAGTTATACACTGCTGTTGTGCAAGCTTTGGCATGTCACTCTTACATGTGTGTGTGTGTGTGTGTTTGAGTGTGTGTTAGTGTGTGTACACATGTGGTTTTTGTATTTGACACACTAACACAGACATACCCACACACTCGCACACAGTGACACACTCACACACACACACACACACACACACACACACACACACACACACACACACAACACAGAAGTGCAGCTAGTGCGGCACGCAAACACATTTCGTTCACGTTGAATTTTGTGCAGATTTGCCTGGCCTCTATACCGTAACCGAGAACCACACCACATCCTCCCATCCACCAACTAGTTCCAAGTTGTCCCTAACTGGCAGTAAACTGTTGAGGTTTTCAAATACCTAGCCTCAATGTTATCCAAAACACATATATTTTACTTGTTGTGCGTGTGTGTTTAAGTGTTAAATTTCGTTTAGTTTTTTTAACAAATGAAATTCAGCATAAATGTTATAACAAAAACTTATCAAACAAGAGCAGAGACACATATTCGTGGTATCGATTTGATGCACGTGTCGATTCCATAAACTAATTTTACCACACAGTATGGAATTGTATACCAATTTAGTATGACTGAAAAATTTGCAAAGCATGGACGACTATATCTTAAGTCGTAGTAAGAGTATTTGAAAAGTCTGTGTCCGAGTTGGAGTGCTGATCTGGAGTCGATATTTAGCACGTCTATATAAATTGATCGCTTGATGTTAAATCCTGCTTTCGGCTCTTACATTTTTTAACTCAAACGAACCGCTTGCCACAAATGTCTATCATGGACTCAAATCTTTCAGTTCCCATATTCTTTTTTGGTATTTGGTAAAATAGAGTATCTACGTGGCACAGAAAAATAAAAATAAAAATAGTTTTTTGTATATTTTCAAATTGTTTTTTTTTTATTTTTTTAAACCATTTCCTTGCTGTTATTTTCCTTTTTGGTTTGCATTTTCGACTACGTTTGTTATTTGCTGGCATTTTTATAGACAAAATTTAGTTTTTTATTTGTATTTCAGTTTTTTAGTACTGTGTGCAGGCAACAACAACAATAAAGTTTCCGTAGTTGCTGTTGTTGTTGTTGTTAGTGTTATTGGTGCATCCGAGGCTTATTTGTCTGTGCCCAATTGATTGAGGTTTATTTGTGTATTTGTTCATTTGTTTTGTCTGTGTGCCAGTTTTTAAATTAAATTTGAGTGGATTTTAAAAGTCAGCCTGTTTTTACCATTGTCAGCTTTTCCTTTTTTGTGCAAATAGTTTTAGTTTATTTTATTTAATTTTTTTTTCCTTTTTGGCCATTTATCAAGCACTGATTTAATTTCATAAGCTGTTGGTAGACAATATTGGGTATATTATGAAATAAAGCACAATCGGTTGATTTATTTATGTACATTTTCTGACATACGTAGATACATATTATTTTAATAATTTTTATTATAGTTGAATAGTTTAACACTGAACAACTTGATTGGCGTTTATAAAATGTCAAAAATTTAAGAACGGGTATATAACCACAGGTATTTTATCAGTGAATAAAAATATATGATATATGATTCTTGCTGCAGAGCAATAGGAGAAAATCTTGCTTACAGAAAATGAGAGTAAATAAAATATATGAAATTATTATTCACTATTTTCCTTTGTTGTTTTATGTAACTTTTCTCCATCTTATTTATTGTTATTATTTATGTAATTCAGTTATGGACTGTAGGCTAAATTCCTGTTTATTTACTCTTCCTTTTGTGGTTCTAACCAGCCTGCGTAAACTATTTCATTGAATTTAGATTATAGTATTTTGCTCTCTATAAATGTTATCCATAAATTTATTGCAGAAAGCTTTTTAATAAACATAGAATGGAACTTTATTATAATTTGTATAAGTCTATTGCAAAAGCGTTTACCACATTTGTAGAGTTGAAAAGCTTTATGAAAGCTCTTTTATGCCTGTTTTTGTATATCAGTTGCTTTTAACACTTGCAGGAATTTGGTTAAACAGTTGTATGACTGTATAACAATTTATGAAGAGAGTAATATAAAGCATTCTAATTGTTATATATATAAAGTTATACGTATCATATGTAAGTTTAACATTTAAATTCATAAACTTGTTATACAACAAATTATACGTGCATGCTGTTATACAACAAGTTATACGTATTGGTTGTTGTATAACAGGTTGTATAAATAACATCTTATACATGCCTTACACACTTTTATATGAGCGTACTGTTATATTGCTTTTATATAAATTATATTTATATTCTGTTCGACTGTATTGCCATAAGTATAATTTTTTCTTCATATAAATATAACTTGCTATAAACAACCCTTATAAACTACCCCTTATACAAAGATATTTTAGCTCAGTTTTCCACCGTGAGTTGCTATACAAATATTCTGTAAGTCTACCCCAAAAATCTCACCGATGTCTTCTACTATTTTATTTATTATGGCTGACAGACTTGAGTATTTTTCTGAATTTAAATCTAACGATGGCAAGTAACTGGAAATATTCTAATTAAATCATTTATCATATAGATTTATAAATATTTTATATTCTTTTAAAAAATTTTAATAGTACGTGAAACATACATTTAACTGGTAACTTGTGACTTACTTGATGTTATTTGAGTTCCTCGGAAGAGTATTTATTTCGTTTCCTTCCTTTCTTTCTTTTTACTCCAGTGTAAATCTTTATCGCATTGAACGCGATTTCTCACATTTTATATATTTTTTGTCCCAATGATAAATTGTTAGTCCATATGTGAGTATGGCCCGCCTAACATAAACTGAACAATTTTAAATACGAAAACTCATTAATCGAATATGTGATCCAATGGGATTTTTGATTTAGCAAGTTTCCATTTGAGCTGCATGCTGCCAAGAAATCGGTATAATGCAAGTCTCATCATGATTTTGTGCTGCTGAATTAAAATAAAATAATTATTTATATACTTTGTGTAGTCGGAGGCTTCGCGTTAAAAACTTCATGACAAATATGTAATACACTCCGTAAGGATATTAAATCCAAAATATGATTGTCGTCTTCATCCGTCTTTAAATTGTATCAGTTATTTGCCGTCAGTTGTATTCTTCGACGGGTGCACAACATCAGGAAATGTTATCCATATATTTCCATCTGCCTTATACAGAATATGGTGATGCATAAATATTACAGGACGGATGCAATTAAATGAACTACCGATTTTTAAGCTAGTAAATAATAATTTCTGATAACAATGGCTTCAATAATCACTATTCCAAACTGTTTGTAAGTTGCAGTCAGGCAGAACTGTTTTGCGGCTTTGTAATTTGACCACCACATAAATGTTATCAAATTGTCAACTGCTGATTGAAAAACTTAACACAAACATTAACCCGAGATGAAAAAGCAAACACAAACGCTCTCGGGTTTGGTTACTGAATCGTCAAATTAACGTAATTAAACTTAAACTCGAAATTTCGCACCCAAATAGTTCAATATTGTATGGAGAGCACAGCACGTGCCCTGTGATAAAACTTTGCCATAATCGGGAAACTGCCCGTCGCACACTTTTCACTTTTCACTTTTCACTTCACACTTGCGGTTGCGATTGGGTTTTTGGTTTTAGTGTGTTTTTTTGTAATCAGCTAGCCAAAGGCAACTTTATTAAAAATCACTTAAAAATAACTAAAACTGCTGGCGGGGAGAGCACGATAATGAGGGAATGGGTCTGGGGTATGGGGTATGATGGCGATGATGATGATGATGTTGGTGGTAGGGATGATGTCGGCGGTTTTCATTTGGTTAGCTGCGGCGTGAATTTGAGCATAATTCAGGCAACAGCTGTTGCCAGAAACGATAAAGGCCATGAATGGAGTACAGCTGCAACAACAAATGGCCAAAAGCCAGACATTCAGCTTGCCGAGCATATATACATATATATATACATATAGCGTACGTATATTGGAATTTTTATAAACACACAAAAATTGGAGTATGACTTCATTTTTCAAATTCCTTGCCAGAAAAATTTCTATGTTTGTGGATTTTTGCTTTCTTGCTACGAAAGGTGGAGAGCACGTTGTACAAAAAAAGTCAGAGCCAAGTCGTCGCTGGCAGGTGTTGCATTGAATTAATGGTGCAAATGGCATTTCTATTGCCTGCAAAATTGAGTTGCAATAAATATTTATGCACTAAAGTGAAAAATTGGCACAGCAAAAGACAGTGTTGAGCTGCCGACAACGAGAAAGGACACAAAATGAATCAACTCGGACGGTGTGCATGTGAAAATTGCGTATCCATATATATATATATGTATATTTGTGTGTGTGTGTGTGTGTGGAAGTGTCGGTGTGAAATCAAAGCTGGCAAAATGGAAAATAAATATTTCCATTACTCCGATGCTTGAAAGGGCTAAGACAGAGACTGAGTGCGAGTTAGAGTTGGAGCTGGAGTTGGAGTAAGAGTCAGAGACTGAGATAGAAATGGAGATGGAGACGGAAATTGGGATGGAGACCCGAGGCCGATGTGTCTATTAATATTCATATATCGGGGCAAAGTCTTTGCCAACAAATCAAATGCAGACGGCGTCTGGCAACACAAACAATGACGAGATGAAAATGAAGAGCAAAGCGGACAATATCCGAATATGCAATGCACTTAAAACTTACATAGTTTTGCTTGGATTGTTTTTTAGGGTATCTGATTGTAATTATAAATCTCAAGTATGGGTTTCGGGACTCAAGCATGTAGTATCTGAGTTGTTATTATGAAATATTTGTTTATTCCATGATTATATATGATTTCAGAATAATTATTAATGCAGAGAGATTTGATTATCATTTTTTAATTATATCTTGTCTTAAATTTAAAATTACATATTTTATTGTTTTATTTAAGGTTTCAGTGCAAACATAAACATAAAAACTTTATTTTGCATATAATATATATACATATATATTATATTATTATTATTATTTATACATTATGATGCCAACGAAAAACATATTTTAATTATCTAGAAAATTTATCTGTCATTTTACTGGCATTAGGATAATTTTAATTAATTTAATTAATAATTTTTTAAAGAGTTGCCTGCATATGAGGGCCACGTTTTATTGATCAAAGTAATGCCCCAATTAATAGCAGTAATAATAATATAGTAACGATTTTCCAATTTCAGGCATGACAAACTTTAACTGTCAGTCACTATGTCGTTTTGGCCGGGTCTTCAATCAAATTCATTGTTCACTGTTTATGTCCGGCAAAAGTTAGTGCCGTTAGTTTTGCATGAGAGTATCGGTGGCTCGGCTCAGTGTGACGGTTAGGGGATGGGGTGGGGGAGGAGGGTAGGGGGTAGGGGGTAGGTGAGGCTGAGCTTGAGTTGGTCAAGTCGTTACCAGTTTGTCTGCCATTACGTTGGAAAAATCTGTCAATTACAAGTAAGAAAAGCGCAAAAGCATGTCTGTCACACAGTCAGACTGACAGACTGACAGACGGACACTCGCAGACACCGGCCTAGCAATGCGAACAAACAAACCGAGAAACCAGCATACCGTCGATTGGGGCCAGTCGAGAGCCACTGCAAAAAAGGGGTTACTAAAAAAAAGTAAGCGGGTTGAAGTAGTCACGACTTGTGACAGTGGCGGAGTCATTCAGGTTGCTATTGCCAGGAATGAGTCTAGACGATGCTGCCAGTTTGCCACGGATAAATTAATTTGCAAGTAGCTAAAGGTACAACGAGAGAGAAAGAGATAGAGAGAGAGAGAAAGGAAGTCAGCTGGGGAGAGATGGAGAGGAAAGTAATCTTGTTCTGCTTGCGTTAATTTAATCCGCATGAAATGCTATCTTCTTTAATATTTTTTGTTGATATTCTATTCATAATTAATATGCATAGTATCGATAACTTTACCATGATATCAACTAGCTTTCGTCAATCAGACTAGTCACTGGGCAACTGCGGCGAAAATGCATGGAAAGCAAAAGCCGTCAGGGAAAACTAACGCCAGAATCATAGAAAACGTAAGGCTGAAAAAGACAGACGCACGACAGAATTTTTCACGATTTCATTTCTTTCTTTTCCATTTTTTGTTCTTTTTTTTTGTGTGGAGGACGTGGACTAGAAGTTGGCAGGCTCGGTTTATTTTGCAGCAAAGCCTGACAAACCTGTCACGTGATTGCTCAACTGAAGCCTTAACCGGCCAACAAGCGAGCGAGGGAGGAAGACAGATACAGAATGAGAGAGAGGGAGATGGAGTTAGTCCAGCTGTTAGGCCGACGTCAGCTAGTAATAATGACTGTCCCTGCTCCAAAATCCAGCCAACCACCCCCTCTTGGAGTAGCCAGTTGAGCGCGCTCTGTCGCCGCGTCGAGTGGAGCCGAGGCAGAAGAAACAGGAGCAGGAGCAGCTTGTCCTGGACAGTACCTATGTCATAGTCATAGCCATGGCGACGATATTTTTCTAGTGCCTGAAGCTTTTTAATTGAATTTTCCGCTATTTACGACATCGCAGCGACTATAAAAGAAGGGAATTACTAAACTAGCAAATGGGAGGAGTGGGAAAGTTATGGCAGTACCTGGTAGATGGCGAGGTAGAGGCAGGGGCAGGAGGAGGTGGTGTGGGATGGGGCAAAGCAAGAGTTGCCAGATACACGTAAAAGGGAAATTGTGTAAAATTATTCATTCAGAGAGCTCTCTTCACTGCCGCAGGCATCGTGTCCCTTTCCCTCTCTCCTTCTCTCCTTCTCTCTCTCTCTCTCTCTCGCTATTGTTGCTCCTGGATTTTGGAAGTAGACCCGTTTTCTACTTGCGATTACTTGTTGTCTTCTTTTGTGCCATGAAAATGGTGTGAAAAGCTTTGAAAACTCAGTGCCACTTGTTTTCAGCCTTTTCCTGTGATTTTCTTTTTTTTTTCTTTTGGTTTCTTTTGGGAAAAATTACGTAAATATTTTCTGCATAAATATGCCACTTGTTGTTGCTGCTGTGTAATTATAATGCCAAAAATTATCCCGACAAGTAAGTGAATTTCCATTGTCCGGCGATTTCCCTTTTACGTTTGCATCGTTCAAAGCAATTTGAATTATCTTGGGCATAGTCAGAGGAGCATATTGTTTTCCCGTCTGTTACAATTGACAAATTACTAAGCTGAGCAGCTACTAGTTGGTTACACTCAGAAAAACAACCGCGCGGAATTTTAGAAATTCTTCATACAATTTGGTGCAAAGGATGTGTTTCGAAAAACCAGGGTTTCTATTTTCTACATTCCAAGGCACATTGTTCACATGTGTAAAAAACAATTCTAGTTTTTTTGTTTTCCTTATATCTAAAATCTGTCATCAGCTTTCTTCAATCAATTAGTAGTTTAAGATTTAACGGAGCAGTAGAGAGACAAAATTACATTTTGCATTTCTACTTTTCCAAAATATGTTCTCTTCTTTATGAAAATCTTTATTTATTTCTTCAATAAATATTTTCAATTTACATTATTTATTCTATTTTTAATAATATAAAACTTTAAGTCCTTACAAGAAACAGTCCCTAGCTTATTTTCAATATCTGGTCCTTTATACCTGTCATTTGAGGACTTCATAATTAATAATGATTAGCTGCAAAATTTTCCTTGCTGTATTCGGGTCGATTCTACAATTGAGTTGTACTTCATAATGGTCAACAAAACAATCCATTAGTAAAATCAATCGAAGTTAACAATAATGATGATATATAATTCAAACTATAGGCTAGCCACAAAGTTTTCAAATCGATAAACTGAAAAGATAAATGCCAAAACAACAACCTAACGAAGATTTAAGTTGTATTTGTGTAGAAAGTCAAATTGGAATTTACAATTTAACCCAAATAGAGTGCAGCTTCTCGACCGCAACCGACAAGTTTCCCACTCAATGCAAAGCACGCTCCCAGATACTTTCCTTCTCAATACAAAAAAAGAAAAATAAGCAATGAAAATTATTATTGCTTTAGTCCTGTGCGAAAACCATTGCACTTCATAGAATCACATAGAATGCAAGGAACATTTTACAAATGCTCATTGTTTATCTTTTTCAATTTCACAACCATCCATTATGAAACCAACACACTCACCTCCAACTCAGATACTCACATGAAGAGGGACCACAGACACTTTATAATATTCAAATGCACTCGGATCAAATATATCTTATTTTGGACAATCCACACTGCACCTAGCACGAAGTAAATTTCTTACCTTTTGCCTGCACAAATTGTTTATTGCATATTCAAATCAATATTTTTGCAGCTATGGAAATCAATATTTATTCACAAGTTAATACACTTGAATATAGTCAAGTTGAAGTCTATTCGAATAACGCTCGGTGTAATTTATTTGATGTAACATTTCTCTAAATTGTCTAGGATTTTATAAGAAAAACATTGTACATTCAAACAATCCTTGAAACTATTTGTTTTTTTTTATAGTAAGTTATCAAGTGATATAGAATAGCATAGAATCATTCTTTTGATAATATTTTGTATTGTATTGTATTTTTTCGAGACTTTATTTTAGATATAAAATAAATAATAGTAGTTAGTAGTTACGCATTACCGTTCTTAATTAACTCATGCATTGTTCAAATAATAGTATTTTCAAAGACTTTTATTTATGTTCAGGAAATGACTACTCAAACAAGTTTCTACTTGGTAATAATTACCGTTAATATCATATTAAAATGTGCACAGGTTTCATACATAACTTATATCACTACTACTACTTCTTTAGTAAACGAAATATATTTTTATTCGTTATTAATTTGTAGAGCAAGAATATTGCTTAATTAGAGCTGATTAGCATTCCCCATAATATAAATGAAAATATAAAATCGATTTTCCATTGTATTAAGATAATTTGGCCAGTTTTCTGTATTTGTTTTATTTCTGTTTTTATTTTAAAGTTAATCCAGACAGGGTAAATTATTCGCAGCTTTTTATCGGAATCAACGTCATCGAAACTCTTAAAGCCAGTTTTTAGTTGCTTTAACATTAACTCATTAAATTCGTCAAATTGTTAATTTGGTTCAATAATAAATAAATATAAATAAATACAATAAATTGTTAACATATTTATAAAGCACAATTATTATTATTATTACTGTTGTAAGCAGCTGATTTGTTCAGGGACAGAAAATCTATATTATTAAAATACACTTTTATGAAAAACATAAGATGTGTATTAAAAGTAAATGTTAAAAATTAGGAAATAAAGTGTTAATAAATCTACTGAAAATGTTTAATAGATTTGTTTTTATTTTAAATAATAATAAATGTTTATCAGCTCATGAAGAACAAATACGAGTGCATTCAGCTCTCGTATATTCGAAAGGACCTTCAAGCTGAATAATATCTTGAATTATCTACGGAAATTATGCAGAGACTGAGGGACTTTTCTGCTCGGTTGCCTTCGATGCTGTTGTCGCCTCTCTTCCCACATTTGTTTGCAATTTTTGTAGGCGTTGGCATAGTTTGCTGCAGGAACTCTGTTTCTGGCCAACAGCCGACTGTACTCGTAGATACAAAAGTACACGTAATTGGGCTAATGGATATTTCGGTACTAACACAATTTTGCTAATAAAGTTCGCAAACACACGGAGAGGCACGGAACCAAAGCTCGAAGCAAACCAAAAGGACACGATAGGGATAGGCCCAGCTACAAGGACTTGGCACAAGGACCTGCCAACAGCCTCAGCAGCAGCAGCAACAGGAGCAGGAGCAGGAGAGAAGGAGAGAAGGAGAGAAGGAGCAGGTTGTCTGCACTTTTTGTATCGTTCTGCTGCAGTCTGCTGCTGGTGGAACACACAGTGCAGCTTCAACATTTGCCTATAAGTGCGTCTCTATGTTTTTGTTGACAACTCCTTACTGGCCGCACAAGCACAAGCACACACACATGCACACACACGTACACATATGTATATTATACAACCACACTGATAAAGGGGCACTCTGATTTATATTGCATTCTGTCGCTTTAGGCCATCCACTTGCATTATTCTACCCGCCACAGGCTATCCAAAAAGTTAATGCACTTAGTTTCCCTTAATTGTCGCCACTACTGTATTTAATTTGTAAATTACTGCGAATGTTAATTCATATATCCGATGTTGACTGTCGATTGAACAGACCGAATATTTACTTGTCCCTTTAGCAGGAAATTATTAAGGAATTACTGGTAATCTGGGTTAAATATAGACAGATTGACTACCCGTGGAATACACTTTCAAAGCAGAATTTAACATTTTTTCAAAAACAACACGATCTATCGACGGTATCTGGAGACTATATAAACCAGCGCAAATAAATATAGATTATTAAGCAGAGTAATTATTCCGATTTAAACAAGTTTGATGTATTTTAATTTGATGTACGAGTATATTTAATTTATTTTCAATTAATATTACAGATACATATATATTAATTTTTACATAACTTCTGCTGGATACATCTCAAATTATTTTTAATTTGCTATATACAATTGAAATAATACATTTCAAATAATTGTCAAGTAATTTAAGTATTCAATTGCATTATTTTAAATTCTTTTATTTTGTTAATTAAATTGAAGTTTTGAAGTATTCTACTCCATAAAAATTGTAAAACTCTTTTTCATTCTCTTCGAAAAGTTCGATTAAAACTGGACGTCGAGCTACGATTTTGAATTGAATTCGGAGAACACAAAACTGAATTGTTTGCCTACTTTTATTTCTAAACAGTTAACTAATTGCAGTTGGCCCTTATCCGATATCTGGACTGTTCAGCTTTTTATATGCCTGTCGGCCACAGATACCACAGATACATCAAAACACCGGCAAAAAACGATAGATTGACTTTAAAAAAATAGAGGAAAAAATAAAACTTTTTGCAGCTGGCAGTTTTAGCCATAATCATTCATGATTCCACGCTACCAACCTTTAAAAGTTGAACTATCTGTTTTTTTTAATATATCGCTTAAAATATCGACTCATTTCTATTTTATGTGATTGCAATTTATATATAATCACTATTATATAATAATCCTTTTAACGAAAACTTGCTGCGAAGTCAGTTATAAATTTAAGACAGATCTGTCAAGGAATTTGAGAAAATGGCATCTCTGTTGTGGAGAAGAGATGGTAAATGGAAGATGCTGGATGAGGACTCTACCAAAGTTTGGTTAGCAGCTGTCTTTTCGAGTGTGTTTGTGGGCGGGTGTGTGAGGGTGTGTGAGGGTGTGTGCACTCTATGCCAAAAATTTCAATGCAGCTCACACAGAGGCAGAGGAGTGTGTAGGAGAAAGAGAGAGAGAGAGAGAGAGAGAGAGAGATGGAGAGAGAGAGAGAGAGAGAGAGAGAGATGGAGAGAGAGAGAGAGAGAGAGAGCAGAGGTTGCATATCCTGCACTTGGCTTGACTTCATTCAACAAAAACAAAAACGCAGCCAAGCAGCTAAACTCTTCGTTCCTTTGCTGGGGTTGCCTTCGTTTTGCAGTAGTTAAACTCAATTATTATGCAAAGTCAACAATGTGTATTTGTGGCACCAAAAAGGTGCACAGCTTTGGTGCATGCCTACCCCATAGAAATTATGATGAGTTTTGTGGTCAAATGCATTTAAATATATTTTGATTTGAAGTTAAAGTGAAAATTTGAAACGTGCCCAGATACAGCAACGCATCCAGCTACTATTCGATGCGGTTATCCAAACCCTCCTCTCCCACCTTCCCCCTCCCACATTCCTTTCTACCCATTGTGCTTGTTGTGTGTGCCTCAAATTCACTTTAAGAGTCGGACGGGGGGTGGGGTTTGGTTCGACGTCACTGCAAATGACAAATAATTTTTCCAGTTTTATTGAAAATGTTTGACTTTAGTTGAGAAAAACTTGGCGCACTCCGTTTGCCTTGCATATTTGTGAATTTGTCGTTGTTGTTGTGTGTTTGTGTTTCGGGTATTATGATATTATTGTGGGGTTTGTGATGCTGAAACCGATTGAGAATGCGGCAAGTGGCAGGTGGAATCTTCTAAGCTTATCAGACATTCGAAAGAATACGATTCCATCAGGCTTTGAAATATTTTATGTTTTATTTAATTGTAAGTATTCGGTTTGGTTTTTTAAAGTGTCAGTTTCCATATATCCGAACTTGATGGTGATTTTAATAGTGTATAATAATTTTGTCGGAATAGAATTTGTTCTAACAATCTAACAGATCTGTCTACAGAATTATTTTCTATATTTCATGTACAAAGCTTGTATATAAAAATACTTTTTATGTATATTGTTTGTGTATATTTTCTTATTTGTCTATTTAATGTTTTAGTCAAATTTATCCAATATAACAGTCCAATAATTGTTATAGTTTTTAAAAATAAAATAATTAAAAAGTACAAAATGAGTTATAAAAACGTTCTTGTTTTAATGAAGATTCTGAATATTTGTAGTATGCAAATCTTACTTTTGGTTCTGCAGCAACTGGAAAAGAACCTCAATTTCCTTTCTTTGCTTGAGAGTATTTAATTTATTTATTTGTCTTTTGTGGTTGATAAACAATTTTGAAGGATTCAAAATTGATTATTTCTTTAGGTTTTGCATCATAGGAAACTATTTTAAATGAAATGTCAAATACACATTTATATATATTTTACAAATTTTCTGAGAGTATTTCTCAGTACGTTTTTTATGCGAACTGTTTTTTAGGAGTCAAGTTAGATTGTTGTTGTTGTTGTGGCGGCTGTTTTGTTAGCTGCTTTGCTGCTGTCGCACTTTTGCTAACAATAAGTTTTTAAGTAGTTTGACATTTGAACTTGCATCTACTTTTCGAGTGCAATAAAAATGCGCAGCTAGCCGGAAATAAAGATGCAACAAAACAAATAAGCAACGGCTCGTCTTCGTCTATGAAAGCCCCCACCCCCACCACTCACCCCCAACTTCCACCTCCGTCTCCCACCAAGAACCCACTTTTTCGCACTGTCACAGAAGTTCTGTGCAGGCTATGGAGGGGTGGGGTAGGATGGAGCCGGGAAGGGAGGGGTGTGAAAACTTTGTCAGCGAAAAATTGCGGCGCAGTTTATTGCAAAAGTTCATTACAGTGCAAATGTTGCAAGCTTGTCGTAGCTGGTTTGAAGGGGTGTGACGGTGGCGTGGGGTGGTTACTCTAGAGTTGCACCCTTAAGTCGTTTTTGTCTCTTGCCCCTTTTTGCTACACTTGTTTAATTATAAAGTGCGAAAAATGTTTGCATACTTTTCGGCAGACACTGATGAAGCGCAGGTGATGCGACATGCAACCCAATCCTGCAACACCTGCACTCCGAAAATGTCCATCTTGCCGTCAGCTACAATGAAGTTTAAAGTTTCCTGCTGTCTCTTTTTTTACTAGTATTATTATTATTATTATTTATTCACTCTATGCGCGGCAGAGGCAAAGTTCGCAGTTTGTCTGCCAACTCATTTGCATATTCTCATCAACGCAGCAGCCTGCATAACTAATATGAGTCTAGCAAGAGGAGTGGAGAGGGGAAAGGGGGTACTTCACTGATATTATAAATAGTCCACTGTGATTTTGCATAGTTGTCGGAGTCATAGGTATAGAGAAGGGGAAGGAGAAGGCAAAACTTTAGGCATTTAGCGCACACGTCAATCATACGACATGTGGTCCGATGGCTTTGACCCAACCAGCCTCTGGCCAACTTCTTGCTGCCCCTGCCCCTGCCCCTGCCACTGCTCCTCGACGTCAGCACAATTTATCATTAGCTCACCATATTTGCCTTGATAAATGAAGTGTTTGTTAGTATGCATATATAAAGAAATATATCTCCTTCTTTTTTTTTTGATTTTGTAGATTTGTTTTTTGGTTTTGTTTTATGGTCAAATTATGCAAATGGATACATTTTTCTTTCGGTTTTTCGACACAAAAAAATGTCACGTAAAATAATTTGCAAAAACACAGGAAAGGTGTCTTTATAGCTCTTGATTAATGATCAAGAAATTACTGGAAAAGTCAAAATCCACATTCAATTAAATAAATTTTAAAATAAATTAATTAGTTCTATTTTGTTTTTTTTTACTAAAAAAACACTTTAATAAAATTAATTGAAATTGACAAATTGGAAATTGGTGTATAAAATATTAAAATCACTTATATAAATTGAATGAAAAAATAAACTAAAATTTGTATCAATGGTATTAATAAAATATACATTTATTTATGTATTTATCTATGAATTATCTAACTTGTGTAATTATTTCTTGTATAAATTTCAGTGATTTCATATAATAATGGAAATAGTTAAGGCATAAAAGTAATAGTTTATCATAGCAGAAACATGAGAAAATAGTTAAGTATTTAAATTTGCAATATAAATGATGTTGCGATTTTTGGTATATTTTACTCATTTTTTCACTATAGATTAAATTATCTTAAAAATTGATAGTTTTTAAGTTGAAGAAAGGTAAACTAATGATTCAATGCTTAACAATGGCATTAAACTGGCTTATGTTTATTTCCTTAGAAACCTTTGACGATACTTAAATAACTTCTAATTCATCTAATTGTATCTTCAATTAAAAAGTGTTTAAAATGGTTACAATAGGAAAAACAAGAGATATTGTTTATTATTTAAAAATGCATTTAGCTGAATTGATAAGATACATTTCTGCTAAGCAAAATAAGTTGCTTGCATATTAAATGACAGTTTAAAGACACTTATAACGGGAGCACTTGATGATATTTATTTGAATTTATTATTTGACATATTTTTACAATTTTGCTTAGTATTCACTTATTATTTATATTCAGAATGACTTTCTGGTAATTAAAAGGTTAAATGGATGGAAGTTGTTGGACCATCAGTCAACTAATTAATTATTACGATTCCGACATCAAATATTACTCAGAACTTTATTTCAATCATTTCGCAGAACCCAAAAAAGGGTTTTCTTTGTAATAAGCTGTGGACATCTTTATTGAGTTTTTAAATAAGTTCTCATTAAGAGATTTGTGTATTTGACTTTAGACTTCAGTTTCAATTGGACGACTCACGTTTAACAAAGTCATAACTTTTATGGCCCAATTTGTATTGCAGGTCGCGAAAAACTTTACAAAAGTAAGTAATTATGTGACCCGAAAAAGTTTTCAATCCGTGGCTCGAAGAACTGGCAACTGTTTGCATTAACTGGCCTCAACTTTTGATCAAGTATTTAAAGGCTAATTAAATTTCTCAAAACCAATTCAGCTCAATGGCAATAAGTCAAGCATACTAAATGAATTACTTTCGGCGAATTCAATAAATTTCTCCTTATGCCTTATACCCATTACTTAAATATTTCGGTAGGGTTTTCAACTGGCAACCGATGACAACAAGGTATATGAATTCTTGATCAGAGCCACAATTGGGATCACGCAAATATCGAATAAAGTCGATTTGTAGACGGCTTTAAAAGCGATAGGCAGTCAGTCGATTTATAATAACATATAATAATAATAATAAATAACCGATACTTCCTTTTTTCACCTTTATCGTTATCCATATATTGTGCATATATCCATCAAAATATTTTTGTTATTGAATATAGTCTTGGAAATATTTAATTATTAAAATATATGTTGAAAATAATTGCACACAAAATCAAACACATAAAAAATTGACTTAATATTGAAAATAATAATTTTTCTGTGATTTATGTTAATTTATTTTAATATTTTTTTTAAAAATTATGTACTCTTTTTGTTCACACAAAAAAATAAATAATCTATATTTCAATTAATTGTTTAGCTTTTAAAACAATGCAATTATTTTTTATATATACCGATATACTTAATATATGCAATAATGAAATACAACTGCAAAGTAAGCAGCTCTGACTTACTAACTTAGAAACATCTTTATTTAAGATTAAAAACAAATCCTGTATTCTCACAGGATATCTTTAAGTTTGGCACTCTTATGTTTAGACATATATTTATTTATTTTTTTTTTCTTGTGTTGTTCTTTAATTTTTTACGCCACTCGCTCAATTGGTCGCCAGGTAAAAGAAGAGCCTCCGGCGCTCTGATTAGGAGTTGGAAGGGGGGGTTGGAAGGGGCTGGGAGGCAATCAAAAATTCTTGAGCCAAGAATCACTGTGGCCCGTCAATAAGTATAACAATGAAGTGCGAGGCACTTCGGGCCAAATACTCGACAGTGAGCTAAATGCAAAACATTGGTCTAAGTATTGCTGCAGGCACCCACTTGTAGATGGGTGTGAGTGTGGTTACGGGTGAGTGTCTGTGTGTGTCTGAGTGTCGGTCTGGGGGTTGTCGACGATCCACCCAATACCACTATCTTAAGCCCAGGCCCAAGGATTCACAAGATGTTTATATTTGCATACATTTAACCTGAGGCCAGGCTCAGACTCTCTGTTTTTGTTGCTCCTGTTGTTGGCTGCCGGCTTTGTTTTAACAAGTTGTTCTCTTATGTACATTATACACTTAGTTATACTTTTCTGCTTTTGCTACTTTATATTCCTCTTGGATATTTGTACATTTTGTGTTAATTAAAATTGCACAAGCAGGCGCTGCTCAGCCTTCGAGAAGGCTTTACTGAAAGGGGGAAAAGGGGAATTCAGTATTTTATGCTCAATAAATTTATATCAATCGTGGATATTAAAACCAATAATTTAAGTTAACTGTTCGTATTTATGTCTATATTTGCATGGAATACAACTATCATTTGACTTAGCCAAAATACTCTTTGGAAAGGAATCCGGGTCAACGCTTCCTAATAAAATGTGTTTTAATCTTTTAAGCATGCAAATGTTATAGATGAAATGTTTCCAAGTTAAACTCAACATAATAATAAGATTTGTGTAATTCATTTTATGAAATTTAGTAAAAATAAAATATTAAATTATAAAAATCTATATCAATAAAATAAAGAATGTAAAACTAATTCAATTATATATGTATAATATATAATTCAATTATATAATATAAATAATTGCTGTTGAAGATGAATAAAAACACTTTTAAGAATACAACTTTATTAGTCATTGGCAATGTACAGTTAATTTAAAAAATTAACTAATTTTGTTTTATATATCAATATGTTCTTGTAGAGAGAGCTATGCAATAAACTAAAATCGAGTCTGGATATAATTTTGAAGTTATCTTTTAATTGACTTTCAATTGTATTTTATAAGTGTTTATTATATATTATATTATTAGTAATAATAATTATAATTATAATATGAGGAAGCAGAATGAACTTACAACTCACATTTTGTCAAACTTTATTATTTTATAGTTACCAAGTGCGTAGAGAAGAAATTGGAATTCACTTCTCGTTGTTTAATTTGAATTGCATTTTTGATTTATGGGATAAAAATAAACTTTGGTCCTTTTGTAAAAAAAAAAACAGTTTTACCTGCCTTATTTACATATATTTTATAGAACTCTACTCTCCAGTTGATTTTAATCCGTTGCATAACTGACAAACACTTCACAAATACACACACACAACACACAACACACACACACAAACCAGAGAACATTTATCATTGCCTCGACAGTAAATCAAAAGTTGGTGTGTGAGTCGCATTTTCTCATTTTCACTTTCGCATTTTCCATTCCATTTTACATTTGAAAACTCGCTTTGTTTTAACGGTTTGCATCCTGTCACTGTGCGGCAAAGGAAAATGTTTACACAATCAATTGAATTTTATTGTGAAATATATTTTAT
The DNA here is from genome assembly GCA_035042185.1 of Drosophila kambysellisi. NCBI lineage: Eukaryota > Metazoa > Arthropoda > Insecta > Diptera > Drosophilidae > Drosophila > Drosophila kambysellisi. The sequence goes on from JAWNLS010000939.1 coordinate 1,828,698, forward strand.
GAATTATTAATGACTTCTCTCCCTCTCTCTATCTCTCTCTCCCCTCTCTATCTTAATGTCTACATACAACATTTATCGGCATCAATTTATAAGAATTGGCAGCATTTGACTTGTCAACAATGTCTCGATAAGAAAATAATCCAGAGAGAGGCAGTTGCATAGAGTGAGAACGAGAGAGTAAGAGAGATAGCAAATTATGCACATAATTAATAAAAAGTTATGATTTAATTGACGTCCATTACGCTATTAATTGAATATATGAAATTAATTTATCGAACACAAATATCTTTTTGAAGAAAATTAACAATATATATTCGAACCCATTTAAAATGTTTAAGAAGGGTATAGTATAGGTTAGAAGCATCTCCGACTTCTTTAATTTATTTTGTATATTGAAATTAAAATAAAAAACCTTTATTAATATAAAAATTTAAAATGAATTTTAAAATTAAAATTAAAATAAACTGAAACAAAACAAATATACTAAATCGCCTAGAGCATCCCTAATTGGAGCACAATTTGCCAATTGGCTCTGTTCGAAATCGTGAATATTTTTATAGCCCCGAAGACTGCCGATTATTCACTTTGGTAACTACACTCGAATAATAATGCATATCGTGTGATTTGTAGTACGGATTATGAAAACAACAGCTGCTCGTTAAATCTAACGATTTGCTCGTGTTTCTCAGTGATTGCTTGGGTTGCTTAGAATTGGCAAGGCAAGAAGAAGAATTTCTTAATTTGGCTATAAATGCAACTGATTGTCGGCCAGGTCGACTCACTAAACGTTCGACTCTCCACAGTTACAGTTAGCATATAGTATTCTCGATCTGCTGCATAATGCTTCCTGCTGAACTGCAAAGTTGGGCAACTGCTGCCAATCAGCTGATGGCGAATCACTTGAGATCTTTGCTGCTCTTCCTCTGCGACGATGTGCGACTGATGCACCTGCTCTGGAAATGGCTCCTGCACAGATATGGAAACGAATCTGATGAATAGCAGCAAGTTGATTCAATATCGAAAACGAGAATAAAGTGAAAGTTGTGCAAATTTGTAATTTACGACTAAAATCTTATTTGATTGCGAGAAATGTTTTAGTAACAAGAAATGCTGAAATTAAAGTAAATACAAAATATTAGAGTAAAAGTGGGATTTTTTTAATATCCAGTTCCAGAATATAATATAATTAAGATATGTAGAAGTTACTAGAAATATTTTAGAATTAAGAATGCTGAACTTAAATTATATATAAAATATATTAAATAAAGATTACCTAATTAAATAATATGTAAAATATTAAAAAAAAATATTAATAAGTAAAGTTTTTTTCCAAAATTATTTGCAATTTCCTTCAATATAAATGAATAAAGGATTACATTGTGAACTATATAATATGTAACTTTAAGTGTGTAATTGCTAGTTCTATATTAGAATTAAGCTCAATTGTGATGTTTTTCTCATCTCAATTTCAAGTAAGAAATGAATGTCAAATAAATGCAACTGCGCTCATTGCTATAATATTTGAGTGCTTTTTGAGCATTAGTCATTACTCAGAAACTCTTTTAATGCTCTGTCACAAATTATGCATTTTGTTTCCGTAGCTGCAAAAAGTTTAAGGGAGTAGTTGCAAATTTAACAGACAACTAAGAGAGAGACAGGTAGAGAGTACGCTCAAGTTGCCGGGTGGCTCACTCATCTGTACTGCTCGACATTTGCAACACTCAAGAGTAATTTAACTGATCGACTCACAGATTACTCTTGTTCTCAAAAACACTCAAGAGTAGTGAAACAAAACACTCAACTTTCGTTTAAGTCGCAGCGCTAGTTCAAATTCACCACTTAAGAGAGGAAGAGACTTGCACTTGCTGTACTCCCTGCTGCTCTTCAAAGCTCACTCAATTTAGAGGAAGCTTTTACGGAATCAGTCGGCCAAAAGCCGAAGTCGAAAACGAATGCAGACTCAAGGCGCGCTTCGTGAAAGGTGCAATTTTTATTTTTGGCACATTTTAGTACACAATGACACCACAAATGGTAAAGGTGTGTGTGCCTCTGTGTGTGTGTGAGTTTGTTTGAAATTTTATTTATTTATTGAGTGTCGTTTTTTCCTCTTCTATTTTTAGTTTGTTATTTGTTATTGCTTGTTGCAAAGCTTGGCGATGCATTTTTTTGCTTTCTCTTCTCTCTTCTCTCTCGTTTCTTGTTTTGTTGGTTGCCCAAAACGAAGTTTTGGTTTACATTTTTTGCTTGTTGGCTTTTTAGATTTTTTAGTTTTGTTTTTCATGCGCTTGCATTTGATAGATTGAATTTAACAGAAATTGAAAAATAAGATTCTCTTCCAGCTAAAACAATTTCCATGTGTGTGTATGTGTGTGTGTGTGTGTGCGTGTCTGTGTGTGTGTCTTGTGTGTGCTTGTGTGTTTGTGTGTAGAGGGAACCTTTTGTGGGGCTTTATGACGCTCAGCACGCAGCCTATTCAGACATGTTAATTTCGACTTAATGCTGTTTAAGTAAAGCCCCAATATTTGCGCCTAATACGCATACATGTGTAATGAATGTAGGCGCTTAAGCACACACACACACAGACTAAGGCGGAAAGAGATAGAGGCAGAGAGAGAGAGAGAGAGAGGGAGAGAGACATGGCAATATGAGTGACTTACATGTGTAAGTCGGTAACACGACGAAAACAGATGCTATCTTTGCATATATTTAGAAACACACACAACCACACATGCAATGGCCAATGGAAATGGGAATTGTGAATGGGAATAGGAACTGGCAAGGCGTCAGTCACGTGCACTGTGTGTGTAAGAGAGAGACGTGGACTGAGAGGGAGGGAGAGAGGAAGTAAAGCGATAAACAAACATTGTCCATCAAAAACACACCTACACATAAGTACATACACACACATACATACATTGGTGCATTAGTATTGAGCAGGACACATTTGTCGATTTGCAAGTTTAACCGAGGCGAACAGTCAATTCCCGATTCCACTCAAAGTTCCCCAGTTAAAAATCTGATCCGAATTGACACCTTCGGTGCCCTCAAGATGATCTTTAAATTCAAATTAATTATAAAACGTTGTTGCACTTTGCAATATTAATTTTATAGTAGTTGCAGAAGGATGCAGTTAATTTCAAAGATTAAAGCCACCCGTTGCTGATATAAATTTCGCAATCTTGGCGGGTCCTGTGTTTGCTAACATAGATAGACTAGGTAGGATGTGGCTTCCCGAAGTGGCAAGTCGCTTCCTGGCAAGTGCAGGACCGAAACAGAAGAAGTTTTCCGGAGATTCTACTTCTTCCACTTCCACGCAGCTTCTGCAGAAGTCATTATAAGGCACCTAGAGACTATTGGCATGAATTCCAACTAGTCAGTGTCCTGTTATAGCAAGGATTACTGCAGAGCAGCTTGTGCGACTGAGACTACACAGCTCTCTGCTGTGTTTCGTATTGATGCTGTGCAACCGCAGGTTGCGTTTCGCCATTTATCGCCTGACCTGCGTCTACTTTCGTCCTTTAACTTATTTGAGCTCACAGGTAGTCAAAAGAATGAATACCTTCCCTATCCGTGAAAAGGTGTAGTAGAATGCCTTTCCTAGCTGACTCATCGGACAGACAACCGTACTAAGCTAATATATTCATAAGATAAGCCTCAAAATATAATATTTTGATTTTAATATAAGTGCAAGTCTCTTGCTAAAAAAAAAATATATGGTTGAATAAATATTAAAAATACAAATTTAGAAAAAACATATATATATAATAGTTTCTGTACAAATTTAAATAAAGTAGATTAAATGGAAATATATTATTCAATAGGTATTTACGAATTGTACCTTCTGGAAAGAATGCTAAACTTCCAATGACAAATCCAAATTCTGAGGTTTCGATGATTGGGAAATATAAAAGTAGAAAATTCTCGGATGGTACAGTGTCCATATCTCTGATATAGCAACAGCTTTCCAAGGATACATCTACGATAATAAATGTATAATATAAAATAATTAATAACTTAAAAGAAGAATATATATATTTGAAATTATATTTATGTGGGTTTTATAGTTTTATAATTTTTGTAATAATCTGATAGGTGTAACCGTTTTTCCTTAATTTAATATTAGAAAAGTTTTTAACAAGATGGGCTTCTTATGCAATTACTAAAAATCAGAGATATCAATTAAAACTGATGACCCAAAATGCAGTTAAAGAAAGCAAAATACTAAAATTGCAACATTATTTTCTACATTTAACTTGGGCATCCATGAAAATGACTAAATGCTTTAAATTGGGAATTTTTTGATTGAAATCGTTAAAGAAATTAAAAAAATTATAATAAAATAATTATAATAAATTATGAATTGTCCATTGCTCGTTGATTGAATATTGAAAGCTATCAAAATAAGCTGTTAATATAATTAAAATATTTTAAATACATATGGTTTCGTTTGAATTTAAAATGCATTTATTATTATTATTTTTTTTATTATTATTTTGTTGGTTCAACGATACTTATTTGTGATATTGTTGAGTGGTTCAAGTGGCATTCGGTACGCTAGCAAACAACCACATTCGAATATATATATATATATATATATATATATATATATATATGTATTTAAATATGTATGTATTACAACCAACTTACGAGTGACTCTGCACTAAATATTCAATTAGATTTCAGTGTTTAAGCTTTTCAGGCTGACTTTGTGCAAACACTATCGAGCACTTAAAAACATACAGTTGCGAGACGGAGAATAGCACCACTTTCACAAGAAATGTTTTCCAATGTATGTTTTTTAAATCTGTTAGTTTTACTAAGCTATGAATGCTGTCTTAGCACTGGAAGACGACTTTTAAGAAAAACTGAAAAGCTCAATTTATTTAATTTGATTAAAATGAAAATGATGTCGTAATGGTGGTATTATTTTTTTCGCAACTGTATGTACTTCTATGTTTGTTGTGTGTGTGTGTGTCCGTGCATAATTTGTATGTAGATCTATGCTGTGTTTTGTCCGCCTCCGCTTCATTAAAAATACTGTCAATACCTATTAAAATCAAAAATCAAATCAATTTTGTGCTATAATTACAAAAATGTCTGCCGCCGGTCGTAAAGTGCTCCAACCAAATACACACATGAATATTAACACACATGCACACACCGCACACACACACACACACACACACACACACATAAATAAAGATAGAGTGCACAAACAAATGTCAATTAAAAAAGTAAAAATTGCTGGAAAATGGTGCACGACCTGACTAAAACAAAAGGACAGCCGAAGGATGGTTCGGTGATGTATGTATGTGTGTGTGTGTGTGGGAGGGGGAGGGGGTGAATGTAACCCAGGCCAAGTCACATTGGCAGAGTAGCAGCAGCAGCAGCAACAACAGCAGTCAGTCAGTTTAGGCCAGTTTTGGTCAGTCGCTTGTGGCCATTTGTTCTGTGCGCCAAACAACTTTGGTCCATTTTGCAGGTTCTTCGATTGCAGTCGACGTTGTTGTTATTATTGTTGTTATTGTTGTTATCAAAATTTTTGGCAATGGCAAATGGCACACATTGCTTTGTTTTTGTATAGTTTGGCTTAAGTTTTCAGGCGGATTTTTGGACCTGCTAATATTGTCCAGGGGCTGAAATGGGACGAAATTTGACGATGGACAGCTTCTTCTTTATTCAGTTAGTAAAATTGATGATAATCTGACAGCTATGTTTTTACTATCATTTTCTTAAGCTTCAGAAAAATTTATAGATTTTCTATAAAAAAAAGTATGATAAATATAAAATTGAATGCCATTTTTTGCTATTTTATTATTTTCAACGTCTTTCAATTTTATTTAATAATATTCAATATATAACGCTTTACTTTCATTTTATCAACAAAATTGGAAAATTTGAATTGAAGACCCTTGTTAATTATTTAAACAATATTCATCTTTTAGGTTATATCCGAAAATATACGCTAAGAAAAGGACACATATAAATTAATTAGAATTAGTTATTTATTGAAAAATTTATATATAATATTTATATATTTTATTTTTAATAATTAAATTAAAATTGAAAATATTTATCTTTAAATGAAAATAGGGAGAAAGTAGTTTTTTCTGGATGGATATAATTGCAAAATTGGTCCAAAAATTCTTACATGGATTGGGGATACTAATAAGATAATTTATTATTTACATTCTAAAGTCTTTCTAAACGATATTTTGATGTAGGATTAGGAAAACTTATCGATTTGGCAGTGAGTATTAGTTTTACGTATAGTCTTTAATTACTATTTTAATACCATCTATGCTCCCGTCTGCCCTCGCACTTTCATACATTTTGTTATTATTTGATCAATTTATTGTTAAATTTCACTCTTCTGCGACGAACTTTATTTTACTGCTTTGTCCTCCCTATCTCTATTACAGATTCTCCCTTACTCCCGTGTTCATTGCTAACCAGACTGTGTATCGTTTTCTTATTATTTTTTATAGAAAATAAATTCAATATTGTTTTGCTTTGTTATTACGTTTCTCTTTTCTTCTTCTTCTCAGCTTAACTTTTACTTACTTTTCTCCAATATATTTGTCTCGCTCTCGTTGCTTACTCTTTCTTGGTTTTTATTAGTTATACACATTCTCATTTATTGCTATTTTTATTCATCCATGTTCTCTCCAAATTCGTTTTAATTTTTCACCAAACTTATTATATATTATTTATTTACAACGTGAGTCTGCACTTCAACTGTTCTTCTTCTTCTTCAATGTGGTATCCTTTCCTCTCTACTAAACTAAATTTCTTATCTCTCTTATATTTCTTTCCTCTCTTTTCTCACTTTGTCACTCTCAGCGTGTTTTGTGTGCGACATCATCCGACAATTTCCAAGAGCTCATCAACTTGACAACAGCAGCACTCAAGACTTCATTTAGCAGCAGGCTTCACTGTACTTGTCGCTGACTACATTTTTTGCTTTTTTTGGTTCGTTGGGAGGGGGTGGGTGGATGGTCAACGGCTTGGATAGACACATGGGTGGAGGGGGAGGGCTAACTTTCTTGCCTGCTTCCGAGACATTGCATAAAAAGTGGCTGCATAATAAATGTCTGGAGAAGAGAAAAGAGAGAGAGAAAAACATAAAAAAAGAAGAGAATGAGAAGGAGAATTGAGCGGACAGCTCGACAAGTGCTTGGACTTTGTACTTGGCTGCCAGCTGAATTCAACAAGCAACAATTACCAAAATGGCATGAAACCAAATGGAAATGGAGAAACGGCAGAGAGAGCGAGACGGAACAACTGTGATTGAGCTCTGTTACTAACCAAATTTACAGTTTCAGACGTTGACAGTGTGGGTGGAGGTGGTTGTGAGAGAGGCGCAGGCAGCGATAAGTGCAATGCGCGATAATCGAAATCGAAGCAATATAAACAAAAGCTCCAAAGACGTAGGCGAACACTGACTGAGGAAGCAAAGTCGTTCACTAAAGAGAAACAGAGAGACAGAGAGAAAAAAAGAGATGCAAAATATAGGGACAAATGCACCGTAATATTAAATTTTAAAGTAAATGCGCATCCATCTTGTTTATTCCCACTCTCTTGCTTAAAATGTGTGAAGCGTAGATAAGCAATTTGTATTTGACGGTATCAAAATCGAAGTTACTCTTTAAAGTCGCATTCGAAATAAATCGAAAATAAATGCAATTGAGAAGACGCCACGGCGGAGATTGTTTTACCACCATTGCGAAAGAAGACCTATCCCAACACATTCAGCTCAGCAGAAACTAGAAAATAAATGTGGAATCACAGAGGAACACAAACAAATGACGGTCAGTAAACAACGAAGCTGGATGAATTATTTGTGTGCGTGAGGCGAAAAGTCAGACAGCCTCAAATCAAATGAAACGCATAAGAATCGATTCGATTAGTGAAATGAAATTTACGCCAAAATAAATTTGCACAACTTACGGACTTGGCGCGCCTAAGTGTATCCCATATATATATAGCTATGCCCTAACAAAGGGTATTCGGAATACCTAGAGGCATATATACACTTCTATTAGCAAATCAGTAAAGCAACATTTTGATAGTTCTTCAAATAAGTTAAGGACCATAGCATAATAAGGAAGGATTTCGAATAAATTTATAAATACGATATTTTTTTGCCAGCTCCAGGTATATTTGAGATTCGTCTTCAAGTGGATCAGCGTCCGTTCAATCAGTGCTCCAATTTCATTCGTCTTCGTATTCGTCTTAAGGGAGAGATTATCCGCCCTTTTCAACTCAGTTGTGGAATTTTATGTTTCCTAAATGTGAGCACGTCGGATAATTTATATTCAACTTTCAAGCAATATTTAACAATATACGAATACAATAAAATATTTATTGTATATTAAATCATGAACTACGTTTATCTAAGTATTCACCAAAACCATGTTAAAGATAAGCATATTTAATATCTGGAGTTTTTTTTAACGCTTTTAAAAATTATTTATAAAAATCATCAATCAAGTATTACAAAATAAATAGAATATGAATAATAATAGTCAATAATTGGCAAGTATCATATGTAGCAATTGTACATTAATAATGTCTATAATAATTATACAGAAAACACTCTTCAGTAGCCATTAAATATATTTATATAAATGCATTTTCGTAAGGGCATTCAAATTTCGACTACTCATTATGAATATTTGTTGATATTTTTTGTTGTGTGCTTATTTTGTATTTTGCGAGAGTCTCCGCCGCTTGTCATGTTGTTGTCCTCGTTGTTGTCTTCGTCCTTGTCTTCCAAGTCCTCCTCCTCCTCCGTGTCCTCGTCCTCGTCCTGGTCGTCGTCATCGTCATTGTCTCTAAACTTTTGTACGTTCATTAATCTTGTAGAGCGTTTTAACAGTTGCCTTATTCCTGGTGTCCTTGTATAAATGTGTGATTATCTGTGTGTGTGTGTGTGTGTATGTATGTAGCTGTCTCGTAACTCCCCATATACACATATATCTGTGTGTATTTATGTATGTGTGTGTGTGTGTGTGTGTGTGACAGTTTTCTTTGCTGTTGCTTTAAGTGCGCCGCTTTTCGACGTTGTCTCCGCTGTCAGGACACTTGTGCGACAGTTGTTGCATGATAAGGTTTAATCTATTTAATTGTAATTGATATTTTTGCCAGATACGAAAGCGCTGCCTTTTTTACCCATTTATAAACCAAATGAGGCGCCTAAAACAACAACACCAACAGCAAACAAGCAACAACTTGTTGGCAACACTTGAGCAGCACCCAACAACAGGCAAATCATAATTTATTAAGTGCTCAGCAGCAGAGCCGTAAAAAAAGAGGAACAAAAATAACAGCTATATGCTTAATGCCGAATATTGAATACACTTTCAGAAAACAGATTATATGTAAATGGCAATATGAGTGCACTGAATAACATAAGTTAAAAAAAATATAATAATTTTTTTTGTTGCACAGAATAATATTTATCTGATATAATTCTTAACTTAAAAAGTAGAACAAAAAATTAGAAAACACTTAGAATCAAAGTGTTTTGCATAATAATAAAATTTGTCATAAATGCACAAAGATTACATCTTTTGCTTGTCATAATCTAAGAACTTCATTATTATTTGGCTTATCATTTCATGTTGATCAGGAATTTATATACTTTACATAGTGATATAATAAATGACACAACGGTAGCACCTTTGATTAGGGTTCAAAAAGTCATTTTACTTAGCGATGTGGTCTTAAAGTCAACGCTAAGTGCTGTGAAAATTACGCAATTTTCATCTTGTTGTAAAAAAAGAAGAAAAGAAAAATGAAGGGGAAATGACTTTATGCCTTATAGCACACAAAGCTTAGTCCAACTACTAACTTTTCTTAAATTTTATACACATCTGTTCACCTTATTGATTTCGATAAATTTTCTTCTTCTCGAGTCGAGTTATCCTACAATCGGTATGAGGCACTGATGAGATATGGAAAATATGAATTTGCTTTTCTATTTTTTTTTATAGTCAGAAATTTTTTAATCAGCTCAGAAAATCTCAGTCTATTTTAGAAAATCTACCTGAAACATAAAAACTAAATGTTCTTGTTTTTCTACATCCTAAAAATGATGTCTATTTTTAAAAAATAAAATTCATAAATGTGAAATTAACTCTGAAAAATTAAACGCTTCTCAAAATGAAAATCGCTTATATGTAATGTAATGAAATGTGATCTAATGTAACGTAAGTTTTTAGAAAAAATTAAAAATTTAAAAAGCCTTTTTTCAGTTTCCAAATGTGTTTTCTATTATTTAGAAATTCATAATATAGAAAATCGACGCAAAATGAAAGTCGCCGGAAAACACGATACATGTTCTGCTTTATAGAAATATAATCGATCTTTTTGAAAACTAGATCCTATAAATGGAGATGTTTTCTCTGTTACTTAGAAATGTTTTCTATTAATTAGAAATAGAGTGTACTGTGCTATATCATAAGGTCATATATATGTAATCAGGTTATACGAATAAGGTTTTTATGTTTATTAGGCAACATTATTTTAGAGATACCTTCTTGAAATTTCACTTGTTGCTTAACATTGTTTAAAATGCAAAATTCAGCAAATATAAAAATGGAAATCCAGTTTCTCAAACGAAATACCCGAGTTGGGTTTCCCCTACTAACTATTCCGCTTAGCTGGTTTTTCTGAAAGTGAAGTGCAAGAAAAGCGTGTGATAGATATGTAATTCACCGTCTCTCCGCAGATGCCGAAGAGGCACTCAGTTTGAACGTAAGAGGCTCAAAGGGAGAGATTTGCCCCATGCAACGTAATGCTACACGCTCCTTTGTGTAAGTGTAGATGACGAAGGGACGACAGGGAAATACGTGAAGGCGTCGACGACAACGTCGACGTCGTCATTGGCTTTGGCGTCGGCGTCGGCGCCAGCGTCGGCGTCGGCGCCAGCGTTAGCGTCACACACATGGGACACATCAAATGCAGTCGAGATAAGAGAGTGCAAAGTTGTTGATGTGTAAACGGTTTCGGATTTAAAATAAGTAGGCGTGAGTGAACAGGACACGACGCGACACAAAGGCGATAGGCGGTAGGCGGTAGGCGGTGGGTAGCCGTAGCCGTAAAAAAGCCAAAATACAACAGGAAGCCTAAAACAAATTGTAGCGGAAACTCAGCAAACACAATAAATGTTTAATAAGCCAAAACGAGCAGAGAGAAAAGCGAAAGCGATACTGATGCTGATGCTGATGTGGATGTTGATGCTCATGTTGGTGCTGATGCGGGTGCGAGTGCTGATGGAGCTGAGTTGAGCCGTCTGGCCTGGGAACTTTGGGCTATTCCAACCAGAACCAGGGTTACGCGTCGGGGTCTGGGTCTGGTTCAATGTCTGGCGATGGAATGTGGGGAAGAGGGTAATGGCAGGGGTAAGGTAAGGGTGTTCCCTTGTAGCAGAAGTTCGAGCGGAAGCTGCTCGACTAGCAAAAATAAAGCCAGTTGGTAAATTTAACTTATCTGACAGATATTTGGGTTAAATAACAGAAATATTAATGCAGAAATGTGAACATGTCACGCAAATTTAATTCAATTTGTACAAAAATATTCCTGAAGTGCAAAATGAAGTATTGATGACTTGTTAATTATAATAATTTGATGAACTCAATATTGAATCATTTTATTATTCAAATTAAATGGCATTTATTTATTAAAAAATTTAAATATAATAAAGATTATCAGACATCTTCAGTGCTTCATAAATTTGGAATAAATAATTTAAGAATTGATAAATATGAATATAAGAAAAAATATGCAAGAAGTTGTGAGAGATAGAGACAAAGGGACAGATTGTGAGAGTGTTTTAACTCAATAGAGATAGAATGAAATAGAGAATTACTTTAACAGCACGTTACCTAACTAAAAGTTACGTAAATCGTTACATACATATAAATATATTAAAAAGTTTGGAAAGTGATGATTTTCAAAGCCATTCCATATTGAATATTTGAATTCTCCCGTTGCAACGAATTTAACTAATCATGTTATGTTACTGATTGTTTTTGGTTAAGCGATGTACAATTTTTCCTTACATAAGAAATAGGTCCAATTACCAGGCGCATTATTCAAGATCGCTGCAAATACCCAAATATGCAAATGAATAGCCCAATTTGTGCGAAAAGAGAAAAATATATGAGTGCCTATACATTTTTTATAAATCTAAGCAAAACAGCAAAAAAAACACCACAAACGATTTGAGAATTCTTTCTGGTTGCCCCGCTAAACGATTTCAGTTTAGTCAAAGTGTTGTGAGGATAGGGTGAGGGGTGTAAATCTGTCAAGGGGAAAACGGCGCTACAATTTCTGACAGCGCATTTAAAAACGGCACAGAAAAGCGCCTGAAAGTGTGCTACACAAAAAATCACTTAGAAGACGAAATTTTCAACATATGCAAAAGCAAATGCAAAAGCAAATGCAAAAGCAAAGGCAAAAGCAAACGCAAAAGCAAAGGCAAAAGCAAAGGCAAAGGCAAAGGCAAAGGCAAAAGCAAAAGCAAAAGCTGCTGATAAGGTGAGTGTGTGTGTAAGAAGAAGCACAAGAACAGCAACAAAATGTTACGGAAACTTTCAGTTATGAAAAACGTACAACAAATGTACAGTCTCGTAAAACTTTGCTTATGGCAGTCTGCCCCTCCCCCCTCTGCATGTGTATCATGCACACATACACATGCATTTGTGTATCATATTTTGTGCGTGTTGGAGTTTAGAAGAACCAGCGCATAATGTTAAAAGCTAGCTAAGATTACAAGAGTTATAACTTGGGCTTAAGCTCGAGCATAATCCGTAATTAAATACGTAATACCTTAAGACTTGACTAAGACTTGAATAATATCCGCTTTTATATCTGAGTTGATTTAAGAAGAAGAAATCGATACGTAAAGCAAAGATATCGACCACCCCTTTGAAATCACACTTATTTGATATTTTCAACTTTTATTTTTTATAAATAACAAAATATCAATTTTAGTGGTTAATATTAAATCTTGCATTTTACTTTTTTTAATTAATTTTAATTTTTTAAATGTGTTTTTTTTTAATATTTAAAATCTTCGTGGTTTATATAGTTAATATTAAAAAAAAGTTGTCAGAGTTTTAACCAGTCGGGAATCTCCGGTGTCCAAATTTCAAGCATTGAGCTTATCACAATGATAAAGATATTAAGTAATATGTTTGTTTGATCAGCTTAAAAGCCTAACTCGTACTAATAAAAATTGTATAATTTTGGAAGCAGGACTAAGCTAGTATTGACTTTCAAGCAGTGGAGCCACATCTGTAAAACCTAATTTACTTATATTTAAATATAAAACACGTATAATTATTAAATCAGCCACCTAAATAGTTTGACATAAAGTAGGATGCACAATTAAGAAACTTGTTGCAAGCCAGCCTACCATCCACTTATCAGCGATCTAAGCAGCTTTTGTGGCATGCTGTTGACTTTCCCCAAGTTTCAGGATGAACTGAGAGCCTTAAAGTTACTTAAATTAACCACATCCAATTGTATAATTTATTGTTAATAAATAGCTTGATGAAAGAATTATTGAAAGATAAAATACATGCAATTAGATTATACGATTTAAACGATTTATATTTATTTGCAATAAATTAACATGTTAATAAATTATATACAGAAAAAAATAGTTAATCAACATAAAAAAAATTGTTTTATTCTCAGAATCAAAAACCCTTTAAGCAAAAAATGTTCAAAAATGTCGAGCTTCTAAAACATTTTACAGACAAATTGCACCCGTAACCCCAATCAAGTCTTGTCACACTTCTTAGTGGTGTAAACTCTTCGATTGAAGCCACAAAAATGGCAAAGTGAACAGGGCAAAGCATTTGGTTAACGACCTGGCTGGCAGCCACTTGTTGCCAGCTAAACAGACAAAACACATGTTAAAGGACCTGGCCACGCCCACTCTTGTCGCCCCTCTGAGTGTAAGTCAAGCGTAGAAGCTGCAGATAAGCCATCTTAGAAATTATAAAAATAAATTACAAATGTCAGCAAAAAAAACCAAATTGCGCAAACTAATGCAAGGGAATTGAGGATTACGGACTGAAAGCCTACCCCAAAAATTATTGTATAAGGAGTCGAAAACAACAACAACAACAACAACAGCAACAGCAAAGAACAACCACAAAATGCTCAAACTGTGCAAACTTTTTAAGTGCAGAATTTATAGCTGGCGATTTGTTGTCTGGCCGACATTTCAGGGCCCCCAAGCCCAACACCAACCTCAACTTGCAACACCCATAAGCTGCCCCATTTGGTTGCCCACAATTTGTTCTTAAAGATTCAGTAAAATCAATACAATGAAAGCAGTTCTCTCTGTACACATGCACCTATGTTGTGTCTGTGTGTGTGTGTGTGTGTGTGTGTGTGTGTTTATGTGTGTCAGTATTTGCAGTGCTTTTCAGAAAATATGAAAAGTCAAGAAAAGTTTGTGGTAAATGAGTAATGAGTGGCTGGCATTATGGCCAGCCTTAGCTTGAAAGAAGCAAATGCCAACTCGTTGCAAAACCAAGTCAATGACCCAAATAAAGTTTAAAACACAACTTGAAATGCCTTTCAAAAAATATGTTACTGTTTATGGAAGTGTGCATAATAGGCATAATTTTTTGATTTAAAGATAACTTAAGATTATAGAAATACTGAATACATTTTTATGTGATATAGATGGAAATAATAAGTATTTAGTTTATAACTATCCAATTAAAAAATAAAAACATTTCAACACTTATCAAATTATAAATTATTATGTGCAACTGACTTTTTGCATTCTCAAAATAATTAAACATCAAAACAGAATAATTATTGTTAATATATGCTGCTTTATTTTATTAAAATATGTTATTGTTATTGATAACAATTTTAACAAGAAAATCTTAAATATTATTTATAAAATATATACAGTGTCTGGGAGCTTATGTGGGACAGTGTCTAGCAAAAATTTTAATTGCCTGCCATAAACTCATTATTCAATATTTTTTAAAAATTCCAAAGACCCATGGCAGGTACATTCATTAACCACCAAAATTAATATATGACCCTTATAAGCTGTGGTTTTTCCACCTGATAGGTAGGATTATGTAAAAAAGTACCTGTTTTTATGGCAGGAGCTTATTTGGGACAGTTACGTTATGGACACCTTGGTGTCCATTCACCGAGCAGGACGAGACGAGGATCATCAGGAAAACAAGGGGAAATCTTAAGCTATCGGCTCAAAAACTGACTCAATAGGTGCAGGATGAAATAAAGAAAAAGTTCAGTATGAGGACTGTGCTCCAAGTTCTGCGCAAACATGACTTAAATGCCCGAGAACAACGGAAAAATAAATTTGTAAAAGCAAAAATATAGGGTCTAGGATGACGTTCGTCAAAATCCACTTGGGCAAGGATTTGAAGCTCTGGAACACAGTCATATTTGAATTTGAGTACAAATTAAACATTTTGAGCTCGGACGGACGGAATTATGTGTGGCGACACTCCAATACTGAGCTGAGCCCCAAAAACATAAAGGCAACAGTCAAGCATGGCGAAGAACGTGTCTTGGTATGGGCATGTATCTCGGCAGCCGGTGTCGGAAATTTTGTGATTATTGAAACAATAATGGACAGGAATGTGTACTTCGATATACTTAAGGAAAACTTACTCCAAAGTGCCGAGAAACTGGGAATCCCACACACTCTCCGGCTCTACCAGGACAACGACCCCAAGCATAAGGCCGGAATAGTACAGTCCTGGCTTAGATCGAACTGCCCCCACATGATTATTCCACCGGCCCATTCTCCAGATTTAAATGTTATTGAAAATTTGTGGGCTCTGCTGGAAAATAACATCTGGAATCACAACATATCCAGCAAACAAGATCTCAAAAATGCTCTGCTGGAGGAATGGAGCAGGATTAGTCCAGAAACTACCAGGAAGCTGGTATCTTCCATGAATAATAGGTTAAGGGAAGTTGCTAAGGCTAAAGGATATCATACTAAGTATTAACATCCTTATTTAAGTTTTTATTCGCCAAATATTTAACTTTTCTTAAGACTGTCCCAAATAAGCTCCTATACATATTTTGGATATGTTTTCAGTTTTTGACTTATTTTAATTAATTAATTAATATTTTCATAAATACTAAAGTTTGTTTTTCAAATATGATATAACATTAAACAAATTGGCATTTAAACATTTTGAATTTGTTTCCTTGTTTAAGCTTTATAGCACTTTAATATTTTTGCCAGGCACTGTCCCAAATAAGCTCCCAGACACTGTATGTCATTATTTGATGCATTATGCAATATTATGAATATTTTTAAAGAGCTATAAGCCTGGCGTTTTTTCTAAATTCTACACTTACGAAATAAAAAACAAAATTAATTAATTAGTTGTTGGCTGCACTTCAAAAGTTCAACATGCACTTGAATAATTTTTAAAGGCATTAAGTGTGTGCAACGCGAAGTGAGGCAAGGATAGTTTGGGGAGTGTGGCAGCTATGCCCAGCATTAATTAATTAAATATGTTGTAGGTTAAGCAGGTGGATTCTCTCAGCTTAAATGCTTTGGTTTGCGATTCGAATCGACAAAACATGTCAACGAAAACTTCACTTAATTGATTTAAATTTGATTGATGATCTCAAAAATAACCACCCGAACAGACGCAGACACTTCGTATGGATTGGAATGTAACCGAGCAGTATTGCAAACTGTGACCAAAAATCATTTCACAAATGGGAAATTTGTGCTGTTTTCAATATCGATTATTTATTTTTTTAGCTTTATTGGTTTAGTCACTAATTTCTCAAGCCAACCACCCATTTGCACACACTCATCCATAAAACTGACACAGTTCCCCACTTACTTTTTGAGACCCAAATGTTGCCAGCCAGACGAGTATTAAATTATTATTATATTATGCAAAAAAAAAATGTGAAAGTGAAAGGATGCCATAAAGTCAGTCCCTTGCCAGTGACTCAACATTTATGCGATTAACCCAAAAATCCGACAGTTAGTTGCTGAGCAGCCAGCGGATTGAGATAATAAACCTGTTCGGATATGAAGTTCAAGTAGCCAAGCCAAGCTAAAGCGAGTTAAAAGCTGTTGATTACATTTGAATCCCAGTCATAACTGTCAGGATGGATGCCACACCACAGCCCCATACTAACGACCCATTATGCTCCAACCATGCCACATCATCTGCCATTGGTGGCAACATGGCGTATGTGTGATGTGTGCTGGGGCTGTGCAAAAAAGTCGACTGTCATTATGTCATAAGCATATGAGCAGCGAAAGGGAGAGGCTTACACTTAAAATGCACTCATAACAACGCCGCCTACCCCCCTTTTGGTACCCTTTGGCCCCTCATTACTCACCGCATCAACTTGCATCTATTGATGACGCGTAGAGGGTCAAAAGTTTACACTCTCGAACACTATTTGGGTCTCAAATATTTACAACTTGTGCATCAATAGCCGCATTTATTTAAGTCAATAAACATTTAAGAATATCTTAATGAGATTATTTGTTCCATTTAAAATAGCTTTGTTTATTTAATGAATTGAAAAACTTAAGTAATGTAATAATGAAATTCTGTGTTCAAATAAATAAATTGAAAATCTTCATATCATATTTAATTGTTTAATTTCCAATCGTACAATTTGATTAGCAAAAATTATGTTTTCTATATCTAAATCAGATCTGCTTAATGTTCAAAAATTAATATTTAAATATATATATTTAGTTTTAAGGATTAATCTGAAGGTAATAGACTTATTTCGTATGCAAATGCATATTTTATTTATAACAATATTTTCAGTAATAAATAAATAAAATAAAATATTTATTTACAACATTTATTTCTCTTAGATATAGTAAACATAATAGTTTGGGGCACAACCATTGCATTTGTGTGATTTAGTATCATTTTTTCGCTGACAACATAGCAGTAAATGCTTAAAGTATCGAATATTTGGGTCCGGCCCAAATGGACAGCAATTGACCCGGCAACATAGCGGCAACAACAACAATAGCAACAGTGGGCGTGCCTGCAACTGGTTGACGCTGCACCGCCCACGGCAACGAAAATGAATTCCAATGTTTAAGCAAAGCTCGAACGGTGAAATACAGGTAAGTTCACACAACTGTAAAATTATATGCCAGACGCGTGGCACAGCAGAAATATCTGATGTGCCGCTTGGATAGCCGATACGATACGGTGTGTGCTGTGGCACACACATGACCAGGTGTGCGTGTGTGCGGGTGTCTACCACACCCCAATGGATACCGGTCATGTTATCAAAAGTTAACAAATTTTAATTACGTAATTTTAGCTTGCAGCTGTTTCAGTTCAATGTTTAAATTTGTAGTTATTCAACAATTTGATCAATGCTCCCAAAAAAAATAAGACATAAAAATAGAGTCAGTAAGAAAACTCTTATTCGTCTAATAAATTCAAACTAATTTTCTCATGAAAACGAAAGAGATATCGACAGATATTAATCAATATTACATTTCTGAAAAGATCGGGGTATTTAAGCAGACATACACACGGAGAGACGAACATTGCTAAGTCATCTTGTGTTTCGATTCCGATCAAGAATACATACGAGTATATGCTCTATGGTATCGGATATGTTTTCTTTTTCCTTAACATACATTTCCACAAACTCATAACACCGTTCTTATCCATTATTAAGCACTGCGGGGCATTCCACAAATTCATTAAATTAGCGGCAAACAGACATCTGCAGAGCATATTTATTGGCTATATTCGATTGTTAATATTAAGCATATGTAATAAAAATAAATAATAGCTTCTAATTATTATCGTGTTCAGTAAATTTATTGTATATTAGCAACATAAAATAGCTGACAACGGCGTATGTATATTGCAACGGCACATTCCAATTAAAATAATAAGAGACAAAAAGCAACCTTTTTAAGAGGTGTTTTAATTTAAGCTGAAAAAGTTTAGCTTTTTAAAATCATAATTAAACTTTTAATAATCATAATATATCAACTAAAACATTGTTCTAATGCAGGTGAGTGAATCTTGCGTCACTTCGTCAACAACCCACTTGCCTTCAATTGAACCTCATATTGAACCACAATTTGGCTTTTTAGCTGATATAACCAGGCTCTTAATCCTCTTGGCCTAATGTCAAATTGTGAACATTATCGTGCCATCAGACAGCCGCATGACAGCACCCAGGACATAGCACAACTTGTCTATAACTTGCTCATTTATTAAGTTTTAATAGACTTGTGCATGCACACAAATACACATATATATATATATATATATGTGTGTGTGTGTGTGTATATGTGTTGCCCACAGCTCAGCCACAAAACAAGCTACTCAAACCAGCTGCAAATATGCAAAGAATTATTAGAAGAGAGTGTAGAACTTTATTTTTGATGTGGATGAGAAGGGGGAGGACAACAACAGCACCGACGACAAGTTGACTAACTGGCTGAAGGGGGTCGGTACTCCGACACTACTAGTGCAACAATTCCATGTATGTGTCTTGTGGCATAAGAAATTTCGTGGCTTGGCTTTGGCATAATAGTGCCAAGTATCCAGCCAGAGATACTCCATTGCCAGTTCTTGTCAACTCCGGATGTAGTTTTAGTTTTTGCTCGACGCGCCGTTGGCCGGGCATATGTAAAACTTTTAGCAAACATGACAACACAACCGAATAATATCGCATGCCATAAATTACACTTAAGTATTTAACAGCTTTATAGAAAACAACAAACTGGCCACGCCCACAAACCGGCGTCGAACAAGCAATAAAACAGTCGAGGCGGAGACAAAGACGACGGAGCAAATCCGCCGCTCCGACTGCATATCTATATAGATATATATGCATATATGTACATATGTGTGTGTGTGTATGTGTGTGGGCAAGTCTAGAAAATAAGTGTAATCTTTTATCTAAAAACATTTTTAATCAAAATTCCGGCTCAGACTCGGGGCGTGTCCCCATGAAAAAGCAAAAGTAAATAATGAACGAGTGGTTGCTGAAACTAGGAAATTGCTAGAAAGAAGTTCACAAACCGTTTAAATTGACTGTGATCCTAATTATTGAATATATTCAATTTTCTGAATTTACTTGTTTTCCATTCAAACTCATACAAACATCTGCTCATTTTTTGTGGAATCCGAACAAATAAATACATAGACAAAAATGCGATTTCTCTACTCATTTCGAAAGGGTATTTTTGAAATGTTGTTTAACGGAAACATTTTATTTTTGATAAAATAACATACAAAATTAAGTATTATTTAAAAAACTGTTTTACTGTATTCGGTTAAGTATTGGTATCATCATTATACTATGATAACGAAGGTATAGTAGTATATTGGGTCTGTGCAATGTCCGTCATGCTGTCTGTCCGTCCGTCCGTCTGTCCGTCTGTATCCGCGTTTATCCGACACTCTTTGAGATAGAGACTTGAAACTTGGAACATATACTGGAAAGCACCCTCAAAATTTCAAGTGTCAAGGTTTTGGTCCTACGTCCACTAGGGAGCTAGAAAATCGATAAATTCGATATTCGCAAATCGATAAAGCCATATATCTCTTACAATTTAATGGATACAGTCACCAATTTTCGTTGGTAGGCTGTTGACGAGGTCCTTGAAAGATCGGCATGTGCCACGCCCACCTCCGACGCCCCCATCACCCCCGCTCCTAAAATTTTCAAATGGCTATATCTTCCGCAGTTTTTGTGTAGGGAACGTCATTCGGTAGGTATATGGTAGTCAAACCGATAACAAATTTGTGTTGTCACGCCCACACCTACGCCCATAATTGACAACTTTGTATATCTCCCAAAATTTTAAAGATAGAGTAATCAAAGGTAATTTACTGGTAACCTCCTCCAAGGATTGGCATATCATTTATTGGACCACGCCCACAACTGCCGCCCCCAGGAACTTCGGCCCTAGAAATCTGAAATGCGCATATCTTCCATAATTTGTAAGCTAGAGTCACCAAATTTTGATACTATGTTACTTATAACTCCCCCAAGAGATCGATATTGGATAGCAACGCCCCCTCCGCCTACCTAAAGCGATACACCCGTTGGTGTAAATCGATAACACCGTATAACTCACGCAATTTGAAAACTGAAGTCACCAAATTTAAAAGGTATATTGGTAGTAACACCCTACAAAAATGTGGAAAAAAATTTTGGACCACGCCCACTCCCGCCCCCAAAAAACAATAAATGCCCATATCTACCGCCACTTAAGAGCTAAAGTTATCAAAGTTGGAAGGAAGATTATTAGAAACATTCTCTTCAATTTTTTTCAACCACGCCGACTTTCCCACCCAAAATCTCGAAAAGTTTATATCTTCCGTAATATAAGAGCTACAGCCAAACTTCGAAGAAGGGTTACTATCTTTTATCTACCACAATCTGAAAGGCAAACTTGGTATCATGGTATCTTGGCAATTATGGTATCATAGTATTTCGCTGTCGGTTACGTCCGAGTCCAACGTTCTCTCTTGTTTTAATTTGACATAAACAATATATAAATTTCGATTAATAAGATTCATGCATTTATTTGGTTTGATTTACAACTCTGTGGCGGTTTTCTCAATCCAATAACGTAGGGAAGCAACATCAGCGTATACACCAGGATAGCTGGACCAGGCGCAGCCATCGCCCCAGGAGACAATACCGATCTGCACACCGTTGGCAACAAGTGGGCCGCCGGAATCACCCTGGCAGGCATCCTTCTTCTCGCCATTAGCGCAGACCATTGTGTCTAGGATTCTATTCTCACCGTAGGAATATGGTTTATTTCCACAATCACTCTGTCGCAACACTGAAACCTCGACCATCTGCAGTACTGTGCGCGATGAGCAGAGCATGAAACAGGTGGTGGCCCAACCGGTGACTACAGCCGGAGTACCCGATATTGGTGTCTCCTTCGCCAGTTCGATGCTGCACACCTTTGCTGTCATTCGCACCGGCGAGCTTAGCTTAATCAAGGCAACATCGTTGATCTTGGATGAATTGTCGTAGTTCTCGTGGAATTTGAACTTGACAGTTAACTCCTTATCAGGTGTCTGACTAGTTAACTACAATTGTCATGTGCTATTCTAGTTGGCTTGTGGTATACAACGATTAAGAACGTGTGTACCCAAAACTGGCTAATCAATAAACCCGAACAGACTTACAGCATGACCCGACAAACTGATAAGATCGAACTGACTGGTATAAAAAGGCAGCCGATTGACTTCTGTTTAGTTAAGTAATTGTTAACGGAATGAATCGGTTGGTATTGTGTGTATTTGGAGTGCTCGCCTGCATCATCGCCTGCCAAGCATTCCCGGAGCTCGACAGCCCCTTCGGACGCATTGTGAATGGCGAGCCGACTACAAGGTGCGCACCATCGAGCTGGCCAAGGAGACACCAATATCGGGTACTCCGGCTGTAGTCACCGGTTGGGGCACCACCTGTTTCATGCTCTGCTCATCGCGCACAGTATTGCAGATGATCGAGGTTTCAGTGTTGCGACAGAGTGATTGTGGAAATAAACCATATTCCTACGGGTGAGCAATAGAATCCTAGACACAATGGTCTGCGCTAATGGCGAGAAGAAGGATGCCTGCCAGGGTGACTCCGGCGGCCCACTTGTTGCCAACGGTGTGCAGATCGGTATTGTCTCCTGGGGCGATGGCTGCGCCTGGTCCAGCTATCCTGGTGTTTACGCTGATGTTGCTTCCCTACGTCATTGGATTGAGAAAACCGCCGCAGAGTTGTAAATCAAACCAAATAAATGCATGAATCTTATTAATCGAAATTTATATATTGTTTATGTCAAATTAAAACAAGAGAGAACGTTGGACTCGGACGTAACCGACAGCGAAATACTATGATACTATAATTGCCAAGATACCATGATACCAAGTTTGCCTTTCAGATTGTGGTAGGTAAAAGATAGTAACCCTTCTTCGAAGTTTGGCTGTAGCTCTTATATTACGGAAGATATAAACTTTTCGAGATTTTGGGTGGGAAAGTCGAATATTGCTAATAATCTTCCTTCCAACTTTGGTAACTGTAGTGGACGTAGGACCAAATCCTTTGACCTTGACTTTTGAGGGTACTTTCCAGTATATGTTCCAAGTTTCAAGTCTCTATCTCTAAGGGTTTCTTAGAAACGCGAGTTCATACAGACGGACAGACGTACAGACAGCATGACGGACATTGAACAAAACCAATATACTATTATACCATTTTGGTATAATAGTATAACAAGTTCGAATGCTGTAGAGTGTGATATACCCTTAACCCAGTATTTAAATATATTCTATTTAATTGGCACATTTCCATTTAAAATGATTTGCACTCAAGTGTTCAGTTCCGCAATTGCGTTCTTTTCTTATGAGAGGCTCATGGACTACAGAGTGAGAAAAAACTAAGGCAGCGCTTATTTTGACTCACAAGCTCGAACTGACCCGAACACACGTGCATATACCAGCTAGGCGGGTTATGTAAAAAAAGTACCTATGGACACCTGGGAGCCATTTTTACGTTAGGTTGAATATTTTCGGTATAAATAGACAAATCCTTCGCAGTCAGTTTAGTTACATCCTGCATTTCGGATGCTACCAGCCAACAAGGACTATGGCATGCGGACTACTTTGAACAAGGGAAATTCATCCAGGAACGATTCAAAATTGGATATTCATATTGCCAAATGGCTTAAATGGTCAACCTAAGCAACTCAACTGTAAATAACATTATTCGGAGTTTCGTCGAAGAAATTCGGATGGAGAGCAAGGGCGGAATGGTCCCAAACAAGATTTTCACCGAACCGGACGAGCGGAGGATCAAAGATGAGGAAAAGAAGGGGCTATCGGCTCAAAAACTGACTCAATAGGTGCAGGATGAAAAAAGGAAAAAGTTCAGTATGGGAATTGTGCTCCAAGTTCGGCGCAACCATGACTTGAATGCCCGAGAACCACGGAAAAAGCAATTTAAAAGCGCAAAAAATAGATGGTCTAGGGTGAGGTTCGCCAAAATCAACTTGGACAAGGATTTGGAGTTCTGGAACATAGTCATATCTGAATCCCAAACACTTAAAGGCAACAGTCAATCATGGCGGAGGAAGTGTCATGTCTTGGGCATGTTTCTCGGCAGCCGGCGTCGGAAATTTGATGTTCATTGAAACAACAATGGACAAGAATGTGTACCTCGATATAATAAAGGAAAATTTGCTTTAAAGTGCCGAGAAGCTAGGAATCCGACGTACTTTCCGGTGGACCAGGACATTTACCCCAAGCATAAGTCCGGAATGGTACAGTCCTGGCTTATCTGGAACTGCCCCCACATCATAATTCCACCGGCCCAGTCTCCAAATATAATTGTTATTGAAAATTTGTGGGCTCTGCTGGAAAATAAATCCCAGAATCACAACATATCCAGCAAACAGCATCTCAAAAATGCTCTGCTGGATGAGCGGAGCAAGATCAGCCCGGAAGCTGGTATCTTCCATGAATAATAGGTTTAGCGAAGTTGT
Organism: Drosophila kambysellisi; assembly: GCA_035042185.1. Taxonomy (NCBI): domain Eukaryota; kingdom Metazoa; phylum Arthropoda; class Insecta; order Diptera; family Drosophilidae; genus Drosophila; species Drosophila kambysellisi. The sequence goes on from JAWNLS010000939.1 coordinate 1,853,263, forward strand.
TAAGGCTAAAGGATATCATACTAAGTATTAACATCCTTATTTAAGCTTTTATACGCCAAATATTTAAATTTGTTTAAAACTGGGCGAACTAAACTGGTCTATGTATTTTGGATATGTTTGCAGTTTTTGACTAATTTTAATTATTTAATTGGTATTTTAATAAAAACTAAAGTTTCTTTTTCAAATTTGATATAACATTATACAAATTGGTACTTAAACATTTTGAATTTGTTTCCTTGTTTAATCTTTATAGCACTTTACATATTTTGCTATATAAATTTTAAGTGTTCCAGGATGATTTTCCGTTGACCAATGGTCCGTTTACCCATAGTCCTTGTTGGCTTGTTGCACCCGAAACGTAGGAAAAAACTAAACAGACTACGGAGGATTGGTTTATTAAAACCATAATTATTCCCCTTGACGACAAAAATCCGGATTTTATGGCATCCAGGTGTCCAAAATGTAACTGTTCCAAATAACCTGCTACCATAAAAATGGGTACTTTTTTACATAACGCTACCTATCAGGTGGAAAAACCACAGTTTATAAGTTTATCATATATTAATTTTGGTGGTAAATGAATGTACCTGCCATGGGTCTTTGGAATTTTTAAAGAATATTGAATAATGAGTTTTTGGCAGGCAATTAAAATTTTTGCTAGACACCGTCCTAAATAAGCTGCCAGACACTGTATATATATATATGTATATATATTGAAAATAATAAATAGTCATTCTAAATTGACATAAATAATATATCGATATCGATTAATAAGAATTCATGCATTTATTTGGTTTGATTTACAGCTCGGCGGCGGTTTTCTCAATCCAGGCACGCAGGGAAGCAACTTCAGCGTAAACACCAGGATAGCTGGCCCAGGCACAGCCACTACCCCAGGAGACAACGCCGATCTGCACACCGTTGGCTACAAGTGGGCCGCCGGAGTCACCCTGGCAGGCATCTTTCTTCTCGCCATTAGCGCAGACCATTGTGGGCAGGATACTATCGCCGTAGGCATATGGATCCCCTCCACACGCATCCATTTGCAACACCGAAACATCAACCATCTGCAGTACTTTTGGCGATGAGCAGAACAAGAAACAGGTGGTGCCCCAACCGGTGACTACAGCCGGGGTTCCCGTTATTGGTGTCTCCTTGGCCAGCTCGATGGTGCGCACCTTTGCTGTCATTCGCACCGGCGTGCTTAGCTTAATCACGGCAACATCGTTGATCATTTTTGAACTATCGTAGTTCTCGTGGAATTTGAACGACTCAACGCTGACCACTTCGCCATCCTTGTCGCTGTTGGTGGAACCCAGACGCACCTGCATCTCGCCAGCCTTGTACTTCTGCATGCAATGGGCGGCTGTCAGGACCATGTTATCTTTGATCAAACTGCCGCCGCAGAAGTGGAAACCATCGGTCCGCTGGACAGACACCTGATAAGGAAAGGCCTCAATTGTGGTCGGCTCGCCATTCACAATGCGTCCGAAGGGGGTGTCGGACCCCGGGAATGCCTGGCAGGCAGCGATGCAGGCGAGCACTCCAAATACACACAATACCAACCGATTCATTCCGTTAACAATTACTTAACTAAACAGAAGTCAATCGGCTGCCCTTTTATACTAGTCGGTTTGATCGACATCTTATCAGTTTGTCAGGTTATGCTGTAAATTAGACCATATATCACACAAAAGCTTGTAGATGCCACAGATTTCTGGGAAGCCTTTTCAGTTTTACTGATTAGCCTGAGCAGTCGTTTTTAATCGTTATATACCACAACACACCTACTATAAAACCAGACAGCTACTGTTAATTTAATGTGGAAGATCGGTAATATTTGGCGGGCCGAGAATCAAATACCCTTTTTAAGGAAGTTTATCTGCCTACTTTTAAATTTACGCCCGAATTGTTGTTAATTCGAAATGACAATATTTTTTCAATAATTTTTCAAGATGGTTTTTTGAAATGTATATAACAGCTATATGATTTGATGGTCCGCTTTGGTCAGGCGTTGAGTCCTGAGAAACTGAAGCAAAAAATGGATATATCCCATGTTTCATCAAGATAGCTTTAATAACTAAGGCAGTCCGATTAATTTAAGAAGTCGGTCTGAAAAATGGGGACATCCGAAGAAATGGACGTGATGAAATATCATGACAAAATCGTAATAATACAAGGGTATAGAAATTGATGTTATCAAAACTGAACAATAAATCGGCAAGATATGTATTTATAATCAGAGCGATCAATACTCATATCAATATTCAAAAAATGAGACTGTCTATAATTAAAACCCAAAGTGAATTGCAAAATCCCACAAGTAAGTGTGCAACTGATAAGGAAATCATTTGCTAAGTCTCGATTAGCTTTGATTACTCTGTGTGTTCCCAAAAGTGTACTCCGTAAATTATCTATTGAAATCAAAATGAGGAAGAATTGCTTTCGTCGGCACATCGAAGATTGCATACACTTGCAGACCAGAGTCAACTTGATTATTAGATACAAGATATATTAGTGGACACTAATAGTTTGAATCTTTATAAGCGGATCTTCTAGTTGCCTTGATGAAAAATATACATAAAATAAATGGAGTCGCAGATGTTTCCTTATACAAAAAAATTTAAATGAATGATATGTATTTTTGTCCAACCTACATCACAAATATTATTGAAAAGCTTTTTAATAAATAATAATATTTCGACAAGTAGATTTAGAGCACATAGATATAAACATATAAACAACAACAAAATCAGAAAAAAAACAACAAAATCTGATAAAATTATAAACTAAACATTTATAATTGAGTTACCTACTATCTTGTTTTTAAATTTGACAATTTTTATTGATTCATTAATTGACTGCTTCACTGATTTAATAGAAACAGTGATATATATATATATATACACATATATTTATAAATATGTGCGTCTATGCAATCTTTCTAATGTTGTTATCTGTTCTCTAGTTTTTAATGAATTCTCTGAGGGACAAGAGCAATCAGTGCACATAGAAAACGTAGCTTTATCTTATCAAGTGACTAACAGAGCAAGCAAGTAACTTGCCACAAGTGACAGAACAAGACCCAACAAGAAAAGACAAACGGCGACCAGTTGAGCTGACCATGTAAGGAATTGAGGCAAAAAGTGAACATGACCATGAATTTGAGCTGCCAAAGTTCATTTTTAATTTACAGCACAAAAAACAAAAACGAAAAAACAAGAAAGCGGAACAACTGAACAATCCATATAAGCCCGCAGCACACAAGAGAGCTCCGCGGGCTCAAGTCCTGGATGGGTGTGGGAGAAGAGAGTGAGGGGTGTGGGATGAGTACTCGTTCTTGTGTTCAAAGTTGTTGATATCTATTACTGCAGATTTGAAGTTGTTCGCCGGCGTCTCAACTCACTTAACTCGCAGAACGTGAGTGGCAAGGGATGAGGAATAGGGAGGACTTAAAGACAGTTGCCAGTTGAATGAAACTGACTTCAAGCTGGGCGAGCAAGCTTGCAGCTCCAACTGACACAGACAGCAACGAGCAGCGAGCAACGGGCTGTAGAAAATGTGGGGGACTACACAGCAAACAATATCTGTATATGATTGAATAACTTTAAGAAATAACATTTTTATTGCAAACATAATGAACTTAATAAATATTTCCAGATTTAGAGAGAGATTTAATTAAAGGGTAGGCGAAACGATTCACGAAACTAATTTTGCACTAAACCTAAATTATAACCTACAAAATTTCTTACACTTCAGTTTTTTATTGATTGTTTCGATTATAGATACAATATAAATTATTCTGATTATTAATTTCAATATCTTACATATTTTTATACATATATAATTTGCAGACACAAAGATAATAAAGACTTTCCTTACATTGATTAAATAACAACAGATTGTAAGATTGTGACTCAAACAAAATACTGTGAGTCAAAAATACTGGAAATTATTTGATATATTATTTTTCATGTGGTATTAAATGCAATGAATATTTATCACAAACCACTTCAGTTTTGTGCAGTGCACAAACAGAAACACACCCACACATATACATATACATATACATATGTATGTACAGATACACACATGAGATGACACTTGCTTGGTTTGGTTGCTGCCACGAGGCACGTAGCGCATTGCAGTTAAGATTTGGATTTGGTTTTGCCAGTTCGCTGGCTGAGCATATCAAAGGAAAAACTACAAAACACTTATCTGGGTGACAAATAGAAAAGCGGGCGCAGCATATCCCAACAAGACGCCAGCATTGAAAGAATAATATCTTGGAGTAGATTAAAAAGGAAAATGGTGAAGCTGAAGAAAACCGAACAACTCGAAAATGGAGCAACACAAACCAAGAAAATGACGCACGTTGTAGTTATAATAAGGGGCTACACAATGTGAGGGGAGGAGTCGCATAGGAGTTAGGAGTGAGGGGCTCAGGTGACAGGCCAAGGCTACACATGTGTGTATGTACATATTTACATATATACATATGTATATATCTAAACGTTTATGTATTTTCGCTTATGTATGAGGCCTAGACAAGCTGCGGGCGCTGTGTCTACATTTGCCATTTTGTTTTTGTTATTTACTTCAATTCACTGCGTTAGAAGATAGTTTTCAAGAGCGCATATTTGCAATCCATAAATATTAAGAAATCCAATAAATTATTTAAGATTACTTTATTATTAGCTATAAATTTATATATATCTATAAAGAGCTATAAATAATAAAAAAAATGATTATACGAAATATAAATAATCTTTAATCGGACGTATATTTTTTATAGATAAGGTTTCTTCAAAAAAAATAAAAAGTTGACTGTAGTTATGATTATTTGCTTACTTATTTAAAAAAGATTTACTTAACATTTATAAATAATTGGGTTAGGTTAGGGAGTGCACTTCCCCTATTTATGATAAATATTTAAAAGTTATACAAAAATATGAGATATTTTTTTTACAAATTAAAAAGCTTTACAAAACTACAGTATTTTTTAGTATTTTTGAGTCTTAAATCAATACGTGATGAACATGATACGTTGCTTAGCAGAATTTTGCAGTGAGGGAAACTTAAGAAATTTATGAATATACTTTTAAAGAAATCAGACTGCTAAAACTTACAAATGGTCAGATCGAAAAGCTATGTATTATAGAAGTTATATACTAACAATTTAGTTGTGAACTCTGTAGGTGAGTAGAAAAATCAAAAGCCGTTAATTTTGCCACATGCCACAAATCTTGCAGTTAATATTCGCAATGCAACTCAGCTGCGACCTTATCTTAACAAGATCGAGTTAGAGCCAAAGTCTATTTGTGTTGCTGTTTTGGGCTTTGCCATTCAGTCTGCCATTTTCTGCATCACTTAAAATCATTTTGCCGGTTCTGAGTTGTGTTTGGCCTCACGCACATAAGGGGAATGTGCGGATTTGTTGTATTTGTTTTTGTGTCTCGTGTGTGCAGATTTGTTTTCCTATCAGCTTCGTGTGGCATGCTTTTCAACTGTTTGCCACAGGACCCTCAAAGGAAACGCGGCAGCAACAGCAACAGCTGGGACTAAAGGTTGAGGTTGAAGGAGCGCAATGTCAAGTGGATAAGGCAGAGAAAGCCTTGACGTTAGCATTGTAGAAATCTGGGATTAATTTAGCGATAAGTCCATAAGCTATATATGTGCAAAGTATGAAAATGCACTCAGCTTATTGGCTTATTGTTTTTGTAGCCCCGAAGCGAATTTTTATAAATTTAAAACGCCCTGTTGCAAACAATTGAAGGGAGTCTCTGCTACACCTTTAAGTATTTCTATTTAGTATTGAAGTAAATGTAAACTAAGATGCATCTTAAACCATATTGTTACTCTACTTTACTTTCTTACTTTCACATAGAATTCAAATTATGTTACGTCACATTTACTAATTATAGAGAATTCTACAGAAATAATTAATTTTAAATTCATTTGAATCTCATACCTTATTAAAAGTAATATAAATGCAAATTCATTCATTATACACACATGAATAAAATAGCCAATTTTAATCAGCGAGTCTAAAAAGAGAGAGATAGAGAAAGAGAGAGAGAGAGAGAGAGAGAGACACTCCTATAAAGGGTCTTATCTGTGTGTGTTTATAAGGCAACAACGTGCAAATCATATCGCTACTTCTTTTGTGTGAAGCCTTCGTTCGAATGCTTTAAATATGAGTTTGGTTGTTGGTATGGGTTTATCTTTTGTCATATGGGACATAAAAACATGACCGTAATAACAGGAACAACAACCAGCCAATAACCTCAGCTGCAGCAGATTAATTTGTTATTAAATTACAACACAACAATATCTAATTTCACCAGAGGGAAACGCGTGGGTTGCATTTTATTTGATAAATCTCATGTGTCTGCGTGTGTGTATGCGGTAGAGTTACATTGGATAGGATCCAGCAGGAGATCCCTTCCAGGGGTAGGCTATTGTTGCCGCTAGCCAGTCGGCCTATTAACCACATTTTAAGCATAATTGAATTTTGTGCATAAATTTCGGTTTATGGGACGCTGGGAGACCACGACCCGGCCAGATTATTACATTATTTACTGTGCAGAGCTGGCAGCCAGACGGTAAGAGGATTGGGATTGGATGGGCTTTTGGGTTGGCAAGCCGATCTGGGACTATTGGCCTGCAGGTTGCTTTGGCGCGCCGCTTGGGGCAGACGACAGGGCATCAATTTTATATGACGCAAACTGTGGCGATTCAACAGATTGGTCTGGCCAGCCCGCAGAGCAGACCTCAAACTGCCAAAAAAAATATTTATTAAATTTGTTTAGCTCATAACACGCACACACACACACACACACTAACAAAGTGCTGATCAAAATGTTGCCAAAGTGTTGGCAATTGTCTTTTACTAAACGCTGTCAAGTAAATTCTAAGAGATGGCCGAACAAATGGAATCTAGAAATCACATGTCATCTAACTGAAAATGTTACTAAATTAAGAAAAATAAAAATATTCTCAACAAGGTTAACAAATAGTTGTAAATAGTTTTTAGCTGGTGGTGAATGCATATCAAATGATCCAAAAATCTCGAAAAGTACTTCAACAGAAAAATTAAAATAGTATTTTTCCTTTCGTTCCTTTCTTAAATCATAACTTGTAGTTACAAGTTGACAAGTCAACTTAATCAAGCTGCTCGTTAACTGCTTTCGAGCTAATTTCTTATACTAATAATAAATTCACTTTATTTAGTTTAATAAATATTTTAAGCAAAATTATTATTTAAATATTCTATTATAAAATTATGGAAATGTACGCAATAATTTCATTTCGCTCTGAATATTTAGGTCATCTTGGAAATATTCTGTATATTTATGTAGAAGGTTAAAATTCATTTTATTTCGTGTAATTTTATAGATATAGTTGAATTTGTCAAATCCATCTATATATTTATGGTATAGACTATTATTCTCCGTTCACAAGAGATGTATTTTAATTTTTATATAATTTTCATATAATACAGTTGTAAATAGCAATTAAAATGTTAAATTTTTAATGTTTCATAAATAGGTTCAAACATTTACTTCGAAAATAGATTTTCGTTTACAATTTTGGCATATGCCAAATTCAATTTGATCCCGAAACCAAAGGAAGACAAATGTTCACTGACAGCTTTTCGCAGGATACCTGCATAAGTTCACTATAGAATGAAAACCGAAAGAAGGGAAAGAACAGGCAGCACATCAGCTTTTTTATTAGCTGCGAAATAAACACTAAAAAACTCTAAACCGAGTGGAAACGGGAGACACAGAATGAGAGAGAGAGAGAGAGAGAGAGAGAGATGGCGAAAGTGAAGAAAACACGAAAATAAACAGGCAACAACACAAAACGCAAACAAAGGCGGCAAGAGTTAAGTTACAAATATTTACAACGCGGCGCAGGCAGACACTCAGAGCCCCCCCTCCAGCCCCTCCCTCGGGCAACCGGCTGCTGTTATTTGCCATTTGGTGAGGCACTGCCAAGGAGCTAGAGTAAATGTTGGGCTGCTCCTCAGCGAGGGTCTCGCAACTTAATAAATCTTATTAAAGTACACGCCGCGCAACTCTAAAATATGCCATTTTCTTTTTCGTTTGCGTTTTCCCTTTTTTCTTCGCCCATTTTATTTTTGAAGCCCCATTTAAAGGGCCTAAAAGGCAGCGTTGTTGCTTGACTTGGCCCGTCTACCTCAGTTTGACTTTACATAAATTTATTTCTTATTTTACGCGTACTTCTTCTCCCTTCACTTAGATGTGCATTTTGAATGAGAAAATCACGATGATTTTAAAAGGAATATCTTTCCTCTTACTATACATAACACCTTGAAATCTATGCCTGATTTTTGTAATAAAATATATCCAGCAACTCAAAAAGGCGAATCCGGTGTGGATTCATTTTTTCCTTAACAAATAATTTAGTACATATTTATAACTCCAATTTGTATTATATTTCTATTCGTCGATTTTAAAAAGAAAATTAAATCTCATAAGCTTAAGAAACATTATGTACTTTAAAAATGTCAGTATATGTACTTCATATCTCTTGATGTATCTTATCTGTGTACAGATTATTTAAATAATAAAAAATAAACATAAGAGTATAAAAGGGTGTTTGAGATGATCTAAACAAATGTATTTGCTACACACAATACACAATTTGTTATTATAATGCACAGAAATTAAATTAATATTGATATCATACAAAAATCAAGCAATTACAAGATCAGATAATGAAGCTTACCTTTTTAGTAAAAAAACATGAAAACATTAACTAATGTTTTCCCACTTAAACGGGATTATTAATCGCAGCATGTTCGGACCTCGCTTCATACCCATTACATAAAGACATTTATATTGGATACATATTGCTTGAGTGACCGAAGGAGCTCGAAAATTCGCTTCGAGTCCTGTTCCACTCAGTGAAACCGTTCAACCGCCACATAAATTTGTGGTCCTAATTCAGTTTTGCTGGCCTTTTTGTGCTACTAGCCAGTTCCTGGGTTCAGTAAACAGACAAAAGTGTGGTCAATACCCAACAAGAAGAATAAACAAGGCCAACTTGGCGACTGCTTTGCCAATGTGGCATCTAAAACAAATTATCGAATTAGTTTGTTTTTGTGGCAACTTTTATTAGCTGTTTAACACATTATTTGGTTAAGACAATTGTTTTGTGCCCCAGAAACAAATACGAAAAGCACATTGATACAAAAAATCAATTATGTTCTTGTCGGGACTATTCGACTAGAATATATTCTGTACATTGATATTAGGTTCAGAGATAAATATATGCAAAAAAATATCAAATCATATTACTTAAATACCGTTTCTCTGATTTCATGAATTTATAACCAATTTTGATTATTTCCGATAGCGGGCTTTACCCAAAAAAGTGCTGGCTGGAATTAATTTTGACAAACAATTGACCACGTGCCTTATCTTATCAGGGTGTCAATGAATTTCTTCAAATGCTATAAATACGTCAAGTAATTTTCCGGAAATTGCCCAATTGCTTGCTAGTGAATAACAAGTTATTTTAATTGCAAACTTAGATTGGTGTAGATGTAGAAATTGAAACAAGTTTGAGAATATTATGAACCAATTGGTTAAAAATCGCTTCAGAATAATTTTTAAATTTGCTATAAATCGTTTATAATGGTTATATTCCGTTACCGTAAATTATTAATCGAAATCAAAATTATTATACTTATATTTAGTTGCACGATGGATTTTTAATATAAATTAATGTACTACTTTCACTGTGACAAACACAATTTAATTTAAATTCAAAATGTAATAGATATTTAGTAAGTTAAATTCTGCAGTTAGAAATTGAAAAATATCCGATATAAATATTTTATACCAATCACTTTCCCGCTAGATGACCCACAGGATATGACGCGTCCACTTCGACCTCAAGCGACAAATGACAATTTCAATGTCATTAGTTAGAGTGCGACTACCGACCTTTTTCCAAGGTCCTTGCCAATTGGTGAGGAGGAGTGGGTGTGTTTACTGTGTGTACACACATTCGGTTGTTAAGTACACATACATATCAGTCATATGTCAGCAGCAATATACGATTATGATAAGCCAATTTTATTTTAAACACAAATGGAAAATGACAGCGTAATCAATCAAATTTCACGATTGTGGGTTTGATTGATTAAAAGATAAGTGTATTTCACAGTGCTTTAAATTTCGGTATAATTACAGCAAGGCACACTTTTGATATATTTAAACAGTGATATGCATATGGATGTCTTCATATGTGTTTAAAGCACGCGCTATTTCCACACATCGCTATACCCCGCACTCTGAAGATTAAAGAGGGACTTTTTGAAAATAGTGAACAAAATGAAATTTAACGTGGCTTACAACAAAACATTAAACATTTATTCGCTATATATACATTTTAATACTAAAAGCTGAAAACTCTTTGCAGTAGAGTAGAGCGGAGATTACCACATAATAATACCACATTATTCACAACAAATGAGCTGTAAGTGCAGTTCAAGAGGCTCTAAATGTGGTAAGCAAAATATTTTCAAGTCTAGGATATATTGTAGTCTAGACTTGCACTCCAGTATTTGCATTCCCTGACTCCTTTGTCACTCTGCTCGGCATGTTGCCTGTTGTCCACTTCCTTTTCCGCTGTTTGGCCTCAGTAAACATGCTGCGCCTGGGAAGCTTTGCACTTGAGCAGATTTCTTTTGTCGCGACCCATGCGACTCCGGGCTGCCATATATTTCTCATGAATGAGCGCGTATAGCTCCTGCTGGAAGTATCCGTGCTGTGGCTCGGCACTCTTGTAGTCACGTCGTATTTGCTTATCCCGCTGCCGGAACTCGCGCCACAGCCCCAGCAGGTCCAGCCACTTTTTGTCAATAAAGTCCAGAGTCTTTCGCCCGGACGGTGATTTCTTATAGTTGGTAATCGCGTGTAAGATGAAATTTGCATTGATTTGTTGCTGCAGCGTCAAATGGTCCAGTTGTTCTAGCTCTTTAAGCGGGCAGCAGGAGCCCAGCCTTAAGGCCGCCAAATTCGGCATTTCTTTTTGCTTGGTTTTTCTTTAATTTTTTTGACCCTTGAACTTTATGAGAAATTGTTATTTTCCCGGCCTAGCCGGCAGGAGTAAATTATTATTTTTGCCTTGTGCACTCGAATTTCTTATGTCTCTCCCTCTCTATTAGCTCTTTTTCATACTAAATCATTTCTTAAGGTTGGCTGCGTATTTATAGTATAGCGTTGATAAAAACATACAAAATTTAAAAGAAATTTACCCTTCACGGGCTGATAACTACAAATGAGTTTAACGCAATTTTGTTGTATGGGTAATGATTATTTTTGTTATTCTCTAACCCCATTGAAAATGGCTAAAAATATAAGTTCTTGTATACCCCGGGCAAATTAAGCTTATTTTAGAGGTTAGCGAATATCAATCTAATTCGACTCCCCAATGCAATAAAAATAATATGTATTAAAAAAAAAAAAAATTTAATTTTTGATTTAATTTGTAGTTTTAGGTTAATCTTATACATGCAATTTCAGATAAAGAAAGTCTGCAGTGTTTGACTTTAATACAAAATATCATTATTAATTAATAGATAAATAAACTAATCACATTTAATTATTTTTGTATTTAATATAGGCTAAATTCCGTCCACAATCTTAAAGCAGCTTATCAAAATAAAATTTTTTAATTAAATTCAAAATTAAAGATACTAAAAACTATGTGAAATTACGAATGAGTAATAAATTAATGAAATTGCCCGCCGTTGATTGCAAGGATAGGGGAAACCCAGATAATAACAAAAAAAAAATGATTATAAATAGTCAAATAGTAATACGATCGCAGGAAGAAACTGTGAGAGAGGAAATAAAATAAAAATAATATATAATAAAACACACATTCGCACTCTCTAAAAGTCTTTATCAATTGGTATTAACACAATAGTGACCACATACCTGCTCAATTGTTTGGCCAATCATTTTGGCCAATTGTCCAGTTGCTGGTAGTCAATTGTTTATCAAATCACGCACATGGGAAAGGCCTAGTTTATTTTAGCTGTCTTTGATTCATGACGTTTCAATGTGCGCAATACGCTTTCAAGAATTTTGCCCGATAAGCATGATATGCCGCAGCACACTAGCACACACCCACACTCGCACACACTCAGACTACACACAGCAGCAGTCGCACACACGCACAACCCATCGATGCCGAGCCCGACACATTAGCCTACTCAACAAAATCGTTAGCCAGTCAGTGAACACAATCGTTAAGGATTACACTGGGCTACAAAATTTTATCACCCCCTCGTGGGGGGTTAGGTTGGATGGGGTGTTTGCGTCAAGTTATCTTCAAGTGTCGCCAGTTCTCGTCGCTGATAATTGTAATGATTGTTGCCCCAAACACGCCCCAATCATCATTGACTGCCAAACATCCACTTGAGGCTAAGTCCATGGATCTACATCCTGTGACTTACACCGTACTCGAACCTAATAATGAATTAATTACAGGCGTCGAGAACGCATCAAGTGCCCCTCATATCATATGCAACCACTGGTGGCACAAAATGGTGACTAAAACTGCTAGTGGAGCATAAAATGTTATGGCTAGTAATGCGGTGCACATTGCCCTGTCATGAGTAGGTAGTAAATCCGATAGAACCGGGTTAAAAAGGTTATGGAAAAGAAGATTAAGCCTATGCTCTGATAAAGCAGAGATATGACAGATAAAACATTTTAGCAACGCCCGATTGGATTTTTTTTCATTCAACAATGTACTTTTAATATGCTATTAAATTTAATATGCTTAACCAGCGAATTGAAAATGTTAATTCTTGTTATTTTTATTGCATGCAAATGTGTATTCTTTAATTTACAAATGGGAACTATTTATTTATTTTTTATATTTACAACTAATTAAAATAGAAAAAAAAAAAAGTTTTTATTAAAATGGACATAAGTGGATAGATAAGATCAGATGTATTATAAAATTGCTGTGGTAGCTTCTAGAGTCTCTCCTTACAAATCTGATAAAAGCATATAGCTTCAAATATAGATCTAAGGAGATATATTCTGTTCTCGAAAGATAAGCGGCAGATTCTATTGATGAAGGAATGTAACATTCTGATATTGATCTTTAATCTATCAAAAGTACTTCGTTTGCAAAATAACACCGACATTTTTTAATTATTATTGTTTGATATTTATTTGGAAAAATACATTTTTGGAGATATAAAATGACGTTTATTTAAATATTAAAATAGACAGATAATTAATATGCATAACCGATGTTTGTTGAATGGATTTCGAATTTCCATTACCGAAAATATTTATATATAATACATATGTATATAAATATATATATATAATATTGCTGCACACATGGCGATTCTCGTAAATTAGTCTATTTAATTTTTGGCTTATGACAAATGTGGTCACCACATCAAATACACGTATGTATTGCATAGATATACTTGTCTGATGAAAATGTGCATTTTACAAATACATTGCATTTTCCAAAGCTATCTATTTGCGATTTGTAGGAGTGGTTTTGTATGAATGGCTTTTAAACACTATTTTCAAATGATTAAAATCAAATGAGCTGCAAATTATTATTATTTGCTGTTGTTTTTGTCGTCGTTGCAGTTTTTGCTGCTTTAGTGCATATTTGATTTTAATCTGTTATTTTAGTATGGCCAACTTTGGTTTGCCTATTTAATTTGCAATATGAATTGGATGGGTTTACGAGCATGTTTAGCGGTCATTCAATCAGCATTCAAACATTTGCAAATATGATTGAGGCAGATTTTATTAAATGGCAAACTAGATTACGAATTACAAAAGCAAAGCTCATAATGTAATGCACAATTTAATTTGATAGATAATTTAATCCTTTATTTTTTGCACGCATTACAAGTGGCTTTGAAATGATGTATTTTATCTGGTTATACCATTATACCACAGCAAGAAGGGTTCAAGTCATTCTACTAGCACCATATTGGTCAATTGACTGTGAAAAACTGTGGAAAAGAGATAGCGAGTGACCAACTTGGCTAATGTGTTTCTAAAGATTTTTCCATCAAGTAAACTCAATTCACAACAGCAGCTGCTATCCGCTATCCGCTGCCCTTTAAAGTAAATATCATTAGCATTATGTTGCCACGCAGCTTGAAGCTCTTTGCTATGTCACAGTTCACGCCAGCTGAGTCGCTCTTCCCAACCAGCCCCAACACCCCCCGCCCTCCCCTAACGAAAGCCTCATCCTCGTTGCCATCATGAACAATGTTTACCTTACTTCATATGCACATTTACACACACAAACATGGGGCAGCACTCATACGCAATGTGGTACACATACAACCTGAGGACATGTTTTCATATACAAAACTCTGAAGATATGCAAACAAGCCCATAACGAATTGGATTTACTCTTTGTCAGCCATATTGATTTTCACATTTGTTTCATATTTAAATCATTTTTGAAACACTTAAAATACATGTCTAATAAATAGCTGTTAATTATTTGTAAACAAAAATATAATTTTCAAAAATTTATCCATCAAAGATTAATTAAAATTTGCAGGATGAAAATTAACAGATTTACAAGTAAGTAGTATTTCATAGCTCAAATAAGAAATTAAACAATTTATAAAAAATAGCAATAAAATGTAGGTAAAACAAACTTATCAAGATAAGGGCTGGCATAAATATGCATTAATTCTTTTAAATAAATATCTATACAATTGACATTATATTTAAACATATTTATGCTAAGCACTTTTCAGTTCCGTTGAAGCACTTCAAAAATACTAAATGAGGTATTAATTTTGATATGCTCTCCTTGAGGGTATTCAAAATTATGGGAAAATGTAGGCAAGACCAAAAGGCAACCCACGATAACGCATTGAGTGAAAATCAACATGTGCACAAACACGCAGTTGCTTCTACTCGTAAATCTAATGCCTACTTGTAGGCACATACATATATTTCCATATACTCTTATTGTATACATACATACATACATACATACGCATACTTGGAAAGTTGCCCATATATGCGTGTGTGTGCGTGCGTCTGTGTAGTTGTGCATGTGTTGCAATTGAATTTGGTAGCCCATGAAAAATGCATGGCAACTTTTCCATATTACTTAAAAGGCAGACGAGACCAGAACGCAGCCCCCGCACATCCAGCTCAATATTTGAACACCCTGGAGGGGAAGGGATATTTTGAATTTCTGAACAGTTGAATGCGATTACATAGAGTAAAGTATATTTTTGTCATATTTATTTGAGTACCTGGATAAAATATAAGTTTAATTTTTGATTAAATTTGTACATATATTTATTTTACTTATTGGTGCTAAATTTACCTCTTTTATATAAATTTAAATAATTAAATTTTTAAGTCTTGCGATATTATTCGACATTAGATTAATAAATAAAAAATCGAGTGACAATTTGGTAATAATAAAATACATACACATAATTATGATTATATAAATATATATATATACAGATGTTAAGGCTATATGGAATAGTTATTTAATCTAAATAAATTTCACCCGCTTGACCTTAAACTTAGACTGACTTTATGTAGAACACAAACAATGTTTATAAAACATTTCAAAAAGGATATTTATTCTTCGAGAGTTACATTCTGGATCCACTTTCTAAAAAGGACACACTCAACACCGTGCGTGAGGTGTTTGTGTGAGAGGGGGTAGGGGAGGGGGGAGGGAGTGTTTGGCTGCTTCCTGCTAGAAATTTATTTCATTGAATTTTTATCAATTTATTGGCAGCTAAATTGAAACAGCAGCACACGCACCCAGAGCCAAACACACCGCTCAGCCGGCTTTTTTGCATGCAGTTAGGCTGTATGCTGTTTACTTTGAGCCACCCCCCTCCCTCCACCGACGACCGACTGTGCAACTTGTCTACGCTCGTTGTCAGGTTGCAGCACCAGCAAAAATTGTTATGAAATTCTGAACAGCGTATGTTTGTTTCCGCCTTGTATGACAAGTTGTTAGACATTTGACTTTTCTGCCAAACCAAAAGCCAGCACCCCTCCCTCCCGCCAACCTCCTATATTGAGCCCATAGTTTAAGCCATTGATTGCATTGCCCGGGCATCTTTCGCTTTCGGCTTTTAGTACAACAAAGTTTTTAAGTCTTCGTAAAATGTTTTTCCATCTTGCTCCCTGTGGAAGCTGCTGACGCAATAAGCCGAATCATGTTGACTGAATGCTTGGCTGCATAGGCTTTTTTGCCTTTGTAAGCCCGGGCATTAAGTACCAGTAAGTATTATCTAGTCGTTCACATGCTTCCACAGACAATGTTCCTTCTCCCATTCTCATTTCGAAAAGTGCATATTTAAGTGATTTATTGCAGATTTCATTCTTCATGCGAAATACTATGATATCATAATTTGTGTGCAATACTGTCAATACTGCCTTTCAGATTGAGGTAGATATAACATAGTAACCCTTCTTCGAAGTTTGGCAGCAGTAGATCTTAAATTAAGGGGTGTTAATTTCTAGGGCCGAAGTTCCTGGAAGCGGCGGATGAGTGCGTGATCAAAAAAATTAAATGTTTACTCTATCTTTGAAATTGTGGAAGATATACGGACTTATCGATTTACACTTTCCGAAATATCGGCATTGTCGATTATGGATGCAGGTGTGGGCGTGGCAACTACCAGTAATATACCTACCAAATTTGACGTTCCCAGCTTAAAAACTGCGGAAGATATAACCATTTAAAAGTTTTAAGGGCATGGGGCTGGCGGCGTCGGAGGTGGCCGTGGCATATGCCGGTCTTTGAAAAATTGGTTACTGTAGCCATATAATTTTAGGAGATATATGGCCTTATCGATTTGCAAATATCGATTTTATCGATTTGCAAATATCGGTTTTATCGATTTTCTAGGTCCCTAGTGGAGGTAGGACTCCAATATTAACACTTTATCTATTCGGAGCACTTTCAAGTTTATGTTCCAAGTTTCAAGTCTCTATACCTAAGGGTGTCGAAAAAATCTGCGTTTAAACAGACGGACGGACAGACTGAAGGACATTCGGACAGACAGACAGAATGATGGGCATTGCACATAACCAATATACTATTATACTTTCGGTGTCATAGTATAAAAAGACAATAAACAATAAGAAAAACATTTGAAAATGTGTTTAAATATTGAAATTTAAAGCCTGTAAATAAAATAATGAGTAAAAACTGAATTTTAAGGTTAATTGAACACAATACATACATAAATAGAAATGTACAACTTTTCCATTTTAGTATTTATTATACTTTTCCCTTATTGAAAGAGGACTCTTTTAACATGATACAGGTGTTTCTTTCATTTTATTTGCTTCAATTCAAACTCTATCGTCATTCAACACACTCAACACCTTTACTTTTACATTCGTATCGTAGCCTTAAGCGCTAACAATTTACCTTTATTTTGCACTAAACACTTCTTTTTGGGGTACTTTTAATCAACGCTACAAGCACAACCTACAAGCACAACCCACACAACCACACACAACACACACTCATTCGCAGTCACATGTGCTCACTGCAGGGATGCGATACTTGTTCGAGGCGCCACAGAAGCAACAGAACAAAAACCGTTTCATAGTTTTGCGAATAAATTTGAATTTTGCTACAGCCGCTGGCAAGCAAATTAGAAGCCTCTTGAAATGTGCGTGTTGTAACTTCAAGCACGCAAACTCTCCGAAACACTTATGTGTATGGTGTATGCGACTGGTCAGGTGCACACACACACATACACACACACACAGACACATACGGACACAGCGCCCCCCATGCGAAATGTGCGTGTAAAGAGGGAAGGGAGCTGCGGAAATTAGAGTGGGGTTTTTTGGCCAGGCAAAAATCGCCGAAATATCAACAGCCAGAAGCAAATAAGAAAGAACAAAAAGGCACAAAAGAAAAATCAAATTTGTCTAGCACCCAATTGGAATTACTCTCTCTCACTCTCTCTCGGAATAATTATATCGAGCGTAACATATGTACACCCTGTAACATTAGAGATTTCTTCAAAGACCTATGAGATTAAGAATTAAACTGTATATAAGTGTTATTCTATATTTTTAAGATCTTGATGGAATAGTGAAATCATTATTTTAATTTTAATAATTTCAAGCTAAAAACAAAATATTCAGAAAATAAACTCGAGGAAAGCTTTGGCGGAGAAACAAAAAATACATTACAAAGAAAAAATATCTGTTAATGAGTAACATTTTTTTTAATAAGCATTTAACTTATACTTCGATCTGAGCAATTATTCATTAATTAATTACTTATTCAAATCAATTAAAATAAATTTAAATACCAAAAAAATATTATAATAAGCTAAAGTTACCAATCTGTTTACTGGCTTAATTTCGGTTAACTTGAATTAGCATAACTGAAAACTAAACACTACCAAGTCGACACACGTATTGCGTTTGTGTGCGTAAGTACCCTGAATATTAGGGTATTCAAATGCAGGAACTAACCTAACACTGATCGTATGTTTTGCGCGTCGCTTGACGCTTACCGCCTACCGCCTTCCGCATCAGGTGCCACAGCAGGAGGCAACTTTTACGCCCTTGCCTCCAATGTCTGCGGCTGTGGCATCGTCATTGGCATCGACTAAGGCTGCAACTATGGCTGTGGCATCGACTACGGCTATGGCTGCGGCACCACATGCATTTCAATTAACGGCCGCCGAAAGCACTTCAAGCGCAAAAACACGCACCGCTCATACAACCACCGTGGTGGCAAGCCCACCTCATTGATAGGTACTAGCTGGTAAAGCAGTGACAGCAGCATTACACTAGAAAAAACTATCGTCTTGGTATTTTAAAAACCGATTGTCTATTAGCACCAAACGCAGATCAGTTTATGTTTTAGAGGCTGAATTTCCAAAAAAACTAGGATTTATGTTTTTCAATTCCATCGAAAATTTGCTAAAAGTTAAAAACAAACGTTTTTGAATTCGAGGAGTCTTTTTTTCTGAGTGCACAGTCACTGCTTACATTAAAATGATTGTCACTCTGTTGTTAATATTATAAAGCACAAATTAAAAAATACACAATAAATAAGCGTCCACAAAATATGATTTATAATTACTAAATATTAAAGTCTTTATGAGAAGTTAAAAATAAATAACATCATATTTTAAAGGCTTGTGTATTTTGGGTAATCGTTTGGAATACCAAGAAATATATTAGGTAAATTTCGACGGTATTTCCAGAAAACTTTCTGCCTTTTAGGGCGATTTTTGAAATTCAGTCAATCTTTTTTTCTGAGTATTGCAGCAGCAGGTGTGGCACACCTGAAAGACTGGCTTCAGCTTTGCTTTTTCGACTCGTTTCGTGTGTGTGTGTGTGTGTCTGTGTGGGTGTGTTGTGGTGTGGGTGGAGATGGGTGTGAAAGGGGCGTTGCCCGGTACATACGAGTATCAACTTTGTTTATGCTGCTGAGCTGCACTTTATCAAAGCGCCGGCGAGCGCTAAAACAAACTGCGGTCGCCGTCGTCATTTTGACTTACCAGGTGAATTTTTTTGTTGCATCCCTACCTCCCCTAAACCCATCCGTCTCCCTACTCTACATTTGCCTCACGTAGGAGTTAAAAAGGTTTTCAGCTCACACGCGCACGCACATCCGCTTTTTCTTGTATCTGGCTTATGGCCAACTCCCCAACCTCCAGTCGCACATTGGCAGCTTAAGGCTGTTTAGTCTGCCCTTTCCAAATGGTCAGAGGTGGAAGGGGATTGTACAATATACATGTATGTATAAAAATATACAAATTTGTTATTCATTGGGGCACCATTTTGCCAGCTGCATATGCAAACAATTACCGCGAAATAAAAAGTAAACAAAATAACTTCCGAGCATTTTCGCGTACAAAAACATTAATTAAATGCCCCGCGACCCTCCCGGCCAGCCTATCACTTTTGTCTATCTGCAAGGCAAATATATCTTTTGGTACAGCATTGTCGGGCATGTCGCTTTTTGAATGCCACTTGTTACACAACATCGAACGCAGAATATTCAATTTGTAGATAAGTATATAAAAATCATACTATTAATTGGAGACTGTGACACAATTGTAATATTATTATTAAAATATATTGTTTGTTATTTTGATAAATATGCAGATATGTCATAATGATAAAACTGATTCATATTATTTTCAAGTTTCATTCTTTTGGCTATGCATATCTGTATATAAAAAAAAAGTTAAATTAGTCACAAAAAAATGAATTATTCTAATTAATATTATTGAACGTATGATTTACATAAAAACAGTTTGATAACATAAATTACCAAATTCTATGTGACATACATATATATATACATATGCAATACATACATATACATTGAACAATATTCGGCGTTTTATTTACATTTGGTAACCACTTGATTTATTTATCATCAAAAACAACGATATGTAAAAAAGCGGCAGCCTAACTGGCCAGGCCATGTTAGCTGGGCTGAAAGCTAAGGTTAATACAACTGTCAGCAGATGTTAGAGCCATGTTGTGAAATTCCATTCTGACCCCTCCCCCTCATCCATTGGATGTGTGGCATGAATCTTTCTGTGCCGCTGGCGATGCAGCTTTCACGTCTTTTTTGCGAACTTTCAGCTTTGCTTTGCTCTGCTTTGCTCACAGAAACGCAGTTTGATTGCGTGGATAAAGTCTGGATTGCGATAGGCCTCCCACAATTCATTCATTCTTTCTATCCGTAAGCCAAAGGACAAAATTAGTATCTATTATTTTGTAATTTCTAATTACGTATTTCATACTTTTTAAGTAGTGCAAAACAAAATTAAAAACTGCGTGAAAATCTAATTATGGAAAAGTGTTTGTACACTTTGCGCAATGTAAATTATAGCGTTTAATTATAATCAGCATATGAGCCGCAAACACAATGTGATATTTTATACAACCCCAATTAAATTTAGTGCATTGTGCATTTTGTGTAAACTAAGCAAATAAAGTTAACGCACTGTGCAGCGTGTGTTTCAAATAAAAAGATTAAACACTTAAATAATTTGGGTAAATTTGTGGATTTGTTTTATTTGATTGCGAAACTCTGGTTACACAAATCATTTATTGCTAATAGAAGCTCGAAATTATGTTACTAGTGTTGCAGTTTTCTGCTTTGTGTACATAATAATCTAAATTATGAAAATACTTTATTTCAACAAATTATTATTATTAAATAATATGTAGTAAAGAACCATTTCAGTGATTTATAAAATTTTTTAATATTAGTTTTAAATCACTGCGATTTTATTTAATTAATTCGTAATAGTTTTTATTCATAAAATTCTGCTTATCATAGTGTTTGCGCTATCAGCTTTTTGATAGCTTTATTTAAAATAAGTACACAAACTTATTTCACAACGTTATAATGTTTATTCACAAATGTACTGGCTTAATTGTTATTAATCCTTAGAGTTTTATAAACTAGAAGCCACTTGCTTAGTCTTTTAACAACGAGAATAGTAACTAACGATCGATGCACGAAATAAATGTATGAAGATTTGAAGCCAACTGCTAAATCTTCTTAACAACGAGATTAACTAATTACACCGATCGATCTGTTAGACTTGTGCGATAACTATTAATTGTCCACTATCAAGTTTATTAAAACTAGAAGCCCAATGCTTAGTCTTCTCAACAATGACACAATCTTTAATTAGCACGCTCGAGTTATGCGAACCAACTTTTACTAACAACGATAAAACTTCAACTATATAGAGTGTAAACCAACTAGCTGCAGCAGCCGGCGGATCAGCGAGCGCCCTTTGCATAGAGAGAGAGAGCGCTGCACAAGAGAGCGCGGTACTATGCGAAGAGAGCGGCAAAGAATAGCGCTGATAACGCTGGCTGCTACAGCTCGAACTGCACTTAAGATAAATTGCATGTGTAAATGCACCTACAAATACTCTATCTTTATTGAGCCGCGCAGGGCTCCAAATGTACAACAAATTACTGACTGACTAATTTGATGCTGGCGCCAACACATAGTAAAAAAAATAATTTGGATTTAAATACATCAAAAATATTAATTTTTCGAGTGATGAATGTTTGTTATTTGTTCTATGTTTGGGATCTTTTAACATTTTAGAAACATCTGGTATTTCATAATTTTTTATTTATATTTAATTTTGTTATTAGTCGTTATAATACGTGAATAATTTATAATTTCTTTTTCGCTTTCTTAATGCACATCGTGCAAAGGATCTTAAGCCTTAGTGAAACAATTCCAACCAATTAATTTACCCACTTAACACGCAAACTTTGAGTGTAAATATTGGCTGCTGTCTGCGGCTGCTTCCCCTTGCTGCTTGTCCCCTCCCCGTACTCCCCTACGAACACTTCAATCTGTATGCTGCACTTGCCGCACCCCGCTAACTATGCAATTATTATAGAAAGAAATCAGGCGTCAGCGCTGGCAACTTTTCGAGAATCGGCAAAGAGTTGAGTTGAGTTGAGTTCAGTTTAAATTCAATGGGCACCGCAATTGCCTTTAAAATGCAGTTGAAAAAGACCCGGTTTTTTTTTCGTTTCGGGTTGGGTTTCTTTAATTGCTCCACACTTAAACTTCAAATGCAGACGCAGAGCTGTGTTGGATGGGGGGCAGGTGGGGCATGGTTGGTGGTGTTATTATTTTCATTGCATACCACGCTGCGGTGTCAGCACGCCGCTGTGCGCTCCCTCGTCTTGGCCAGGCCAATAAAATGTCTGGGGTCTGGTAATGGACGCCACTCGGTTGTACGAGTGCTCGGCTGTGAGTGCGTCCTTTTTATTGGCTTGCGCTATGGGTTTGCCGGCTATGAAAGAGCTTATCAGGCAAATTTTGAACTTGTGTTGCGCCGGCATTATTGAGAAATTAAGCGCGAGGCGTGTGCATTTGTACAACACGTACTTACCTTCTGACACCACCACCACCACCACCCACCCCAAGGTGGTAAATAAAAAAATATACAAAACATAAGAGAATGCCATTTTAGCCGAATACCTCATACCCTTACAATATACAAACATGTATATATACATAAATAATAATAATAAAATAATAACACTTGTTTCTAATTACATTGCTCAAGATAAATTGGTAAAATAATCATTTTATACCAAAATTCAAACATTTAATTTTAAAATTTATTTAGTTTTGGGACTTATTATAGTCCAGAATATATAAATATATTACGCGATTGTGCCTATATCATCACACAGCTAAAGTGTCAGATCACTTTTTGCTAGACAGACATGTTAATCAGGAATATATATCTGCTTTATTATTCAGAGATGTATCCTAAGTAAATAAATAAATTAACCAATTATTTCCACGGCATCATATACATATATGTATTTATTCTTGATGAACATCACTAATCGAGTCGATATATGTTCGTCTGCCTGGCCAGTCGAATTAGTAAATTACTTTTTACATTTCTATATATTAGGTAGCAGATATATCGCATTGAGTCAGGCAGTCTGGCATTGCTATATCGATTCGCTTAGGTGTATAGTTTTTTAATCAGAGATGTCTCCGCTAGTGGGTTACACACGGCACGATTGAATTATAATAACCTCCAGCCAGGGTATGAAAGAAGCTACAACCGGTCACAGAAGCAATGAAAGCAGCCGCGTTAGGGAAAACTTTAATGATAAGCGTAGCTGGCGGAAGCGAGTAACGGAAATATTGAAGGAAAAGTACACGACAGAATGCCATGAAACGAGCAGGTGTAAGAAAATTATAAGGACAACCTGCTGTGTTGCCATGTTTTCATGGCTGGTGAAAAACCACAGGTAGCCGGAATGAAAATAAATAAAATATAAAGAGAAAATTGGCATAAAGTGATGAAAATGTGAGCTATTGGAAGATGACAAAGATTTGAAATTGGATACGATTTAGCAAAAAACAGATAGACACAAAAAAAACGTAAGGGACATTTAGAGGGTGACGAAACGCTTCCAAGTATTTATAAAGATGAAGATGAAAAAATTAAGGCAAAGAAAACCCTTTAAAAAATTGTTACCATAATACTGATAGTTGTTTGTGTTTGCACTATCATCTATTTTCACTACGTTATAAGTTTATTCAAAAAATATACTGAGGCTGAGGCCTTTTGATCACAACAAGAGTAACTAATGATCGATGAGCGAAATGAAGATTTGAAGCAACCCCTGAATCTTCTCAACATCAAGAGTAAACAAGATAGAACGTTGCAGTCGGACGTAACCGATAGCGAAATACTATTATACCATAATTTGTGTGCAGTGAAGAAATACTGTCCAAGTTTGTCTTTTTGAATGGGAACACATTCTGTTAACTCTCTACTAATAAATATGTATATGATTTGCATATAAGTGAGCGTGGCTTTTAAAGATGGTGAGCAGAATTACACGGGAATACGGAGACACGGGCTTTTCGAGATTTTAGGGGAGGGAGTAGGTGTTGCCCAAAAAAATTATAGAGAAGTTTCCTAGTAATCTTCCTACCCTAACTTGAATTGCGGGGGATATGGGCTCTTATCCGTTTTGGGGGCGGGAGTGGGCGTGGCCAAAAAAGTTTTGGAGTTCGATCTTAGTTATATACCTTTAAAGTTTGGTAACTGTAGCTCTTAAATTGCGGCAGATACAGGCATTTATGGTTTTTTGTGGGCGGAAGTGGGCGTGGTCCAAAATTTGTTTTCCACACTTATGAAGGTTGTTACTAGCAATATACCTTTAAAATTTGGTGACTTAAGTTTTCAAATTGCGTGAGATATATGGACTTATCGATTTACACCAACCGGTGTATCGGTTTAGGTAGGTCGAGTGGGCGTGGCCATCCAATTTTTTATCGATCTTTCGAGGAGTTACCAGTAACATACCTGCAAAATTTCGCGACTCTAGCTTGCAAATTACGGCAGATATGAGCATTTTAAATTTCTAGGGACGAAGTTCCTGGGGGCGGCGGATGTGGGCGTGGTCAAAAAATTGGTATGCCAATCTTTGGAGGAGGTTACCAGCAAATTACCATCCAAGTTTGGTTACTCTATCTTTAAAATTATAGGCGCAGGTGTGGGCGTGTCATCACAAATTTGTTATCGGTTTTTAAAGGCGACTACCAGTAATATACCTACCAAATTTGACGTTCCCTACTCAAAAACTTCAGAATTTATAGCCATTTGAAAATTTTAGGGGCGGGGGTGATGGGGGCGTCGGAGGTGAGCGTTGCACATGCCGATCTTTCAAGGACCTCGCCAACAACCTACCAACCAAAATTGGCTGTATCCATTAAGTTATAAGAGATATGGGGATTTATCGATTTGCTAAAATCGAATTTATCGATTTTCTAACTCCCTAGTGGACGTAGGACCAAACCCAAGACTCTTTACGTTCCAAGTTTCAAGTCTCTATCTCTAAGGGTGTCGGAGGAACGCGCGTTCATACGGACGGACAGACGGACGGACAGCATGACGGACATTGCACAAAACCAATATACTATTATACCTTTTTGGAATAATAGTAAAATCATCAAATCGATCGATCAGCTAGCTTTATGCGAACCAACTGCCTAATTAGAGTTGTGGGTAAACTAATTAGCTGCAGCAGCCTTTGTCGAGAGAGAGAGAGAGTGAGAGAGAGGTCGCTGTACAAAGAGAGCACTGTAGAATAAGAGCGCTGTTAACAGCGGCTGCTGCAGCTCAAACTGAACTTAACATAATGCGGATATGTAAAATAGACTATTTATTTTAAGCCACGCCGGGCTCTGAATTGAAGCAATTCATAATCGACTAAAACGTCTTTGCTGCTGCTGCTGACAATGGCCTTGGAAAAGAATTGGGCTATGAAAATTGCCATCAAGGAGATTGGTATTTGATCCAATGAAATGTTGCAGCTCATAATCAAAGGTTTTCCGGATTCTGAATCAAAGACAGCAGACTCTGTCTGTAGATTAAACATTGAATCTTTATAAAATAATATATTTATAGTTGAGGCAATTTACCTTCATCAAAAGTTTTGCTATACCCAAAAAATACAACTATTCGTAAATTGTGTTTGATGGACACCAGCTGGAAGTCATTCAGAACGCATTTAACTGAGAACTCTTCTGAACCACTACGACTCCAGTGCAGTTGAAGTGTCAGTCGAGGCCACGGACAAGTGACAGTGGCACAAATAAGTCACTGGTGATTTAACGAGCAGCAAGCAGCGGCAGCTGCAGCAGCAGATGCAACAACTCGCATCGGTGCAAAACCAAGTGGGCTCAACAAACATAATCAGGAGCTAAGCAATGGGCAGCTGGACTGCTGGACAGCTGCACCGTCGGACTGCTGGACAGTGGCAATGGGAGCAGTCGGCCCAAAAGTATGCAACAATTTATGCTTGTTTACAATGGCAATTGGAGTGGAGGCCAAATGTAGTAGGTTTTAGCTGGGTGCTCGTAGCTCTGGGCCGCTGTGAAAATGACCAATGTCCCAGGCGCGATGCATACTTTGGAACACCGCAGAGCATAGACAAACATTGATCACTTACAGGATGCCAGCACTTGGATGAAGGGGGAAGGAGAGGTGTAGAGGAAGGTTGGCAACTGGCAGACGGGCAGACGGGCATAAGCCAACTGGCCGTTTTGTCAGCTGCACTGAACTGCTGCTGCCGCCGCATGTTAATATCGGGAAACTGCAGCAACAACCAGACAGTCAACCAGGCAGGCGGACATTCAAACAGGCGGACGGACGGACAGGTTAGTTCGGGAGTCCATGGGAGCGAGCGAGTTTGTAGCGTGTTGGCGTCTATTGGCCAATGGATTAAAGGCTGACCACGTTGGCCATGTTGCGCCGTTTGTAGTTGTTGTAGCACAACTGCCCCGACGCCGGACTGCAGCCAACAGCCAACAGCCAGCAGCCAGTAGCCAGTAGCCAGTAGCCAAACATGTGGACAACCTGGTTAATGGCCATGTCCTGCATGGGCATCGATAAAAACAGACGCTGACTAACGATGGCGCATATTGTGTTTCCTTTTTTTTATCCCTATTTTTCCTTTTTCCATTTCTAACATTTTACAACACAAACCTTAAATTATTGTTGACGTTTTGCTCCAACTGCGTTTCAGTTTAGGTTTTTCGCAAATATTTAAAATTATTATATATATTTTTTTCAGAAGATTTAAGTTATGGTGTTGGTTTAATATGACAGCTATTAAATATTTTTAAATCAAACAGCTTCCACATTTCGTGTTCTATTTTTTTTAAATTGCTTATATATTTTCGGTTTTCATATTGGGGGACACTTAGTTGTTTCTTAATATTTTACGTAAATTACTTTTGCCCATTTTCAAATCATGCAAATCAAATTCTCGACATAGCAGCTCGACGTTTAAAATTCTTTTGTGAAATAAATAATTGTTCAAATTTTGCATTAGACTGCGAATTTATCAACAGTATCGACAAATAATTAATAATTGTATATATATGTAAAAAGCTTGCAAAAGAAAAAGAAAGAAAATTCTTTGAATAATTTTTGTATAATCCGTAACCCATCCATTAAAATTTAAGTATCTCGCTAAACATCACCTGCAAAGAAACTGTCAAAATTACCCGAACTTAAAACATAATAAAGATATAAATCATGATAACAAAAAATATAAATTTATGAATATATTTTTAATACTTTATATAAAATATAAATATGTATATGTGTACGGTGCCAAGCAATTGGGAATTTATTTAAAAATGTTATAGTCAATTTTTTAAAATCTCATCTAACAATTATTGTTTTTTGTATTTTCAAAATGAACTCATCAATAAAGTCAGACGTTAAAGTCTTATTTAATTTAAGTATCAATTGCTTCCTAAGAGCTTAATATGTACATTTTAAGACTTATAAATGCTATTAAATAAATTTTGTACTCGAGCTTAAGCGATTCCCTTATTCTGTGGGCTGTAATGACTCTCCATTCCCCTCAAGGTGGTCCCCTCCCTTCGACCAATGAAAGGGTAAGACAAAATGGCGCAATTAATTAAATGCATGCACTTTATGGACGGGGTGCTCTTAGGGCAACTGCTGTTGCTGCCTGTTCAATGTCTGCCAGTTTGAAGGTGGGAGTGGGTTAGGGGGAGAGGAGGCGGCGTGGCAGAAACGCTTAAAGTCAAAACCACACAATCAGCTAAATAGCAATCGGTGCCTGGCGCCGACGTTGTTTGTGTAAGGCGCGGAAAGCTCTCCGGCCAAAGCTGCAGCCAGCAAATCTGCCTCTCTGCTGGCAGCTGGCAGCTGGCAGTGACACCTGCGCCTGTTCCTGCAACAACAACAACAACAACAACAATAGTAACAGCAGCAGGAGTAAGAGCAATAGCAGCTTCAACGTCAACTTAATTTTGCTAGTTTAGTTGTTGAGTGGCGGCAGTGCGGCAAATTAATTGACACTCTGACAAAATGTTTGGTCATATTATTGCCAGCGGAAATTGCCGTTTCTACATCGCAGACTAACTGAATATGGCCTTCGATATAATTCAAATAAGATTTGCCAACATATATATACATAAAGTATATATATACATCAATAAGCAAAAAAAAACTTTTAGTGTAGCAAAAAATATGAATATTTTTAATTTAACTGATTAAAAGCTAACCTCAACGCGCAGTATGAGAAAAATAATTGCATACTTTTTTCAAACTTCCATATTTCATATACGTGATCTATGTGCCTATAAATATCTATCATTATATAAAAATCTTTTACTATTAAATAAATTCTTTAATATTTGAATAACAACTGATTTAAAGCTAATACAAACTCTCAATATGAAAAACAATATTTGCACACTTTTTTCAAATATTTTATTTATAATCTGGTTGATGACAAAAGCAAATTTAGTTCACTATTTACATTAACATAAAGATTACAATTGTTATTAATTGCATTATTCTATTATTAAATTCTATTTGATTGAGCTTTTTATATCTCAATTTTCTTGATTAAATTTGTTGCTATTTTATTGTAAATTTGTTAAGTTTATCTGAATTAACGATAAAAGCTATTTTAAAATAAAATTACTCCCTCTTTTTTTAGAATCGCCTCAGAGCAAAAACAACTAAAATAAATATTCAAATAATGTTGAGTAATTGAAATCACATTTATTTTGCAGTGTAGTGCAATTTTTCGCAGCTATAAACTTTTTTTCTCACTACTCAAAATCTATAAATTAACTGTAATATGTACATACATTGTGCAAGAGCCATACTTTTGCCCTCTTGAAATTGTATTATTGTCAGATTGATTGTTTAGACCGTTACTATTGTTACTATCCCAGCATGGACCTTTGGTATTCGATTCCGGGAAACATTTTAATTAAGCGGACAGACATCAACTCAATATCGAGTTTCAGCAGCTCAAGTCAAACCCCACCTTATCTGACCCGTCTGCTCTGTTATGTGTCAGTTATTTACATAATCGTTTGTCCGTTTGTTGATAACATCCTTGAGTTGGGGCACTCATTCACTTTGTGACTGCCAATCAGGCGGACACAAAACAAAAAAACTGCGAACTAAGACTCTGTTGCCTTAGCAAGTTGCCCTTTTCTAGAGCAGGAGATAGAGATAGAGAGACGGAGGCAGAGAAAGACAAAGCTGGAAAAGCTTATCGATTGAAAATCGAATCAAATCAAATCAATTTGCAAGCTGCGCTCGTAATGGAGAAATATGCTAAGTTTCAACTCTTGGTAAAAAATAAAAAACTTACCAGACAAGACTCTCAGCACAAGCTCCACACACTTTCAGACTGAAGGAACCCCAAACCCACAGTCAACCCCACCGCCTCCTCCTCCAGGTGCACTCATAAATCTCAATTTTCAGCGCCAATGACTGGCAAAAGTGGCTTTTGCACTATTTTACTTTTTATTTTCTAGGTATTCGCGCAGCTGCCGGCAAGCAAAATATTTTAAATTTAAAATTTCTCACTGCACAGCAATTACAAAATAAAGGGGTTGAAAAGAGAAGAAAAAAACGACCCGACTAAGCGCTTGCCGGTTTTATCTTTATTTCGACCTAGTCTACTTTATCGCCGGCCTGTTCTGACCATATTTCTTTTCTTTTATTTTGTGGCAAGCGGTGCCATTTCCGCAATAACCACACACACACCCCCCCCCCCACACACACACACACACACAGTCACACAAAAAATCCATACCCGTGCACCAAAAGCCCCTAAGCCGCAACACAATGCCAACCAGGCCCAGCGATCATAAAAATTAACAAAATAAAATAAACAAAGGATAAATATTCTAAACGGCTAGGAACAGGGCAAACAAAAAAAGGGTAACAGCTTTAGTTGCTCGCCCGCAAAAATCGTAAAAATTAAAAGTATCTCACAGATACAACAGTTGCACCTTTCGTAGATTTGAACATGCGGCAGGCTGCGCTTTCACTTCTCGCTGCTGTGCCATAAATATTGCTCTGTGGTTTCGGCCATGCAACTAATTACATTTGCATTTGCTTGCAGCGGCTCTCGAATATTTTCGGACAGGCCCAACGAAAATTACACCAACAATTTTAGATATTGTGGTCTGCCAAAAAGACGAAGCTAAGGTAAAGCTTCGAACAAAAAGTTTGGAAATTAAAAAAAAAATGAATGAAGAGCAGATGTTGTAAATGGAAATTTATGGAATTTATTTATCTGGTAGGCAGATGAAGTGCAGTTGAAAGTAATGAATTCTTGTAGTGCTAAAATTGCAATCTGCATATTTCCACATAAGCGCATTAATCTGAATATTGAAAGAAACTGTCGTTTTTATAAAAATTTGCGATCATTTCAGAAACAAATTTCCCAATGCTATTTATTTATTTATTATAATGAGAAATACTCATGTTTAGAATAACCGTTTCGAATTGCCTTAAATTCATATATTTTTTAAATTAAATTATGCGAATATTATTTATATTTTAGTATATATGAAATCTAAAAATATTATTAAATATGCTATTTCTATTATTAGGAAGAAAATAAGCAATTTCAATAGTTATTTATAAAACACATATAAAAACACACCGGAAAATATTTTTTAAATTTTCGAAAAATTTACCGTTGAATTCGGAAAAAAGAAACAAAAAATCAGTTTAGCCAACAGTGCAAAAGAAAAGATTCAAGTTCACTTAATATTTAGATTTAAACTCAATATACATATCTACAGGATCAATTGCACTTTGGTGTATAAACATAAAATCTGATGTGTTTTAATCTATTTTGGTTAATTTATTTATTAAATCTATTTATTTAATACATTGTTTATTATAAAATGAATATGCGGATGACTATTTATCAATTAAAAAGATACATTTTTTTCACACTCCATAATTAAACTAATTTTCTGATCATTTCATGGTGCACTATAGAATTTATAATTGGATCTATATGACACATGTAGAAAAAATGAATTTTAAAAATTAATTTAGTAAATAATACAAAGATTTTTCTCTGCTTATGAGCAGCATGTAATTTTAATCCCACCAAAGCGATGTTTTTTTTTTATTTTTAAACAAGAAATCAATGCAAATGATTAAACTAATTCATACGCCATATACCCTCTCGCCTTCTCATTCCCTCTTTATCTCTCTCTATCTGCACAATAGTCATTAAAAGCATGGTTGTATAATCATTAAATTTAAAATACATTTACAAGCATTCCCTGTAATCAGATGCGCATTTCATGCCAATAATATTTTTTACTTATTTTTTTTCAATGCCAGACACAAGCGCAGTCAGACGGGTCAGCTGAGGCAGCTGCCGTTTGGTGCAGGGTGGTGTTGGTTGTTGCTGGGTGGTGCAGGTTGGTTGCAGGCGGAAGCGAACCGTTTAAATGCGTAATGATGCTAAGGGTCAGTTACCGGGTTGAGCGGCGGGATTTTAATCAGCACCACCTCAGCCAAGGTGATGGTACGGATACACACACACACACACACACACACACACACACATACACACACACACACAAACACACACACACACACACACACACACACAAATACACCGGCAGACAGACAAAAGACTAATTAAGCTATTTATTAGGTTTGAGGTTAAGTTCAGCGGTAGTTTGTTGCAGTCGTCGGGTGGCTTAGCTCTCTACCCTCTCTCTCTCTTTTCATTCTCTTTATCTGTTTCTCTCTTTCTCTCTTAGTACTGATGCATTAGCAGCTAGCTTGAAGGCGTATTCCGTTCAACAACTGGCAACTGGCAACTGGCTCGCAACCAGCTGCATGTTTATTTCAGTTGACTTTGTAAGTTTACCAGCTGGCCAAAAGGTCATCATCATGTCGGTGGCCAGAATCAAAGTCGAAAATGGTCGCTTGAGCTTATAACTTCAACTTGTTTGTCATCTGTCAGATACTGCGGTTGGCATTTCACCGTTTCTTCTCTGTATTTGTGTGCCCTTTCAGAGTGAGTAATTTGGTCATCCCATAAAGTAAAAACTTTAGATCAACAGCACTCTTCTCGGCTAGTCGATATATATATATATATATTTATGTATATATAATATATATATATATATATCAATATCCTTTTGTTTGCAGGCAGTCAACGGCGATCTCACCTTGGTATTAACAAATAATTAAAAAAAAAAAAAAGTTGTTTCTTACTTTCTTCATTTTATTTAATTTCAGGGTAAAAATTTGGCTAATATTTAAATAAATATGTACAGATTTTCTCGTTTGTTCATTACCTTTTTGCTTATTCTTTATTATTATTAATGACTAGAATGTAAACAAACATTTTAAATAGCTTTTAAAATATCATTTGTTTTGAATTTAAACAGTCAACTGATCAGATCTTATTACTTCTGTCTTATTTTGAGATATAATTTGTTCAAAGACTAAGATGTTAATACAATCAATAATAATAATAGAAAAACTACAAAAACTATTAAACTTTAAAAATTATAATTCTTATATTTATTATTCATAGTTTTAAATTTTACTACTAAAAACACAAAATTATCTAGTATTCAGGGTGGTTTTCTAAAGACATTCTCTATTATGTTATTATGCTCCTAACACAAGGATATTTTCTGATTTATTGACTCCGTTCCGTAAGGGTATATAATTTTCGACGTGCCTGAAATAGTCATAATATCTTGTTTATTTTTGCACTTGCTCTCAGTTCACTAAAGTTAAATGAATCAAGTCAAGAGCGAAAATTAAAAAAGTTCAAAAATACACAGATTGAGCACAGTTGTTGTTTGCTGTTTGTGGTTGGGTTGTCGGATTTGTCGAGGTGTTGATTATTACCTGAGGCGCACTTCAACTCGTTGGCAAGTCAAGCGGATAATTTGTAATCATGAGCAGTATATTTATGAGCTTTAGTGCTGTTTTGAAGTGAGATAAAAATAAATTAAGGAAAAACTTCTAAATTATTAATAATGGTATATTTAAATTCAACACAGCTTATGATGCACCATAATTTAAAATGTATTTAATTCATTTAATAAATTGTTTGTCCAGTTCCATTTAATGTCAAAACAAAATTAGATAAATTGAGAACACTCGAAATTTCCCAACAAATGATGCACACTTAATAAATCATAGAAAACAAAAAAGAAAGTAGCGGAATGCTGTAAGAATAGGTCCAGTACAATCTGCATATGTTCTATGTGAATAGTCCTGTTCTTTGTTCTAAATGCTATCCTTGCCGATGGGCTGCCATTAACAACAGTAAGCAGCCGAAAGCAAACAAAGCAACAACAGCAACAGGAACACATTGTAACGAGAATAGCGACTGTCGACGTCACGATAATTATGTATGAAGCAATTATTTCGCATGTCCAGCAATAGCACCAACAAAAGCGAAAGCAATAACAACAACAGCACACACACTCACACACACACACACACACACACACACACACACACGCATGCATGCATGTGGCAATAACTGTTGTTGTCGTTGTCGCTGTTGGGTTCTACGTGCGATCCACACAAATTGAAACCCGACGAGGCTGGCAACAATTTGTTGCTGCTGTTGGTTTTGGACAACAACAGCAAACGAGTTAAATGCCTGACTGACGTCTATAATTATAAAGTGGGCAACAAAAACAACAACAATGAAAACAACAATTTGCACGAAATTTTAGCACGTGCTACCCACCAACAACAATTGGCAGCAGGAGCAACAAAAAAATTAAGTGGAAAAATGTGTATAATTAAGTCGCCAGCCCGAAAGTAGGCAATACAAAATACCCAAAAATACTCTCGTACAAGACCCAAACACACACAGAGATAACGAAAGAGGCAGAGAAGGGAGATGGAGATTGGGACACAGACTGCTGTAATTGCATTTGTATATGTAACATACATTCAGTTCTCGTATATTTTATTTATAAATCGGATTTTTTAAAATCGAAATTGTTTTATTCAGTTTGTTTGCTGCACAGCATTTGGCTATGAGTAAATATTATTCACTTGCATCCGAATACTTTTTTTGTGCACGCACGAATAAACTTTAAGCATTGTATGTGTGTGAATTTATTTGTATTATTTTTTTTATTTTTGTGAGTGCATTCTAAGCTGATTCTCATGCCTCCATGAGTTTATTTTATTTTCTGTGCTAGCACTCTTAATACGCCAGAAATTTGCTTGTGTATTTCTTGAACTGAAGTTATATTTACCTTTTCCTTTGACTTATTTATTTATGCATTCGAATACCATTTACAAATTGTACAAATATCAACACCGATGCATTGACTTAGGCATGGTAGCTTTGACCACAAATGAATTGAAATTATGACTAAACCGCACTGGCATTAAAAATCGCTCATACCATTAAATCTCAATTCATATACTCGTTGCCTTTCTCTTCTAACTATCTTTCTAAAGCCTGATTTTGCTTTGTCGCTCTCTCTTTCCCGAAACATTTATTATTACAGTAAGGAGCTGCAATGCGGTTGCAATCAATAAATTTCATTTCATTTAATTAATCATGAAAATATATGCATAGGTGTATCGAGATCTTAAATTAAATTATTTTAATAATATATGTTTTATTTATTATTTTATTACGCGCCCCTATCAACTTCTGATTCCTGGCTGAAATAATCATTGTTCGCTGACAGCGTCCACATCCTGCATATCCTTGCTAAGCCCTAAAAGTCATCTGAACAGCAAACAGCGACGCAAACGGCTGATAAGCAAGTCCATAGAACGGGGAGTGCTGCGCTGATTTACGAGCCTTTGTGTTGTTTCCAACACCAACGTCAGTGTTGGCCATGTTTATGTTACCAATGTCACACTGACCATGCCACGCCTCCATTCTACGCCTACTGAACGCGTTCGCTGTCGCTGATTTCGCATGTAAATCTTGGTGCATTAATCCGCAAGCCTTAACGGCAATTTTTGCTGTTATCGTTGTTGTTGCTTAAAAAAAAGTGCAAACACACACCACACACAACACATACAACACACACACATAGATACAGGTATGTGTAGCCTGGCATATGTTCGAGCGACTGCGAAACTGAAATTTAATTTTAATGCACTTAACACATTTTTCACTTATGCTTGTAAATTTATATGTGTACTCTTATTCACATTTTTAAGCACATACATAAATTGATTTTTTTTAATGATAATGTAAGGAAGTTGTTTCCGGGTTTTTTAATTCCCTGCACGTTAAGTAATTTGTATAATGGGTATTTTAAAGTAGATGAATCAGTTCGATATACTAATTTCTTAAATTGAACCAGATTATTATTCGAGATATTTCTTTAGAAGGTATTTAGATACTCATTTAAGATTTTATAATATAAAAAACACAAGAGATAATTTTTTTATTTTCAAATTAGCAACAAATTTACGAACCAAAGATTTGTTTCGAATCTTGGTTTATCATAATGTTTTGTTTTCAGCAATTCAACAAGGTTAAAAAAAAAATATATATATAAATGGAAGAAAAGTAAATTAAATTAAATTAAATAAAGTTTGATATTGAATTTTTTAAGGATATCTGTGATCAAGTACTATGAATAGAGTATCCTGTAGTCCTGCACTTCTGGCAAAAGTAATTATTTCTGAATTTTTTCTTTTTGGGCTCATTAAGCGCTTTGGGCAGGAGCGATTAACACAAGCTGCTGCGTATCCTGAGACAGATAAACCCAGAGTTAAAAAAAAATAATGTAGCACTACTCTGGTTGGGTTGTTAAATGGTTGAGTTGCCAAAATTAACAAATAATTTGAAGAGATAAACTCAAATTTAATTGTCAAGCCATTTTAACAAACAGAGAATGTAGAATTGAAGTACATCATTTAAAAAAGAAACTAAATATTAATAATGAATGAATGAACAAAATGTGTATATCGGAACATAATCATTAGTTTACTTTAATTCACTTTAATTGCGATATTCAAATGTCGTAAGAGAAACCATTTAGACAGAATCGCAATCACTTTAAATGCAATTTTAAATTAAATAGGTACAGTACACTCTCGCTTTATCGCCTTTAATCACATCTGATTGTATTCCGTTACTTTTTCCTTTTTACAAGCATTGCAGGGCATTGTTGCAGCGGCTGCAACTCGCATGCAAACAACTGCAATTGTCAGGCAAAAAGCGGTACCCGTTGAGCAGAGCAGATGAAACTCCTGTAATCAGCGACAGTAAGAAAGCTTTAATACTCTTTTTATTTTCATTTGTATATTATAATTACATAATTACAACTATTGTTGTTGTATTATAAATGGTATATAACTTTTTTCTTTTACATAACATTTATCATAGCTTGAATATTTCGTAGCTTTCTTTCAGTCGAAACCCCGATTAGATCGGACAGAAACCACAATTTGTTTCTTATAATTAGACATTTAATAAAATCAGAATTATATTTAGAAAAACTGCATGCGAAATAATTTGAAACCCTGAAGCGAATACTTTTATTTTATGCTCTAGCCGAAAGAGTTTAATAATAATAATAATAATAATAATATGAAAAGAAAGAAAGATAGTTATAAATTCTTCCTGCTGCCTGTTAACCACTATTGCAAATACAAGATTGTACTAAATGTTATGTTTCTATATCTAGATCTTCCACAATATTCTTCTGAAAGATCTGAATTTGATTTGGATCCTTTCATTAAATTGAGATTAAATTCATTGAGGGTATTCAATCTTCCACAGGCTGCTTTAATCTATTTCTGCTTGTTTTCATTGTCGTAATTGTCCAAGTTACGCACATTAATGTCAGGCAAGATGGATATATATATACATATATATTATATATATAGTATTCAGTGAGTATGTCGCACCTCCGCTTTGTTGTAAATGCCACCGGCATCGTACAAGTCACAGTCAAGTGGTTTTTTGTCTCCACTCAAGTGTCGGGACAGTCCTCGTCACAAGCCTGCCGGGCGGCCAAGTGACGTGAAGCTAGTTGAAAGACATTTTGTGTGTGTGTGTGTGTGTGTGTGTAATTTTCACTTCCACTTGCTCATTCCGCATTCCGCATTGTTACACACACGTACACGAATATATACATGTACATCCTTGTTCGTTGGCTACTAGTGTGATTCCTGCGTCTAGTAGTAAATAAACTTTGGACATATTCAGTCTTGAACATCATCCTGGTCAGCTGTTGGATAACAATTCTGATCAGCTTATTCTGCTAGACCGGCCTGTGATTAACTTCCGAATTATTTATCATATGTCATAGATACATTTGTTTATACACAATAATAATTGATAATTATTCGAATTGTCTATTTAACATAAATATAGCAACAAATTCAAGGAATATTTTAATATGAATGTTTTTTAATAAATTTATAGGAAAATATATTTATAGTAAAATATATATAAATATATCCATGTCATATTTTTAAAGGGCATTAAGTCATTGTCAAAAACTAAACAGCCAGATTTTAATATCCGGCTGAAATATATTGATAGATGAGCTAAGGCACTTGGACTTTTCGTTGCTATTTTTCGATATTTAAACTGGAAACTGAATGCTGCTTTTTGCCTGTGAGTTTGTTTTGAAGTGCTCGCCTCACATTTTTCATTCTTTGGCTCAAATATAGGAACACTTCCTCTTGGCTCTGTGCTTGCCTTACAGCTGGTAACCAAGGTTTAAAGTACAACTGCCATAACGCTGAAAATATATACTGGATGCTTTTTAAACATAGCTTAAGCTATTCTTTCCATAATATAATTTGGGTTAAATTATAAATATAAATTTACTATTTTTCTGTTAAATAATAATGCTATTCATGAAAAGCCCATTTCCTATTTAATTATACATATTGTAAAATAATTTACATTGAGTGGTTGCTTGTTGTAATAACCGTTTAGTACCTAGATTTCGTTCTGAATAAGTTTTTAGCAAGAAGGTCCACAACCACCACAGTAGGATCCACAACCATAGCAACCACCGCATCCGTAATAACCGCCGTAGCAGCCACCATATCCGTAACAACCGCCGTAGCAACCGTAGCATCCGCCATAATAACCACCGCAAGGACCGCAGCTCATCTTGATTAGACTGAGAATAACTTATTTTGTATATACAGCAGAAGGTAATTATAGAGTACTTACTTTTAGTTCAACTTCTCCACGGAAACAGGTACCAGGTGCGATATAAGCAAATGCTTAAGGATTTCAGAAAATGTTCCGGGCTAAAATCTTCTGGAACCCAACACAATCGATTATATCTTTATGGGAAAGATGTCACTCAAAATTTGTAAAAGAAAAACATTTAAGTATATACACTATTTTAATTTCTTATTACTCACGTTCCCATAAAATTACATTCAAGTACTAACAAAAAATGTATTCAGATGTTGACTGGGCGAGTCTAGAAAGCTGAATGATTATCTGAATTGGGTTCGGGGGCTATGTCGAAATCTTTTAAACTGAGTTTTCAGAGGCTACTTAAATTATACCTGTATAAGAAATATGAAATCAATATTGAGGGTTAAAGCAGCAGTCCTGCTTTAATTTTTTAAATATTCAGTAAGAAAGTAAAGTGAGTCCTATTAAATTTCATAAAATGGAAACCTTAGACAAGTTCAACAAGTTTTTAAAATTTTAAAGTACACCTCTTTACGATTTGATGCATTTGAACTTTGGCCGGACAACTGTAGCATAAGCCCAGAGCCAGGAAAGTAGCTGTCAAAAGGGACAAGGTTCAACCTCAACTAACAATTTATTTTAGCCGAATATTAAAAGCCAGTTGTTTATTCGTTGTTTTGTCAACTTAATACCCTTAGTAAGTGAATAAGTATTGTTTAGTCAAACTAATTAATGATCAGCTGTTGATCTCATCTCCTGTTGATAACTCTGTTAACCTTCACTAAATACACGTACGTGAAAAAAATCGATAGTATCGACTATCGTTTAGTCTAAGAAAAACCTTTGAACAAGAAGAAGCGCACTTTTTCGTGTCGGCAAAATAAAGTTTAAAATAATTGTTAAAATCACCGCCCAGACTTGTGGTTTCATGCTTGCATAAAAAACGCTTTATGCACCCAACATTTTGGCGCCCAATGCTGCCCCACGTAATAATAATAAATTATTAAAAACAATTGGACAATTTCGCATTTCGGCAACTGTCGTTCGTCATCACAAAATTCGGCTTGCGCGTATATACAAACATACATATACAGCGTCAAG
This sequence comes from Drosophila kambysellisi, assembly GCA_035042185.1. Taxonomy (NCBI): domain Eukaryota; kingdom Metazoa; phylum Arthropoda; class Insecta; order Diptera; family Drosophilidae; genus Drosophila; species Drosophila kambysellisi. The sequence continues at coordinate 1,892,946 of JAWNLS010000939.1, forward strand.
CAAAAATTTCAATTGCCTGTCATAAACTCATTATTCATTATTTTTCAAAAATTCCAAAGACCCATGGCAGGTACATGTTTTGACCACCGAAATGAATATATGACCCTAATAAACGGAAATTTCCAGACCCGTTAGGTCGGGTTATGCAAAATAACTACATATTTTATGGTGCAGCCGTATTTAAAACAGTTACATTATGTACAGTTAGGTTGCAAAAACCTGGGTTTTCCGCCTAAAGTTGAATATTTTCGGTAAGAATAGACCAATTCCTTATAGTCAATTTAGTTATATTCTGCATCTCGAGTGGAACAAGCCTACAAGGACAATGGGCAACCGGACTACCATTGAGCAAAGGAAACTCATGCTGGAACATTTAAAAATCGGATATTCATATCGAAAAATAGCTAAAATGGTCAATTTAAACACCTCAACTGTAGTATACATCATTTGGAGTTTCGTGGACGAAAATTGGACAGAGGACAAGGGCGGAATGGCACCAAACCCGATTTTCACCAAGCAGGACGAGCCGAGGATCATCAAGATTTCAAGTGGAAATCTAAAGCTATCGGCTCAGAAACTGACTCAATAGGTGCAGGATGAAATAAGGAAAAGTTCAGTATGGGAACTGTGCTCCAAGTTCTGCGCAACCATGACTTTAAGGCCCGAGTACCACGGAGAGAGCAATTTATGTAAGCAAAAAATACAGGGTATAGGATGACGTTCGCCAAAATCCACTTACGCAAGGATTTGGAGTTCTGGAACACAGTCATATTTGAATATGAATCCAAATTCAAAATTTTTGGCCCGGATGCACGGAACTATGTGTGGCGACAACCCAATACTGAGGTGGACCCCAAACAATTAAAGGCAACAGTCAAGCATGGCGGAGGAAGTGTCATGGTATGGGCTTGTATCTCGGCAGCCGGTGGCGGAAATTTTGTGATTATTGAAACAATAATGGACAAGAATGTGTACTTCGATATACTAAAGGAAAATTTACTCCAAAGTGCCGAGAATCTGGGAATCCGACGTACTTTCCGGCTCTACCAGGACAACGACCCCAAGCATAAATACGGAATAGTAAAGTCCTGGCTTATCTGGAACTGTCCCCACATCATAATTTCACCGACCCAGCCTCCACATTTAAATGTTCTTGAAAATTTGTGTGCTCTGCTGGAAAATAACATCCGGAATCACAAGAAATCCAGCAAACAAGATCTCAAAAATGCTCTGCTGGAGGAGTGGAGCAGGATCAGTCCAAAAACTACCCGGAAGCTGGTATCTTCCATGAATAATAGATTAAGGGAAGTTTTTAAGGCTAAAGGATATCATACTAAGTATTAACATCCTTATTTAAGCTTTTATACGCCAAATATGTAACTTTTTTTAAGACTGGGCGAACTGAGCTGCATATGTATTTTGGATATGTTTTCAGATTTTGACTAATTTTAATTAATTAATTAATATTTAAATAAAAACTAAAGTTTGTTTTTCAAATGTGATATAACATTAAACAAATTGGCATTTAAACATTTTGAATTTGTTTCCTTGTTTAAACTTTATAGCACTTTAAATTTGTTGCTAGACACTGGGCGATTGCGGCTGAAAGGCACTGTATATATCAAATTGGCAATAAAGCAATTGCTCGGTGAAGACTTTAACAGTACAGTCATTGATGCAGTATCATCACACGTTGATTACCATCCTCAACCACCACGCTTGCCTAGTTTGGACTTGCCTACATTCGACGGCAATCATTTGGAATATAAAAACTTCATTTCAATCAATCAAATCAATCAAATCGTTAACGGAACGCAAATAACGAATATTGAGAAGTTCAACTATCTGCTCAACTGCTTAAAGGGCGCTGCGCTGGAATGCGTGAAGGCATTTCCAGTTACTAATGAAAACTATTCTAAAGCCTTAGAAAAGTTAAAATCTCGGTTTGACAAGCCAGCATTGATATTCACCGAGACTATATCGTCCATTTTTCAGTTGCCTTCAGTGAGCACATCAAACGCTTTTCAACTACGTTCGTTAATCGATAATGCATCGGCATTATTTAGTTCGCTTTCGTCCTTGGGCTCTGATATCGAGATAGCTAATCTATGTGGTTCTAGAGAAATGTGATCAGGAAACTAGAAACAAATGAAATCTATCGCTAGATTATTCAACAATCCCATCTTGGGCTCAGTGCATGGTAGTACTGGAACGTCACTGTCAATTCTTGCTTTCGTCAAGTTCAACCATCAACCAAAACCATTCAAAACCAACTCGTAATCCTGGCAAAGGACATAACGCTTGTGCGTTGTGCTCAAGCTCAACTCATAAATTGATGGGCTGCGAACAATTTAAATCACTGGATGCGCTGCAACGTTTTGATGTCGCAAAACGTCACCGACTGTGTCTTAATTGTTTGTCTAAGAGTCATCAAATGGCCGATTGCCCTTCAACAAATCGCTGCCGCTATTGTAAGAGATCGCACCACACTTTGTTACACAACGACAAGCTACTTACCACAACATAACCAAGCGTTTCTCCAGCCACCCAAGCAGTAACACACAATCGAAAATCGTGAACAACCTCAGGTTCTATTAGCAACGGCTATGGTCCTGGTCAGAGATTAAACTGGCACCTACGGATTAGGCCGTGCTCTACTAGACTCGTGTTCGCAGGTGAATTTCGTCACCGATTCGTTCGCTCAGAAGCTTCGACTCAAAAGAGAAAAATACGATGTGCAAATCAATAGTATTGGCCATGCACCGACAGACATAACCTCTTTTACAACTACATCAATAAAATCTCGTTTGTCATCGTTTGAACCACCATTGGATCCCTGCGTCACTTCGTATATAGCTTATCAACCGGATCTCAACATCAACATTTCAAATTGGAAGTTGCCAATTGGGAAATTGAATCAACCGAAACATCAAATGTGCAGTTGAAACCAGAACATCGAGCTTGTGAGGAATACTACTTAAAAACGACTGTCGTCAATGAAAATGGCCGCATTGTTGTAAAACTGTTGTTTAAGAACAACCCCAGTCATCTTGGTCATTCATTCGACATTGCACGCCGCTGATTCTTCAGCTTGGAACGCCGTTTGGTACAGTCTTCGGAACTTCGCTTACATAATTGTCAATTCATGGAGGAGTATGAACGTTTGGAACATATGTCGCTGGTTTCAGAACCAAACTTATCGGAACCTCAGTACAACATACCCCATCATTGCGTTTTGAAGCCCAGCAGCGAATCCACAAAGGTTCGGGAGGCATTCGACGCTTCGTGTCGTACGTCCAATCATACTTCGCCCAATGAGCAGTTACTCGTCGGCCCGACCCTCCAAGATAATATATATTTGTTGTTGTTGCGTTTCAGACTACATCGTTATGCCATAACAGCGTATGTAACCAAAAACGTACAGGCAATTAAATGTTGATATAAATGATGGCAAATACCAGTACATACTTTGGCGAGCTCTTCCAGATGAATCGCTTCGCACTTATCAGCTCAACACCGTCACATATGGAACAGCCTCGGCACCATATTTAGCCCTACGCAGCCTGCACTATTTGGCGGATCTGCATCAAGCTGAGTATCGGTGCTTCAGTCATCAAATCTTCGTTCTACGTAGATGAAAATTTCGCTAACATGTGTAACGAACCTTTTAGTTCGGAGAGCTAAAACTCAGCCGAGCTGTGGATTCGAGCAACAAATTTGTATTCGTTGCGCTTGCGAAAGTTAATAACACGAATATATTTATTTGCGATAATTATCACGTTTATTGGTATTGCACTTTATGTTTGAATTTGCGTAGTGAAAACTCCTCGGCACTCGCCGTGACACTTCGGCCTTTCTTTGGTTTTGTCTCAATCACCTGTTCGCTCAAATCTGTCCGGCTCTGCCGGGACTAAATTCTCGCGTGACAAGGATCTTGATTCGCCACCAATTTCAGGACCTCGGTGTCCTGCGCGATCCGTGTGGCTTGAGTGATGCACTGTATCACTCAATTGCCGATGCTTCGATTTCTGTGTTTGCTTGCTATAGTTGGCTTGCGCGGTACTCCTGTTGCTTCGCGTTCAACTTCTCTGAATGTTTCACTCTGTGTTCACCGAATGTAGCTTCACTGACTCTCGCAATGCAATGCCTCGCGCCGTGCTGCGGCGCTCCTTATATAGGTCAGCCAGTGACCTTTTGTTCGGGACTGTACCGAGGTGGCGTGATCTCTTCGGTGGCGTGATCTTTTGGTAATTGTCCACTGCCATTTGCTGGCGCCAACCATTGTCTGCCGCTGGTGTGAGTATAGATGGCAGTATTGCACCCGCAATACTGCTCCCACACCAACAGTACATATCCTCATGGATATGTGTGTCAGACACGCTCAAATGGCTGACTACCTACGCTAGAAAGGGATAGGACGAAAGAGAGCGAGTTCGCCGCAACTGCATCGGGGCCGGATTTCCGCCTGATCGACAGTTGCTGTGAGGGGCGCATATACCATGGCTCCTCACACATGGATTTCAGTACGTGCGACAACGGACTGACTAGCGCACTTGGCGTCAGCTGGAATCAACATACTGATATGCTGCTATTTAACTTTAGACCAAAAATCGTTGCGTCGAACGTCACCAAGAGGACCACTCTATATATCGCATCAGCTGTGTTCGACCCTTTCGGATTTGTGTCACCACTCATAATCGTCGCAAAGATCATCCTGCAGGAACTCTGGCTCGCAGGGCTTACTTGGGATGAATCCGTACCACAGCATTTTGAACTAGCCTGGAAGAAAAGCCTGGAATCATTCCAAACCATTTCGTCACTTCCTGTACTTCTCAAAAGCCATCTGAAGTTTCTAAATCCGTTTCTAGATTTGCTTGGCATCTAAGGCGGTGCACATCGAAGTGGTCTCCTAATTATCCACAAAGGCATTCTTGGCTGCACTCAAAAGAATGGTTGCTCGGCGAGCGCTGCCGACAGACATCTACTGTGACAATGGAACTAACTTCGTGGGTGCAGCAAATTAGCTAAAGGCATTGCAACAATTCTTGTTTCTACGCAAGACGCAATATCAGCGTATTGTGCTACTGATTTCGGTTCGTTCCATTTTATTCCCCCCAGGGCAAGAGTGCAAAGGGGTTGATGTACAAGACGCTCTCAAACAGTCGCCTAACATTTGAGGAACTCTGCACGATCACAGCAGAAATCGAAGCTGTTCTCAATTCTCGCCCATTATCGCCTATGTCACCTGACCCAAATTATCTATCAATCACCTCAGGACACTTGTTAGTGGGAAAATCCCTACGGGCGCTTCCCGAGCGCAACATATCAACGCCGAATATCAACAATTTGGAACGGTTTGACGTGATAACCGCTGCCAAACTGCAATTTTCGCGTCTTGGGTCATCAGACTACATTCATCTTCATCAAACATCGATATTGGGACCATGGTTATAATCCATGACGACCATCTTCCGCCACAGCAATGGAAGCTTGGCCGAATCGAGTCACTTGTGCCTGGGAAGGATGGTCATGTTCGAGTTGTTCATATTCGCACAGCCAATGGCATATGCTGCCGGCCAATCCGCAAATTCGCCATTTTACCGATGGAATCTTGATGTATTGAAAGCAGATCCTTTCAAGGCGGCCGGGATGTTTAGTCAAACTAATTAATGATCAGCTGTTGATCTCATCTCATGTTGATAACTCTGTTAACCTTCACTAACATACGTAAAAAACATAGTATCGACTATCGTTTAGACTAAGAAAAACCTTTGGACAAGAAGAAGCGCACTTTTTCGTGTCGGCAAAATAAAGTTTAAAATAATTGTTAAAACCACCGCCCAGACTTGTTGTTTCATGCTTGCATAAAAAACGCTTTATGCATTCAACAATAATAAAAAAATAAAAACGAGGGAGAATGTTGCAGTCGGGCGAAACCGACTGCGAAATACCCCGATGCAATAAGTAATACCATCTGATAACAGGAGCCACAGAATATCGTAGGAATTACCGACCTTTGAAGGAAATTTTTAGTAATCTACTGTCCAAATTTGCCTTTAAAATTACCTGAAAAAATTAACCTGAAAGCAATAGAAAATGTATGGTTTTTGAAATAAATTCGAAATTCGAAAAAAATATTATTTCTAATTTTCAGAAATATATTTAAAGAAATTAATTATAATAAAAAACTCAGATCAGTTAAGAAACACTTTTGGAATTTGTATATTTTCAATCACTTTCACTGTAAATGCATTTGTGTGTAGGGTATTTTAAAGGAGAGCTCTCTTAATTATCTAACATTTTAATATTTGCAACCATTATATTAAATATAGTTTGAAAACTGAATATGCTGCATTCAATATAAACAAAATAATTGTGAAATAAAAAAAAATATTATTAGCTTAAAGATATTTTGGCCTTATCATCATTTGGGTATATTTAAGTGAATAAATTTTCCATCCATTCCAATTAATCCTGGGTTTATCTAAACCAACGTCACCCGATTTATATGGCCCATTTAAATTGCTAAAAATGAAAAAGACAGATGTAAGAAAAATATTGTAAAAATAATAGTTCTAAGTTCCGTTACCAATGAAAACAGGCATTAAACCACCAACCAGACATATAATAGCTTGCACAATTTCCCAGATAATTATCATTATCCCGATCTGGAGTTGTAAATTTCATATTTATGTGTTCTATTAAAGAATCATTTGCATCACCAGAATATTTTCCAAGCTCTTTTAGGACATAAGACTCTGTCTCATTTCCAATTACAAAATTACTATATTGTGCATATCTGGCTTCATTGCGAAAGTCCTCAAGGTAAATATACAATTCGTGAGGTTGCGATTGCGTCAGTAAGTGGAGTTTCTCTAATCCTATAAAGAATTCTCCGCGCAAATCGCCGAAACCAGCCTTATATTCTTCCCAGTTCCGATTAAAATTCACATTGCCGTTAATACGGCGCTGAATTACAGTCCAACCTGTACCGGCCAACCGCGAATCACAAGACACTGGAAATGAGTTCATGGCGGGAACGTTAATCGTATGCACATTAGTCGCTTTATTTAGACAGCTTGCAGCTTGGAGAATCTCTTGGTGTTTTGAATCACATTCTTTGATTTTATCAGCATTTAGCGATAGTTGATTATCTTTATCATTGATTAGGGATTGCAATTTCGATATTTCTTTATCTTTTTCAGTTAGTGCGGAATCTTTTGAATTCACTTCAGATTGCATGTTTAATATTTGAGCAGCATTTGCTGCGAGCTGTGTTTTCTGTGATTTCCACAACTCATCTTGAACAAATATATGTTTTTTAAACTCATCACTCAATTCGATTTGGTGTTTCAGTTGAAATTCTGTTCGGTTAACGGCTTCCTTTAAATTTACTATTATCGCCTGTTGTTCGCTGATTTTGGTTTGCAATTCAGATAATTGTTCTTCCTTTGATTGTACTAAAGCTGCAAACTTAATTAGCGGTTTTACCACATTGTAGCAATAGGTTCCACACATCCGATCATTTTCTAAAGAGATTTTTGAATGCTAGAGAATATAAGAGAAAATTAGTTTGAATATAATGTATTGTTTGAGGAACTAACCGAGCACTCAGTCGATGCCTGATTTGATTCTACTGATGATGCTATTAACGATATGGCAAAAATTGTTAAGTACAATTTCATTTTGCTAATAACTTAGTGAGTTGGACCGTGCACAAGCTATGTAAATTGTGAACTGTTTAAAACGTTGGAGAGAATTGAACCAAGAAGCCTCTTCGCTTTTATGTGATTAGAAATTCATATCATTAGTGAACTCAAACAGCAATTGAGATTTTTTGTTATCAGCTTATTTCTCCCGAAATGTAAATACGTCATTTACTTATTGTGATTGTCTTCACAATGAGACATTACCTGGGAGAAACACAAACTGAATTCCACAATTAGACTTGGGGAGAGAGACACTGAGATCTGAGATCTTCATTTAATTTAATGCAAAGCTGAAGGCTTAGTATCTGGTGCTTTATTTGTATTATTAATTGTTATGTTATTTATATATGAATGCATTATAGTTAATATTAATCAATAAATAAATAATTACTGACAACAACCTTGATAAACTTGAACACCACTGAAACTCTCTTGGCTCGAACATTGCACACATCAATCGACTTCTTAGAAGATTTTAATGATCTCAGCGCAGGTCAGCTCCCTTCAGAAAACCACTCTCTTCTTCTCCTATTGCAAATAACGTAATCTCAACAGATCAGTAAATTACTGCAATTTAAATTATAACGTCATATAACAGCAAAATATCGTGTTTAAATGCAGAACGTTTTTTAATTAAACATATATCCCTTAATAATTTCGCCTATCGATTAATAATACACAGTTATCCAGAAATGAGATGTAGATTCTTTAAAAATATTTTTGGTTTTTGGTAACTCTGGTTGTGAAAAGTCTTATCGAAACAACATTTTACTTTCTGAAATTATACCCTAATTTTTGATAAGTGTGGAACTGCCTATCAATCTTTGGCGCAGTGTATTGGTTGACACCCTCTGCTGCGGGTCAGTGATGATGTCAGCGCTAAATGGAAACAATGTGCTTTGATTCATTTTTATAGATATTTTTATAGAAATGAATATTTCTTTGATCGTATACAGGCTTTTTCTTTTCTATTGAGTATATTGAGCACTGTGTTCATTTATTTAGATTATTGGATATTAATTCCACATTTGTCGTTGCCTCATTTGACATTACTATTAATTCTATTAGGAAAATTGCAAAAATATTCAAATTAATTTTAATTCAAAATTGGGCAATTTTGAATGTTTGCACAGCTATTCCAATTGTGCACTAATTTAAACTACAACGTGAATTGAACCAAAATACCGCCAAGTACGTAAATTGGAAATTCCGTGCGACCTATCATCACTTTATGTGATTGCCTAGTCTTATGTCACCAAATGAACTCTAAATGGTGATTTCTTTGTTATCAGCTTAAAATTGATATAGATTTTGCTTTAGCATATTTCTTACAATAATTTCACCCAGCGATTGCAAAATCTCTAATATATAGACAATAATCTACAACAGATTTTTTTCAACTTGCTACTTACTTTTTAAGCTAAACTAACAGTAATTGGGTTGCGGGAGTAGGCGTCGCTGAAAATCTTTCATAACTGTGAGAGATTTTCTCTGTCGCTTTTTAATGGTAATTAATCAATATTTAAAAAAACATGTAAATTTATGTAAAATATTTTAAACATTTTTTGTAATTGTTCCCAATTATTATTCAAGAGAATTTCCTGCCTGAATGGCTTCCATAACTTCACCTATTTCATTATAACATGCAATTTGAACTTATATATGTTAACACTTATACATCTACTAAGCACAACGGCACATTATGTCATAGCCAGCACTCAATATCAAATTTGAGCTCAAGAACTTTGGAATTTCACTGACATTTTTCAACGATATTTGAACTGCCTGCCCAAACTTTGTTCGCACTTTGGCTCAAATTTAGAGTGACTTTCTCTTGGCTCTGTGCTCATGTCACAGCTGTTAGTCAAAATTTGAAGTGGAAATGCGTGTTTTTTTAAATTTAAAAAATAAATTTAGATCAAGCTTTTCTAAAGTTTTTATTATACTTAATGGCACTAACTTAATTTGATTTGCATAGCTTAATATATTATTTTAACAAAAGACTCTTGTTGAGCTATTGAGCTTTTTCAATAGCTATCGAATTTTTCAAAGTCACACAAATAAATAGAAATGCACCGAAATTTGCTTTTCTATAAATTAAGTTTATTTGCCTTCGTGGCCAAAATTAAAATAGTTACAATTGTTAATTATAAGCTCCGAGTTGAGCTTTACACTTTTAATTGTTCGAATTAATTTGTTGGCAAGCGGTGTCGAATACCGTGCAGCGACTTGAATTCTCGATTGACGAAATAGAACTAATTAGCTGCCGAATTGCAGCTGCTGCTTGCGCTCAGCAAAGGCAAAGGGCAAGCAAAGTGAAAACAAATGCAATGAAACGAAATGCCGATGAGCATATACAAAACAACAGTTATGATCGTTACGTTAATTTGCTCTTTATGCTGCGCAGAGCATAACTTATCAAAGAGAAAAATATAAAAAGAGAAGCTGCTTTAATTGTTGTTTGGCGCGGATGCCTGCGTAACCAAACAACTCTGCTAGTTTGAAAGGTCAATTTGGGGTTTCCAGACTATTGGTTATGACTTACAGACCTTAATTCAATCAAAATGAAGTTGAACCTGAAATTTCAATTTGAATGATTCTAGCCAAATTGCCTTATTGATATCGTCAAAAATGTAATTGTGTTTTTAAGCTTGTCCAGTAAACTACTAAACAAATTTATTTTTTGTAGGTAAATGTTAATTCAATTTCTCAAAAATATGTTTAAATTATTCTTTTGTAGAGCAATGGAAAATCTTCATATTTTTGTATTTAGGATGGTATTATTGGATACAGTTATAAAAGTATGTCTGATGATAGAGAATATAAATATTTATACTTAGATACCGAAGGTATTATAGTATATGGCTTTTGTGCAATTTCCGTCTGTAAGAACGAAACTTTTGACTTGAAACTTGGAACATATACACCCAATAGATTGGAGTGCTATCTCCACTAGGGACCCAGGAAACCGATTAGAGAACTACAGGAACTTCTGCGAAAGCATATTCAGTACAAGCGAAAGCGCCAGGCTCCATAGAGCAATGTCCAAGCGATCGCCCGATGCAAATTTAGCATTGAAACGTAGAGAGCAATAAAATGCAAAGGCTAGAGCTCCTCTTCGAAACGCACTTCCCAGGTAGTATACCACCGGGAAGACGATATCGTGAGTGAGAGTAGATTTAGACCGTCGACTGATGACTGGGCATGTGCCAAGCTGACAGTCAGAACTGATAGATAGGCAATTGGTTCTTTTCAGCCCTACAAATCTCCAGGAATAGACGGGATATCGCCAGTATTCTTACAGATCGGTAAGGCCATACTCCTCTCCCGCTTCAGAAAGATACTGCTAGGTCGCCTTGCCTTCGGTTACATACCGAACACTTGGAGTAGTGCTAGGGTGGTCTTCATCCCCAAGGCAGGGAAGAAAGACATCACCAACCCAAAGTCCTTCAGACCCATCAGCTTGATATCGTTTTTACTGAAAACATTGGAAAAGCTGGTGGACTATAACATTTGAAGCACTCTGCTGAAGCCTAGTCCGCTGCATACAACGCACCAGCGGGCAGGTCTACGGACACGGCACTTTATCAGCTGAAGAGCATGTTAAGCTCAGCAGTTGATAGTAACTAGATAGCACTGTGCGCCTTCTTGGATATAGAAGGTGCCTTTGACAACACGTCGCACGATCCGATTAAGGCCACCCTCGCACGAAGAGGCCTAGACTCCACTACCAGTAGGTTGATACTCACACTATTGGGGTCCAGACAAGCCATCGCATCAACGCATGATAGCAAGGTAACAGTCTTAGCCACCAAAGGCTGCCCCCATGGGGGTTTACTGTCTCCGCTACTCTGGAGTCTGTTAGTAGACGAATTGCTCAACAGACTTACTACCAGAGGTATTCAATGTCAAGGCTATGCCGATGATGTTGTCATAATAGCGCGAAGGTCCAGACAGGGTTAAAAATAACGAGCGACTGGTGTATGAAGGTTGGACTCAATCTAAACCCTACAAATACAGTCATCGTCCCCTTTACTAGACGATATAAGCTGCAGAGGATTAAACAAATACGGCTCTCAGCGTGCCTATTAGAAACAAGTACGGAAGTTAAGTAAGTAGGGGCCACACTTGACAGCAAGCTAAACTTTGGCACCCATGTACAAAACACGGTATCAAAGTGCTCCAGAGCGCTCTATACGTGTCGGAGTATAGCCGGAAAGTCATGGGGTACATCACCAAAGATATTGAGATGGCTATACATAATGGTAGTAAGACCCATGCTGACATACAAATGGTGTAACAGCATGGGCCGATCGAGCGCGGCTTATCAACGTGAAGAGAGAGCTGCAGAAACTGCAGAGATTGGCCTGCGTATGCATGCAGGGGCAATGCGCAACTGTCCAACAATGGCCATGGAAGCCTTAATGGAGCTAACACCACTCCACCACACCATAAGGCTCCAACAGAAAGCTACACTTTTAAGGATGTCAGCGGAAGGAGTTGGGGGCAATCACATCCTTATCCAAAAATATGCCCAACGACTTTCAGACGAGCTTCCCCTACTGGTCCAACGTAGGGACGAAATGGCAGCCGAATACATATTCGAGCGAAATTTCAAAGTTCATATGAGTAGCAAAAAACAATGGACATCACTAGATGACATCCATCCTATGAAACCGCACACCATAAAATGGTACACCGACGGATTACTCACCAACCAGGGTACAGGCCCAGGAGTGGTGGGATAGATATCTTAACATGAATCCCTAGGAACTCAAACTAGCATATTTCAAGCTGAAGTTTGTGGGATCGGAAGGTGTGCGGAGTTTAACCTGGTGCGTAACTATCGGACAGTTACCTCAAAAGTAGTCCATGAAGCACGATCCAGACTTGACCGGCTCGGGACAACCAATAGGCTCACCCTGAAATGGGTCCCGGGCCACAGTGTCCTGGTAGACTAAGAAGTCACCTAGCCAAGCTAGGTATAATTAGTAGTGGACTCTGCTGGTTCTGTGAAGGTGAGGAGGAATCCTCAATGCACATCCTAGCAGAGTGTGTCGCCTTAGCGAGGAAAAGATGTAACATCCTAGGGATGTATGTGACATAAAACAAACAATGACATAGTAGCCCTCAACCCAATAAAGATTCTAGCATTTGTGCAGGAGCTCGGGTTGAGGAGCTTTCAAATTTCTTTGATTTGGCTCTACATATATATATCCGTTCGGCAAACGGCTGTTTTTTTTGCTCTCAAGTATTGACGCTCGCGAGAAACACTGCAGCTGTACTACAATCTTGTGTGAGTTGTTCAATTAGTGTGATTTGTGCGTGCGCCGCGACCACTCTGCTAGAGTGAGTGCGCTTGGTGCGCGCCAATTACAATACTATGAGCATCACCCCCCATACCTCCACTGCCGCCGATGCGCCTGATGCTGCTTCAGTTTCTTGGTGCTCGCCTTCGCTGGCCCGGCGGACCAGCGAACACCGTTACAATCTGCGCACTCGTCCAGAAAGCAGCAACAGTAACAACAACAACACCAACTACAATAATGAAACAAAAATGGCAA